>CM024758.1:25849273-26237745 GCA_014218235.1 Colocasia esculenta
TGAGCATCTCAATCGTATGTTATTGTTTGGGTAAATGTCCCACTGTGATGACTTTCATTGTACCGACGTGGATTGGTATAATCGTACCGGTATAAAGAGGGTCGTCGCAATTAAATCAATTTGAAAGAAACAAAGTGTGGCATTTGGTTCCAAGACCCTCTTCACAAAGTGTTATTGGAACTAAATGGCTCTTCAAGAATAAACTAGCGAAGAAGGCAAAATAATAACAAACAAGGCTAGCTAGTTGCAAAAGACTAAACCAAGAATTTGTGATTGACTTTGAAGAATCTTTTGCTTCTGTAGCTAGGCTGGAAGCAATCGGGATTTTGCTCTCTTTTGCATGTGCACACAACATTAAACTTCAACAAATAGATGTAAAAAGTGGCTTTTAAATGTTTAATAAAAGAAGAAGTTTTTGTAGAACAACCACTTAGCTTTGAATGTTCGATTTCTTGATCATGTTTTCAAGCTTGACAAGGCACTCTATGGACTTAAGCAAGCTCCCAGAGCATGGTATGACAAGCTGAGCTCCTTCCTTATAGATAAAGGATACACAAAGGTATGGTTGACCAAACTCTCTTCACTAAAGCACAAGATGATGATATCCTAATTGTTCAAATCTATGTTGAGAATACTGTGTAAAGAATATGCAGAATTCACGACCAATGAGTTTGAGATCAGCTTAATGGGAGAACTAAATTCTTCCTTTTTATAGGTCAATCAAACTCAGAAGGGATTTTCATCATTCAATCAAAGTACACAATGGAGTTGATGAGAAATACACACTGGAGAATTTGAAGACTATGGCAACTCCAATGAGCACATAGTGAGTCTTAATGCGATCTAAAAGGTAACAATGGTAGATACAAAATCTATAGATGTGGATAGGATCTTTGTTATACCTTACTGCATCTAAATCTGATATTCAATTTGCAGTGTGCATGTGTGCCAGATTTCAATCTAGTCCTAGAGAATCTCACATGACTGCTGTGAAAAGAATCTTCAGACATCTTGTAGAACTCATGACTTGGGACTATGGTATCCTACATCCTATGTACTTAAGTTGATCTCTGATATAGATGCAGACTATGCTAGGTGTAAATTGGATAGAAAAGTACTAGAGCTTATTGCCAATTCTTGGGAGGGTGTCCTAGTCTCTTGGGCTTCCAAGAAACAACATTCAGTTTGCACTCTCCACTACAGAGGAAAAATATGCTGCTTTAGGGAGCTGTGGACTCAAGTGTTTTGATTAAACACTAACTCAAGACTAGCTAGTAGATCTTGGATGTGTCCCAATAATGTGTGATAGCACTAGTGCTATCAATTTGGCAAAAACTCCAATCCGCACTCTAGGACTAAGCACCTTGAAATAAGGCAACCATTTCCTAAGAGATGAGGTCAGCAAAATTTTATTGAACTACATTTCATTGAAACTACTAAGAAGTTCCTGACATTTTTACCAAACCTTTGTATGCTGAAATTTTCACACTTAGAAGAATAGAACTAGATTATGCAAATTGATTGATTGCTTGATGCATGAAGTAACTTTCTAAATGAAATAAAGGTGCTTTAATTTTTTAAAAGCTATTTCTGAGCATCATCATGTTTGAAATGTTTGTAATTATTTTGAATCATGCACATGCTAAGGGGAAGAAAATTTGAAAAGGTAAAAATGTTGGTGTAAGAGATGTCATTAAAGTCAACTTGTTGAACTCGAAAACCTCATAATTCTTTTTCTTGATTATAATCAGGTTGACACACATTTGTACATGTGTCAACAACCATTATCTAATTTATGAAAACTTCACCATTTAGGGGGAGCTGATCATTTCTTGAATCACTTGATAACCCCACTCAAATTCATACTTAAGATTGTTTCAATTTATTCCCGATCCAATTTCATTGACATTCCGCGCCTTACATTGAATCATTGCATTGGTAAATGAGTCTTTATGATATTTCTATATGAGAGACTTCAAACATAAAGACTAAACTAGTTGGTGCACTTAGTTTAGTCTTAAAGATACATAAAAAAAAACTAAATTATGTCATTTATTTATTGCTAAATAAACCACTTAAACTGAGTTGCAAAATATTTGTAGGCACATGAGTAGATTAGTGTGTACCATGTGTGATTTTGAGGCTTTATCTTTAACTCATTTAAGAATAATCTTTCTATACTTATAATCATGTTTATTCTAACCAATGTACATATGTTCATGAAAAACTTCAAAAGAAATCTATTCAGAAAATATAGGGAGATACAGACAGAGCAATGAAAATTTCATTTTATCATTGAGTAACCTGGTTCATTTCACATAATCAAGTGTTTTGGCTTGCGTCAAAAGGTGATAAGTATATTTTTCAACTCTGTAAAAAATGATGAAGGTTAAACCACACTGAGTAATCAGGGGTCGTGCATTGGGTAAATGTGACATGTTGCCCTGAAATGTATGATTTGACTAAATTATTCTTGTATTCTCTCTCAGAAAATGAAAGAAAGATTCAAAGTATAAAAAAGAACAACATGTGAATTGACCTAGATAAAGTTCATGACCACAAAGTGTTTATTATTCTACATTGTATTAATGTTTAGCTTCTAAACTCTTGTGTTAATCACCTTGTCAACTCATATAGGTCACCCTCTATCAAATTTGCTTCATCTTTTTAATGCATTCAGGTTATTAGAAGTTGGCATATGTTGTGAGTGAGAGTGTCTTTGTTATTAAACTTTGTTGCACAATCCCAAGACAAAACAATTTCTCTCTCTCAAATTTTAATATCTCATTGGCTTTGATTACTCCTACAAACTCCATTTCCCACTCCACCTTTGCTTTCTTGTCACTAATACTTCAGTCTCCACCAGTTGATATTCTTGCTCTTCTTGCTTCCCCTGAATGGGAGCATCCTCCATCACCACATCTGCCGTGTGGCTTGATGCCACAACTTCTTCTTCAAGAGCAGCCTCTGGCACACCTTGAGTGCTTGGAATGGAGTCTAGCACTCTTCTGAGGACTGACCCTACTAGAGAAGTTGGGGGGACAATCACTTGCGATTTCTCAACAGGTTCAAGGTGCTCAGGAGGATTATCCTCTATTCTGCTGCCTGCTGCTTCTTCTACTGGTGCTGCTGCTGGTGCTTCTACCCTGGTATCTATTTGCTCAATTGCCTCTTCCTGAACTGCTATGGCTGCTACTTCTTGCTGGACCTCTTGGGCTTCGCCGATGATGGCTTTACCTTTAGCCACTGAGTCTTGGTCCATATACCATTAACCAGAGAATCCGCTCTCTTCAAATTCTGCTGCTGATTGCCTGCCCATCTTCTCTAGCACTGCTCCAGATAAATTTTATACCACAATGTTGAAAAACCTGGTGAGTAGGTGAGCATATGGAGGGACACATTTATTTTTCTTTTTGTCCCAAATCTGAGTAGACGCAAACTTCATCCTTTCCAGAATAACTTTCTGCCATGTTTATTTCTTGGTTCTGGATGGTCCAGAACATCATATCTGAATCTGCCTTGGTACAAGTTGAGAACGTGGCGCTTCTGGGGACTAGAATCTGACAAACCATAAAGTGCAAGAGGCGGTTGAAGGCGTTCATCTGGTTGATATCCAACTTCCCATCCTTAAGCTTAAACTCGGACCAATAATCCCTAATCCTTTAGCCTGGGTGTCCACAGTGTGAACCCCACTGTGACCGATGGTGCAAACTCCAAATAAAGACTCCAAAAGAGTATATGAGATTCTAACTGGTTTTCCTTTGACAGATGATGTCAAGGACCCGTCTTCCTCATCTTCGGCACACATAGAAAGCTTTGACGAGATCTGGATAACTCACCTCTGATAGAGTTGCTATCTTTGACCACTTCATCTTTTCCATTGCTGAACTACACTGCCCATGCCCATTTTTCTGTAAATCTGGCAACATCTATAGCCTTATTTCCACATAGCTTCGTCTTCACTGAGGTAAATCTTTCTTGCTGCTCTGCAGTGAGAAACTCAGCTCCGTAGCCCTCGACGCTGTCGGAAACACCGAAGAGGCCATGGAATGAATGGGGAAAGTTTCTGGATGATTGGAAGGAGGTGAAGCAGAAACCCTCAAGAAATTTCTCGCGGGAAGAAGTTGGAAACTTGAAATCACAGAGAGTCGATGCCGGAGTCGATAGGGTATCGCCTCAGGCAGATAGAGGGGATGAAGGTGGTATGTGAATCGTTGCCACAGGGATTTCGGGATATAAGAATTAAGGATAAAGTGACTTTTCGAAATCTGAGGCGCCATAAAGGCAGAAAACGACAAACTGACTAGTTTGAGAGAGATAAATCTTATAAAATAACGAACCGTCAGGATATTAACAACCAGGCAATATTTGTGGAATTTGCTTAACTTCAGGGAGAAAAAATAATTGATATTCTGAAAATTAATATTTCAATTTTCATACAGATAAATCTTCACAATTTACACATGCCTAGTTCCCTTCTAAGAGATGTAAATCTCTCTTCAGGTAAGACCTTTGTGAAGATATCTGCTAACTAATTATTAGTATCAATGAAAGAAATATATTGTTACCATTTGCTACATGATCACGAATGAAATGATATCTAACCTCAATGTGTTAGTTCTTGAGTGCTGTACTGGATTTTTGGTTAGATTTATTGCACTTGTGTTGTCGCACAATAGTGGAATTGTCTTGATCTGGAGTCCATAATCCTCAAGTTGTACTTAATCCATAGAAGTGTGTACAACACTTCCAGCAGCCACGTACTCAGCTTCAGCTGTAGACAGTGCCACTGAATTTTGTTTCTTTAAAGACCACGTGATCAGACATCCTGTAAGAAATTGACAACATCCACTGGTGCTTTTTCTATCTACCTTGCATCCAGCGTAGTCACATCAGAATAACCTACAAAGTTGATTTCACATGACTGGATACCATAAACCTAAATCATGGTTTTTTGCTAAATATCAAAAATTCTTTTGACACTATTAAATGGGATTCTTTAGGGTCTGCCTGCCTAGCACACATGCAAACACTAATAAATATCAGGTCTACTTGTTGTTAAATAAAGTAAGAGCCTATCATATCTCTGTAAAGCTTCTGATCTATTCTCTTACCATCTTTATCACTGTCTAATCTTGTTGATGTACTCATTGGTGTAGACAGTAGCTTGACATTTTCAAAACCGAATTTCTTTAGCAGCTCTTTTGTGTATTTGTCTTGACAACTATTTGAGCCTTCTTTTCCTTGTTGGAGAGAAGTGTTTTACTAAGGGGGAGAGATAAACTTTTTGATGGTGTCAAAAAGGGGAGTGAGTTTAGTTTTTTGTCATCATCAAAAGGGGGAGAATGTTGTGTTATGGTCATGTGAATAACCTATTTCTTTGTTTTGATTAGTTTTGATGTTGACAAAATCTTCGTGAATCATGAAAAAACTTAACATCATTATTTGGTTGATGCCATTAGTGTCTTCATGTTGAATACTCCTTAAATAATGTTTGCATATCGTAGACTACTGGCAATATTGATAACTGCATAATTGTTGTATCGGATGTTCAGATTTGGTCACGGTCAGTCGAAGCTGGCCTATCAGATGTCAAGATTTGGTCGCAGTCAGTTGAGCTAGATTCGACTGGGACTTTCGACCAAACACGTTTTGGTCGTAGTCAGTCGAAGCAAGACTTCACATATGATGAAGCTATACTTCGTATATGACGAAGCTAGACTTCGTACATGAGAAGTAACTTTGCATATGACGAAGCTAGACTTCGCACATGACGAAGCTAGACTTCGTATATGACGAAGCTAGACTTTGTATATGACGATGTACTTCGCATATGATGAAGCTAGACTTCGTATATGACGAAGTAACTTTGCATATGACGAAGGTAGACTTCGTATATGACTAAGCTAGACTTCGTATATGATGAAGTTAAGCTTTGAATATGACGAATCCTTCGACCGATCAAGATAAATTTAACTTGTGACTCCGATGTTCACATTTACTCTTGGCCAGTCGAAGCACTGGCACTTTGTATATTCATGTTATAGTCTTTTCTAGTCGAAGCTCAACATCAATTGCCTCATGTTTAACATTGATTGTTATAACATCGATTGCCATCAACTTAAACATTGATTGCCTCATGTTTAACATCGATTGTTTATAAACACGATTGCCAATCAACATAAACAACGATTGCCTCATGTTTACCATTGATTTCTAATCAACATAAACATCGACTGCCTCATGTTTAACATTGATTGCTAATCAACTTAACATCGACTTCTGCCTCCTCTTAAACATCGATTGTCATAACATTGATTACTAATCAACTCAAACATCGATTACTGTGAGCTTCACATCGATTACCATGTCCATATAATTGTCTTTTCTCCTTAATACTTAAAGATGATTATTTGTGTAGAATATCATCTGACTGACACGTGTACATGAACCCCTAGGTACGAGGTTGGGTGTGCAGGCTATAAATATACCTTTTGTCTCTTCTGAAAAGAAAGGCCCAGAAAAAGGAGCAGAGAATATTCCTAGCGCCGCCAGGGAGAAAAGTGAGAGAGTAGAAGAACTCCATAGTGAGAGGGGATACTCTTCAGAGGTTTTTGGTAGAAAAAGAAGAAGGCCTCAAGATTCCTGCGCCAGATGAAGCCTTGCCATCATCAAATCTGTTGAAGCCAAATGAGAGTATCGCCAGTCCAGCCTGATTCGAGGAAGATCAAATCAAATGATTCAACAAGTTATGAAGGCATGCAAGATGATCTGAAGCATGATCTAGGATATAAAGACTTGAGGAATTTGAGATCAAATTGATCAATACATAGAAGAAGAAGCAATATCGAAGGATAGATGTTTGACGATTTTCTTCTCTGAACTCAAATTCCTTTGAGCAACTTATTTTTCCTTCTATTCACTTCAGAACTCTTTGGGTGATCCTACTAGTGATAGGAGTGTTGATCCCACATTGTGTATGTGTGAGATGAGGAGGTCTGTCTGACCTTGAAGTTGTGAATCCGCAGATAAGCTGTGTAATCATGGGTGTAGTTGTGAATCAGCGGTGTAGAAGCTGTGAATCAGCGATTGTGAGGGTGTCTCACAAGTTTGGGTTGCTCTCACTGAATCCTCACTTGGTTTTAAGTGAGGAGTGGATGTAGGTCTCCTCCTTGGAGCCGAACCACCTTAAAATTTTGTGTCGCTGTACGTCTACTTGGTGTCCTCCTAATCATCTGCTCTTAAGCGCTTTTACTTCTACAATTTATTTTTAAGTGGTAATCTATTCCCCCCCCCCCTCTAGATTTCCATTTTCTCTACCAATAGAACCTATTCTAGAAAACTTCATTTGTCGACAGCTGCACAGAGGTGTTGGATCGAGATGGCACTATAGATGTCCTAGAGGGGGTGCAATAGACTTCTTTGCGCCTTTAAAAAAGATACACACTAAATAACTTCGTTAGTAATTAGTGTGATGTGTGTGAAACAAGTGAAAAACTAGGCGGAATCAATCACACAAGAAGGCACAAGAGTTTTTATCCTGGTTCGGCCCTTCCTACATGGAAGTCCTATGTCGTCCCCCAAGAAACCACTTGGGATTTCACTAAACTGCCAAAAACACTTGGCCTTCTCTCAAACCCGAGAGGAATTACGACCCACTTGCTCCCAAAAATCTTCCCTTAACCAGGGGTACAAAGACTATCTACACTTGTAGATCTTCCATTCACAGATGGGTACAATAGGATACAAACCTCCTGTAGGTTACTTTACTCAGAAGTATATAGGCTTGTGTGTCAGCTCAACCAACAATGAGCAAACACAGAAATTTAGAGATGAACAGATGAGAGTGAAACTCAGGTTCTTTCTGAAACAACGAAGTGGACTGAAGAAGATCTAAATTGCAGTAGTCCACCAAAAGAAGAAGACTTCGAATTGCAAGGGAGTGCAGAAGTCTAAGACTGAGGCGTGGCTCTCTTTCTCTTGATTAGCTCTTCTAGCTTTCAGATGGGAGTAAGCTACTAAGTCTTCTAAGCATCTATGTATGTTCTATATCTCCAAGCTTGGCTTCATATAGGCTTTAAACTTTTGTCCGTTTGATTTTGCCCATTGGAAGCTAGCCGTTTGAAGGAGATAGCCTTTGAGAGGTGGCTTTGATCTTCTAAGGTTTGTCCATCAAATCTTTAGCTTCATGAGTCCCAATGTCTCTAGGCTATATGTTGTAGCTTCATGCTTTGAAGGACTTCTTTCATGATTGTTCTGCAGGTTTCATGCTTTGTGTAGAGATTTAGCCATTCTTATTAAATGTTCTGCAAACTTGAAAGGAAGGATAAGAGCAAATGCCTCCATACATGCCTTCGGAGGTAGGTGAGATAAAGGATAATATATGAAATCATTCAGACAGAAGTTCAGAACATTAGAATGAGCAAACAATTGCACATGTTTTTCTTCATGAAAGTCGTGGTATTTCTGACAGTAGTAGGTAGGTTCTGACAGATAGCCTGTTAGACTTATCAAGCATTTTATTTTTGACCATCCGTCAACCACATATCAACTTATCTTTCTGTCAGAAGAAGAGATAGCAAATATAATATATATAATATACAATCCCAAAGGAATACTACTCATAGGAAAAATATTTTTTGAATTAAATATTTCCCGCCAAAAGAATAATTGAACTTTTAAGAAAACTTAACCAAAGTAAGATATACTTCATGCAGAGTTTCATGTAATGATGTATGATAACTAGTACTTAAAAATAGAGGCTTGATTTTTCAGTTAAGTATAGATATGCAAATGAACAAGAGATACTTCGACTTTTAAGAAGTCGGAGTAAGACTATTAGACAATAAACTTCGACTTTAGGGATACTACTACTTCGACTTCATTGAAGTCGGAGTGAGAAAGCAATGACTTCCACTTCTGTGGGAATTCGGAGTGCCAACAATATATAGCGAACTTCGACTTATATGAAGTCAGAGTACGCCCAACTTCCACTTTTAAGAAGTCGGAGTTCCTCAGACTTCGACTTTCCAGGAGTTGGAGTAAGGCTTAAAACGATACAAAGACTTCGACTTTCCACAAGTCGGAGTAAGGATAGATTTCAACTTTTAAGGAGTCGGAGTTCTACTAGACTTCGACTTTTAAAGATAACGACCATCTTTATACCATCCACATCGATACAAAGGGCGCCGTCACAATGAACATTTATCCCAACACAACACAATAGGTCGAGATGTACATAATAACAAAGGAAGTACAGTGGAAATGTAAAACATTCTTATTCCATCATCATTCACATATTCCACAATCTATATAGCAGTAAAGAAAATAACAATTGTCTATATTTACAAGTCCATATGAAATAACATTGTCATTGTTCACATACTAATGAAAAGAAAGTGTAACTACGCAGCAAACTCCACAAGCAGCTACTCCTCATGCTCGGAGTCGCTCCTCACTAAGTCCTCCTCAAGTACGGGGACACCTGTCTCACCTATATGTTAAAGCAAGTATGAGTCTTCCAAAAAAAATTCTTGTTTTTGGAAGACTCATACTTGCTTTAAATCTCCTCACTGATTCTTTTTGGAAGACTCATACTTGCTTTAACATACAGGTGAGACAGGTGTCCCCGTACTTGAGGAGGACTTAGTGAGGAGCGACTCCGAGCATGAGGAGTAGCTGCTTGTGGAGTTTGCTGCGTAGTTACACTTTCTTTTCATTAGTATGTGAACAATGACAATGTTATTTCATATGGACTTGTATAATTATAGACAATTGTTATTTTCTTTACTGCTATATAGATTGTGGAATATGTGAATGATGATGGAATAAGAATGTTTTACATTTCCACTGTACTTCCTTTGTTATTTATGTACATCTCGATCTATTGTGTTGTGTTGGATAAATGTCCCATTGTGACGGCGCCCTTTGTATCGATGTGGATTGGTATAAAGATGGTCGTTACATCTTTAAAAGTCGAAGTCTAGTAGAACTCCGACTCCTTAAAAGTTGAAGTCTATCCTTACTCCGACTCGTGGAAAGTCAAAGTCTTTGTATCGTTTTAAGCCTTACTCCAACTCCTGGAAAGTCGAAGTCTGAGGAACTCCGACTTCTTAAAAGTGGAAGTTGGGCGTACTCCGACTTCATATAAGTCGAAGTTCGCTATCTATTTGTTGGCACTCCGACTTCCCACAGAAGTGGAAGTCATTGCTTTCTCACTCCGACTTCAATGAAGTCGAAGTAGTAGTATCCCTAAAGTCGAAGTTTATTGTCTCTATTAGTCTTACTCCGACTTCTTAAAAGTCGAAGTATCTCTTGTTGATTGTTGCATATCTATACTTAACTGAAAAATCAAGCCTCTATTTTTAAGTACTAGTTATCATACATCATTACATGAACTCTACATTGAAGTATATCTTACTTTGGTTAAGTTTTCTTAAAAGTTCAATTATTCTTTTTGGCGGGAAAATATTTTATTCAAAAAATATTTTTCTTATGAGTAGTATCTCCTTTGGGATTTGTAATATATAAGATATATTTGCTATCTCTTCTTCTGACAGAAAGATAAGTTGATATGTGGTTGACGGATGGTCAAAAATAAAATGCTTGATAAGTCTAATAGGCTATCTGTCAGAACCTACCTACTACTGTCAGGGCGCCGTCACAATGGGACATTTATCCAACACAACACAATAGGTCGAGATGTACATAAATAACAAAGGAAGTACAGTGGAAATGTAAAACATTATTATTCCATCATCATTCACATATTCCACAATCTATATAGCAGTAAAGAAAATAACAATTGTCTATAATTATACAAGTCCATATGAAATAACATTGTCATTGTTCACATACTAATGAAAAGAAAGTGTAACTACGCAGCAACTCCACAAGCAGCTACTCCTCATGCTCGGAGTCGCTCCTCACTAAGTCCTCCTCAAGTACGGGGACACCTGTCTCACCTGTATGTTAAATCAAGTATGAGTCTTCCAAAAAGAATTCTTGTTTTTGGAAGACTCATTTAAGTCAAACATGCTTAACGTGGTTTAATTATCTTTGTTAAAATACAAACAGTATCTACTGACATCAAAATAGTATCAAATTTTAATCACAGACTTCATACAGGTAATATGTCACATGTCTAATTTTTCAGATTTTTCGCAACAGCAAAACTAATTTTGAACAATTAACATAGATTTCATGTAATTTCAGTGAAATATTGATTTAACATGGTAGACAGTAAATCAGACAGTTCTAATAGGTGTAAAACATGTGAACAGTCACTCTAAGTTCATGATAATTTTCTGTAACCCTAACATGTAACAAAACTATTTATTCAGAATTAAACACAGTCAAAACATGCTTATTTCATCAATACATAATTTATATTAAATATAATCATGCTCAGAAATTCGACAGAACCTCATGATATGACCTAAAGAACATACCTGACAAACCCTAATTTTTACAGCATGTACATACATCCAAAAGTCCAAAAATCACAGCATAGAGATTAAGACCACAGTTCTGAAAAACCTGAAGAACTTGGCGGCAAGGGCCTTACCGTCAACATGGGTTAACGACACAGGATGTTGCCGTCAACTCAAGAGCTTGGCGGCAACCTTAACCTCTTGTCTGCAGAAGTGCAGACCAAACTCAAATAAAAAGAAGAATTGGGGTTCCAGGAAACGAATAAAAATTCGTAAAAATGCATAAGACCTAAAGGACATGTCTAGGAATAATACCCCTCGATTACTTGCCTGAAATAAAATCTCTAAAGGGTTCATTTTGTCAAAGAAGCCCTCATCGGCCAAGCCAAGAAGGTGCAGATTCCCCACCCAAATCCGATCTTCCTGCTTGTGCAGATGGTTCTCTTGGAGTCGGAGAAGATTCCTCAGTAGTAGGAGCACTGTTGCCCAGTTGACGAGCCCAGAGGGGGGGTGAATGGGTCTTTTAAAATTAATCTAGAAGATACCTGTAACTAAAAACATTCACATAAACGATCTTTGAAGGAGGTTAGTGACTGTTAGTTTAAATATCAAACACACAAAGAAGACAATCACACAACACAAAGGATTATCCTGGTTCGGACCTCCTCTCCTTAGGAGTCCTACGTCCAGTCCCTGAGCAACAACTCAGGATTTCACTAACTAGGGTACAATCCCCCTAAGGACGCAACAACACCCAGCTCAACTGGTCTTCCTTCACACGAAGGGAATTACACCACCCTGGATATCACACCAGGTCTTCCTTCACAACTGAAGGGAAAAAGCACCCTGGATACCACCAGGTCTTCCTTCACAACCGAAGGGAAAAAACACCAAGAGAATGGAATAAGATCAAGCCCCTAGATCAGGCTTTGACAAGAAAGATCTGAAGCAACTAGCACTGAGAGCAAAGAATCTAAGCTAAGCGCACTCTCAGAACTACACAAGCTCTCTCAAGATTTTCACTACAGAGTGGAGAGCAAAGAGCAACACGAGAAGGAATGAATTTAATTGGCTCTTAGGATTCTAGCAGGAGATTTGAATTGCTTCAAAGAGTGTTCTCTGCTTCGTTGGTTGTTATTCTTCTCTTCTGTCTTGAATTTATATCTTCTTTTGAAATCCGGCTGTTGAAGTAACCGTTGTCCCTTAGATTGGTAGTCGTTAGACTGCTTGTCATTTGGAAGCTTCAAAAATCTTTTATCCTTTTGAGCACGCAAAGGAATAATGTCTTCTTCCGTCTGTATGGTCCAACGTTGTATGACAGAATGTCTGTAGAACCCTGCATGAATTAAATACTAGAACAGTAGACAGCTAGGCTGTCTTTAGTTGTCAGTAAACATTGATAAGAATATTCACCAATATAGCAATGCTAAATAGTTTCTTCTAAAAGATATTGACAGAAGATGCACTATAATGGATGATATAGTCTGCATGCATGCAGATATACGTTCTGTCCTCATTAAATGCACTTTAGTCAGACAGATAAGAGAAGACTTTGACTATTCAACGCTTTTCAGAAATAAGGTAAATATCAAGTCGATATAAACCATAAAGTCGTTGTCTATATGACTTATGAAATCGTTATGAATACTGAGGAAATCGTTATGGAAAGCAACTCGTTGTATTCATTAGAGAAATCGTTATAGTCACTTATTAAATCGTTATGAGCTTTAAAGAAGTCGTTGCGCGAAGCAAATCGTTGTGTTCACTGAAGAAATCGTTGTGAAATAGTTAATCGTTATGAGCGCTTAAGAAATCATTGCATAAAGCAAATCGTTATGAGCGCTTAAGAAATCGTTATGATTACTTATAGAATCGTTATGGCGAGCAAGTCGTTGCGAGTTCTAAAGAAATCGTTATGATTACTTATAGAATCGTTACGGCGAGCAAGTCGTTGCGAGTTCTAAAGAAATCGTTATGATTACTTATAGAATCGTTACGGCGAGCAAGTCGTTGCGAGTTCTAAAGAAATCGTTATGATTACTTATAGAATTGTTACGGCGAGCAAGTCGTTGCGAGTTCTAAAGTAATCGTTATGATTACTTATAGAATCGTTACGGCAGGCAAGTCGTTATGCTTTCTAAGGAAATCGTTGCGATGACTTATAGAATCGTTATGACAGGCAAGTCGTTACGCTTTCTAAGGAGATCGTTGCGATGACTTATAGAATCGTTATGACAGGTAAGTCGTTACGCTTTCTAAAGAAATCGTTGCGATGACAGAATCGTTATACTTACAAAGAAATTGTTATGATCTTTAACAGAAATCGATATGGACTCTGAGAAATATCATGTTGAAAAGATTAAGGCTTCAGAGAAGTAATGCATACCTTTATTGGCTTGTTTGACCTTGGTATTTTTCCTGTACTTAAGACTTATGAAATATTCATTAGATATTATTGATAAATTCTAGTTTAGTTTTGTTAATCACAAAAATACATATAAAATTAATTAAAATTACATGGGGACAGATTGATCATCAATCTCCCCCTTTTTGGTGATGACAAAACTGAACAATAAGCATGGATGAAAAAATATCTGAAATTAGTCTGAAGATATGACATGCTAATTTTCTTCCTTAAAATTTATTGGAATGTATTTTGGACATGCTAGTTTTCTCCCCTTTTTGTCATTGAGCAAAAGAAAATCTAAGACAAAGAAAGAAGAGAGAATAGAAAATAGGAGTACACAAAGAAAGAGATTTCATTGACTTTGCGGAGGTACAGGTAAATAGAAGGCAGGAGACAAAAGAGATGCAAAATTGGAGATGGTTTCCCATGCCTGTGCTTCCTGCTCTTCAAAAAAGGTTTTAAAGACTCCAAACGACAAAGAGTAGGTTGGTCCCATGGAGGAAGCCATCCTTTTGAGATGAAGATCTAGGTGCTTGTAGAGAAGATCAGCATAAGCCTCCTTATCCATAGTCATCTTTAGGAAATGACGAGTCCCAAAGCTGGCACAGGTAAGAAACTGATCCATGGACACAGGATAGTGATTGTGATTATCTCTGAGAGCTTTTTGAAGAGCTACATATACCTTGTACCTTTCCTCCCAAACTTTGAAGGGTCATTGACAAGGTTAATAGAGTTCATATCCAGGAAGGTGGCTGGAGAAATTGCAGGTTTGCCTTCCCTGGCTTGAGCTTCATTCAGAGAAAACAACTGCTGAGCAGACAAAGGGTAGAACTGAATCCATTCTGAGGATGTCAACCTTTCACATTCAGACAGAATTGGGGCTAGAACTTCAGCACTGACATGCCCTTGGTGATATTCCCTAAATAGGAATCTAGGAAAAGCAACCAGGCAGCCTTTCTGGACTTTAATTCTGCCCATTACTCTGGCAAAACGCTCAAAGATGATGGATCCTACAGAGGATTCCATAACTAGAAAATGGATTTGAGGAAGGGCTATCTCTTCTGGCACTTGAAGGGTAGAAAAATCTACCTGAACATCTGATGTATGGGAGATATCCGGAGAAAGAGCTGAAATGGCCTTTCTGAATTGGCTAAGCTGAACCTCTGGAAGTCTATGGACATATCTGTAGTTGTTGAATAGCATGAAATGTCTGATCATTTTGATTTCCTTTTGAATGTAGGGTGCCCAAAGTTCTCTATGATATATCCTGAACCATTCTGATAAGGTCAGGGAGTGGTCCCTTGGAGGGAATCTGGCAGATTTGGCGAGAATGTATCTTTCGAAGAGATCTTTGTGGCCTTTGCCCCACTGCTCTTCAGTTTTGGAGTGGGCAATAAAGAAGATTTTGGATTTTTCGGATTTGGAAAGAGAAGTGAAGGGTAGGATGGTGTGTAAATGCTCTGTTAGATTGAGGAATGGAAGGTTAATGATGGTGGCAAGAACAACCTTTGTGAGATATTCTCTATATAGTGGTTTATTTTTGGTGACCACTGTGAGGGAAAACCACAAAGGAGGGTATTTAGGCTCAGAGGAAATGGAGGAGGTAGAAGAAATTTTCCTCTTCTTAGGTGCAGGACTGGAAGAGTCTGCCCTATGAATGTGCTCCCCAACCTTTAGCACAGACCTGAGAATGCCTTCCTCAAACTCATCCTTTATTTTTTCTATAAAGGGAGAGTCAATTTGAGCTGTCTCAGGGATTATAGTGATGAAAGAGGGTGGAGGAGAAGGATGAAGAAATGAATGAGAGGAAGTGGGAATGTCATCAACTGGTCCAGGGAAGGGACCAGAGGAGGATGAGGCTCCAGCAGAGGATGCTGGAGGCACCTCAGGAATAGGTGGAGGTGGAAGGATGTGAATAGAAGATGCAGGAGATGAGGTGGATTGAGAAGGAAATTGTGTGGGAGAGGAGATGGATCTGGATTGAGGCTTTTTGAGTGGCTGAGGGGCAGGGGGTGCTGTAGAAGCTGAGGGAGGAGATGGAGGAACTGGTGTGTGAGAGGGATGAGAAGGAGCTGGAGGCTTAGGTGCCAAGATCTCTTCTTCAACCTCTGTCTGCACTGATTCACAATCCACTGGCCCTGATGCCCCTGACCCTTGCTCAGATGGCCCTGGAGGCCCTTCAACCTGATCAGCTGGCCCAGATGCCCCTTGCACATTTACTGCTGCCTCTGTTGGTGCTGCTGCTGCTTCTGGCCATGTTGGCCCTCCTCTTGAACAGATGACCTTGAAGGTCCTGACTCTGGTGTTGCCCAGCTAGCTAGCCCAGAGGGGGGGGGGGGGGTGAATGGGTTATTAAAATTTGATCTTTGAATAAAACCTGTTCACTAAAAAGATTACACAACAGCTTAAACAGAAGTTAGAGTTAGAAGAAAAGATAGCAAGCGCATAAGACACAACCACACGACACAAGGAATTTTATCCTGGTTCGGAACTCCTCTTCACAGGAGACCTACGTCCAGTCCCTGAGCAATGCCTCAGGATTTCACTAACAGGGAACAATCCCCTTAATGAAACTACAACACCCAGCTCAGCTGGTCTTCCTTCAACTCGAAGGGAACAACACCCTGGATACCACCAGGTCTTCCTTCACAACCGAAGGGAACCACACCCTGGATACCACCAGGTCTTCCTTCACAACCGAAGGGAACAATACACAGAATAATGAAAGACTTTCAAGCCCCTAGATCAAGCTTTTTGATAAGCAAAGAT
This sequence comes from Colocasia esculenta, assembly GCA_014218235.1. Classification (NCBI taxonomy): domain Eukaryota; kingdom Viridiplantae; phylum Streptophyta; class Magnoliopsida; order Alismatales; family Araceae; genus Colocasia; species Colocasia esculenta. The sequence goes on from CM024758.1 coordinate 25,865,882, forward strand.
CTGAAGCAACTAGAACTGAGAGCAAGAAGATGTTAAGCAGGAAGCACTCTCAGAACTATACAAGCTCTCACAGGATTTTCATAAACTAGTTGAGAGCAAAAGAGCTAAAGCGTAGAGGAATGACAATTCTTGGCTCTGGACTTTCTTCAGAAGAATTAAGTGCTTGAATATCTGATCGATATATTCTTCTATCCTTCTGTCTTGAATTTATATCTTCAATTTGAAATCAAGACGTTGAAGTGTCCGTTGTCTCTCTTTTTGAGTAGTCGTTAGACTAAGTGACACCTGGAGTCTTGGAAGCTTCCAGTCAACAGTCTTTTGATTACTTGATCACGCAAAGATATAACTCTTCAGAAATATCCGTTGGTTTCTATTTGTTTAACGTTGTACTGTAAAGCTGGTTCAGAAGTCTGCACAAATGTCAAACTCAAGTAGCAGACAGCTAAGCTGTTTCTGATGTCAGTCAACGTCAGTAGCAATAGACATGAAAATAGTAACACCAAATATCTTGATAATAGAAGACATAATCAGAGTAGACTAAAAGAAGGATGATATGGTCTGCATGCATGCAGAGATACGTTCAGATCTCATAAATGCAAAAGCGTCAGAGAGATGTCTACGAGGACATTGACTAGTCAAAGCTTTTAAAGTCAATAAGATATCCAGATATGACTTATCAAAACGATATGAATACTGACAAGTCGTTATAGGGAGCAAGTCGTTATGATCACTTATCAAATCGTTTTGAACTCTTAAAGAAACTGTTATCACATGAAATCGTTACAATCAACGAGTCGTTGCGAGTTCTAAAGAAAGTCGTTACGATGAATGCTTATAGAATCGTTACGGCAACAAGTCGTTGTGAATTCTAAAGAAATCGTTATGATAACTTATGAAGTCGTTACAACAAGCAAGTCGTTACGAGTTCTAAAGAAATCGTTATGATAACTTATGAAGTCGTTACAACAAGCAAGTCGTTGCGAGTTCTAAAGAAATCGTTATGATAACTTATGAAGTCGTTACAACAAGCAAGTCGTTGCGAGTTCTAAAGAAATCGTTATGATAACTTATGAAGTCGTTACAACAAGCAAGTCGTTGCGAGTTCTAAAGAAATCGTTATGATAACTTATGAAGTCGTTACAACAAGCAAGTCGTTGCGAGTTCTAAAGAAATCGTTATGATAACTTATGAAGTCGTTACAACAAGCAAGTCGTTGCGAGTTCTAAAGAAATCGTTATGATAACTTATGAAGTCGTTACGACATCGATTTGATTTAAACTTGCGGTCAGAGAGGAAATCGTTCTGCTTGTCAAAGAAGTCGATACAGTAACTTATGAAATCGTTACGACATCGACTTGATTTAAACAACAAGACTTTTTAGTTTTATAAGGAATTCGTTGCGAACTTCAACAGAAATCGATATGGACTTGGAGAAAATTCATGCTGAAAAGATTAAAGCTTCAGAGAGGAAATGCATACCTTTATTGACTTGTTTGACCTTGGTATTTTTCCTGTACTTAAGACTTATGAAATATTCATTAGACATAATTGATAAACTCTTGTTTGGTTTTGTTAATCATCAAAATATGTATATATATAATTAATTAAAATTGCATGGGGACAGACTGATCATCAATCTCCCCCTTTTTGATGATGACAAAACTGAACAATAAGCATGGATAAAAGTATCTGAAATTTGTTTGTAAAGAGAAGATATGCTAAGATTCTAAGCAAGATTAATATTTCAGACATGCTAAGTATTTTTCTCCCCCTTTTTGTCATTAAGCAAAAAGAGAAACTTCGACAAAGAAAGAAGAGAGAAAGAGAAATAGAGATACACAGAAGGTCATGACATTTACTGTGGAGGTACAGGTAAATAGAAGGCAGGAGACAACAAGGAGGCAAAATGGGAGATGGTTTCCCATGCCTGAAATTCCTGCTCTTCAAAAAGAGTTTTAAAACTCCAAACGATACAGAGTAAGATGGTCCCATGGTGGGAGCCATCCGTTTGATGTGAAGATCTAGGTGCTTATAGAGAAGGGCAGCATAGGCATCCTGGTCCAAGTTCATCTTGAGAAACCGACGAGTGCCAAAGCTGGCACAGGTGAGGAATTGGTCCATGGTGACAGGGTAGTGATTGTGGTTGTCTCGGAGAGTTTTGTGCAGTGCCACATACAATTTGTACCTTTCCTCCCAGACCTTGAAAGGGTCATTGACAAGATGAATGGAGTTCATATCTAGGAAGGTGGCTGGAGAAATAGCTGGATTTCCTTCCCTGGCTTGAGCTTCATTGAGAAGAGACAGCTGCTGAGCTGACAGGGGATAGAGTTTTGACCATTCAGAAGGGGTTAGCCTTTCACATTCAGACAGGATAGGAGAGAGAACTGCCGCACTGACATGGCCCTGGTGATATTCCCTGAAAAGGAATCTCGAAAAGGAAACCAGGTAGCCTTTCTGCACTTTGATCCTGCCCATGATTCTTGCAAAGCGCTCAAATATGATGGATCCTACAGAGGATTCCATAACTAGAGCATGAATTTGAGGCAGGGCTATGTCCTCAGGTATTCGAAGGGTAGCAAAATCTACCTGAATGTCTGAAAAGTGAGAGCCAGCCGGAGTTAAAACTGAAATGGCCTTCTTGAACTGACACAGCTGAACTTCTGGAAGCTTATGAACATAACGGTAGTTGTTGAAGTGCATGAAATGCCTGATCATTTTTATTTCTGATTGAATGAAGGGAGCCCAGAGTTCTTGGTGATACAACCTGAACCACTCGGATAGGGTCAAGGAGTGGTCCCGAGGAGGAAATCTGGCAGATCTGGCAAGAGTAAACTTCTTGAGAAGATCCTTGTGACCTTTGCCCCATTGCTCTTCAGATTTGGAGTGAGCAAGAGAGAAGATTCTTGATTTTTCAGATTTTGAGAGAGAAGTATAGGGTAGTATGGTGTTCAAATGATCTGTAAGGGTTTGAAAGGGAAGGTTGATGATGGTAGCAAAAACAACTTTGGAGAGGTATTCCCTATACAGTGACTTATGCTTGTTGTCAACTGTGAGAGAAAACCACAAAGGAGGGTATTTGGGTTCAGAGGAGGAGGAATAGGTGGAAGTAATTTTCCTCTTCTTGGGAGCAGGACTAGAAGGATCAGCCCTGTGAATATGATCTCCCACTTTCAACACAGACCTGAGAATTCCTTCCTCAAATTCATCCTTGATCTTTTCAAGAAAAGGAGAATTGAGTTGAGCATGTTCAGGTATGATAGTGATGAAAGATGGTGGAGGAGTAGGATGAAGAAAAGAGTGTGAAGTAGTTTGGAAAGCATCATCTGTCCAAGGGAGGGACCAGAGGAGGAGGAGGATGCTCCAGCTGAGGATGCTGGAGGGGCCTCAGGTATGGGAAAGGGAGAGGGAATGGAGGACTGAAATGGGGTAGGAGAAGAAATTGGTCGAGATTGAGGCTTCTTGAATGTTTGAGGGGCAGGAGGGGCTGTAGGAGCTGATGGAGGAGTTGGAGGAATAGGTGTGTGAGAGGGAGAGGAAGGAGCTGGGGGCTTGGGTGCCAAGATCTCTTCTGCCTCTTTCTGCACAGACTCACTCTCCAAGGGCCCTGATGGCCCAGATCCTAGCTCAGATGGCCCGGATGGCCCTTCAACCTGATCAGCTGACTCTGCTGGCTCTGCCTCTTTTGGTGCTGCTGCTGCTACTTAGGTGGAGCTGCTGCTTCTGGTGCTGCTTCTGCTTCTGGTGGAGCTGCTGCTTCTGGTGCTCCTTCTGGTGCTGCTGCTGCTTCTGGTGGAGGAGGAGCTAGAGCTCCAACTGCCTTGACAATATCTGATAGCATGCCTTTCATGCTGCACATTTCCTTGTTAAACCATTGTATAGCATTTTTGATTTGCCCCAATTCTTTATTTGCTGAAGCTTGACTCAGAAAAATAGAGCTGACATCACACTGAAGGGAACATAATAATTCACCTTGAACATTCAGCCTTTCAATCACTGGCTTTAAGTTTATGACAATTTTCTGCTTAGCCTTCCTCTCAAATGGAGAATTAGCCAGGAGAGGAACTTCGGAGGCAACCTCTTTTCCTTTCTTTTTGCCTTCCTTTGCTGGAGGAGGTTGATCATCATCTGAGCTCGAAGAGCTTGCAGTCTCCCCTTCTCTGTTATCCAAGTCAGGAGAACCTTCATGCTGTTCATCCTTATCAACATCTGGAGTTACATCCACAGACCTTCTTTTGATAGCTCCCCCTCAATAGGAGCATCTTCTTCATCTGATACTTGCTCCCCCTGACTGGGAGCAGATTCGAATACAGAGACATCTTGGACAGCTTGGTGCTCTACCTCTACCTGCACATCTTCCATTTGAACCTCAACGTGGCCTGATGCCACAACTTCTTCTGCAATTCTGTCACTAGGAATAGAGTCAATGATATCGGCCAGGATAGATGCAACAAAAGTTGAGGGAAGAGGGTCCTCAACAGGAATAATGTCCTCCGGGAGGAGATCCTCAATTCTCCTTTCTGCAACTGATTCTTCTGGAAAAACTGAAGCTTCGACAGATGCTCTTTCTTCTTCTACTGCACTTTCAGACTGAACTTCTGCATTGGAGGGGCCTGAGGATTCTGCTGCTTCAACTGCTGGAGCTGGAATTGGCTCCACAGGCAATTCTGGAAACATATCTGCTGACCCCATCTCCTGATGAACAACTGATGAGTCGATTAAGATGGCTTCGCCTTCAGCCACCGAAGCCTTGAACCAGACACCACTTTTCAAAGAAAAACCACTCTTCTTCAGATTCCTGGACCTGATTGCTTGGCCCATTTTCTCTACAACTGCCCCAGAAAGATCAACACCGAAGTGTTTGAAGATCTTGGTAAGTAGGTGGGCATAAGGCAGGGACACATTTAACTTACTCTTGGTGTCCCATATCTGATCCCTTGCAAACTTCATTCTTTCCATGATCACTGCGGCCATATTTATCTCCTTATTCTGAATGGCCCAGTACATCATATCCGAGTCGGCCTTTGTGCAAGATGAAAAAGTTGCACTTCTGGGAACTAAGATCTGGCAGACAATAAAATGGAGAAGACGGTTGAAGGCGGATAGTTGATTTATATCGATCTTGCCGTCCCTCAGCTTGAATCCTGGCCCAATGATTCCCAAACCCTTCACTTGGGCGTCCACGGAGTGAACCCCACTAAAGCCTGAAGTCTTTACATTGAACAACACTTTCAGCAACTCAGGGTCTATCCTAATCATGGTTCCCTTTACTGAAGAAACCAGAGACCCGTCTTCCTCTGTTCTCATACACACGAAGAAGGCTTTAACCAAATCCGGATAGCTTACCTCTGAAAAGGTGGAAATATCTGACCACTGCATCTGATTGATCAAATCTACTAAGCTGTTCATTCCATTTTTCTTCAGATTGGCGACATCTACTTCTTTATTGCCGCAGAGCTTCGTCTTCACAAAAGTAAATCTCTCCTGCTGCTCAGGAGTGAGGAACTCGGCGCTGTAGCCACCCAAACTGCCGGCGATAACAGGTGCGGCCATAGATTCAGGTGGAAAAAGGAATGGAGGGTGGAGACGGAGGGTGAGGAGAAGGAATCCTCAAGAAATTTTGCGGGAAGTAGGAGGAAGATTCAAATTTGCAGAGGATTGAGATGGAGTTGCTAGGGCATCGGCTCACGCGATAAGATAAAAGAGGGGAAAGAGGGAGACGATGAGACACGAATCGTTCTGCCATCAATTTTATGAATAAATTAATGCTACGTGGAAAGTGAGGCGCCAAACGGCGGTGGAAAACGACAAAAGGATTTGACTGTTCAAACGACTTTAATGAAAGAGCGGTTATAACAATACACACAGAGTATCTTTTGCTTATCGATATGGAGAGAAAAATTACTTAAATTCTAGAATTTAATGTGCCAGTTGTAAGCAAACTTTTATCACAAATTGCACATGCCTAATTCCCTTCTAAGAGATGTAAATCTCTCTTCAGGTAAGGCTTTTGTGAAAATGTCTGCTAATTGGCCATTTGTATCTATAAAGGAAATTTCTAAATTGCCACTAGCTACATGGTCTCGAATAAAATGGTATCTTACCTCAATGTGCTTAGTCCTTGAGTGCTGTACTGGATTTTTGGTGAGGTTGATGGCACTTGTATTATCACACAAGAGTGGAATTGATTTGATGTGAATTCCGAAATCCTCAAGTTGTTGCTTTATCCAAAGAAGTTGTGTACAGCAACTTCCAGCAGCAACATATTCTGCCTCAGCTGTTGATAAAGCTACTGAATTTTGTTTCTTGGATGACCATGATATTAAACATCCTGCAAGAAACTGACAACAGCCACTGGTGCTCTTTCTATCTACTTTGCATCCAGCATAATCAGCATCAGAATATCCTATTAATTCTATTTCACAAGATCTAGGATACCAGAGACCTAAATCATGAGTTCTAGCCAGATATCTAAATATTCTTTTTACTGAAATTAAATGAGACTCTCTAGGGTCTGCCTGATATCTAGCACACATGCATACACTGAACAAAATGTCTGGTCTACTTGCAGTTAAGTAAAGTAGTGACCCTATCATACCTCTATAATTCTTTTGATCTACCTTTTTACCTTTTTGATCACTGTCCATTCTAGTTGATGTGCTCATTGGAGTTGATAATGGCTTTGCACCTTCAAATCCAAATTTCTTTAACAGCTCTTTGGTGTACTTGGCTTGACAGATATGAGTGCCTTCCTTCCCTTGTTTGATTTGCAATCCAAGGAAGTAGCTTAGCTCCCCCATCAAGCTCATTTCGAATTCTCCCTGCATGAGCTTTTCAAAGTACTTGCAAAGAGATTCATCAGTAGATCCAAAAATAATATCATCTACATATATTTGCACAAGAAGTATATGTTTAACCTTAGATTTTATAAATAATGTACTATCTACTTTACCTCTAGCGAAACCATGATCTAATAAGAAAGTACTGAGCCTTTCATACCAGGCTCTAGGTGCTTGCTTTAAACCATATAAAGCCTTATGTAGTTTAAATACATGATTTGGAAATTCGGTGTCATCAAAACCTGGAGGTTGTTCAACATAAACTTCCTCCTTGATAAAACCATTTAAAAAGGCTGATTTTACATCCATTTGAAATAGTTTTAAATCAAATGCAGATGCATAAGCAAGTAAAATCCTAATAGCCTCAAGTCTAGCTACAGGTGCATAAGTTTCATCGAAATCTATGCCTTCCTCTTGGGAGTAGCCTTGAGCCACCAATCTGGCCTTGTTCCTTAAGATTATTCCAGACTCATCCAGTTTATTTCTGAACACCCACTTGGTGCCAATAACTGAATGATTGGATGGTCTAGGAACAAGTGACCATACTTGATTTCTCTTGAACTGATTTAGTTCATCTTGCATGGCTAATATCCAAGATTCATCAGATAAAGCTTCATTGACTGTCTTAGGCTCTATTTGAGAAACAAAGGCTAAATAATCACATGGAATTACATTACCTCTTGTTCTTACCCCTACGGATGGATCACCAATAATGTTTTCAGGAGGGTGATCTTTCTGATGTCTCCATTCTTTTGGAAGATTTTCATGTTGGATTTCAGTTTGCTGCAGTTCTTCCAATGGTGGATCTTCCTTGTCCTTAATTGAGGTATTCTTTAATTTTTCGGACAAGTCATCTGCATCATCAATGTCACTAATTTCTTCCTTTTTCAAGGAAGGGTTAGATTCATCAAAAATAACATGCACAGACTGTTCAATTAACAATGAACGTTTATTGAAGACTCTATAACCTTTGGGTTTAGAAGTGTACCCCATAAAGATGCCTTCATCTGATTTGGCATCCAACTTACCAATGTCCCTTTTTCCATTATTGTGGATGAAGCAAGGACATCCAAATATTCTGAAATGGCTGATCTTTGGCTTCTTTCCTTTGTAGAGTTCATAAGCAGTCTTCTTCAGAATCGGCCTGATCATTACTCTATTAATGATATAACATGCAGTGTTGATGGCTTCAGCCCAGAAATATCTTGGCAAATCATATTCTGATAACATGGTTCTTGCCATATCCAAAAGAGTTCTGTTTTTCCTCTCAGCAATTCCATTCTGTTGAGGTGTCCTTGGGGCTGAGAAGTTGTGCTCAATTCCTTGATCATCACAGAACTTTGCAAACTTTTCATTCTGAAACTCACCACCATGATCTGATCTGATAGAGACAATGGTGAACTTCTGATCTTTCTGAACTTTCTTACTGAAGCTAACAAAATTGTCAAAAGTGTCATCTTTGTGCTCTAGAAAGGATACCCAAGTGAATCTTGAATAATCATCAACTATTACAAATCCAAAATTCTTTCCTCCTAGACTGGTGGTCCTCATTGGCCCAAATAGATCCATATGAAGTAGTTCTAAGGGCTTTGAGGTGGTTACTAAGTCTTTGATTTGAAGGAGCTTTTGGTGTGCTTTCCTCTTGCACAAGGTTTGCAAATGCTATCCAATCTAGAATTGACCTTTGGCAGTCCTTCCACTAGCTTTCTCTTTCTGAGCTTATTCAAACCGTCCAAGCTGCAGTGACCCAATCTTCTGTGCCACAGCTCTGTTGATTGATCTTTGCTGGCTGCCAAACAAACATCTTGATTCTTGAGTTCTTCGAGATAGAGAACATACAAGTTTCTTTCTCTGAAGGCTTCAAATATGACTGCACCATCCTTTAATATACTGCACTTTGATTCTTGGAACTGAATGTGATGGCCTTTGTCACACAACTGGCTGATGCTGATAAGATTGTGCTTTAATCCTTTGACCAGCATTACGTCTTCAATAACTGATTTTCCTTTGATGTTCACAGACCCACTTCCTATCACAGTGCCTTTTCCATTATCTCCATAGGTGACTGTACCTTCTTCAGCTTGGAGATCAACAAAAATCTTCTTGTTGCCTGACATGTGCCTTGAGCACCCACTATCCAAATACCATTTGGATGCTCGAGGGTTAACCTGAAATGAAAACATCAAGCTTTAGGTACCCAAATTCTTTTGGGTCCTGATAGGTTAGTATCATTAATTTTACCTTTTAATATCCATTTTTTATGTCTTGTTGGGCATGTAATTTTAATATGTCCTAACTTATTGCAGTGACTGCAGCAGGATAACTTAGTCACCTTTTCTATGTATTTGAAATCAGCTTTGTATGCTATATCTTGTTCGGGTACAAATTTTGGTGTTGGATATGTTTTAGGATATATTATGGTTTCTTCATTATCTGGGGGTGTATATCCTAATCCATTTTTCTTTTTACCCGATCTCCTAGCACCTTTTAATATTAAAGAGTTTTTACCATTAGTAAATTTTTCTAGTGTACTTGATAGTTTATCATTTTCTTTATTTAATCTTTCTATTTCTGTTTTAAGTTCACCTAAGTCTTCTTGTTTTTCTAGGTGAGTTATCTTTCTGTTTTTCTCTTTTAGATCTTCACATAATAACTCATTTCTTCTTTTGTGTTCAGTTATTTGTTTTTCAAGTTCTTCATTTTCTGTTTTTAGATCTGAGTTTGTATTTTCTAAACAGATTAAATTTTTCTTACTAATTTTGAGTAATTTAGATACTTCTTTATATTTTTCATAGAGTTCATTAAAAGCACTTTCTAAGTTATCAGAATCTGAATCATTGCATGAATCAAATGAGGAGTCAGAGGTTACCTTATCTTCGGTATTGGCCATGAGAGCCAGATTTGCTTCTTCACCTTCACTGCTTGAGCTTGACTCATTATCTGAATCACTGCTGTTTTCCCAAGCAGCTGCCATTGCTTTCTTTTTATACTTTTTGAATCTTCTGAAGTTGTCCTTCTTCTTATGATCATTCTTTTTGAGCATTGGACAATCTGCCTTGATGTGTCCAGGCTTCTTGCATTCATAGCATATTACTTCTCCTTTCTTCGGATCCTTCACTTCTGGTTTTCTGAAGTCTTTGTTCTTCTTAAAAAATCTTCTTCCGGACTGATACTTCTTCTTTTTAGCTAATATTTTCTGAAGTCTTCGAGACAGCATGGCTTCTTCATCATCACTGTCTTTGCTGCTTTCACTGTTATCCAAAGATTCTTCTGATATATCATCATTCGCCTTGAGAGCATTTGATTGCTTCCTTCTGCTGGAGGATTCTCCTAATCTCTCCATATTTATTTCATGAGCCATGAGAGATCCTATTAACTTTTCCAATGACATTAATTTCAGATCATTGGCTTCCTCAATGGCTGTTACCTTTGGAGTCCATGAGGATGGCAGAGATCTGAGGATCTTTCTGACCATATCTGGTATGACATAAACTTTTCCTAGACCGGCTAATCCATTTGTAATATCTGTAAATCTGTTAAACATCTGAGTTATGGATTCACCTGATTGCATCTGGAATCTTTCATACTGAGTCACAAGAATATCGATTCTTGTCTCCTTTACCTTGTCTGTCCCTTCATATGTAATTCTGAGCTTTTCCCACATCTCCATTGCGGATTTGCAGGCTGAAACTCTGTTGAATTCTTTCTTGCTGAGGGCACAGCAAAGGATGCTCTTGGCTTTGCAGTTTAGGGATATTCTTCTTCTGTCGTCATCTGTCCACTGAGCCTTAGCATTTGTGACTAGAAGATCACCTTCTTCTACAATGGACCATATTGTGTAGTCGTGGCCTTGTAGAAAGTACTCCATTCTTGTCTTCCAATAGGTGTAATCTTCTCCATCGAACAAGGGAGGCCTGTTGACTGACTGACCTTCGAAGTTGCTTTGGGCTGCCATTGATCTTTGCTCTTCAGATCGTTAGATCTTCTTCTTTGTCGAAGAGACTCGCTCTGATACCACTTGTTGCCCAGCTAGCTAGCCCAGAGGGGGGGGGGGGGGTGAATGGGTTATTAAAATTTGATCTTTGAATAAAACCTGTTCACTAAAAAGATTACACAACAGCTTAAACAGAAGTTAGAGTTAGAAGAAAAGATAGCAAGCGCATAAAACACAACCACACGACACAAGGAATTTTATCCTGGTTCGGAACTCCTCTTCACAGGAGACCTACGTCCAGTCCCTGAGCAATGCCTCAGGATTTCACTAACAAGGGAACAATCCCCTTAATGAAACTACAACACCCAGCTCAGCTGGTCTTCCTTCAACTCGAAGGGAACAACACCCTGGATACCACCAGGTCTTCCTTCACAACCGAAGGGAACCACACCCTGGATACCACCAGGTCTTCCTTCACAACCGAAGGGAACAATACACAGAATAATGAAAGACTTTCAAGCCCCTAGATCAAGCTTTTGATAAGCAAAGATCTGAAGCAACTAGAACTGAGAGCAAGAAGATGTTAAGCAGGAAGCACTCTCAGAACTATACAAGCTCTCACAGGATTTTCACAAACTAGTTGAGAGCAAAAGAGCTAAAGCGAAGAGGAATGACAATTCTTGGCTCTGGACTTTCTTCAGAAGAATTGAGTGCTTGAATATCTGATCGATATTCTTCTATCCTTCTGTCTTGAATTTATATCTTCAATTTGAAATCAAGACGTTGAAGTGTCCGTTGTCTCTCTTTTGAGTAGTCGTTAGACTAAGTGACACCTGGAGTCTTGGAAGCTTCCAGTCAACAGTCTTTTGATTACTTGATCACGCAAAGATATAACTCTTCAGAAATATCCGTTGGTTTCTATTTGTTTAACGTTGTACTGTAAAGCTGGTTCAGAAGTCTGCACAAATGTCAAACTCAAGTAGCAGACAGCTAAGCTGTTTCTGATGTCAGTCAACGTCAGTAGCAATAGACATGAAAATAGTAACACCAAATATCTTGATAATAAGACATAATCAGAGTAGACTAAAAGAAGGATGATATGGTCTGCATGCATGCAGAGATACGTTCAGATCTCATAAATGCAAAAGCGTCAGAGAGATGTCTACGAGGACATTGACTAGTCAAAGCTTTTAAAGTCAATAAGATATCCAGATATGACTTATCAAAACGATATGAATACTGACAAGTCGTTATAGGGAGCAAGTCGTTATGATCACTTATCAAATCGTTTTGAACTCTTAAAGAAACTGTTACCACATGAAATCGTTACAATCAACGAGTCGTTGCGAGTTCTAAAGAAGTCGTTACGATGAATGCTTATAGAATCGTTACGGCGAACAAGTCGTTGTGAATTCTAAAGAAATCGTTATGATAACTTATGAAGTCGTTACAACAAGCAAGTCGTTGCGAGTTCTAAAGAAATCGTTATGATAACTTATGAAGTCGTTACAACAAGCAAGTCGTTGCGAGTTCTAAAGAAATCGTTATGATAACTTATGAAGTCGTTACAACAAGCAAGTCGTTGCGAGTTCTAAAGAAATCGTTATGATAACTTATGAAGTCGTTACAACAAGCAAGTCGTTGCGAGTTCTAAAGAAATCGTTATGATAACTTATGAAGTCGTTACAACAAGCAAGTCGTTGCGAGTTCTAAAGAAATCCTTATGATAACTTATGAAGTCGTTACAACAAGCAAGTCGTTGCGAGTTCTAAAGAAATCGTTATGATAACTTATGAAGTCGTTACGACATCGACTTGATTTAAACTTGCGGTCAGAGAGGAAATCGTTCTGCTTGTCAAAGAAGTCGATACAGTAACTTATGAAATCGTTACGACATCGACTTGATTTAAACAACAAGACTTTTTAGTTTTATAAGGAATTCGTTGCGAACTTCAACAGAAATCGATATGGACTTGGAGAAAATTCATGCTGAAAAGATTAAAGCTTCAGAGAGGAAATGCATACCTTTATTGACTTGTTTGACCTTGGTATTTTTCCTGTACTTAAGACTTATGAAATATTCATTAGACATAATTGATAAACTCTTGTTTGGTTTTGTTAATCATCAAAATATGTATATATATAATTAATTAAAATTGCATGGGGATAGACTGATCATCATCTGGAACCTGGGCTGCAGGAGGTGGAGGAGGAGAAGTTTGAGCTCCAACCACCTTGAGAATTTCTCCCAGCAAATTTTTCATGGTGCCCATTTCCTGGTTAAACCACTTCATGGCATTTCTTATGTTGGAAATTTCCCTTGTAGCTGATGCTTGGCTCATGAAGATTGAATTAACATCTGATTGGAGAGAGCACAGGATTGTGCCTTGAGCATCAAGCCTCTCAATCACAGGCTTCAAATTAATCATAATTTTCTGCTTCATTTGCCTTTCAAAAGGAGTGTTTGATAAGAGTGGGACTTCGGACTCCACTTCTTTCCCTTTGTCTCTAGCCTCTGAAGTTGGAGGAGGCTGATCATCATCAGAATTAGAGGAGCTTGCTGTCTCCCCATCTCTGGCATCATTCGCAGCATTAGGCAGGTCTTCATCAGCTGGTACACTGCCCATAGGCTCATCACTGTGAGATGCTTCTACTGGACCTTCCTTTGATTGCTCCCCCTGAACAGGAGCATCCCTTTCCATTGGTTCTTGCTCCCCCTGAATGGGAGCATCCTCATCCAAAATAATATTATCAGGAGCATCTGATTGCTCCTCCTGAACTAGTATTGCAAGAGATTCTTCAATGTGGCCTGATGCCACAGCTTCTACCACTGATTCTCCGCTAGCCTCTGGAGTGACTGAAGTGGAGTGAATAGAATCCAATACCTCTTTAAGGATAGAGGCAACGATGGAGGTGGGTGAGGGATTTGCTGCACTTGCCATTGCTTCTTCTGCTGGTGCTTCGATCAAAGGTGATCCTGCTAATTCTGGAGCTGACGGTGCTGCTGGCTCAATTGCTACTGAAGCTTCTACTGCTGCTGATTGGACTGCTACTGGCTGCTCTGCTGCTGTTTCTGCTGCTTCTTCCTGAAAATCACCTATGATGGCCTCTTCCTCTGCTACTGAAGCTTTGGACCAGGTACCATTTTGAAATGAAAACCGCTTTTCTTCAGGTTTCTGGACCTAATTGCTTGGCCCATCTTCTCAGTGACTGCCCCTGATAGATCAACACCAAAGTGTTTGAATACTTTGGTGAGCAGGTGAGCATAAGGCAGAGAGACGTTTAGCTTGCTCTTGGTATCCCAAATCTGATCTCTGGCGAACTTCATCCTTTCTATCATAACTTCAGCCATATTGATTTCCCTGTTTTGGATGGCCCAAAACATCAAGTCTGAGTCGGCCTTGGTACAAGATGAGAAGGTGGCACTTCTCGGAGCCAGAATCTGACACACTACGAAATGTAAAATCCTATTGAAGGCATTTAGCTGATTGATGTCCAGCTTTCCATCTTTCAGCCTGAGGTCTGGACCAATGATACCTAGACCTTTCGCTTGAATATCCACTGAGTGGATTCCACTCTGACCAGATGTACATACACCAACTAGGTTTTTCAAAAACTCACGGTCAATCCTGATTTGGATTCCCTTGACAAAGGATGTCAGGGATCCATCTGCCTCTGATTTCAAACAAACATAAAAGGCCTTAACAAGGTCCGGATAGCTTTCTTCCGAGAGGGTTGCGATTCCCATCCATTGCATCCTGATAATTGCGGCCACCACACTGTGCATCCCATTTTTCTCCAGATCTGCAATATCAACCTCTTTATTTCCACACAGCTTCGTCTTTACGAAAGTGAACCTCTCCTGCTGCTCAGGAGTAAGGAACTCGGCGCTGTAGCCACCCAAACTTTCGGAAACTGAGGATGCGGCCATGGAATCCGGTGAGGAAGTTTTCTGGAGGGTTGAGAAGGAAGGAGGAGTGAAAGCCCTCAAGAAATTTCGCGGGAAGGAGAGAGAGGCTTCAAACTTACTAGGGTATCGGCTCAAGTAGCCAGGCGAAAGAGGGTAAAGGTAGAAGATGAGATACAAATCGTTTTCTCATCGATTTTATGAATAAATAAATGCGCTGTGGAAAGAGAGGCGCCAAACGGCGGCAGAAAATGACAAAGGAGTTTGACAATTCAAACCGACTTCAATGAGAGAGCGGTTACAAAGGATAATTTGAATTTCTTTTGCTTAAAGCCATAGAGGGAAAAACTACTTAATTCTGAAATTTAATGTGTCAGTTTTAAACAAAACCTTTTTCACAAATTGCACATGCCTAATTCCCTTCTAAGAGATATGAATCTCTCCTCGGGTAAGGCTTTTGTGAAAATGTCTGCTAATTGACCATTTGTATCAATAAAAGATATTTCAATATTACCATTTTCTACATGATCACGAATAAAATGACATCTAACCTCAATATGCTTGGTCCTTGAATGTTGAACAGGATTCTTGGTGAGATTAATGGCACTGGTGTTGTCACACAACAGTGGGATGGATTTGACGTTTAATCCGAAATCTTCAAGTTGTTGCTTTATCCATAAGAGTTGTGTACAGCAACTTCCAACAGCTACGTATTCAGCTTCAGCTGTAGATAGTGCCACTGAATTTTGTTTCTTTGATGACCAAGATATCAAATATCCTGCAAGAAATTGACAACAACCACTGGTGCTTTTTCTATCTAATTTGCATCCAGCATAGTCAGTATCAGAATATCCTACTAAATTGATTTCACAGGATTTTGGATACCACAGACCTAAGTCTTGAGTTCTAGCTAAATATCTAATATTCTTTTTACAGAAATTAAATGTGATTCTCTAGGATCTGCTTGATATCTAGCATACATACATACACTAAACAAGATGTCAGGTCTACTAGCTGTCAAATAGAGTTGTGAACCTATCATACCTCTGTAGATCTTTGATCTACTTTCTTACCATCTTTGTCACTGTCCATCCTCGTTGATGTGCTCATTGGTGTTGACAGTGGCTTGGTATTTACGAATCCAAACTTCTTCAGGAGTTCTTTTGTGTACTTTGCTTGACAGATGTGAGTTCCTTCCTTTCCTTGTTTGATTTGTAGTCCAAGGAAATAATTAAGTTCTCCCATCATGTTCATTTCAAATTCTCCCTGCATCAACTTTTCAAAGTACTTGCAAAGGGATTCATCAGTAGAACCAAAAATAATATCATCTACATAAATTTGAACTAGTAGAATGTGTTTGACCTTTGACTTTATGAAAAGAGTACTATCTACTTGACCTCTACTGAAACCATGGTTTAAAAGAAAAGAACTAAGCCTTTCATACCAGGCTCTAGGTGCTTACTTTAAACCATATAATGCCTTATGAAGTTTAAAAACATGATTAGGAAAATCTGTGTCATCAAAACCCGGGGGTTGTTCCACATAAACTTCCTCTTTTATAAAACCATTTAAGAATGCAGATTTAACATCCATTTGAAATAGTTTTAAGTCTAATGCTGATGCATATGCTAATAATATTCTAATAGCCTCAAGTCTAGCTACAGGTGCATATGTTTCATCGAAATCTATGCCTTCCTCTTGAGAATAGCCTTGAGCTACCAATCTGGCCCTGTTTCTTAAGATTACACCAGTTTCATCCAATTTGTTTCTGAACACCCATTTGGTGCCAATGACTGGATGGTCTGATGGTCTAGGAACAAGTGACCATACTTAGTTTCTCTTGAAATGATTTAGTTCATCTTGCATGGCTAATATCCAAGATTCATCACAAAGAGTTTCATTCACTGTCCTCGGCTCTATTTGAGAAACAAATGCTAGGTAATCACAGGGAATTACATTACCTCTTGTTCTTACCCCTACAGATGGATCACCAATAATATTTTCGAGTGGGTGATCTTTCTTGTGTCTCCATTCCTTTGGAAGATTTTCATGTGTAATTTCCTTTTGTTGCATGTCTTCCAGAGGTGGATCATCCTTGTCCTCAATTGATGTATTCTTTAGTTTCTTGGACAGCTCATCTGTATCATCATTATCACTATCTTCTTCCTTTCTCAAGGAAGGGTTAGTTTCATCAAAAATAATATGTACAGACTGTTCAATTAATAAAGTGTGTTTATTAAATACTCTATAACCTTTGGGTTTAGAGGTGTACCCCATGAAGATGCCTTCATCTGATTTGGCATCCAGCTTACCAATGTCCCCTTTTCCATTGTTGTAGATGAAACAAGGACATCCAAAAGTCCTAAAGTGGCTGATCTTTGGCTTTTTCCCTTTGAACAGTTCATATGCAGTCTTCTTTAGGATTGGCCTGATCATTACTCGGTTAATAATGTAGCTTTCTGTGTTGACTGCTTCAGCCCATAAGTATCTTGGCAGATCATATTCTGAGAGCATAGTTCTTGCCATATCCAATAGGGTTCTATTCTTTCTCTCAGCGATACCATTTTGCTGTGGTGTTCTTGGTGCTGAGAAATTATGCTCAATTCCCTGATCATCACAGAATCTAGCAAACTTTTCATTCTGAAATTCACCACCATGATCTGATCGGATAGACACAATACTGAACTTCTGATTTTTCTGAACTTTCTTGCTGAAACTGATAAAGTTTTCGAAAGTGTCATCTTTATGCTCTAGGAATGATACCCATGTGAATCTTGAGTAGTCATCGACTATGACAAATCCAAAGTTCTTTCCTCCAAGACTGGTAGTCCTCATTGGCCCAAATAGATCCATATGAAGGAGCTCTAAGGGTTTTGAGGTGGTCACCACAGTCTTTGACTTGAAGGAGCTCTTTGTGTGCTTTCCCTTAGCACAAGGTCTACAGACACCATCCATTTTTGCACTGACCTTAGGTAGACCTTCCACAAGATTCTTCTTCAGCAATTTTCTCATGCCATCTATGCTGCAATGACCTAGTCGTCTGTGCCATAATTCAGTAGATTTATCCTTATTTGCTGCCAGACAGACGTTTTGTTCCTTGAGTTCCTCAAGATAGAGCACATACAAATTCTTTTCTCTATTAGCTTCAAAGATGACTGCTCCATCCTTCAGTATGCTGCACTTTGACTCTTGAAACTTGATCTGATGGCCTCTGTCACACAGTTGGCTGATGCTAATGAGATTGTGCTTCAATCCCTTGACTAATAACACATCTTCTATGACTATTTTTCCTTTGTTGTTCACAGAGCCACTGCCTATCACTGTTCCTTTCCCATTATCTCCATAAGTGACTGTTCCTTCTTCAGCTTGGAGATGAGAGAATAACTTCTGGTTTCCTAACATGTGCCTTGAGCACCCACTATCCAAATACCACTTGGATGCTCGAGGGTTAACCTTGTCTTCGGCATTGGCCATGAGAGCCAAGTTGGCTTCTTCTTCATCGCTGCAGGAGCTTGACTCACTGTCTGAGTCATTACTGTTTTCCCATGCGGCTGCCATTGCCTTCTTCTTGTATTTCTTAAATCGTCTGAAGTTATTTTTCTTCTTATGTTCATCTTTCTTGAGCTTTGGACAATCTGCCTTGATATGTCCAGGCTTCTTGCACTCATAACATGTAGGTTCTCCTTTCTTCAGATCTTTTCCTTCTTGCTTCATAAACTCTTTATTTATCTTGAAGAATCTTCTGCCAGATTGAAACTTTTTCTTTTTGGCTAGAATTTGTTGAAGTCTTCTGGACAGCATAGCTTCTTCATCATCACTGTCCTTGCTGTTCTCACTGTTTTCCAGTGATTCTTCTGACAATTCTTCATCAGCCTTGAGCGCATTTGACTAGGAGTGTAAATGGGCGGGCTTGGGCTGGCCCAAGCTTAAGCCCAACCCAACCCAAGGCCAAGATGGCCCAACCCAAGCCCAAACCAAATCCAATAGATCAAAGTAACTAAAACCCATATTGGCCCGTTGGGGCCCATTATAGCCCAACAGCTCTTTCACACAATCATATTTTATTATTAATCATTTAAATCTTTTATTAGCATCAAATAACTAAAAATACCTATTTTTTAAATCAAATTTTTTAGTTTAAAAATATGTTATTATCTTCTGTAAATAAAATTTAAACTTTGTCAAATTTTATTCTGACAAGTAAAAATTATAAAATAAAATATCTAATATCATGTAATAAAATTTTTAGCGTTAAATTAAACGATAGGGTTTGATAACATGCCCGTTAAATTAAATTAAATGATAGTGTTAAATTAAATTTTAGACTAGAAATATTACTATTAAGTTTGAAACCCGGTCTTGTGTTGTTTAACCGGCCACCACAGGGTCAGAGCCCCGGATACTGACAACTTGGAACAAGGTTTAGGTTAGAAGAAAAATTGTAGACAAATATATATATATATATATATATATTTATATAAGTAGATTAGTTGTAAGATGATATCATAGTTAAATTAAATGAAATGTCACGTGTGTGCATGTGATTAGAGGAACGGTCAGAGGGGGCTGAAATTAAAAGATATCTCTACAATAGTGGAGCGCCAAACGAATAGATTTTTACCGGATGGTGTACGCCCGTTATTGGATTCCGTTAATTCTGACGGCGGACACTAACGCCCTTCGTGAATCTTGAATTTAAAAGCGTGGGAGAAAAAAACCAACAGACACTTCTTTAAAATCACATATTTTTAGATAAATTTAAAAATTCGACTTAGTTGAAAATTTGAGTACTTAAATTTTTAAAATAAATTAATTAATAATTTTAACTAATATGAGAGATTTTTGTTGTAATATAAAACAGAAGATAATATTTACTGTAATAAATTACAATTTTATTAGAAATTAAAAAATAAATCAAACATTTGAGAGAGACTTCTAATTAATTTACTCAAA
Source organism: Colocasia esculenta (assembly GCA_014218235.1). NCBI lineage: Eukaryota > Viridiplantae > Streptophyta > Magnoliopsida > Alismatales > Araceae > Colocasia > Colocasia esculenta. The sequence continues at coordinate 25,885,512 of CM024758.1, forward strand.
TTTCTACTACACTCAAGTACATCTGATAGACTCATAATATTAAACTTTTGATCTACCAAATTTTAAATTGATTAATTAACATTAAATTTTCAATCGACGTGATCAATCAATTGATATTAAATATTTGATCGAACAAGACTCTTGCATATATTTTTAATAATAATAATAATTTTAAATAAAAAATTTATGAGTAAAATAGAATTGAAATCAGATTTTATATTTTGATTAGTTAATTAAACACGACCTATGTCACTCAAATTTGAGTTGAATTTACACTTAGAAAAAAAAAGTGTCGAATCTGGCTTGGAGTTTAACGGGAAATGGGTGGGGTTGTTGGGTTTTCCGTTAAGACCTGATGGCGACGGGCACGGGGCGCTAGCTGTTTTGGGTTTCCGGAACTTTTAATTTAAATTTTGCCAAATTACGAAAACAGCCATGGGTGAGTGGGCCCCAGTGGAGTAATAAGGCCTGTCCACTGCAACCCTACCTGTAGGCTGGCCCGATGGGCCAGCCCGTCTAAACCCAGTTAAATAAGGATCTAATTTTTTGGTCTTATCATGGGCTCGGGCTCAAAGTTTAATTTTAGACGGGCTTTTTGACCTATCAACCCAGCGGGCTTATGGGTTAGCCCAACCCGTTGACACCCCTACATTTGACTACTTCTTTCTGCTGGAGGATTCTCCTAATCTCTCCATGTTTATCTCATGGGCCATAAGGGATCCAATGAGCTTTTCTAAGGACATTCTTTTTAGATCGTTAGCTTCCTCAATGGCTGTCACTTTTGGGATCCATGAGGATGGTAAAGATCTAAGAATCTTTCTGACCATATCTCCCATTTCATAGATCTTTCCTAGACCAGCTAGTCCATTTGTGATGTTAGTGAACCGACTGAATATTTGAGTTATGGATTCACCTGATTGCATCTGAAATCTCTCATACTGAGTGACAAGAATGTCGATTCTTGTTTCCTTTACCTTGTCTGTGACTTCATATATGACCCTGAGCTTTTCCAACAGTTCCATTGAGGATTTGCAGGCTGAAACTCTGTTGAACTCCTTCTTACTTAGAGCACAGCATAAGATGCTCATTGCTTTGCAATTCAAGGAGATCTTATTTCTGTCATCATCTGTCCATTGAGCTTTCTCATTTGTGACCAGGAGATCGCCTTCTTCTATTATGGACCAAATCTGATAGTCGTGGCCTTGCAGAAAATACTCCATTCTGGTTTTCCAATATGTGTAATCTTCTCCATCGAACAATGGTGGTCGGTTTACAGACTGACCTTCGTTGTGACTTTGGGCTGCCATGGATCTTTACTCTTCAGATCGTTGGATCCTTTCTTTGTCGAAGAGACACTCTCTGATACCACTTGTTGCCCAGTTGACGAGCCCAGAGGGGGGGTGAATGGGTCTTTTAAAAATTAATCTAGAAGATACCTGTAACTAAAAACATTCACACAAACGATCTTCGAAGGAGGTTAGTGACTGTTAGTTTAAATATCAAACACACAAAGAAGACAATCACACAACACAAAGGATTATCCTGGTTCGGACCTCCTCTCCTTAGGAGTCCTACGTCCAGTCCCTGAGCAACAACTCAGGATTTCACTAACTAGGGTACAGTCCCCCTACGGACGCAACAACACCCAGCTCAGCTGGTCTTCCTTCACACGAAGGGAATTACACCACCCTGGATACCACACCAGGTCTTCCTTCACAACTGAAGGGAAAAAGCACCCTAGATACCACCAGGTCTTCCTTCACAACCGAAGGGAAAAAACACCAAGAGAATGGAATAAGATCAAGCCCCTAGATCAGGCTTTTGACAAGCAAGATCTGAAGCCACTAGCACTGAGAGCAAAGAATCTAAGCTAAGCGCACTCTTAGAACTACACAAGCTCTCTCAAGATTTTCACTACAGAGTGGAGAGCAAAGAGCAACATGAGAAGGAATGAATTTAATTGGCTTTTAGGATTCTAGCAGGAGATTTGAATTGCTTCAAAGAGTGTTCTCTGCTTCGTTGGTTGTTATTCTTCTCTTCTGTCTTGAATTTATATCTTTTTTAAAATCCGGCCGTTGAAGTAACCGTTGTCCCTTAGATTGGTAGTCGTTAGACTACTTGTCATTTGGAAGCTTCAAAAATCTTTTATCCTTTTGAGCACGCAAAGGAATAATGTCTTCTGCCGTCTGTATGGTCCAACGTTGTATGACAGAACGTCTCTAGAACCCTACATGAATTAAATGCTAGAACAGTAGACAGCTAGGCTGTCTTTAGTTGTCAGTAAACATTGATAAGAATATTCACCAATATAGCAATGCTAAATAGTTTCTTCTAAAAGATATTGACAGAAGATGCACTATAATGGATGATATAGTCTGCATGCATGCAGAGATACGTTCTGTCCTCATTAAATGCACTTTAGTCAGACAGATAAGAGAAGACTTTGACTATTCAACACTTTTCAGAAATAAGATAAATATCAAGTCGATATAAACCATAAAGTCGTTGTCTATATGACTTATGAAATCGTTATGAATACTGAGGAAATCGTTATGGAAAGCAACTCGTTGTATTCATTAGAGAAATCGTTATAGTCACTTAACAAATCGTTATGAGCTTTAAAGAAGTCGTTGCGCGAAGCAAATCGTTGTGTTCACTGAAGAAATCGTTGTGAAACAGTTAATCGTTATGAGCGCTTAAGAAATCGTTGCATAAAGCAAATCGTTATGAGCGCTTAAGAAATCGTTATGATTACTTATAGAACCGTTACGGCGAGCTAGTCGTTGCGAGTTCTAAAGAAATCATTATGATTACTTATAGAATCGTTACGGCGAGCAAGTCGTTGCGAGTTCTAAAGAAATCGTTATGATTACTTATAGAATCGTTACGGCAGGCAAGTCGTTACGCTTTCTAAGGAAATCGTTGCGATGACTTATAGAATCGTTATGACAGGCAAGTCGTTATGCTTTCTAAGGAGATCGTTGCGATGACTTATAGAATCGTTATGACAGGCAAGTCGTTACGCTTTCTAAAGAAATCGTTGCGATGATAGAATCGTTATACATACTAAGAAATTGTTATGATCTTCAACAGAAATCGATATGGACTCTGAGAAATATCATGTTGAAAACATTAAGGCTTCAGAGAAGTAATGCATACCTTTATTGGCTTGTTTGACCTTGGTCTTTTTCCTGTACTTAAGACTTATGAAATATTCATTAGATATTATTGATAAATTCTAGTTTAGTTTTGTTAATCACCAAAATACATATAAAATTAATTAAAATTACATGGGGACAGATTGATCATTAATCTCCCCCTTTTTGGTGATGACAAAACTGAACAATAAGCATGGATGAAAAAATATCTGAAATCAGTCTGAAGATATGACATGCTAATTTTCTTCCTGAAAATTATTGGAATGTATTTCGGACATGCTAGTTTTCTCCCCCTTTTTGTCATTGAGCAAAAAGAAAATCTGAGACAAAGAAAGAAGAGAGAATAGAAAATAGGAGTACACAAAGAAAGAGATTTCATTGACTTTGCGGAGGTACAGGTAAATAGAAGGCAGGAGATAAAAGAGAGGCAAAATGGGAGATGGTTTCCCATGCCTGTGCTTCCTGCTCTTCAAAAAAGGTTTTAAAGACTCCAAACGACAAAGAGTAGGTTGGTCCCATGGAGGAAGCCATCCTTTTGAGATGAAGATCTAGGTGCTTGTAGAAAAGATCAGCATAAGCCTCCTTATCCATAGTCATCTTTAGGAAATGACGAGTCCCAAAGCTGGCACAAGTAAGAAACTGATCCATGGACACAGGATAGTGATTGTGATTATCTCTGAGAGCTTTCTGAAGAGCTACATATACCTTGTACCTTTCCTCCCAAACTTTGAAGGGGTCATTGACAAGGTTAATAGAGTTCATATCCAAGAAGGTGGCTGGAGAAATTGCAGGTTTGCCTTCCCTGGCTTGAGCTTCATTCAGAGAAAACAACTGCTGAGCAGACAAAGGGTAGAACTGACTCCATTCTGAGGATGTCAACCTTTCACATTCAGACAGAATTGGGGCTAGAACTTCAGCACTAACATGCCCCTGGTGATATTCCCTAAATAGGAATCTAGGAAAAGCAACCAGGCAGCCTTTCTTGACTTTAATTCTGCCCATTACTCTGGCAAAACGCTCAAAGATGATGGATCCTACAGAGGATTCCATAACTAGAAAATGGATTTGAGGAAGGGCTATCTCTTCAGGCACTTGAAGGGTAGCAAAATCTACCTGAACATCTGAAGTATGGGAGATATCCGAAGACAGAGCTGAAATGGCCTTTCTGAATTGGCTAAGCTGAACCTCTGGAAGTCTATGGACATATCTGTAGTTGTTGAATAGCATGAAATGTCTGATCATTTTGATTTCCTTTTGAATGTAGGGTGCCCAAAGTTCTCTATGATATATCCTGAACCATTCTGATAAGGTCAGGGAGTGGTCCCTTGGAGGGAATCTGGCAGATTTGGCGAGAATGTATCTTTCGAAGAGATCTTTGTGGCCTTTGCCCCACTGCTCTTCAGTTTTGGAGTGAGCAATAGAGAAGATTTTGGATTTTTCGGATTTGGAAAGAGAAGTGAAGGGTAGGATGGTGTGTAAATGCTCTGTTAGATTGAGGAATGGAAGGTTAATGATGGTGGCAAGAACAACCTTTGTGAGATATTCTCTATATAGTGGTTTATTTTTGGTGACCACTGTGAGGGAAAACCACAAAGGAGGGTATTTAGGCTCAGAGGAAATGGAGGAGGTAGAAGAAATTTTCCTCTTCTTAGGTGCAGGACTGGAAGAGTCTGCCCTATGAATGTGCTCCCCAACCTTTAGCACAGACCTGAGAATGCCTTCCTCAAACTCATCCTTTATTTTTTCTATAAAGGGAGAGTCAATTTGAGCTGTCTCAGGGATTATAGTGATGAAAGAGGGTGGAGGAGAAGGATGAAGAAATGAATGAGAGGAAGTGGGAATGTCATCAACTGGTCCAGGGAAGGGACCAGAGGAGGATGAGGCTCCAGCAGAGGCTACTGGAGGCACCTCAGGAATAAGTGGAGGTGGAAGGATGTGAATAGAAGATGCAGGAGATAAGGTGGATTGAGAAGGAAATGGTGTGGGAGAGGAGATGGATCTGGATTGAGGCTTTTTGAGTGGCTGAGGGGCAGGGGGTGCTGTAGGAGCTGAGGGAGGAGAAGGAGGAACTGGTGTGTGAGAGGGATGAGAAGGAGCTGGAGGCTTAGGTGCCAAGACCTCTTCTTCAACCTCTGTCTGCACTGATTCACAATCCATTGGCCCTGATGCCCCAGACCCTTGCTCAGATGGCCCTGGAGGCCCTTCAACCTGATCAGCTGGCCCAGATGTCCCTTGCACATTTACTGCTGCCTCTGCTGGTGCTGCTGCTGCTTCTGGCCCTGTTGGCCCTGCCTCTTGAACAGATGACCTTGAAGGTCCTGACTCCGGAACCTGGGCTGCAGGAGGTGGAGGAGGAGAAGTTTGAGCTCCAACCACCTTGAGAATTTCTCCCAGCAAATTTTTCATGGTGCCCATTTCCTGGTTAAACCACTTCATGGCATTTCTTATGTTGGAAATTTCCTTGTAGCTGATGCTTGGCTCATGAAGATTGAATTAACATCTGATTGGAGAAAGCACAGGATTGTGCCTTGAGCATCAAGCCTCTCAATCACAGGCTTCAAATTAATCACAATTTTCTGCTTCATTTTCCTTTCAAAAGGAGTGTTTGATAAGAGTAGGACATCGGACTCCACTTCTTTCCCTTTGTCTCTAGCCTCTGAAGCTGGAGGAGGCTTATCATCATCAGAATCAGAGGAGCTTGCTGTCTCCCCATCTCTGGCATCATTCGCAGCATTAGGCAGGTCTTCATCAGCTGGTACACTGCCCATAGGCTCATCACTGCGAGATGCTTCTACTGGACCTTCCTTTGATTGCTCCCCCTGAACAGGAGCATCCCTTTCCATTGGTTCTTGCTCCCCCAGAATGGGAGCATCCTCTTCCAAAATAATATTATCAGGAGCATCTGATTGCTCCTCCTGAACTGGTATTGCAAGAGATTCTTCAATGTGGCCTGATGCCACAGCTTCTGCCACTGATTCTCCGCCAGCCTCTGGAGTGACTGAAGTGGATTGAATAGAATCCAATACATCTTTAAGGATAGAGGCAACGATGGAGGTGGGTGAGGAATCTGCTGCACTTGGCATTGCTTCTTCTGCTGGTGCTTCGATCAAAGGTGATCCTGCTAATTCTGGAGCTGACGGTGCTGCTGGCTCAATTGCTACTGAAGGTTCTACTGCTGCTGATTGGACTGCTACTGGCTGCTCTGCTGCTGTTTCTGCTGCTTCTTCCTAAAAATCACCTATGATGGCCTCTCCCTCTGCTACTGAAGCTTTGGACCAGGTACCATTTTGAAATGAAAAACCGCTTTTCTTCAGGTTTCTGGACCTAATTGCTTGGCCCATCTTCTCAGTGACTTCCCCTGATAGATCAACACCAAAGTGTTTGAATACTTTGGTGAGTAGGTGAGCATAAGGCAGAGAGACGTTTAGCTTGCTCTTGGTATCCCAAATCTGATCTCTGGCGAACTTCATCCTTTCTATCATAACTTCAGCCATATTGATTTCCATTTTTTGGATGGCCCAAAACATCAAGTCTGAGTCGGCCTTGGTACAAGATGAGAAGGTGGCACTTCTCGGAGCCAGAATCTGACACACTACGAAATGTAAAATCCTATTGAAGGCATTTAGCTGATTGATGTCCAGCTTTCCATCTTTCAGCCTGAAGTCTGGACCAATGATACCTAGACCCTTCGCTTGAATATCCACTGAGTGGATTCCACTCTGACCAGATGTACATACACCAACTAGGTTTTTCAAAAACTCACGGTCGATCCTGATTTGGATTCCCTTGACAAAGGATGTCAGGGATCCATCTGCCTCTGATTTCAAACAAACATAAAAGGCCTTAACAAGGTCCGGATAGCTTTCTTCCGAGAGGGTTGCGATTCCCATCCATTGCATCCTGATAATTGCGGCCACCACACTGTGCATCCCATTTTTCTCCAGATCTGCAATATCAACCTCTTTATTTCCACACAGCTTCGTCTTTACGAAAGTGAACCTCTCCTGCTGCTCAGGAGTAAGGAACGCGGCGCTGTAGCCACCCAAATTTCGGAAACTGAGGATGCGGCCATGGAATCCGGTGAGGAAGTTTTCTGGAGGGTTGAGAAGGAAGGAGGAGTGAAAGCCCTCAAGAAATTTCGCGGGAAGGAGAGAGAGGCTTCAAACTTACTAGGGTATCGGCTCAAGTAGCCAGGCGAAAGAGGGTAAAGGTAGAAGATGAGATACAAATCGTTTTCTCATCGATTTTATGAATAAATAAATGCGCTGTGGAAAGAGAGGCGCCAAACGGCGGCAGAAAATGACTAAGGAGTTTGACCATTCAAACCGACTTGAATGAGAGAGCGGTTACAAAGGATAATTTGAATTTCTTTTGCTTAAAACCATGGAGGGAAAAACTACTTAATTCTGAAATTTAATGTGTCAGTTTTAAACAAAACCTTTTTCACAAATTGCACATGCCTAATTCCCTTCTAAGAGATGTGAATCTCTCCTCGGGTAAGGCTTTTGTGAAAATGTCTGCTAACTGACCATTTGTATCAATAAAAGATATTTCAATATTACCATTTGCTACATGATCACGAATAATATGATATCTAACCTCAATATGCTTGGTCCTTGAATGTTGAACAAGATTCTTGGTGAGATTAATGGCACTGGTGTTGTCACACAACAGTGGGATGGATTTGACGTTTAATTCGAAATCTTCAAGTTGTTGCTTTATCCATAAGAGTTGTGTACAGCAACTTCCAGCAGCTACGTATTCAGCTTCAGCTGTAGATAGTGCCACTGAATTTTGTTTCTTTGAAGACTAAGATATCAAACATCCTGCAAGAAATTGACAACAACCACTGGTGCTTTTTCTATCTAATTTGCATCCAGCATAGTCAGCATCAGAATATCCTACTAAATTGATTTCACAGGATTTTGGATACCACAGACCTAAGTCTTGAGTTCTAGCTAAATATCTGAATATTCTTTTTACAGAAATTAAATGTGATTCTCTAGGATCTGCTTGATATCTAGCACACATACATACACTAAACAAGATGTCAGGTCTACTAGCTGTCAAACAGAGTAGTGAACCTATCATACCTCTGTAGATCTTCTGATCTACTTTCTTACCATCTTTGTCACTGTCCATCCTCGTTGGGGTGCTCATTGGTGCTGACAGTGGCTTGGTATTTACGAATCTAAACTTCTTCAAGAGTTCTTTTGTGTACTTTGCTTGACAGATGTGAGTTCCTTCCTTTCTTTGTTTGATTTGTAGTCCAAGGAAATAATTAAGTTCTCCCATCATGCTCATTTCAAATTCTCCCTACATCAACTTTTCAAAGTACTTGCAAAGGGATTCATCAGTAGAACCAAAAATAATATCATCTACATAAATTTGAACTAGTAGAATGTGTTTGACCTTTGACTTTATGAAAAGAGTACTATCTACTTGACCTCTACTGAAACCATGGTTTAAAAGAAAAGAACTAAGCCTTTCATACCAGGATCTAGGTGCTTGCTTTAAACCATATAATGCCTTATGAAGTTTAAAAACATGATTAGGAAAATCTGTGTCATCAAAACCCGGGGGTTGTTCCACATAAACTTCCTCTTTTATAAAACCATTTAAGAATGCAGATTTAACATCCATTTAAAATAGTTTTAAGTCTAATGTTGATGCATATGCTAATAATATTCTAATAGCCTCAAGTCTAGCTACATGTGCATATGTTTCATCGAAATCTATACCTTCCTCTTGAGAATAGCCTTGAGCTACCAATCTGGCCTTGTTTCTTAAGATTACACCAGTTTCATCCAATTTATTTCTGAACACCGATTTGGTGCCAATGACTGGATGGTCTGATGGTCTAGGAACAAGTGACCATACTTGGTTTCTCTTGAACTGATTTAGTTCATCTTGCATGGCTAATATCCAAGATTCATCACAAAGAGCTTCATTCACTGTCCTCGGCTCTATTTGAGAAACAAATGCTAGGTAATCACTGGGAATTACATTACCTCTTGTTCTTACCCCTACAGATGGATCACCAATAATATTTTCGAGTGGGTGATCTTTCTTGTGTCTCCATTCCTTTGGAAGATTTCATGTGTAATTTCCTTTTGTTTCATGTCTTCCAGAGGTGGATCATCCTTGTCCTCAATTGATGTATTCTTTAGTTTCTTGGACAGCTCATCTGTATCATCATTATCACTATCTTCTTCCTTTCTCAAGGAAGGGTTAGTTTCATCAAAAATAATATGTACACACTGTTCAATTAATAAAGTGCGTTTATTAAATACTCTATAACCTTTGGGTTTAGAGGTGTACCCTGATAACTACACAATTTTTTAGGTTAAATTTCATACATATAGTTAACTTTAGACCGTCTGTGTCCATAAATAATGTGCAGTTTGATATTAATTACCATTGCATCCATAAATAAAATTTTGAACATATTAGTTAAAGTTTTGAGTACAACATATAGTTAGATTTTTCATTTTGTGAATAATTTGATTAATAAAAAGTATTTTCTTTTTACAAATACATTGTACATAAATCTTTGAATTTTCTTCTAAGCATCTTTTAATTCTTACAAACATTAATAAATCAAATTTTAAATCTACCCCCACCCAATCCCATTAAAACAAAATATTTTAATATTCCAATATTATCCTTTTAATCACATGATGCCACAACCCCCATTCTCATTTAAACATTTTTTTACCACAACCTGATACTAATCTAACCATTTTTTCCATTATATGTTCTTATCCATTGGAAGCTTCCTGAAGAAGCTGGCGATGTGAAGGCGGCCAGCGCCCAGGTGTGCTCAGGGCGGGAGATGGCGGGCTGCTGAAGCTGGGCTGGGTGTGTGCTGAGGCAGATGGAGAGCTGCTGCTGAGGTGGAGCGCTGCTGACCAGGAGCGCTTGGTGCGATGGCCAGGCTCTGGCGATGGCAGCGGCTGGAGGCGGTGCAGGGCCTGGGCGGCCAGCGCCCAGGTGAACCAGATCTGGGGCGGATGAGGTGGCCAGATGGGTTTGGGCATGTGGCGCATGCGGCTGATGCAGGTGTGATGGCGGTTCGTGAGTGTGATGCCTGGTGCTCTGCTGGAGGAGGTGCTGTGCTGGAGATGGCTGGTGCGATGGCTGAGGTGGCGCGGCGATGGCTGGGCGGCCAGCAATGGGTGCGCCTGGTGCTGATGCTGGGCTGGGCTGGGTGAGCTGGAGGCGCAGCGGCCTGGGATGAGGCACGGCGGCCCAGGCAGAGCAGATGTGCAGCGGCCGTGCAGAGCTGGTTCGTGCGGAGCTGGCCAGAGCAGATGCAGAGGCGCCTGGAGCCTTATAAAAGGGACCCGAAGGTCCTCATCCAGGGAGAGTTTTTTTTGGGAGAATTTTTAGGTTTTTATTTCGGCCATTTCATTTCTGTATTTTCCTTTTGAGCAAAGCTTAGTAGGGGAGGGAGACGAGCTTAGCCAGTGGGATTTTGGGAAAATTTTGAGTTCTTCCTGTTCTTGAGTGCTCTGGTTCGGATTTCAGATTTTTTTTTATAGTTTTCATTTCTCTGTATTTTCCCTGTTTGAGCAGAGTGGGGTGAGAGTTTTGGGGAGAGTTCTACTGTTTTTGGGGCTGGGGTTTAGAATTTTTAGGAGTTTATACTGTTCTTGCTGGTTCGGATTTTAGATATTGTGCTAGTTTATTTCTTCTGTAATTTCTCTTCAAGTAGCAGAGTAGTGGACTGATCTTGGTATTAAGTGATTCAAGGCTGTTGAGATCAATTTCTATTTCTTATGCAATTATTTGTCCATCTTTATTTCTCAGTCCGGCTGTTGTGATTGGTTTTAAATTTTGCGTTTCATCTTTGTGCTTCAGAGGGTTGTTCCTGGAGCAACCATAGTTCCAATGTTTGTGTTGATTTGTTCAATTCTGCTGTTCTTGGTTTAGTGTTTGAACAATGATAGATAGTGCAGAGCAGTGAGGGATTGGCTAGTTCAGATTTAGTTTATTTTTGCCATTTCTTTCTTCTGTAATTTTCCTTTGGCATCTGTGGGAGGGAGATCGATGCAGATGATGGAAGTTAGTTTACAGTTTGTTCTTTTCTTCTGTGGAAGACCCAGTGGTGTTTCTATCATTTCTCTTATGTTTTAGTTCGATCTAATGTTTTCCTTGTTCTGTGTTCTGTTTGGCATCCGGGAGGTTCTCAACATTGGAGGTAATTTAGCTGCTGTGAGGATTGTTTAGCAATTTTCTTCTTCTTTTGTTGGTTTGATGTCAGAGTTGAGAGGTTCTCATATACGATTCAATTGTTGGTGGGATAGTTAGACTAGTTCGATTTCATTCCTGCTATGTTAGATAGTTTGATCCATTTCAGTTTCTCATTTCTTCTGGGCTGCACTTTGCTATTTCTTCTGTGTTTAAGTGGTTTGATTAGGAGGTAGACATTTATTTTCCAGTTTTCTTCTGCATTGTCTTCCTCTTGGCTGCTGTGTGAAGAGATAGAGCGCTTCTTTTTATCTGTTGGGAGGGGGATTAGTGTTGTTGTGAGAAGAATTTACCTCTCTTCTTCTGTGAAAGTTGGGGTAGTTTGTTTGACCCCTGCTGAGTGGAAGCAATCTGAGGGTTGGTGCTATGATTGAGCTAGTGGAATTTATTTTATTGCTTCTTATTTCTTTTCTTCTGTGTTGAGAGGAATCCGATCTTATGGAGCTAGCTTCTTCCATTTCTATTGCATTGGTTCATTTCTATTGTGTTGTGGAGATCTCTTTTGTGCTGTTGTATTTAGAGTCCGAATGACTTCTGCTTCTTTACAGACTTCTGTCTACTTGTTTGATCCCTCCATTGTGAGGGTACATTGATTTCAAGTTAAAGTAGTTTTAATTCAAGCTTTATTCAGCCTCTCCGTGGATATGACCTGTGCTCACCATTTTGCTAGTTTTTTTTTACTATTTTGAATTTGTGAGACAGTTTAGAGGAAGTGCGCATATTGATTTGTGCGAGGAACTCTGGACAACGAAATGCACAGTCAACTATGCCACGCGACCATCTTGGCGCCGTTGCCGGGGAGGCATTAGAGTTTGATTTAATTCTGTTTTGATTTGATTTCATTTACTTTGAGGTTTCATTTGACTTGTTATTGGGCTTTCATTTCAGATTTGCACACTTGGAGATTGGGCTTGGCATTTGAGGCCCATTGGAGGAGAGAAGCTTGCTGAATTTTTTTTTAATTGCTTTTAATTCTGAAGTTTAGATAGAAAGAGTGTGAGTGAACTTTGTAGTGAGGTTTTGATGTATTCTCTGTGCATGTACAAAGACTTCTTTCACGTTGGCATGTAATAATTGGACTCTCTTGGTGGTTTGATTGGTTTGGCATTAGTCTATAGTACCACTTCATATTTTCTTAGTTAAATTTCATTTCATTCAGTTTAAAAACCAAATAAAATTTAAAAATTCTAAAATTTAAAAATTTCTCCAAATCGCTTTTTCATGTTAGCCGTTGGTCTGTAAATAAAAATTTCATCTCTCAAGATTAGAATCCCATGTTTTAGGACATTCATCATCTTAATTGTCATTTTAATTGTCATATCTTTTCTTGCATTGAAGAGTGCGGGGGAAAGGTAAGGTTTCTAACTTTTGTTTCATGCATTAGACTTAGCATTAGAAAATCCATTGTTCAAACTTGTTTGTTGCACTTCATATTTGAAAATGGGACTGCTTAAGGGCTTCACCCATTAGATAAAAAGATAAGGTGAGGGATTTCATCACCCTTTCCTTTGCCAAAAAATCACAAAATTTTTCACATCTTTGCATTTGCCCAAACTTTCAATAAAAATCAGTAGACTTGGCCCTAGGGTTCATAATTAGATTTGTTCTTTCTTAATTCTAAGACTTCTTTTTAAGTCTGGTGTCTAGGATTAGAGGTTAAAAAGCTTACGCTTAAGTGAGTTAGAGGTTATTTAATTGGGTCCTTGCGAAAGCAAGGGGGACCTCCCTCTACTCCACCTCTTACCTGGCCAGTACAAGAAGATTAGAATTGGATTTAAGCAAGCATAAATCTGATTTTGAGAAAAATAACATAAGTCCAAGGAACACTTAGTGGTAGGTTAATTTGATTTGAAAGTGTTTGTTTGTTTGTGTTTGTTTAAAAATTCATCAAAAATCAATAAAAATCTTAAAAATTCAAAAATCATAAATAGAGAGGCTTTTCATCTGTGCATGCTTGGTAGACGATCCTTGAACATAGATTTGGCCCAACCTATAGACGAGATTGAAAGATTCTTTCATAGGAAAACCAGGATGGCCAACCAAGACCAAAACCAAGGTGCTAGAAATGTAGAAGAAGCCACACCCAGACAGATGAAGGAGTATTTTATTCCTTCTAACTATCAACCTGCAACTTGTATCAGGCCGGAAATTCCGGCAAATCATTTTGAGATCAAACCTGGAACCATTCAGATGTTGCCATCCTTTTATGGCAATCCCAATGAAGACCCTTATAGGCACATAGATGAGTTCCTAGAGATTTGTTCTACTGTCAGGATCCAAAATTTCACGGAAAATGCTTTAAGATTGACCTTATTTCCCTTCTCTTTAAAAGACAAAGCCAAACATTGGTTGGGAACTATAGGGAGAACTATTACAACTTGGCCAGAAATGCAGCAAGAATTTTTAAAGAAATTTTATCCCATTGGCCGCACTAATACCATGAGAAGAGCAATAACCGGATTCTCCCAACACTCGGGAGAATTAATACATGAATCATGGGAGAGATTGAAGGAGTTGCTTAGAAAATGTCCCCACCATGGTTTGTCGAGGTGGCAAATAGTCCAAGCTTTTTATGAAGGACTGACTGAATCAAATAGGCAAATGGTTGATGCTTCGTGTGGAGGAGCATTTATGACTAAGAGCGAGGATGAGGCATACAATCTTTTTGAAACATTGAGTGAAAATTCTATCAATCATGCCTCACTCTACTCTTATGAGAGAGCATTAGGATCTGTAAAGAAGGCAGGGATGTACGAAGTGAGAGGAAGAGGAGAATCAGACTCTAGGGTAGAAGATCTGATAGCTAAACTTGATCAAAGGTTGGAGCAAAAATTGGAACAAAAATTCGATCAATTACTGTCTTTGACTGGGCAAGTCACACCCAAAGTTTCTCAAACACCTGAAACTTGCTCAATGTGTGCTAGCCCAGCTCACTCTACCAATGTTTGTCCCATTACCGCCCAATTACCTCCTTTCATTCAAGAACAAGTGCAAGCTGCACAAGGTTTCCAAAAACCCTCTTATGATCCATATTCCAACACATACAATCCGGGTTGGAGAAACCATCCAAATTTTTCATGGAAAAATCAATCTGAGCAAGTTTCCCAACCTACCTTCAAGCAATCCATGTACGGTCAATCCTATCCCAATCAAAATTCAGGATTTGGCCAATCTTCTAACTCAAAACCTCCACAATACCAAGGAAATCAAAATTCCAATCAATTTGCTCACACAAATTTTCACCAACCTTCATATCAACCACCACCTCCTCAGCCTAATTGGGATGATAAAATGAACCAACTCCAAAACATGATGGCAACTCTATGCCAAACTGTGCAAGAACAACAAACTCAAAATCAAAATTTTCAACAAAATTTGACAAGAATAGAGTCCCAGATTGCTGATGTATGTCAAAAGAGGGAAGCAGGGCAGCTGCCAAGTCAGGCTGTAGCAAACCCAAGAAACAACCCTCCCGGATTCTATCAGAACCAGCAATACCATCAGGGTCAAGGGTACAGACCACCACTTGTTAGACCAAATGTACCTCCACCACAAAACCAACAACAAGCTCTTGTCCAGAATATTCCAGCACCGCAATTTCAAAATCAACCTATACAAGATGATCATCCTCCTGCCCAAGCTAGGGGCCCACAAGTAGAAAATGTGAAAGCTGTGTTAACCTTAAGAAGTGGGAAAATCAGAACAAATCCTCACCCTCACATGTCAACATTGAATGAGGATAAAGAAACTGAAATTGAGATTGAGGAAGAGAGTGAAGAAAATATTGAAAAAGAAAAATCCAAGGGAAAAGAGAAAATGATTGAAGAACCTCTAGACAAAATCAAAGCCAATGAGGATCCAAGCTGCTACATTCCAAGAGTTCCTTTTCCTGAAGCATTAAAGCCAAAATCCAAAAACAAACAAACTGGTAATGAAGAACTCTTGGAATTGTTTAATCAAGTTCATATCAACATTCCTCTTCTGGATGCCATTAAGCATGTGCTTGCTTATGCTAAATTCTTAAAAGAAATGTGCACTCCAAAACGTGAAATGAGAAATAAAACTGAAACAATCATTCTTCCAGAAACTGTGAGTGCCATTATCTTAAATAAACTCCCTAAAAAGCTCAAGGATCCAGGCACTCCACTAATTCCTTGCACCATCGGTGGAGTCACTTTTGAGAGCAGTCTTGTGGATCTGGGAGCCAGTGTCAATCTCCTACCTTATGCCATTTTTGAGAAATTCAAGTTAGGAGAATTGAAACCCACTTCTGTTGTCCTTCAACTAGCTGATCGTTCTGTCACCACTCCTAAAGGCTTAGTTGAGGACGTTATCATAAAAATCAATGAGTGTTACTTCCCTGCCGATTTCATCATTCTAGACATGAACACCCCTCAAGATTTAACTCAGTCCACAGTCATCTTGGGTAGACCCTTTTTGGCCACAGCTAGAGCCAACATTAATTGTGCTACCGGGATGATGGATATATCATTTGGGGATGAGCGGGTTAGTATCAACATTTTTAAGGCATCTGGGTATCAGGATGAGGGAGAGAGTTGTCTAGTGGTAGACTCCTTGGAGGAAGCTTGTGAGAAAGAAGCAGTAAACCAACCCTGTGCTCTAGGGTTTAAGGGAGAAAATGAGGCCTATGAAAGTTCCAAAATCTATAAAGCCAAAACCAAAACATTCCATGATAAGCACATTCACAAAATTTTTTTCGAAGTGCATGATAAGGTCTGGCTCTTTAATTCTAGGGTTCGTGGAAAATTGAAGTCCCGATGGGATGGTCCTTACACTGTTGTCAAGGCTTATGATAATGGTGCTGTCATCATTCTTGATCCTAAAACTGGACAATCATTCACTGTCAATGGGCAAAAACATTTCTTTGAAAGTCCACTTTTCTTAAAAATGGATTCTACCAAACTAGCTGAGCCAAACGAAGCCTAATTGCGTCTGGCTGAAGACGATAAACTTAGCGCTTCTTGGGAGGCAACCCAAGTGTACAGATTTTCTTCATCAGGTAATTCTCTGTCTTACTTTCTTTCCCTGTGAATAAGTAGGGGGAAGAGGTAGAATAAAACATGCATTCATAGTCCCCATCCCCACCATTGTTTCATTTTCTTTCTTGAGCTTGTACATATGCAAATAAAAGCTTCACAATGTTTCATTTTGGAATAAAAATTCATGGCTTTACGCATCCCAGACTAGGTGTCTGATCTTTAACCATTAAAAATTTGTAGTTGTCACATTCCCTTGCAAAAATCCATGTTAGGTAGCCTCTAATAAAGGATTACATGTATTACTTGTCTACCTTATGTGAGGATTTATGGCAGGAAGTTTCATACACACACTACACAGCCACTTAGATTAGCTGAACCCGAATGTAGCAAATCTGTTAAAGCAAGTAGGAGAGAGGTGATTGATTTTCTCCCTTCCCTTAAGTGAATTGTGAAGAAGGTGAAGGCATGTGATCAAGGAACCTGACTGTCCATCCTTTTTTTAAGAGGAAAAGAAAAGCAAAAAGAAAAAGCAAAAGCAAAAGAAAAATATATCCATGAAAAATGCCCCGGATCTGAGTAAAGTTGGACTCGCTACTCTTGAAAAGTGATGGGTTGTGCAGCATTATGGATGAAAAGAAAAAATCTGAGTGCACAAAGTGTAAATAAAGGGACAAAAGTCCTCAACTCAGAGAAATAATCCTCAAGGAAGATGAGCAGAATGGAACTGAGAGAAACAACCAGATCTGACTGAGCAAGGATCTTATTCCACAATTCTTTTCTTCTCCCTCAAATCAATCTAATCTCGAATACTAGCTGAGGCAGAGGAACTTTAGAAGGGCTGATGTGAACTCTTAAGTGAGCTACCATTTGTGCACTAATTTTTTGCCATAAGCCTTTGCAATTAGGAAAGACATATCTTTACGTAAATCTTTTATATGATGGCTGGTTAACATGAGACATTATATCTTCTAGTCCTATATTTAGAATAATTTTCATTGCTAAGGGACTAGCAATGTTTAAGTAGGGGGGAGTGATAACTACACAATTTTTTAGGTTAAATTTCATACATATAGTTAACTTTAGACCGTCTGTGTCCATAAATAATGTGCAGTTTGATATTAATTACCATTGCATCCATAAATAAAATTTTGAACATATTAGTTAAATTTTTGAGTACAACATATAGTTAGATTTTTCATTTTGTGAATAATTTGATTAATAAAAAGTATTTTCTTTTTACAAATACATTGTACATAAATCTTTGAATTTTCTTCTAAGCATCTTTTAATTCTTACAAACATTAATAAATCAAATTTTAAATCTACCCCCACCCAATCCCATTAAAACAAAATATTTTAATATTCCAATATTATCCTTTTAATCACATGATGCCACAACCCCCATTCCCATTTAAACATTTTTTTACCACAACCCGATACTAATCTAACCATTTTTTCCATTATATGTTCTTATCCATTGGAAGCTTCCTGAAGAAGCTGGCG
Organism: Colocasia esculenta; assembly: GCA_014218235.1. Taxonomy (NCBI): domain Eukaryota; kingdom Viridiplantae; phylum Streptophyta; class Magnoliopsida; order Alismatales; family Araceae; genus Colocasia; species Colocasia esculenta. The sequence continues at coordinate 25,903,425 of CM024758.1, forward strand.
ATGTGAAGGCGGCCAGCGCCCAGGTGTGCTCAGGGCGGGAGATGGCGGGCTGCTGAAGCTGGGCTGGGTGTGTGCTGAGGCAGATGGAGAGCTGCTGCTGAGGTGGAGCGCTGCTGACCAGGAGCGCTTGGTGCGATGGCCAGGCTCTGGCGATGGCAGCGGCTGGAGGCGGTGCAGGGCCTGGGCGGCCAGCGCCCAGGTGAACCAGATCTGGGGCGGATGAGGTGGCCAGATGGGTTTGGGCATGTGGCGCATGCGGCTGATGCAGGTGTGATGGCGGTTCGTGAGTGTGATGCCTGGTGCTCTGCTGGAGGAGGTGCTGTGCTGGAGATGGCTGGTGCGATGGCTGAGGTGGCGCGGCGATGGCTGGGCGGCCAGCAATGGGTGCGCCTGGTGCTGATGCTGGGCTGGGCTGGGTGAGCTGGAGGCGCAGTGGCCTGGGATGAGGCACGGCGGCCCAGGCAGAGCAGATGTGCAGCGGCCGTGCAGAGCTGGTTCGTGCGGAGCTGGCCAGAGCAGATGCAGAGGCGCCTGGAGCCTTATAAAAGGGACCCGAAGGTCCTCATCCAGGGAGAGTTTTTTTTGGGAGAATTTTTAGGTTTTTATTTCGGCCATTTCATTTCTGTATTTTCCTTTGAGCAAAGCTTAGTAGGGGAGGGAGACGAGCTTAGCCAGTGGGATTTTGGGAAAATTTTGAGTTCTTCCTGTTCTTGAGTGCTCTGGTTCGGATTTTAGATTTTTTTTTATAGTTTTCATTTCTCTGTATTTTCCCTGTTTGAGCAGAGTGGGGTGAGAGTTTTGGGGAGAGTTCTACTGTTTTTGGGGCTGGGGTTTAGAATTTTTAGGAGTTTATACTGTTCTTGCTGGTTCGGATTTTAGATATTGTGCTAGTTTTATTTCTTCTGTAATTTCTCTTCAAGTAGCAGAGTAGTGGACTGATCTTGGTATTAAGTGATTCGAGGCTATTGAGATCAATTTCTATTTCTTATGCAATTATTTGTCCATCTTTATTTCTCAGTCCGGCTGTTGTGATTGGTTTTAAATTTGCGTTTCATCTTTGTGCTTCAGAGGGTTGTTCCTGAAGCAACCATAGTTCCAATGTTTGTGTTGATTTGTTCAATTCTGCTGTTCTTGGTTTAGTGTTTGAACAATGATAGATAGTGCAGAGCAGTGAGGGATTGGCTAGTTCAGATTTAGTTTATTTTTGCCATTTCTTTCTTCTGTAATTTTCCTTTGGCATCTGTGGGAGGGAGATCGATGCAGATGATGGAAGTTAGTTTACAGTTTGTTCTTTTCTTCTGTGGAAGACCCAGTGGTGTTTCTATCATTTCTCTTATGTTTTAGTTCGATCTAATGTTTTCCTTGTTCTATGTTCTGTTTGGCATCCGGGAGGTTCTCAACATTGGAGGTAATTTAGCTGCTGTGAGGATTGTTTAGCAATTTTCTTCTTCTTTTGTTGTTTGATGTCAGAGTTGAGAGGTTCTCATATACGATTCAATTGTTGGGTGGATAGTTAAACTAGTTCGATTTCATTCCTGCTATGTTAGATAGTTTGATCCATTTCAGTTTCTCATTTCTTCTGGGCTGCACTTTGCTATTTCTTCTGTGTTTAAGTGGTTTGATTAGGAGGTAGACATTTATTTTCCAGTTTTCTTCTGCATTGTCTTCCTCTTGGCTGCTGTGTGAAGAGATAGAGCGCTTCTTTTTATCTGTTGGGAGGGGATTAGTGTTGTTGTGAGAAGAATTTACCTCTCTTCTTATGTGAAAGTTGGGGTAGTTTGTTTGACCCCTGCTGAGTGGAAGCAATCCGAGGGTTGGTGCTATGATTGAGCTAGTGGAATTTATTTTATTGCTTCTTATTTCTTTTCTTCTGTGTTGAGAGGAATCCGATCTTATGGAGCTAGCTTCTTCCATTTCTATTGCATTGGTTCATTTCTATTGTGTTGTGGAGATCTCTTTTGTGCTGTTGTATTTAGAGTCCGAATGACTTCTGCTTCTTTACAGACTTCTGTCTACTTGTTTGATCCCTCCATTGTGAGGGTACATTGATTTCAAGTTAAAGTAGTTTTCATTCAAGCTTTATTCAGCCTCTCCGTGGATATGATCTTTGGCTTCTTCCCTTTGAACAGTTCATATGCAGTCTTCTTCAGGATTGGCCTGATCATTACTCGGTTAATAATGTAGCTTGCTGTGTTGACTGCTTCAGCCCAGAAGTATCTTGGCAGATCATATTCTGAGAGCATAGTTCTTGCCATATCCAATAGGGTTCTATTCTTTCTCTCAGCGATACCATTTTGCTGTGGTGTTCTTAGTGCTGAGAAATTATGCTCAATTCCCTGATCATCACAGAATCTAGCAAACTTTTCATTCTGAAATTCACCACCATGATCTGATCGGATAGACACAATGCTGAACTTCTGATTTTTCTGGACTTTCTTGCTGAAACTGACAAAGTTTTCGAAAGTGTCATCTTTATGCTCTAGGAATGATACCCATGTGAATCTTGAGTAGTCATCGACTATGACAAATCCAAAGTTCTTTCCTCCAAGACGGGTAGTCCTCATTGGCCCAAATAGATCCATATGAAGGAGCTCTAAGGGTTTTGAGGTGGTCACCACGGTCTTTGACTTGAAGGAGCTCTTGGTGTGCTTTCCCTTAGCACAAGGTCTACAGACACCATCCATTTTTGCACTGACCTTAGGTAGACCTTCCACAAGATTCTTCTTCAGAAATTTTCTCATGCCATCTATGCTACAATGACCTAGTCGTCTGTGCCATAATTCAGTAGATTATCCTTATTTGCTGCCAGACAGACGTTTTGTTCCTTGAGTTCCTCAACATAGAGCACATACAAATTCTTTTCTCTATTAGCTTCAAAGATCACTGCTCCATCCTTCAGTATGCTGTACTTTGACTCTTGAAACTTGATCTGATGGCCTCTGTCACACATCTGGCTGATGCTAATGAGATTGTGCTTCAATCCCTTGACTAATAACACATCTTCTATGACTGTTTTTCCTTTGTTGTTCACAGAGCCACTTCCTATCACTGTTCCTTTCCCATTATCTCCATAAGTGACTATTCCTTCTTCATCTTGGAGATGAGAGAATAACTTCTGGTTTCCTGACATGTGCCTAGAGCACCCACTATCCAAATACCACTTGGATGCTCGAGGGTTAACCTTGTCTTCGGCATTGGCCATGAGAGCCAAGTTGGCTTCTTCTTCATCGCTGCAGGAGCTTGACTCACTGTCTGAGTCACTACTGTTTTCCCATGCTGCTGCCATTGCCTTCTTCTTGTATTTCTTAAATCGTCTGAAGTTATCTTTCTTCTTATGTTCATCTTTCTTGAGCTTTGGACAATCTGCCTTGATATGTCCAGGCTTCTTGCACTCATAACATGTAGGTTCTCCTTTCTTCAGATCTTTTCCTTCTTGCTTCTTAAACTCTTTATTTCTCTTGAAGAATCTTCTGCCAGATTGAAACATTTTCTTTTTGGCTAGAATTTGTTGAAGTCTTCTGGACAGCATAACTTCTTCATCATCACTGTCCTTGCTATTCTCACTGTTTTCCAGTGATTCTTCTGACAATTCTTCATCAACCTTGAGCGCATTTGACTGCTTCTTTCTGCTGTAGGATTCTCCTAATCTCTCCATGTTTATCTCATAGGCCATAAGGGACCCAATGAGCTTTTCTAAGGACATTCCTTTTAGATCGTTAGCTTCCTCAATGGCTGTCACTTTTGGGATCCATGAGGATGGTAAAGATCTAAGAATCTTTCTGACCATATCTCTCATTTCATAGGTCTTTCCTAGACCAGCTAGTCTATTTGTGATGTTAGTGAACCGACTGAACATTTGAGTTATGGATTCACCTGATTGCATCTGAAATCTCTCATACTGAGTGACAAGAATGTCGATTCTTGTTTCCTTTACCTTGTCTGTGCCTTCATATGTGATCCTGAGGTTTTCCCACATTTCCATTGAGGATTTGCATGCTGAAACTTTGTTGAACTCCTTCTTACTTAGAGCACAGCATAAGATGCTCTTTGCTTTGCAATTCAAGGAGATCTTCTTTCTGTCATCATCTGTCCATTGAGCTTTCTCATTTGTGACCAGGAGATCGCCTTCTTCTATTATGGACCAAATCTGATAGTTGTGGCCTTGCATAAAATACTCCATTCTGGTTTTCCAATATGTGTAATCTTCTCCATCGAACAATGGTGGTCGGTTTACAGACTGACCTTCGTTGTGACTTTGGGCTGCCATGGATCTTTACTCTTCAGATCGTTGGATCCTTTCTTTGTAGAAGAGACTCTCTCTAATACCACTTGTTGCCCAGTTGACGAGCCCGGAGGGGGGGTGAATGGGTCTTTTAAAACTTAATCTAGAAGATACCTGTAACTAAAAACATTCACACAAACGATCTTCGAAGGAGGTTAGTGACTGTTAGTTTAAATATCAAACACACAAAGAAGACAATCACACAACACAAAGGATTATCCTGGTTCGGACCTCCTCTCCTTAGGAGTCCTACGTCCAGTCCCTGAGCAACAACTCAGAATTTCACTAACTAGGGTACAGTCCCCCTAAGGATGCAACAACACCCAGCTCAGCTGGTCTTCCTTCACACGAAGGGAATTACACCACCCTGGATACCACATCAGGTCTTCCTTCACAACTGAAGGGAAAAAGCACCCTGGATACCACCAGGTCTTCCTTCACAACCGAAGGGAAAAAACACCAAGAGAATGGAATAAGATCAAGCCCCTAGATCAGGCTTTTGACAAGCAAGATCTGAAGCCACTAGCACTGAGAGCAAAGAATCTAAGCTAAGCGCACTATCAGAACTACACAAGCTCTCTCAAGATTTTCACTACAGAGTGGAGAGCAAAGAGCAACATGAGAAGGAATGAATTTAATTGGCTCTTAGGATTCTAGCAGGAGATTTGAATTGCTTCAAAGAGTGTTCTCTGCTTTGTTGGTTGTTATTCTTCTCTTCTGTCTTGAATTTATATCTTCTTTTGAAATCCGGCAGTTGAAGTAACCGTTGTCCCTTAGATTGGTAGTCGTTAGACTGCTTGTCATTTGGAAGCTTCAAAAATCTTTTATCCTTTTGAGCACGCAAAGGAATAATGTCTTTTGTCGTCTGTATGGTCCAACGTTGTATGACAGAACGTCTGTAGAACCCTGCATGAATTAAATGCTAGAACAGTAGACAGCTAGGCTGTCTTTAGTTGTCAGTAAACATTGATAAGAATATTCACCAATATAGCAATGCTAAATAGTTTCTTCTAAAAGATATTGACAGAAGATGCACTATAATGGATGATATAGTCTGCATGCATGCAGATATACGTTCTGTCCTCATTAAATGCACTTTAGTCAGACAGATAAGAGAAGACTTTGACTATTCAACGCTTTTCAGAAATAAGATAAATATCAAGTCGATATAAACCATAAAGTCGTTGTCTATATGACTTATGAAATCGTTATGAATACTGAGGAAATCGTTATGGAAAGCAACTCGTTGTATTCATTAGAGAAATCGTTATAGTCACTTAACAAATCGTTATGAGCTTTAAAGAAGTCGTTGCACGAAGAAAATCGTTGTGTTCACTAAAGAAATCGTTGTGAAACAGTTAATCGTTATGAGCGCTTAAGAAATCGTTGCATAAAGCAAATCGTTATGAGCGCTTAAGAAATCGTTATGATTACTTATAGAATCGTTACGGCGATCAAGTCGTTGCGAGTTCTAAAGAAATCCTTATGATTACTTATAGAATCGTTACGGCGAGCAAGTCGTTGCGAGTTCTAAAGAAATCATTATGATTACTTATAGAATCGTTACGGCGAGCAAGTCGTTGCGAGTTCTAAAGAAATCGTTATGATTACTTATAGAATCGTTACGGCGAGCAAGTCGTTGCGAGTTCTAAAGAAATCGTTATGATTACTTATAGAATCGTTACGGCAGGCAAGTCGTTACGCTTTCTAAGGAAATCGTTGCGATGACTTATAGAATCGTTATGACAGGCAAGTCGTTACGCTTTCTAAGGAGATCGTTGCGATGACTTATAGAATCGTTATGACAGGCAAGTCGTTACGCTTTCTAAAGAAATCGTTGCGATGACAGAATCGTTATACTTAGAAAGAAATTGTTATGATCTTCAACAGAAATCGATATGGACTCTGAGAAATATCATGTTGAAAAGATTAAGGCTTCAGAGAAGTAATGCATACCTTTATTGGCTTGTTTGACCTTGGTATTTTTCCTGTACTTAAGACTTATGAAATATTCATTAGATATTATTGATAAATTCTAGTTTAGTTTTGTTAATCACCAAAATACATATGAAATTAATTAAAATTACATGGGGACAGACTGATCATCAAGCACCTCCCAGTCGAAGTAGATCGCCGTAAGAAGCTCTAAATCGTCGGATCAAACCTTAAGAAGTTCCTGTTTTCTCTCCACAAACCCTAGGTTTCCTTTGAGCTAAAGGACTTATTCTGGCCGAAAACACTAGGTTTTATAGAGCTATGAGTTGGGGTGCGCCTAGGATTAGGTTTCCTACCGTTGGGATGGGTTTCCTAATTAGAACCCGGAGAAAATGCAGCCGTTTTCAGATTTGGAATCGCAACATAAACGGAGAAGTAAACGACCACTTTGCTGTCGTTTACACAAAGTCGACGTCCATCGATCTGGAAGTCAATATCTCCTGGCCATGAAGTCAACGGTACACAGGTTGCCGTCAACCTGCCCTTAACGTCAATGGATGTTGACGTTAACTAGGATTTCGGGCAGAATACAGAAATATCAAATAACTTACATACACAGCATAAAGACATACAATATGTACAACAATAATTAAATACTATATGCACATTAAATAAACGTATTACATGCACAGAAACAAACATATATATATATATGCACATAAGTAAATAAATAATTATAATATGCACAAAATTAAATAAGCATAATATGAACAAAATTCGAGGGCCTTACACCCTCTCCCCCTAAAAAAAAACTTCGTCCTCGAAGTTAGAACGAAAATACTAACCAAACAAATGGGGATACTTCTTCTTCATGGCATCTTCAGCTCCCATGTAGCCTCCTCCCGTGAGAAATTCTTCCATAGCACCTTCACGGACGCAATACTCTTGTTCCTGAGGTGCTGAACCTTTCGGTCTAGGATAGCTATTGGTTGCTCCACGTACAACAAGTCTGCCTGAATCTCCACTGGCTCGTGACTAATGACATGCGATGGATCTCGCACATATCTCCTAAGCATAGACACGTGGAAGACTAGGTGAACACTAGCTAGCGCTGGGGGTAAAGCTAGCTCATATGCCATGCTGCCCATCTGCTTGAGAATCTCAAACGGGCCAATGAATCTAGGACTCAACTTTCCATGTCTGCCAAACCTGACAACGCCTCGGGTAGAAAAAACATTGAGAAATACATGCTCACCAACCTCGAACTCCAAATCCTTCCTGCTGTTGTCAGCGTAGCTCTTCTGCCTATCCTGCGCTGCAACCAACCTCTGCCTGATAAGCTAAATCTTATCCGAAGTCTCCTGCACCAACTCTAGACCAACTAGCTGCTTATCATCTGTCTCCTCCTAGCACAAAGGAGATCTACAGGGTCGCCCGTACAGAGCCTCCAACGGAGCCATGCCGATGCTCGTATGAAAATCGTTGTTGTAGGCGAACTCCACAAGAGGTAGATGACGCTCCCAATCACCCTTCCAATCAAGCACACATGCTCTCAACATTTCCTCGACCGTCTGGGTTGTCCTCTCAGACTGGCCATCTGTCTGAGGATGGAACGCCGAACTAAGCTTCAGCTGAGAACCCAAAGCCTCCTGAAGATCTTGCCACACCCTCGACGTAAACCTCGGCTCTCGGTCAGAGATAATGGACTTCATCATACCATGCAACCTCACAATGCTACCAACATACAACCTAGCCAAACTCTCCACGGACTATTCTTCTTCATGGGCAAGAAATGAGCAGTCATAGAGAAACGATCTACAATCACCCAAATCGAGTCATTGCCCTTAGTTGATCTGGGAAAACCCGTCACAAAATCCATAGTGATTGCCTCCCACTTCCACACAGGTATCTCCATCTTCTGCATAAGGCCCCATGGTCGCTGAAGCTCGGCCTTCACTTGCTGGCACACTAAACACCTGGACATGAACTCGGCCACATCCTTCTTCATACCAGACCACCAGAAAGATCTCTTCAAATCCTGGTACATCTTGGTATTGCCTGGATGAATGAAAAGTCTCGACCTGTGAGCTTCTGCAAGTACACGCTCACGAACATCCACAACATCGGGAACATAAACTCAGTACTGAAATCTAATAACACTGTCCTCATCACGAGCAATGCCTGCCTTGCCCACCATCTCTTGGAGCCTAGGATCATCTCTCTACTGCTCGGTCACCTCGTCCAGAACCGTGGATCGGATAGATAACTGAGCCACGAAAGCCTAACACAACTGTGGCTCTAACTCAGTCATAGCACATGCTGCATCCTCAAGCATCTTCCAATCTTGCTGAAGTAATGACCTCTTCCTGCTGAGTGCATCCGCCACGACATTCGCCTTCTCTGGATGGTACTAAAGCTCGAAGTCATAATCCTTGATGAACTCAATCCATCTTCTCTGCCGCAAGTTCAACTCCTTCTGAGTGAAAAGATACCTCAGACTCTTATGGTCAGTGAACACCTTGAACTTGACACCATAAAGATAGTGTCTCCAGATCTTCAGTGCATGAACCATAGTTGCTAACTCCAAATCATGGGTCGGATAGTTACGCTCATGCTCCTTTAACTAGCGAGAAGCATAGGCAACTACCTTACCATGCTGCATCAATACACAACCAAGGCCTATCTGAGAAGCATCAGAGTAGATAGCAAAACCCTCTACACCACTCGGCAAGATCAACACGGGTGCAGATGTAAACTTCATCTTCAGCAACTGAAAACTACTCTCGCAATCCTCAGACCACACAAACTTCACAACCTTCCTGGTTAGCTTAGTCAAAGATGCTGCAATAGAGGCAAAGCCTTCAATCAATCTCCTGTAATAACCTGCTAAGCCAAGAAAACTTCGAATCTCCGATGGTGTCCTTGGAGTCTCCCACTCCAACACAGCCTGAACCTTCGTCGGATCAACAACAACTCCAGCGCCTGAGATAACATGCCCATGGAAATGAACCTCGCGCATCCAAAAGTTGCACTTGCTGAACTTAGCATACAACTTGTGCCCTGGGAGAACCTCCAGAACAACCCTCAAATACTTACGGTGTGTAGCCTCATCAGGAGAATAGACTAACACATCGTCAATGAACACCACAACAAAGCTATCCAAATATGGTATAAACACCATGTTCATGAGATCCATGAACACTGTAGGGGAATTAGTCAGACCAAATGGAAGCACAAGAAACTCAGTGTCCATAACGAGTCCTGAAAGCAGTCTTGGACACATCCCCACCCTTAATCCTCAACTGATGGTAGCCGGACCGCAGATCAATCTTGGAAAACACCGATGCATTTTGCAACTGATCAAACAAATCATCTATGTGGGGCAAAGGATACATGTTCTTCACTGTCACCTGGTTGAGCTTCCTGTAGTCGATGCACAGCCTAAGATACCCATCTTCTCTTCACGAACAATACAGGTGCGCCCCATGGTGACACACTAGGGCGAATGAACCCCTTATCCAGCAAATCCTGTAACGGCTTCCTCAGCTCGGCTAACTCTGCAGGTGCCATCCGATATGGTGCCTTAGAGATAGGAGAGGTGCCTGGAAGTAACTCTATAGTGAACTCTATCTCTCTAGCCGGTGGCAATCCAGACAAATCATCAGGGAATACGTCTGGAAACTCTTGCACTACCTCAATCTCCTCAAGGGTCGGTGACTGATCGGCCTTTGGAAGAGGGGGGGAGAGGGCGAAGGGTGTGAGGGGAGGGGATACGGTCACCGCAGTGGGTGGGGGTCGCTCTCCCCTTACCAGAATGGCTCGAGGGCCCTTTTCTGGTGCCCCCATGCAAAAGGCAAGGAGTCGTTGCATGGGGCAGGGTGGCAGGGCGCCCCCCTTCTCTCCCTCCTGCGGTGGCGGATGCCAAAGTTTGTGTGTATGAATGCATGTGTGTTGATGGAGTGTTGATTAAAAGAGAAAAAACAAAAGGATATAGATAGCCACGTTGGGCTTGGAGGAGGTGATATAAATAAACAAAATATGGTGGTGCTTCCCCTTTGAGATGACGCAGATGGCTGCTAGAGCTTGAAGATGTAGAGGAAGAGGAGGAAGCGATGGTGCTGCTCCTGTTGGTTCAACTATGGAGAAGAGAGGCATTGCTTAAAGCTCAAGGCTGCAGTTCGGCAGGGCTCTGCCTTGGAATTTCTCTCTCTCAAACTCACTAGACGTGGGGTACTTCAGGGGGCTCCAACCTTGGGAACGATAGAACATGGGGTGTATATATAGGAAGAGGGACGCAGAGCCTGAGACAACAAGGTTCTGTAAATCGCGATGGACGCAGAGCCTGAGACCTTGGTGGACGTGTTCAAGGATTTTCAATCATAATCAGATTCTGGTTGAATCTGAAGCTGAATCGCGACTGGATAAACCAACGCTGATATGAGTTTCCAAATTTTGTTTATAAACTTGCCAAAAGTCAAATATAGACAGGTGTTCCGGATGCATTTCATTAAAAGGCAACTAGTATTTCCAAAAATAAAATAAGGAAATTGTTGAGAATTATGGAAGTTATAAATCACGACGGTCTAGCCCAACACATTTACTAACGACAGTCGTAGTACAATTGAAGTCGGAATGTGAAACTGAATCGCGATGGAATGGACAGTCGTGACTAAGGCAGTCGATGTTAATCCTGAAGGTTTGACTCGACGCGTTTTGTTTGTTCTTCATCAACCGATTTAAAACGTACGTGACCACTGTGTCTGTGGCGATTTGATATTTCTATCCAAACCTCGAGCATTCAAGGAAAATGTGGGGAAGCCCCAGGAAATGGGGGGAAAGGCGGAGGGAGACCCTGAATGATGGGGAAAACTACTCTGAGAAAGCAAAATGGAAGCCATTGTGGCATTATGGCGTAATTCAAGATTTGTCCGCATTGGTGTCAATTTTAGCATGTCTACAGCTGCCACGCCTTGGCGTCTACTTTGCAAGGGAGCGAAGCGGAGAGACACAAAGTGGAGTGTAATGGAATGAAGCGTAATGTAGTGGAGAGAAGCGGAGAGAACTGATAAGTAGATGCTAAGGTGAAAAATAGACACGTGTTTAAGGATTGGTGACACCACACGATGAGAGTCTTTCACCAACTCCCAAGGAAGTCATCTCCGGAGAAGAAGACCAAGAAGACACAAAGTTTGGATGGAAGAAAAAGGGTGTGCACGAGGGCACGAAGGGAGGTGTGTACGTGGTACATGAAGGAGATGTGCCACGGGGGCACAAAGGAGAGATCAACTTCTAGCGTAGGGGAAGTACCTAAGGACACAATCTGTTAGGTTGCACCATTGGGGGGCATTTACCAGCTGTGGACGTGCCGCAGCCGAGGTGGATCTATAGGAGATAAAAGATAAATATAAGAGATAAATCCAAACAATGAAGTTTAAGGAAATTCGCCCAGAGGCGACAACAAAGGGAGTTGGGTACTTGACCTGGAATGGAATATGTCAAATTACTTGGAGTTGAAGTGAAAATGGCTCTCAAATGCATTGGTAGAGTGATTTTCCACTGTGATTTCAATTATGCATGTATATTGGCTAAAAGGAAAAAAAAGGGTAAAAGATAGAAAATAATCAAGGATAATATTGTACGATGCTGAGTTTAATCAAGACACCAGGTTTTCCAGGCGTGGGTCTGTCATCCTCATGTGCAAAGCATAATGACCTCTCTGTGCGGCTAAGGATCCTCTGGAATAATCATTATTTTTATGAAGGGGAACTCAAATCCCAGATTCCTCAGAGCCACAAGGTCCTTGATGTGCTCTAGGGGTATAACATATAGTAAATGCAGATAATTGATGGTAAAGGCAACAATTGTAGCCTAGTTTCTTGTTGGTTGTGCCAGATGTGGTAGCTCGAACCTGCACTAAAAAATTCATTAGCCAAGAAAAACTATATCATGGAGTAAATATCATTTAATAGCATGGAGCAAGGATAAGAATATTCAATAGTAGACATAGCTCATTCAATTGTTTGTTTAAACCATGAGGATAAGTATTTGGCTAAATTAGGAGATTGGAGTTCGATGTGAGGATGAGTCAATGATTGGGAGAATTGGATCGATCTGACATGAAAGATTAGGCGCAATGTGCTTGCCCTATGCAATACCATCAAGATTTTTTTTTGGATTTTGAAGATATTCAAATGTTTATGGAGATTTAAGAGTATTGATTTATTTTTTTTTAGATTTTGAAAATTTTTGAATTTCATGGAGATTTTGAAATTTTTTTTTTATTTGAAGTTTCAAAATATTCATCTTTTCTAGGGTTTTGGAAACATTGTCATTGTCACGTCCAGATGCGGAATATCGAAACGTAAGGCAGTGGCAAGTAAGCGAGTATAGAGCGTAGAATAACATCAAACCATTGGACAACTAAAAAAAATATGAAATCTAATGACTTTCATTGATAAATCAACTATTGTCTATTACATTCTCTAATGCAGAGCCATAACATAGGGCCCAATTGACTCTAATACATGGAATGAAATAAAAGACTAACTAAGAGTCTAGGATAACATAGTGGCGTCATGGCACTCGTGGATCACTCCTGGTCCTCCCCATCCTCGTGAGTGTACGCATTCTCCTCAGCCTCACCTGAGAACACAATGACAAAATAACGTAGGGTGAGTGACAACGCTCAGTTGGATTATATCTCATGGTGTGGGCAAACTTTACATGATTAATGTATTAAAAATAGAGTCACTTATGATAGAGCAAGAGAGTCAAGTAATGTAAGAGAAAGCACGATAGTATGTGATTGAAATAGCACAAGTTTCCAAATATAGCACAGAGTAGGATGGCCATAGAATAAATAGCACATCGAGTATAGTATAGCACTTTGATTGTCATTAGATAGTCGAGATAGATAGCACTTGAGTGTAATGCCAAACACTCTGGTCAATTAACTCCCGCGGGTAAATAGCACTTTTGGGCGCACCTCCCAGGACCAGACCGGGCCCTTTTATATATTGCCAGGCATTAGTTATATATTTTATCCTTAGAGAATCAGTCAAATGGCCAATAGAGAGTACCAAGAAATATATGAGAGTACTAGATGAATAGACGAGATAGTAGAGAGAGTGTGAATAGGTGAGCGAGTAGAGTATAGATGAGAACTATAGGTCATTGCACATAAAACGTCGATTAAACAGGTAATAGTAACAGTTGTACAACACGCACGATTGGTGTTGGCAGTCAGGTGGAATTCACTAACCTTCCACTGGCCATGTTAAGCACAGGTCCAGAGGTCCGGCGTGATTCAAGATAAGAGGGAACTTCTAAAGCCGTTTGGATCATGTTGATCCCTAGGGGTGTTATAGGTGTTAGGGTACAACCAGCTCGGTCTCTATAAGGGAATCCACAGAGTACGGAGTCTTATGGAGGTCTTAACAAAAGGTCCCTTGTCTACCAGAACGGAATGTCTAATAGAGAGGTTCCAACTTGTCAAAAGAGTAGTGTGTATAGAAAACGAGTTGCTCGATGTTCTAGAAGAATTCTAGAACAGTGGAGCGGCGATAACGGTATTCCAAATCCACGTGAGAAAACAAAACAATGTCATTATTATCATGGGTGAATAATGTGCAATTATTGAAGAAATTTACCAGATAATTTATTCAAGTATTTTTTGCATGGTCTCATGGCAAGGATAATCGTTTGGTGTGTGCATGTGAAAGAAATCATGAGAGCATGTAATAGTCGTGCACAATAGCTTTTAAATTTAAGAAACATGTAAATATATCAAAGTTTGTTAACTTGAATGTTTACTGTTCGTTACACAGTGTTACAGGGTATAAACATTCTCACCAAGCCTAAATAATCATTTAAATGGAATAATAATGATTGCAGGAATAACACAGTTAAATCGCGACGGATCTAATGGTCGCGTTTAACAACATCGATTTTGGACAAAAACGCGAAGACATCGACTGTCGCGTTTAGGTTAACTAAACACGGAACGAATCGATTGGCAACTTGGAATTGCGACATGCAGGTCCGTCGCGTTCACGGGACTCACTACAGAATCGTGACAGCAAGGGCCGACGCGTTCATGCAAACCCTAATTTTTCAAAAGGGCACGATTCCCAAAGCGGGAAACAATGGTAAAACGCCATGACCTTAATGGTCGCGTTTCAGAAAAAAAACTTCTTATAGTCAACGGGCACACAGTTTGATGCACAGTACGAGGAAAACCCTAGCTAAAATGTGACGACATGGGTGGTCGCCTTTCAGGTAAACGCGACGATCATGTCCGACGCGATACTAGTCGATTGAAACGCAACGTATGGCTCGGTCACGATTCAATCTTCAACCCGAAATAGTGAAAACATATAGCGATCTTCATGCAACGCTTATAACTCAAAATCTAGGTACTTGGGACAAAGTGGTGAACATGAAACTTGTAGGGGACATGAAGTAGAAGAGAACTATGCCTTTGGACCACATCAATTTGGTCTCGGTAGGCGTGTAAACTAGCATGAACATGAAACGACGCAGACTGGCATGCTAATGAAAAAACACTTATAACTCGATGGATACATGATGAAATTTAAGAAAATCACTTGCAAACGAAGCTAGACAAGATGGTATGAGTTTAAATCATCTTTAGCCCGAGAATGCCTACCTTTGTGAAGATCTAACACCAGGTTGTGCACAGGTCACAGCAGAGCATGATTGAGGAAGAAGCTCCATTTCTAGTCGTTCACCTCTGCTCCTGGTGCCCTAGCTTAGCCTCCCACGACCCCAACACAATGGTGAACCTTCCCCTTTAGTCTTATGACGAATACTTATATGTCTAGGGTTTATTTCAAGTCCTATTACAACTAGGAAGGGTGGGGTGCGGTTCTGGTTAAACCCTTCTATATTTTGGAGATTCTACCCCCAATTGGAGTAGCAATCCCATTAGGCAAGCTCCCAGCAAGGCCGGTCACGAATTGGCTTACGATACAGGGTTAATTTCATTAATCTTACCCTAATTTACCCTTTCCTATTTTCTATACATTTTTATTATGAATTTGGGGGTATTTCTTCTTTCTTCATGACCCATACTCCTAATTTGGCCCAATAGCCTTTGTGTGAGCTAGTCAAATCAGCCATTACTTTTTAAATGTTTATAAGTTGTATTTAATTCATTTCTTTCAATATTTCCATTTATTTATTTATTTAAAAATATTGGGTTGCTACAATCATGCCATGTCAGCACTAAAATTATGAATGTTAACTGGCAAGAGGTCCTCGTTACCTTCCTTTCATTAAAGAATGCCCAGAGTAAGGTGTGCATTTAAAGTGGTGCCTAATGACTGACTGCTCATGGTTAACTGTATCACTATCAGAGCCATGCATGAAAAGACAACTTGGTCTGACAGGGAGAAGGGAAGAAAATTCAAAGATAAGCTTGATATGGGTGCAGAGCTGAGTTTGACTTCTTTCCTTGGCACAACCGTTAGAAGATTCAATCTCATTAAATATTGAGGGCTTTTGAATTGACTGATGGACCATTTAATCGTAAGGACATGCGTACGACCAGGTTCATTTTGAATCCTACAGGGACTTTGCCACTCTTTGTCATGCTTTATTATATTGATTGATTGTTTATTTTGATTTGCATGCATATGACCAAGTTCATTTTGAATCCTGCGGGGACTTTGCCTCTCTTGACATGCATTAACTTTGAAGTTTATTGATCATTTAATTGATTGCCCTTTTTGAGTTATTCTCTTATCAAGGAGTGCTTCAAGTTGGTTGTCTTTCCCAGACTACCTCTACTTCCCATATTTTGGATGAATGAGATAGAAATAGACTTTCGTGCCCTCAGGCATGGCTATGATAGCGACGGTGTCTTTCAAAGCAATCGGCTTAGGGTGCCGTGAAGTGTATGTAAGTGCCCATGCCAAGGGAAAACTTTAATTAAAAGGGAGGGAACTTTGGACTCCTGACGTAGAGCTCTCATAAACAAAGTGCAACGGTAGTATGACAATATTGAATATTCATCTTTTGACACTGATATAGTAATATAGTAATTTTAAATAAGAATTATAGGGTAAAAGAGAACGAATGGCCTACGTTGGGGCGAGACTTAGAGGATTTGAAGAATGTACAAAATTGCACGAGAATTAAAAGGATAGGTGGGGACTAAAACCCCAAAAAATAGTGGGAGAAAGGGCGGATGCCCTGATCGAATATGGAAAGGTGAGAATGATGGGAAGAATTTGGAGATTCCGAGGGGACCAGAGGGAGTAGGAGAAGAGGGGAGCAGGGCCCAGTGAAAAGAAAAGAATCTAGAGGGTTCAGAGGAGAGAAAGGTAAAAACGGGCCACGAAGGGCCGAAAAGGAGGATGTGCCACGTGGGGCATGGAATGGAGACGTGCCGCATGGGGCACAGGAAGGGGACGTGCCGCGTGGGGCACTACAAGGAGGTGTGCCACGAGGGGCTCGGTGAGGAGGGTGGAAACAATGGGGTGTACCACGTGGGGCACGGTGAGCAGAACAGCGGGAACATAACAATGTGCCACGAGGGGCACAAGGCGGAGAACACAGATTACAAACAAGGGCACGATGCCCAGTACAAGATGATGGATCATTAAGAAGACGGAAATAAAATGCCTCCCGTGGGGAGGGAATGTGGAGAACCCACGGGAAGGTGCGGATGAGCACAAAATAGGATTGGAAATGATGAGATGAGGGAGGCGGAGGTCCCCTAGTCTTTAGCCTTACCCAGCATTTAAGCTTCGGCTTGGGAGTCCGCTATTTGACCCTCATGTATTTTCTCACATAGCATGTCCAGCGGGCAAAATTTCTTGCTTTTCTTACATGCCTTGAATAGCTCTCATTGATTGGAGAATTGTTGACTTCTATCGAAGTTTCAAGCAATAGTGGCAACTCCCTGTGAATATAGTTAAATGAAGGAGTGGAGAGTTCCACTGGTAGTGTTGGAAGCAACAATGAGGGAACCGTGCCCAAAAGATGTATAATGTGTTATAGGGAAAGGGGCACGTGCCCTTAGGTAATTGAATTTGACAAGGATTTGGCAGTGGAATGCATGAGTGGAATTTGAATAGTTTACCCCTTCACCGGAGTCGGAAGGTTCACAACAAATGTGTGAGGGTCATGAGAGCTTGAAGGGACAAATTTCCTACGAGTATTTTGAATTGAACATGGTTGGCAATGGGGATGATTGGCATATTTTCATATAAGGGCCTCTTGACGGCCAAGAATGGAGGGGAGAACTTCCTCTCAGTGAATGTGCCCGGTATGCTGACGATGACCGGCATGCATGGGATATAATCTTGTAACTTGAACAACATGCCCTATCCCAGGTCTTCCTTCTTCTACTGACATTGCTTGTTGCTCGTTGATTGTTTGCACCCACTTCGTTAGATGGGGTGAATGTGGATGGTGGAGTGGAAGGCCGTATGGCTGGTGGAGGTGTAATAGGTATGATGGGGAGTTCTTGCTGAGGCTGGGTTGCCAATGGTGTTGGCATAATGGGAGGCATAATAATGGGTTTAATGATTGGAATAATGGCTGATGGAGGTTTAATAATGGAAGGTTTGGTGATAATGGATGGTAGTGAGGGAGGAGTTGGTAAATGGCATACAAAAATGACCTCGGAAGGTTCGTTGTCGTAACACCAAGTGGTTTCGTGGATGGGTTGGTCATTGGCAACTTCAGCCCAAGCAATAGGCTGTGGTGGAGGTGGAGGCTGTTGTGAAGGTTGTTGTTGTGGATAAGGGGGCACGGGTGCCGGAGGAGGTGCAATGTTGGGCACAGAAGCTTCTTCATTCATTGGGGCATTGTATGGCCCTGTTGGAGGTTGAACTATCCGAGAAGGACAAATCAATGGATGTCTAGGTGAGGCATTTTATAATAGGGAGGTGTATATGGAGATGTATGTGGACTGGATGTAGTATGTTGGTGAGAGGAATGGTGGATGGCGTCCACTGATCCGTCGAACCTCGGACTTTGCTTGAATAAATCTATGATTGGGGAGTCCATTAGATGTGTCTAAATGTAACGTCCTATCTCATAGAACTCTTCCATTGTATCAAGTTTATTCATGGTCAAGATGTGCTTGAACCTCAGAGTAGATTATAATAATTTTGATTTGCTTCAACTCCGAGAGCACATGTTACAGTCTGGTGGCCATTGACCTCCAATGGTCAGCAAATTGAATGAATTCCTCGTAAGGCCTCATTTTCTCAGATGCTAGATCTGTGATGGAGAGAGATGGGTTGACGAGGTCTTTATACCTTTGAAGGAATTTTTTATGAAGGGTACGGAAATCCTCTGCCTCTCTTGGCTCTAAAAAGTAGAACCATTCAAGTGTAGGGCTGTAAAGAGATTTTCTAAATAGATATGCCAACGTTATTGGATCGTGTTGCCAACGAGATGACTCATAGAGAAATTCTTTAACATGAATGTAGGGATTACCCGTGCCATTGTGCAATCAGTACGTTGGCATCCCCGAAAGATGAATATGGATTTTAGGGAGAGCTGGCATGGCAGCAATGGGGTCCCCGTGGAGTTAGAGAGTTTGTTGATTTGTTTCTCCATATGTTCAATTTATGGAGAAGAGCATGTTGAGTTGATGTTTTCCGTTGGGCTTAAGAGGATGTACATGAGGGAGGCCGTGCATATGTGGGCCTTCCCAAGGGTTGGTTCGTACAGATCGAAGCTCGAGAGCTAAAGTGGCCAGGGGGCCAAAGGATATACAAGAGGAGGTGGCAATGTCGATAGAATATACAAGGGCGGGTGCCTGGGAGAAGGAGGTGGAGAAGGAGTCACACCCTCAACCAAAGTTTGAATTAGGTTGAGTTGTTGAGGGGTGAGCTGATCTAGTGCATTCAAGACATTTTGTACATTTGGATCATGGTGGGGAGAAGGCTCTCTCTTGGGTTTGATTGGAGTTATGTGTGAGGGAATATCAAATTGGTTAGTGCACGGTGTGCGCACATAACCATAAGAAGTTGATGTATGTCCCTCATGGTGGTGAGATGGATGGACATGAGATTGAAAAGATTTGCCATCTAAACTATCCTCATAGTTTTCATAATTGAAGCTAACATGATGGTATGAATCCAATTTTTTTTAAAAAGGCAAACAAACAATAAATTAGAACACAAGATGTGAATCAATCAATATACTTCAAACAAGTTGTGATGTTTAGCTCTTGTTTTAAGAGTTTCAAATTTATTAGATAGATTGAAAGGGTATTATGTCACTCCAGATGAAATCTTAGTTGGATGGATTTGGTTTCTTCGGGGTGCAACTAAACTCACCACGCAATAGGATTTCTAAACCCGAGTCTTTAGAATAGTACAACTTGCTCGGTCCGCCGTGAGGGAATCCACGAAGTACGAAAACTTACGGAGGTCTTAGTAAAGGTCCCCTAGTCCAATGAGATAGAATGCCCAAAGGAGAGGTCGCCCTTACCAAGAAGGTGTGTGGAGCCTAGGAGATGAGGGAAGGAGGTCGCCCTACCAAAGAGAAAAATACCATGTATGCAACAATTATAATGGAAATATTCTGGATGGCCAGAGACCACGTTATGTCTGCAGTGAGAATCGCAATGGACAAAGACATCTCGTATCAAAGCGTGAATCACGTCCAGTCACCTGGTCGTGGATCTTAGAGCCCTAAAAGGCTGTCAGAGCTGCGTTAGGTCCCTGTGTATGGGCTGCAATCAAAATGTGATGGCTCAGGCCATCGCAGAACAAGAAAGAAATACGACCGGTTAATTGTTCGCGTATCAAATAGTGAATCGCGACCACTATGTCGGTCACAGATTCAGAAGCAACCCGAGGAGCAAAATCAAAGTAGAAAATGGAGATATATGGAAGAAATCAAACACATACAATAGTTAGCATGCATCAAGGTATGAAGTAGGGAGAAAAGGACACAATCTCAAATATGCATGGATCAACTCATCATTTTTTTTTTATTTCTCAAATTTTCTCTTAGATCTAAAATTGGCTAATCTCAGAGGGAAGAAAAGGAGGAAAAGAAGGAGGGGCACTGTGACGACCCTCATTATACCGGTACGGTTATACCAACCCACGTCGGTATAGTAAGCGTCATCACAGTGGGACATTTACCAACAATGACACTCAGCTGAGATACACGTGAATATAGAACAGAGTAGCGGAAGTAAATAAACCACTGTCTTCATTCATTCATCATCCACATTTAACATACATGATTCAATGACATTTAAAGAGCTAAAAATCCACATAATTCAAATTGCTGAAAATTAAATACATAAATGTCCACACTTATACATTCTTCCATGATAAAGATAGTACAATGCTCAATTTACATACTAAGAAAATCACAAATATCACTAGAATTCCAGCAATGCTCTAATCTCCGCGCTCGGAGTCGGTCTCCAACGTCTCCTCCACTAATGTCTCGTCACCCACTATACCTGTACGCCGAAGCAAGTAGTGAGTCTAAAAGACTCAGTAAGTAACTCTACACATACCATACATGTATATGTCATGGCAAGTTTTACATACGCATTTACAAGACACAACATGTAGCATGCTCGACAATAAATTTTTTACAATCTATCATATGAATCTACAATTTAACACATGGACTATGCTTTCAGATTTGCAGAAATAGAATCACCTATCACATGCTTTCTATTCGTTTCTCACATAAAATCTACCTCTAACCAACTAAAACATGAAAGCCGTCAATATACATTCCTGAACATGCATGAAAGGGAACATACCTAACATGGAATCTACACATTCCTACGCATATACATGACCATTTTTCATACTTTAAGCTTGCTGGTTTTACATGCTTTAACAACCACAATCTAACACATGAGAGCTACAACAATGATTTAAATCACAACATGTGAACAAGCAAGGATGGAAGTTGTTCCTATATGCTTAGCAATTATTCCTAGCATGGATTCTAGGCATTTTGCCTACATAAACATGATCATAACATGGTAAAGCTACTGTTTAAGCATGATTTCAGATTGTCATAACATGGATTACAAACTCACATCCTCACATTTTGATTTCACATTTTTACATAATTTCCGAATTCACGTATTTCACACTTTACACATACACTTTTACACATTGTCACATTCACATTTTTCACATGAACACATACACATTTACACATTCACATTTAGTGCCGTGACACATAGTCCAAACCACCAAAGAAGGACATAACACATCACATCACATAGACGCCATCTAGGCAATACAATGGCGACTCTTGGACTGCGCAGACTGGGAGAACAAGTCTCCACCCTAACCAGTGGTACTTGTCCACCTCCAGGATTTCCCCCTAATGCCCTTAGGGTCACTACACATTGAACCTTCTCAGGGGGACCTTTCCCTGATACGGTTCCACTGCCCTCTACGGAAGCAGTGTCACATTTGGCACAAGTTACACATTACACATTTTACCGATTTTAACACATATATTTACACATGTCACTCTCATTCATTCACTTTCTCACTCACATGCACGTTTCTCTGTTTTCTTAACATGACACTACAATTACAGGAATTTAGCATTCAGGAAATTTCACTAATCAGGTTGCTAATTACAAAATCAAATCATTTTACAAAGGCATGCATTAATTTCACATTTTTACATAGAAAATTCATATTGCATCATATACTGGTCCAAATGACCTGAAAGTTTAACCACAAGCTCATTTCGGGTCTAGGATCCCACATGCAAATTTTCAGATTTTCTAACTCAAAATGAATTTACAGAAAATTCACCATCCATTCCCCACTAATATTCATAATGCAATTTAACATGGAGTTAAACAAAATCACAATTTTTTAACAGCTGACTGTCTGAACCTTAGCATGCACAGGGTCACCAAATTCGTTCCCGAATTTATCGAGTAACACGCAATTTACTGGAATTTAACATGACCTAAACATGATTTCTATTTTTCCCAAAACAGAATTTTTAAATAATCATACGAGCATGGGAGAAATGTCAGAAATTCAGAACACAGATAGTAACATGCATACATGGTCTAACAAATTATGGCAACCAAAACTTTGCCACTGACCATGAGGATCATGGTGAATACACATGGCCATTCTTTTCTCATACGCATTAGATGCACAATTAAACTCAACCACCCACAAAATAGGTGTACATTCATTCTCCCATTCATCACATTAGCTAGTGTACATAGTATAGAAGAGTTACATTATATCCTCATCGCAAAACACGTCAAAACTAATCATATAGAAGGGCCGAACAGCTTGCTGTTCTGCTCAGATGAACTTGGCGGCGGTCTATGGCCGCTAATTCAATGTCAACGGCATAATCGCTGGACGCTAAGCATGATCTCAGCGGCCAGGGATATTGCCGTTAATGTCAGGTCTGTGCAGAACACAGACCCGAGCTCCAAGGATGGGGTGAACTTGGGGGTCTAGGACTGGAGGGAAAATACATAAAATTTGTAAAAGCAACCTAGACACATACATGAACACTATGGGTAGGGTACTTGCCTCTAGAAAATTCACCAGACGGATCTAGGGCTTGGTGAAGCTCTCCTTGGGCTGTCCCAAGAAGCTCTTAGAAACGCTTTACTCCGGATTTCTGAGCAAACTCCAGTGCCTTCCGAGGTCGGGGATGCCTTCCTCGATGATCCAGCAAACTCCTTGAAGCAGCAGGTGGCCGGATCAAGCTTCAGAAGTTCGGATTTTGGGTTGCATAGAGTGGAGTTTCTCACAGTCCGAAAATAGGTTTTCTCTCTTTTTTTTCTCTCCTTCCTCTCTTGCAAAGGGGCAAGAGAAGTGTTAGGGTTGTAGACATGGGTCTGAATATAGAAGAGGGGTTCTCTTGTCACGAAGGGGTGACAAGATGGTCATTCAGACCGTTGGGGACAGCTCCCCAATGGTTGGGGTGGCTTGCTTCCGGAATTTTGGACTCTGCAACGCATGAAGGTCAGAGAATTTGGCGTCCACATCGCTGGACGCTGGAATTAGTATTGGCGTCCATGGGGATGACGCCTACTCAGCTCAAACGTCCATTGATATTGACGCCTATAAGGCCTTCGGCCAGAACTCCAAACATGCAGAAACCTTGTACATCTTATACCTATATATGTCATACATATGTATTATCATGTACACACTATCAACAAGTCATTCATACACTATTTACATCTAGTTTATACACATGCATGCAATAGTATACCAACTAGTACTTATGTAGATATCTACATACGTACATACACACATGAATTATTTACAAGCCATACAATAATGCAATAAAATTCGAGGGCCTTACACCCTCTCCCCCTTAAAATAAACTTCGTCCTCGAAGTTAGATCGACGCTACTCAAACAAAATGGGATACTTCTTCTCATCGCATCCCCAAGCTCCCAAGTAGCCTCCTCTCGTGAGAAGTTCCGCCATAGAACCTTCACCGACGCAATACTCTTGTTCCGGAGATGCTGAACCTTCCGGTCAAGAATAGCTACTGGTTGCTCGATATACGACAGATCTGGCTGAATCTCCACTGGCTCATGACTAATCACATGAGACGGATCTCGGACATACTTCCTGAGCATCGAAACGTGGAAAACGGGATGAACACTAGCCAAAGATGGGGGTAATGCTAGCTCATATGCCACGCTGCCCAAACGTCTGAGAATCTCATAGGGGCCAATGAACCTAGGGCTCAACTTACTATGCCTGCCAAATCTGACGACACCTCGAGTAGGCGATATCTTCAAGAAGACATGATCGCCAACCTCTAACTTCAAATCCTTTCTCCTGTTGTCGGCATAACTCTTCTGCCTATCCTGAGCCGCAACAAGCCTCTTCCTGATCAGCTGGATCTTATCTGAAGTCTCCTGAACTAACTCCGGACCGATCAACTGCCTATCACCAGTCTCCTCCCAACATAACGGAGATCTGCAGGGCCTACCATACAACGCCTCAAATGGAGCCATACCAATACTCGCATGAAAGCTGTTGTTGTATGCGAACTCCACAAGAGGTAAATGGCGCTCCCAATCATCCTTCCAATCTAGAACACATACTCTCAACATATCCTCGAGCGTCTGGATAGTCCTCTCGGACTGTCCATCGGTCTGGGGATGAAATGCTGAACTGAGCTTCAGCTCCGATCCTAAAGCATCCTGAAGACCCTTCCACAACCTCGAAGTGAATCTCAGATCTCGATCCGAAATGATCGACTTCGGCACGCCATGCAATCTAATAATACCACTAACATACAATCTAGCAAAGCTCTCAACCGACGCTTCTTCTTCATAGGCAAGAAATGAGCAGTCTTCGAGAATCGATCTACTACTACCCAAATCGAGTCATTGCCTCTTCTAGACCGAGGCAAACCTGAAACAAAGTCCATAGTGACAGCTTCCCACTTCCACACTGGGATGTCCATCCTTTGCATAAGGACGGATGGTCGCTGTCGCTCGGACTTTTACTTGCTGACACACCAACACCTAGACACATAATCCGCAACATCCTTCTTCATGCCGGACCACCAAAATGATCTCTTCAGATCCTGATACATCTTAGTGTTACCCAGATGAATAGAGAATCGCGATCTATGAGCCTCCGCTAACACATGCTCACGGACATCTGCTAAATCAGGGACACAAACACGGTGCTGAAATCTAATCACACCGTCCTCATCACGAGCAATGCCTGCCTTCCCACTAACTCTATGAGTCT
The DNA here is from genome assembly GCA_014218235.1 of Colocasia esculenta. Classification (NCBI taxonomy): domain Eukaryota; kingdom Viridiplantae; phylum Streptophyta; class Magnoliopsida; order Alismatales; family Araceae; genus Colocasia; species Colocasia esculenta. The sequence continues at coordinate 25,928,394 of CM024758.1, forward strand.
AGGGTCGGCTTCCTGTTGCTCGATCACCTCATCTAAAACCGAGGACCTAAGAGATAACTGAGCTACAAAGGCCTGACATAGCGATGGCTCTAACTCAGTCAACGCGCAAGCCGCATCTTCCAACATCTTCCAATCCTGCTGGAGAGATGGCCTCTTTCTACTCAAAGCATCCGCTACAACATTCTCCTTCCCAGGGTGATACTGAAGGTCGAAGTCATAGTCCTTCAAGAACTCAATCCATCTCCTCTGCCTCAGGTTTAATTCCTTTTGGGAGAAAAGATACTTCAAGCTCTTGTGGTCAGTAAACACCTCAAATCTGACACCATAAAGATAGTGCCTCCAGATCTTTAGTGCATGAACCACTGCTGCGAGCTCTAAGTCATGAGTCGGATAGTTCTTCTCATGCTCCTTCAACTGACGAGAAGCATAAGCCACTACCCTTTCTTGTTGCATGAGCACACAGCCTAAGCCAATCCGAGACGCATCCGTGTAGATAGCAAAGCCCTCTACACCGCTCGGTAAAACTAACACCGGGGCTGACGTGAGCTTAGTCTTCAACAATTGAAAACTTCTCTCACACTTCTCGGACCAAACAAACTTCACCCCTTTTCTGGTAAGCTGAGTCAAAGGGGCGGCGATGGATGAAAATCCCTCAATAAATCGCCGATAGTAACCAGCTAAACCAATAAAACTACGAATCTCCGAAGGGGTCTTGGGAATCTCCCAATCCATAACAGCCTGGACCTTCGCTGGGTCAACTGCTACACCAGTACCGGAGATAACATGCCCGAGAAAATGAACCTCGCGCAACCAGAAATCACACTTGCTGAACTTAGCATACAGCTTGTGCTCACGAAGAACTTCTAACACTACCCTCAAATGCTGACGGTGAGTGGTCTCATCCGGAGAGTAGACCAACACATCATCAATAAACACTACGACAAAGCTATCTAGATAAGGTCTAAACACCCGGTTCATGAGATCCATGAACGCTGCAGGGGCGTTGGTCAATCCGAAAGGAAGAACCAAAAACTCATAATGTCCATAACGGGTTCTAAACGCCGTCTTGGACACATCCTCACTCTGAATCCTCAACTAATGATAACCAGATCGCAAGTCAATCTTAGAAAAGACTGATTCCTCTCGCAACTGGTCAAACAAATCATCAATACGAGGTAAGGGATACCTGTTCTTCACAGTCACTTGGTTCAACTTCCTGTAGTCAATGCATAACCTAAGTGACCCGTCTTTCTCCTTGACGAATAATACAGGTGCGCCCCAAGGGGAAACACTAGGGCGAATAAATCCCTTATCAAGCAACTCCTGCAACTGCCTCCTCAACTCGGCTAACTCCGCAGGTGCCATCCGATATGGAGCCTTCGAGATAGGAGAGGTGCCAGGAAGCAACTCTATGGTAAACTCTATCTCTCTATCCGGTGGCAATCCAGACAAGTCATCAGGAAAGACATCTGGAAAATCCTGCACTACCTCAATCTCTGCAAGAGTAGGTGACTCATCAGCCTCTGGTACTAACACCACGTTGGCAAGAAAAGCGTCACAACCCTTGTTCACCATACGCATCGCCTTCATGGCAGAGATGACCATCTTTCCCGCCCAGTTCCTTGGCAAGGGGTGAGAGAACTCATCATCACTAGGAATGCGGAAAACAATCCTCTTCCGACGACAATCCACTAACGCATAGTGCTCCTCTAGCCAATCCAGACCAAGAATAGCATCATAGTCCTTCATCTTTAGCAAGAAGAAACACCCATCTAGGACTCTATCCTCAATGCACACAGGTAACGACGGAATGCACTTCCTAGTCGATACCGTACCCGCAGGGGTGTGCACAGACAAAGGGACCTCTAAATCCTCAGACTCTATGCCTGACTCTAAGGCTAACTGCCTAGCGAACCGCTCGAAATGAACGAGTGAGTAGCACCCGTATCGAACAAAACCCGAGCGTGCACACCTAAAAGCAAAACCGTACCTTCGGTGACATGCTCCGCCTGCTCGGCGTCCTCGCGAGCTAAAGCAAACACCCGAGCTGGGGCTCGAGGCTTTCCTGGTCTTCCTGTAGCTGGCGCTGCTGCCGCTACTGCTGGGGCTGGCGCTCCGCGCTGGACTCCCTGCTGAAGTCTTGGGCAATCTTTGATCTTGTGGTCGCTGCTCCCGCACTTCAAGCACTTGCCCGTAATCATCCAACACTCGGTACCACCATGTGTCTTCCCACAGTGGGGACACTCTTTCTTCACACCAGGGGAACGTACAGAAGGTACCTGAGAACTGCCGACTGCCACGGATCGCTGCGGTGTCTGGTATACCGTTTTCTTCTTGTCTTGCCGCTGGAATGTCGCTGCTGGTCTCTTCTGCGAAGCTTTCTTCTCCTCAAGGTATTGCTCCATCTCTCCCTCCTGCCTGCAAGCAGCACTGAGGGCCTCGTCCAACGTGCGGTGGTCAAACGCCACGAGTCACGTCCGCAGTGATGGCTTGAGTCCCATCACGAACTTCTTTGTCTTCCTGCGCTCATCTGCCACGATATGAGGTGCATACTTAGAGAGTTCAAAAATCTCACCTCATATTCCAGCACGGTCATGGAGCCTTGAGCCAAGAGAGGAACTCCTGCTCCATCCGATCTTGCACATGCTCAGGGACGAACTTGGCCCGAAAGAGCCTCACGAACTCGTCCAAAGCAATCTCTACCGCGCCGTCCTCAAACCGCGTACGCAGTAGTGAAGACCACCATACATCAGCTCTTTCCTGCAATACACCTTCATAAGCTCCAACTAACAGTTCTAACTAAAGAAAACATATAATCATACAAATTAACACATACATGTAGCATGTAGGTGGCTAATGTGACCTTATCCTCATTTGCACACCTAACGGCTCGGAAGATCTTTTCTATCTCCCTCATCCAGCTTTCAGCCAACAACGGATCGCTCTCCCCCTTAAAAGAGGGTGGTAGCATCCTCTTGAATCTCTCCATGGTAGAGGTCCACCATGGTCCTGAGCTGGTACTTGAGCCTGCTACAGCACACCACAAGCAATTCACAATCAGTACAATATCACATAATTAAATAAAATAGACTATTATTCATTTTATTAGTCTAACCTGATCCTCCAACTGTGCCTGGAGTGCTGCCTGATAATTACAAAAATTTTTATGTTAAATTTCATACATTTAGTTAAATTTAGACATTAGTTGTCCGTAAATAATGTACAGTTAACTTTAATTTTCAAAAATTAGATTTTTAGAACATGATAGTTAATATTGGGTTAGAATACATGTTAGACTTTCATTTCTTTTAGATTAACTAATTAGAGTCATTGTGGAAAAATAAAAGATAATTGTAAATAAATGTTGTACATATCTTTTAGTAAATAAATGTGAATTTTTAATTGTTAACACCCTAAAAATTGTTAACACCCCAACCAATACCATCATATCCCACTTCATTCAATAAATAATAATATTTTAAATATCCCACCCACTTACCCCTTTTCGTTTCTTTTTATTAGATGGAGGCGGTGCTACACCGATTCGGTGGCAAAGCCACAACGATTTGGAGTGGCCACAACGATTTGAGGCAGAGTGCGCTGGCGCTGGAGGCGGTGCTGGCCAGGTGCTGAGGCGCTGGCGGTGCGGAGCGCTGTGCGGAGCGCTGTGCGATGCAGGGGCGGCCAGAGCTGGGTGCGCTGCGGTGGTGTGAAGCTGGAGCGCCCGTGCGAAGCGGCCAGCCAGGTGCGCTAAGGCGCTGGCGGTGCGGAGCGGCACCAGGGGCTAGGCCAGGCAGGCTGAGCGGTTGGTGTGCTGAAGCTGTGCTGGGTGAGCGGATCTCCTGGGCGCCGTGCGCTGAAGGCGACCTGCTGGGTGGCGGTGCCTAGCGGAGCTGGTGCGGATCAGGGCCTGCTGGGCGGAGATGGCAGAAGGCGGTTGGGTGCGTGGAGCTGCTGTGCGAAGCAGCTGCGCCAGGAAGATGGGCGCCCAGATCTGGTGCGTAGCCGACTGCTGCTGGGAAGCGGACTTGGTGCGATCCTGGTGCGATGGTGTGGCTGAGATGTGTGCAAGGTCTGGAAGGTCAGGGAGCCTATAAAAGGGACCCCAAGGTCCTCTTCACGGGGGTCTCTGGTTCGGCTGGTTAGAAATTTTTTTAGAATTTTCAGTTTCCCATTTCCTGTAATTTTCATTTCGGAGAGCAGAGCCAGAGAGGGAGTGTTCTTGAGGCTGGTTCGGCCATTAGGAATTTCTGAGGATTTTAATTTCCATTTACCTGTACTTCCTGTTCATAGCAGCAGGGGCTCTCTAGTTCAGAATTTAGAGTTAGTTCTTTCGCAAATTTTCTTTCCTGTACTTCTTCTTTCTGTAAACAGGGGAAGGAGAGGGATTAGCCAGTGGGGTTTTGGGGAAATTGCTGCTTCCAATTTATTTCTGTACTCTCTCATTCCTGTTTGAGCAACTGAGCAAAGTTAGATCCAGTTAATTTCACATTTCGTTTGTGTGAAAATTGCTATTTCTTCTGCATTGTTTCATTTCTTCCTTGTGAATTTTGTTGGTTCTTCTACATCCGGGAGGACCTCAGCAGCAGGGATTCGGCAGGGGTTCGGCTGCAGGAAGGTAGGTTTATGTTTTCTTTTCGTCTGTGAGAGCTTCGAGAGGACTTCTGCAATTTATTTGGTTTGATGTGGCTGTTGGAAGAGGATTGGATTCCAGGGAGCTCTTCCCATTTCTTCTGTTCTAGCTTTTCATTTCTTGTGTGCTGTATCATCCGAACCAGTGGAGTTGTCATATGCATTTCTTGCTCTTTGAGAGTTGTGAGTTTTATTTTGAATTCAGAATTTCGAGTGCTTCCTTTTCCTGTGTATTGCAAGCCGATATGAGAGATCAATCCAATGACGTTTACTTTAGCTCTTCTGATTTCTTTTCTTCAGTGTTTGATGTGATTGATCCAATGATCTATTCCATTTCTTTTGTGCTCCAGAGGTGAGAGGGAAGTTGTTTCGTTTGCTTCCTCCCTTCTGTGAGGGATTCCTGAAGTCTGTGCATTGTGGAGTTTTCGGGGGTAGCAGTGAGAGCAACCAGCAATTGAGAGATCTGAGAGTTTAGCTCATTTTTCTGTTTTCTTTATTTTGTTTGAGATTTTATTTCATAGTCTTCTTATTCTCTTCCAAGTATAGATCAAATCATGAGCTTGACACTGTAGTTTAAATTGCTTTTACTGTTTGCTTATTTGTTCATCCCCTGAGCTATAGGGGTACATGGCTACATTGGGTTAATAATGTTCTTTGAGAATTCGTGTTCTGTCATCTTTCCGAATCATTTCAGATTTAAAGGTGCATCCGTATGTGCCTAGTTTACATTTCTTACTTGTTTGATCCCTCGAGCTGTGAGGGTACAGTGATACCAACTCTTTGGTTCTCCATTCTACTTGTTCTTTCATTAAGTTTAATCTGTTAAGTGTGGGGGATTTGATTGATGTTATTTGCACAATTGAATTTAATGTAATATGATTTTGGTGAAAATGCGAATGGTTTCAAGTCAAAGTAGTTTAATTCGAGTTCTATTTTGCCTCTCCGTGGATATGACCTGTACTCACCATTATATGAGTTCATTTTTTTTACAATTTTAATTCGTGAGACAGTTTAGAGGAAGTGCGCATTTTGACTTGTGCGATGAACTCTGGACAACGAAATGCACAGTCAACTATGTCGCGCGTTTCATCTTGGCGCCGTTGCCGGGGAGGCATTAGAGTTTGATTTAATTCTGTTTTGATTTGATTTCATTTCTATTGGTTTTACATTGACTTGTTATTGGGCTTTCATTTCAGATTTGCACACAAGTGGACCATGGAGATTGGGCTTGGCATTGGAGGCCCATTGGAGGAGCTTGCTGATTTCTGGTTTTCTCAATTGTTTTTAATTCAGAAATTTAGATAGAAAGAGTGTGAGAGAAGCTTGTAGTGAGGATTTCATGTACTCTCTGTGCATGTATAGAGATTTCTTTCTCGTTGGCATGTAATAATTGGCCTCTTGGTGGTTTGTGTGGTTTGGAATTAGCTTATAGTACCACTTTATATTTTCTTACCTTCATTTCATTTGGTTCAAAAACTAAATAAAAATTAAAAAATTCTAAAATCTAAAAATTTTCCAAATCGCTCTTTCATGTTAGCCGTTTGTTTGTAATAAAAATTTCATCTCTCAAGATTAGAAACACATGTTTTAGGACATTCATCATTTTAATTGTCATTTCATTTTTTTTGCATTGAAGAGAGCGGGGGAAAGGTAAGACTTCCACCACTTGTTTCATGCATTAGACTTAGCATTAGAAAACCCTTGTTTCAAACTTGATCTGTTGCATTTCATAATTGTAATTGGGACTGCTTAAGGGCTTAACCCATTAGATAAAAAGATAAGGTGAGGGATTTCATCACCCTTTCCTTTGCCCAAAAATCACAAAAATTTTCACATCTTTGCATTTGCCCAAACTTTTAATAAAAATCAGTAGACTTGGCCCTATAAAAATCAGTAGACTTGGCCCTAGGGTTCATCATTAGATTTATCCTTTCTTGAATTCAAAACTTCTCTTTAAGTCTGGTGTCTAGGATTAGAGGTTAAAAAGCTTACGCTTAAGTGAGTCAGAGGTTATCTAATTGGGTCCTTGCGAAAGCAAGGGGGGCCTCCCTCTACTCCACCTCTTACCTGGCCGGTACAAGAAGAGTTAGGATTGGACTTAAGCAAGCATAAATCTGATTTTGAGAAAAATAACATAAGTCCAAGGAACACTTAGTGTTAGGTTAATTTGATTTAAAAGTGTTTGTTTGTTTGTGTTTTTCATAAAATTTCAAAAATCAATAAAAATCTTAAAAAATTCAAAAAAAAAATAGAAGGCTTTTCATCTGTGCATGCTTGGTAGACGCTCAGATTTGGCTCAACCTATAGACGAAATTGAAAGATTCTTTCATAGGATGGCCAACCAAAACCAAAACCAAGTTGCTAGAAATGTAGAAGAGGCTGCACCCAGACAAATGAAGGAATACTTCATTCCTTCTGACTATCAACCTGCTACTTGCATTAGGCCGGAAATTCCGGCAAATCATTTTGAGATCAAACCTGGAACCATTCAGATGTTGCCATCTTTTTATGGCAATACCAATGAAGACCCTTATAGGCATATAGATGAGTTCCTAGAGATCTGTTCCACTGTAAGGATCCAAAACTTCACTGAAAATGCCTTAAGGTTGACCTTATTTCCATTCTCTTTAAAAGACAAGCTAAACATTGGTTGGGAACCATAGGGAGAACCATACAACATGGCCAGAAATGCAGCAGGAATTTTTAAAGAAATTTTACCCCATTGGCCGGACCAACACCATGAGAAGAGCAATAACTGGATTCTCCCAACACCCGGGAGAATTAATGCATGAATCATGGGAAAGATTAAAGGAGTTGCTTAGAAAATGCCCCCATCATGGTTTGTCGAGGTGGCAAATAGTTCAAGCTTTTTATGAAGGTTTAACTGAATCGAATAGGCAAATGGTTGATGCTTCGTGTGGGGGAGCATTCATGACTAAGAGTGAGGATGAGGCATATAATCTTTTTGAAACATTGAGTGAGAATTCTATCAATCATGCCTCACTCTACTCTTATGAGAGAGCGTTAGGACCTGTAAAGAAGGCAGGGATGTATGAAGTAAAGGGAGAGGGAACCAGATTCTAGGGTAGAAGATCTGATAGCTAGACTTGACCAAAGATTGGAGCAGAAGTTGGAACAAAAATTTGATCAATTATTATCTTTGACTGGGCAAGCCACACCCAATTTTCTCAACAACCTGAAACTTGTGCTATGTGTGCTAGCCCAGCTCATCCCACCAGTGCTTGTCCCACTACTGCCCAATTACCTCTTTCATTCAGGAACAAGTCCAAGCTGCTCAAGGCTTCTACAAACCCTCCTATGATCCATACTCTAACACATACAACCCTGGTTGGAGAAATCACCCGAACTTTTCATGGAAAAATCAATCTGAACAAGTTTCCCAACCTGCCTTCAAGCAATCCATGTACGGTCAATCCTATCCCAATCAAAATTCGGGATTTGGCCAATCTTCTAACTCAAAACCTCCACAATACCAAGGAAATCAAAATTCCAATCAATTTGCTCACACAAATTTCCAACAACCTTCATTGAATCAACCACCACCTCCTCAACCCAATTGGGATGATAAAATGAATCAACTCCAAAACATGATGGCGACTCTATGCCAAACTGTGCAAGAACAAACTCAATATCAAACTCAAAATCAAAATTTTCAACAAAATTGGCAAGGATAGAGTCTCAAATTGCTGATGTATGTCAAAGGAGGGAAGTAGGGCAATTGCCAAGTCAAGCTGTAGCAAACCCAAGAAACAACCCTCCCGGATTCTACCAGAACCAGCAATACCATCAGGGTCAGGGGTACAGACCACCACCTGCTAGACAAAAATCCACCACAAACCCACAACAAGCTTTTGTCCAGAACATTCCTGCACCTCAAAATCAAAACCAACCTATACAACAGGATCATCCTCCTGCCCAAGCTAGGGGCCCACAAGTAGAAAATGCCAAAACTGTGTCTACTTTAAGAAGTGGAAAGATCAGACTAAATCCTCACCCACACATGTCAACATTACATGAGGATACAGAAAAGGAAATTGAAATTGAAATTGAAGAAGAAATTGAAGAAATTGTTGAAAAAGACAAATCCAAGGGAAAAGAGAAAATAAATGAAGAACCTCTAGACACAATCAAGAGGAATGAAGATCCAAACTGTTACATTCCAAGAGTCCCTTTTCCTGAAGCCTTAAAGCCAAAAATAAAAAACAAATCCACTGGTAATGAAGAACTCTTGGAACTGTTTAAACAAGTTCACATCAACATTCCTCTGCTTGATGCCATCAAGCATGTGCCTGCATATGCCAAATTTCTAAAAGAAATGTGTACTCCAAAACGTGAAGTGAGAAACAAAACTGAAACAATAATTCTCCCAGAAATTGTGAGTACCATTGTCTTAAACCAACTCCCTAAGAAGCTTAAAGATCCGGGCACTCCACTAATTCCTTGTACCATCGGTGGAGTCACTTTTAAGAGTGGCCTTTTAGATTTGGGAGCCAGTGTCAACCTCCTACCTTCTGCCATTTTTGAGAAATTCAAGTTAGGAGAGTTGAAACCCACTTCTGTTGTCCTCCAACTAGCCGATCGATCTGTTACCACTCCTAAAGGCCTAGTTGAGGACGTGATCGTAAAAATCAATGATTGTTACTTTCCAGCCGATTTCATCATTCTGGACATGAACACTCCACAAGATTTAACCCAGTCCACCATCATCCTTGGTAGACCCTTTTTGGCCACAGCTAGAGCCAATATTGACTGTGCTACTGGGATGATGGATATATCATTTGGGGATAGGCGGGTTAGTATCAACATTTTTAGGGCATCTAGGCATCATGATGAAGGAGAAAGTTGTCTAGTGGTAGACACCTTGGAAGAGTCTTGTGTGGAAGAAGCAATAGACCAACCCTGTGCTCTAGGGTTTGAGGGAGAGGAAGGACAATTTAATTCCATGTTTCAAGATAATGATCCATCAATTCCATTTGAGTGTCCTCCTAAGGTTGAGCTAAAACCACTCCCTGCGAATTTAAAGTACATCTTTTTAGGAGAGAATGAGACATGGCCCATCATAATCGCTAGTGATCTTGAGGAAGGGCAGGAAAGGAAATTGATTGATGTTTTGAAGAGTCATAGGAGAGCTATAGGTTGGACAATAGATGATCTGAGAGGGATAAGTCCTTCAGTTTGCACACATCGCATCTACTTAGAAGAGAATGCCAAAAGTTCAATCGAAATGCAAAGAAGACTTAATCCCAACATGAAAGAAGTTGTTAAGAAGGAAATTGTCAAATGGCTGGATGCAGAATTTATTTATCCCATCTCTGATAGCCAGTGGGTTAGTCCAACTCAAGTTGTGCCTAAAAAGTCTGGACTAACCGTGATTCAAACTGAAAAGGGTGAGCTCATTCCCACTAGGCTGGCTACAGGATGGAGAGTGTGCATTGACTATCGTAAACTGAATGCAATGACCAAGAAAGACCATTTCCCCTTACCTTTCATTGACCAAATCTTAGAGAAACTGGCAGGCCAAAAATTCTTTTGTTTCCTTGATGGATACTCAGGGTATAACCAAGTGGCTATTCACCCTGATGACCAAGAAAAGACCACTTTCACATGTCCATTTGGAACCTTTGCCTTTAGACGCATGCCATTCGGGCTGTGCAATGCCCCTGCAACTTTTCAACGTTGCATGTTGTCTATTTTCTCAGACATGGTTGGGGATTACTTAGAAGTCTTCATGGACGATTTCTCTGTGTTTGGAAATGACTTTGATTCGTGCCTCGACCATTTGACTGAAGTGCTCAAAAGATGCATTAATGCCAATCTTGTCTTAAGTTGGGAAAAGAGCCACTTCATGGTTAAGGAGGGAATTGTCTTAGGGCATATTGTCTCAGGGAGAGGGATAGAGGTAGATAAAGCCAAGGTAAATCTCATTTCCGAATTACCTCCTCCCAACTCTGTCAAACAAATTCGATCCTTCCTTGGTCATGCCGGATTCTATAGGAGGTTCATCAAAGATTTTTCCAAAATTGCAAGGCCATTAACTTCTTTGTTAAAAGACACTCCATTCATTTTTGATGAAGCTTGTCATAAAGCCTTTGAGGAATTAAAAGACATTTTGACCAGAGCTCCAATTCTACAATCTCCAGATTGGTCATTACCATTTGAGATAATGTGCGATGCTTCAGATTATGCAGTAGGTGCCATTTTGGGCCAGAAAACTGATAAAGGATCTGTGGTGATTTATTATGCAAGCAGAACATTGAATGATGCTCAGATTCGATACACAACCACTGAAAAAGAGCTCCTAGCTGTTGTTTTTGCCTTAGAGAAATTCAGATCTTATCTCTTAGGAGCCAAAATCATTGTTTTCACTGACCATGCTGCCTTGAGGCATTTGCTTGCCAAAAAGGATGCCAAGCCTAGATTGATCAGATGGATTCTATTGTTACAAGAGTTTGATTTGGAAATTCATGATAAGAAAGGATCCAAGAATGTGGTAGCTGACCACTTGTCTAGAATAGTTGCCCCGGACTCTATGCCCATTAGAGATGCTTTCCCGGATGAGCACATTTTAGCTGTCTCCAACATTTTATCTCCATGGTACGCACACATTGTGAACTACAAAGTCATTGGACGAGTACCTGGAGATTGGACCAAAAATGAGAGAGAGAGATTCTTTGCTAGAGACAAGTACTTTATTTGGGAGGACCCGGAGCTATTTTTCATAGGACCAGACCAAGTGATAAGAAGATGTGTCCCTGAGAGTGAGCATCAAAGTGTCCTCAAGTTTTGTCATTCTCTCGCCTGTGGAGGACACTTTTCAGGAAAGAAGACCGCTGCTAAGGTCTTAGACTCTGGTTTCTATTGGCCCACATTGTTTAAGGATGCCCACCAATTTTGTAAGGCCTGTCCTAGATGTCAAACCATGGGAAACATTTCTAAAAAGGACATGATGCCTCTTAACCCCATTTTGGTTGTAGAAATTTTTGATGTTTGGGGGATAGACTTTATGGGACCTTTTCCACCATCCTTTGGATACACATACATTCTAGTTGCTGTTGACTATGTGTCCAAATGGATAGAAGCCATAGCCACAAAGACCAATGATCATAAGGTGGTCATCAAATTTGTTCAGAAAAACATCTTTTCTAGATTTGGGTGGCCCAAAGCAATCATTAGTGATGGAGGACCTCATTTCATTAACACCCAATTTAGGACCCTCCTAAGGAAGTATGGGATCACCCATAAGCTAGCAACACCTTACCATCCCCAAACTAGTGGCCAAGTGGAAGTATCAAACAGGGAGATTAAAAACATTCTTCAAAAGTCGGTTAGGCCTGATAGGAAAGACTGGTCAGAAAGGTTAGATGATGCATTGTGGGCCTACCGAACTGCTTTCAAAACTCCCATTGGAATGTCCCCTTACCGGCTTGTCTTTGGAAAATCATGTCATTTGCCGGTCGAACTTGAGCATAGAGCCTATTGGGCTATTAAACAAGTCAATCTTGACTTAGCCCAAGCTGGTCAACAAAGGACCCTTCATCTGAATGAGCTAGAAGAGCTCAGAAATGAGGCCTACGAAAGTTCCAAGATCTATAAAGCCAAGGCCAAAGCATTCCATGACAAACACATTCATAGAAAAACTTTTCAAGTGCATGATAAAGTCTGGCTATTTAATTCTCGGCTTCGTCTTTTTCCGGGAAAATTGAAGTCCCGGTGGGATGGGCCTTACATGGTTGTCAAAGTCTATGACAATGGCGCTGTCGTTATTCTTGATCCTAAAACTGGACAATCGTCCACTGTTAATGGGCAGAGGTTAAAGCATTTTTTTGAAAACCCGCCTTCCTTGAAAGTTGAGTCTACCAAGCTAGATGAGCCAAGTGAAGCCTAATTGCGTCTGGCTGAAGACGATAAACTTAGCGCTTCTTGGGAGGCAACCCAAGTGTACAGATTTCTTTATCAGGTAATTCTCTATCTTACTTTCTTTTCCTGTAAATAAGTAGGGGGGAGAGGTAGAATAAAGCATGCATTCATAGTTCTCACCCTAACCAATGCTTCATTTCCTTTCTGAGCTTGTACATATGCAAATAAAATTCACATGTTTCATCTTTGAATAAAATCTTTGAATAAAAATGCTTGTCATTTCCCAGACTATGTGTCTGATCTTTAACCATTAAATTTTGTGGTTGTCACATTCCCTTGCAAGTATCCATGTTAGGTAGCCTCTAGTAAAGGATTACATGTACTTCTTGTCTACCTTATGTAAGGATTTATGGCAAGAAGTTTCATACACACACTACACAGCCACTTAGACTAGCTGAACCCGAATGTAGCAAATTTGTCAAGGCTAGTAGGAGAGAGGTGATTGGTTTTCTCCCCTCCCCTTAAGTGAATTGTGAAGGAAGTGAAGGTATGTGATCAAGGAACCTGACTGTTCATTCTTCCGTAAAGAGGAAAAGAAAAGAAAAATCAAAAGCAAAAAGCAAAAGCAAAAGAAAAATATATCCATGAAAAATGCCCCGGATCTGAGTAAAGTTGGACTCGCTACTCTTGAAAAGTGATGGGTTGTGCAGCATTATGGATGAAAAGAAAAATTCTGAGTGCACAAAGTGCAAATAAAAGGACAAAAGTCCTCAACTCAGAGAAATAATCCTCAAGGAAGATGGGCAGAATGGAACTGAGAGAAACAACCCAATCTGACTGAGCAAGGATCTTACTCCAAATTCTTTTCTTCTCCCTCAAATCAATCTAATCTCAAATACTAGCTGAAGCAGAGGAGCTTCAGAAGGGCTGATGTGAACTCTTAAGTGAGCTACCATTTGTGCACTAATTTCTTGCCATAAGCCTTTACAATTAGGAAAGACATGTCTTTACATGAATCTTTACATGATGGCTGGTTAGCATGAGATATCTTCTAGTCTTATATTTTGAGTAATTTTTATTGCTAAGGGACTAGCAATGTTTAAGTAGGGGGGAGTGATAATTACAAAAATTTTTATGTTAAATTTCATACATTTAGTTAAATTTAGACATTAGTTGTCCGTAAATAATGTACAGTTAACTTTAATTTTCAAAATTAGATTTTTAGAACATGATAGTTAATATTGGTTAGAATACATGTTAGACTTTCATTTCTTTTAGATTAACTAATTAGAGTCATTGTGGAAAAATAAAGATAATTGTAAATAAATGTTGTACATATCTTTTAGTAAATAATGTGAATTTTTAATTGTTAACACCCTAAAAATTGTTAACACCCCAACCAATACCATCATATCCCACTTCATTCAATAATAATAATATTTTAAATATCCCACCCACTTACCCCTTTTCGTTTCTTTTTATTAGATGGAGGCGGTGCTACACCGATTCGGTGGCAAGCCACAACGATTTGGAGTGGCCACAACGATTTGAGGAATAGTGCGCTGGCGCTGGAGGCGGTGCTGCCAGTGCTGAGGCGCTGGCGGTGCGGAGCGCTGTGCGATGCAGGGCGGCCAGGGCTGGGTGCGCTGCGGTGGTGTGAAGCTGGAGCGCCCGTGCGAAGCGGCCAGCCAGGTGCGCTAAGGCGCTGGCGGTGCGGAGCGGCACCAGGGGCTAGGCCAGGCAGGCTGAGCGATTGGTGTGCTGAAGCTGGGCTGGGTGAGCGGATCTCCTGGGCGCCGTGCGCTGAAGGCGACCTGCTGGCTGGCGGTGCCTAGCGGAGCTGGTGTGGATCAGGGCCTGCTGGGCGAGATGGCAGAAGGCGGTTGGGTGCGTGAGCTGCTGTGCGAAGCAGCTGCGCCAGGAAGATGGGCGCCCAGATCTGGTGCGTAGCCGGCTGCTGCTGGGAAGCGGACTTGTGCGATCCTGGTGCGATGGTGTGGCTGAGATGTGTGCAGGGTCTGGAAGGTCAGGGAGCCTATAAAAGGACCCCAAGGTCCTCTTCACGGGTGGTCTCTGGTTCGGCTGGTTAGAAATTTTTTTAGAATTTTCAGTTTCCCATTTCCTGTAATTTTCATTTCGGAGAGCAGAGCCAGAGAGGGAGTGTTCTTGAGGCTGGTTCGGCCATTAGGAATTTCTGAGGATTTTAATTTCCATTTACCTGTACTTCCTGTTCATAGCAGCAGGGCTCTCTAGTTCAGAATTTAGAGTTAGTTCTTTCGCAAATTTTCTTTCCTGTACTTCTTCTTTCTGTAAACAGGGGAAGGAGAGGGATTAGCCAGTGGGGTTTTGGGGAAATTGCTGCTTCCAATTTATTTCTGTACTCTCTCATTCCTGTTTGAGCAACTGAGCAAAGTTAGATCCAGTTAATTTCACATTTCGTTTGTGTGAAAATTGCTATTTCTTCTGCATTGTTTCATTTCTTCCTTGTGAATTTTGTTGGTTCTTCTACATCCGGGAGGACCTCAGCAGCAGGGATTCGGCAGGGGTTCGGCTGCAGGAAGGTAGGTTTATGTTTTCTTTTCGTCTGTGAGAGCTTCGAGAGGACTTCTGCAATTTATTTGGTTTGATGTGGCTGTTGGGAAGAGGATTGGATTCCAGGGAGCTCTTTCCCATTTCTTCTGTTCTAGCATTTTCATTTCTTGTGTGCTGTATCATCCGAACCAGTGGAGTTGTCATATGCATTTCTTGCTCTTTGAGAGTTGTGAGTTTTATTTTGAATTCAGAATTTCGAGTGCTTCCTTTTCCTGTGTATTGCAAGCCGATATGAGAGATCAATCCAATGACGTTTACTTTAGCTCTTCTGATTTCTTTTCTTCAGTGTTTGATGCGATTGATCCAATGATCTATTCCATTTCTTTTGTGCTCCAGAGGTGAGAGGGAAGTTGTTTCGTTTGCTTCCTCCCTTCTGTGAGGGATTCCTGAAGTCTGTGCATTGTGGAGTTTCCGGGGGTAGCAGTGAGAGCAACCAGCAATTGAGAGATCTGAGAGTTTAGCTCATTTTTCTGTTTTTTTCTTTATTTTGTTTGAGATTTTATTTCATAGTCTTCTTATTCTCTTCTCAGTATAGATCAAATCATGAGCTTGACACTGTAGTTCAAATTGCTTTTACTGTTTGCTTATTTGTTCATCCCCTGAGCTATAGGGTACATGGCTACATTGGGTTAATAATGTTCTTTGAGAATTCGTGTTCTGTCATCTTTCCGAATCATTTCAGATTTAAAGGTGCATCCGTATGTGCCTAGTTTACATTTCTTACTTGTTTGATCCCTCGAGCTGTGAGGGTACAGTGATACCAACTCTTTGGTTCTCCATTCTACTTGTTCTTTCATTAAGTTTAATCTGTTAAGTGTGGGGATTTGATTGATGTTATTTGCACAATTGAATTTAATGTAATATGATTTTGGTGAAATGCGAATGGTTTTCAAGTCAAGTAGTTTAATTCGAGTTCTATTCTGCCTCTCCGTGATATGACCTATACTCACCATTATATGAGTTCATTTTTTTTACAATTTTAATTCGTGAGACAGTTTAGAGGAAGTGTGCATTTTGACTTGTGCGATGAACTCTGGACAACGAAATGCACAGTCAACTATGTCGCACGTTTCACTGCCTGAGTGTGAGCCTGCGTCTGCATGGCTTGCACCAGACCTTGCATGAATACTCCATAGTCCACAGGCGGCGGTGGGGGAAGTACAGGACCTTGCGGTGCCGGGCCCTGTTGCTCCGCCCGCTCGTCACGTCTCGGCTCATCCTCACGGGCCGGCGCTCCACCACGCCTACCTCTCGAAGCCATGGCTGTAATAAATTTCAGCCACCATTAGCGCTAGGTCACTAAGTTTTCTAACCATTTTCTTATCTATTTTTCATTTGTTATTAATCAATTCTACACATGTGGACATGTCTATGTAGACTTAGCATGTAATGAAGATGATGACTTATGTATATTCAAGTGCAATCTCAACCGGTTGCTCTGATACCAATCTCTGTGACGACCCTCATTATACCGGTACGGTTATACCAACCCACGTCGGTATAGTAAGCGTCATCACAGTGGGACATTTACCCAACAATGACACTCAGCTGAGATACACGTGAATATAGAACAGAGTAGCGGAAGTAAAAGAACCACTGTCTTCATTCATTCATCATCCACATTTAACATACATGATTCAATGACATTTAAAGAGCTAAAAATCCACATAATTCAAATTGCTGAAAATTAAATACATAAATGTCCACACTTATACATTCTTCCATGATAAAGATAGTACAATGCTCAATTTACATACTAAGAAAATCACAAATGTCACTAATTCCAGCAATGCTCTAATCTCCGCGCTCGGAGTCGGTCTCCAACGTCTCCTCCACTAATGTCTCGTCACCACTATATCTGTACGCCGAAGCAAGTAGTGAGTCTAAAAGACTCAGCAAGTACTCTACACATACCATACATGTATATGTCATGGCAAGTTTTACATACGCATTTACAAGACACAACATGTAGCATGCTCGACAATAAATTTTTTTACAACCTATCATATGAATCTACAATTTAACACATGGACTATGCTTTAAGATTTGCAGAAATAGAATCACCTATCACATGCTTTCTATTCGTTTCTCACATAAAATCTACCTCTAACCAACTAAAACATGAAAGCCGTCAATATACATTCCCGAACAGCATGAAAGGGAACATACCTAACATGGAATCTACACATTCCTACGCATATACATGACCATTTTTCATACTTTAAGCTTGCTGGTTTTACATGCTTTAACAACCACAATCTAAACATGAGAGCTACAACAATGATTTAAATCACAACATGTGAACAACCAAGGATGGATGTTTTCCTATATGCTTAGCAATTATTCCTAGCATGGATTCTAGGCATTTTGCCTACATAACATGATCATAACATGGTAAAGCTACTGTTTAAGCATGATTTCAGATTGTCATAACATGGATTACAAACTCACATCCTCACATTTTGATTTCACATTTTTACACAATTTCCGAATTCACGTATTTCACACTTTACACATACACTTTTACACATTGTCACATTCACATTTTTCACATGAACACATACACATTTACACATTCACATTTAGTGCCGTGACACATAGTCCAAACCACCAAGAAGGACATAACACATCACAACATAGACGCCATCTAGGCAATTCAATGGCGACTCTTGGACTGCGCAGACCGGAGAACAAGTCTCCACCCTAACCAGTGGTACTTGTCCACCTCCTAGATTTCCCCTAATGCCCTTAGGGTCACTACACATTGAACCTTCTCAGGGGACCTTTCCCTGATACGGTTCCACTGCCCTCTACGGAAGCAGTGTCACATTTGGCACAAGTTACACATTACACATTTTTACCGATTTTGACACATATATTTACACATGTCACTCTCATTTCATTCACTTTCTCACTCACATGCACGTTTCTTCTGTTTTCCTAACATGACACTACAATTACAGGAATTTAGCATTCAGGAAATTTCACTAATCAGGTTGCTAATTACAAAATCAAATCATTTTACAAAGGCATGCATTAATTTCACATTTTTACATAGAAAATTTATATTGCATCATATACTGGTCCAAATGACCTGAAATTTTAACCACAGGCTCATTTCGGGCTAGGATCCCACATGCAATTTCAGATTTTTCTAACTCAAAATGAATTTACAGAAAATTCACCATCCATTCCCCACTAATATTCATAATGCAATTTAACATGGAGTTAAACAAAATCACAATTTTTTTAACAGCTGACTGTCTGAACCTTAGCATGCACAGGTCACCAAATTTGTTCCCAAATTATCGAGTAACACGCAATTTACTGGAATTTAACATGACTAACATGATTTCTATTTTTTCCCAAAACAGAATTTTTAAATAATCATACGAGCATGGGAGAAATGTCAGAAATTCAGAACACAGATAGTAACATGCATACATGGTCTAACAAATTAGGGCAACCAAAACTTTGCCACTGACCATGTGGATCATGGTGAATACACATGGCCATTCTTTTCTCATACGCATTAGATGCACAATTAAACTCAACCACCCACAAAATAGGTGTACATTCATTCTCCCATTCATCACATTAGCTAGTGTACATAGTATAGAAGAGTTACATTATATCCTCATCACAAAACACGTCGAAACTAATCATATAGAAGGGCCGAACAGCTTGTTGTTATGCTCAGATGAACTTGGCGGCGGTCTATGGCCGCTAATTCAATGTCAATGGCATAATCGCTGGACGCTAAGCATGATCTTAGCGGCCAGGGATATTGCCGTTAATGTCAGGTCTGTGCAGAACACAGACCCGAGCTCCAAGGATGGGGTGAACTTGGGGGTCTAGGACAGGAGGGAAAATACATAAAATTTGTAAAAACAACCTAGACACATACATGAACACTATGGGTAGGGTACTTGCCTCTAGAAAATTCACCAGACGGATCTAGGGCTCGGTGAAGCTCTCCTTGGGCTGTCCCAAGAAGCTCTTAGAAACGCTTTACTCTGGGTTTCTGAGTAAACTCCAGTGCCTTCCGAGGTCGGGGATGCCTTCCTCGATGATCCAGCAAACTCCTTGAAGCAGCAGGTGGCCGGATCAAGCTTCAGAAGTTCGGATTTTGGGTTGCAAAGAGTGGGGTTTCTCACAGTCCGAAATAGGTTTTCTCTCTTTTTTTCTCTCTCCTTCCTCTCTTGCAAAGGGGCAAAGAGAAGTGTTAGGGTTGTAGACATGGGTCTGAATATAAAGAGGGGTTCTCTTGTCACGAAGGGGTGACAAGATGGTCATTCAGACCGTTGGGGACAGCTCCCCAATGGTTGGGGTGGCTTGCTTCCGGAATTTTTGGACTTTGCAACGCATGAAGGTCAGAGATTTGGCGTCCACATCGCTGGACGCTGGAATTAGTATTGGCGTCCATGGGATGACGCCTACTCAGCTCAAACGTCCATTGATATTGACGCCTATAAGGCCTTCGGCCAGAACTCCAAAACATGCAGAAACCTTGTACATCTTATACCTATATATGTCATACATATGTATTATCATGTACACACTATCAACAAGTCATTCATACACTATTTACATCTAGTTTATACACATGCATGCAATAGTATACCAACTAGTACTTACGTAGATATCTACATACGTACATACACACATGAATTATTTACAAGCCATACAATAATGCAATAAAATTCGAGGGCCTTACAGGCACGCAAGGGTGTCGTTGGAAGGGTGCCACGTGGGGTACGATGGGGTGGTAATCAAAAGAAAGAAAGAAAGAAGTCCCACCGTGATCGCCAATTTATAGATTACGCTTTTTAGTTCTTCGAACTACGAAGTGCTACAAAGGAAAATATTGAGGAAAAAGAGGAAAGCGGAGCACAACTCCTAGATGGAAAGGTGATAGCCAGGTACGCACGGTTACCGAAGGAGTATAATAAATAATAATAATACAACTGAATGATCACGAAATACCTTTTACCAGGGAGATTGCGTGGGAGAGAGCGGGTTTGTTTCTTCTTCTACGAGCACGGCCGGCCGTAGTAGAAGGCTTTTTTTCTTTGATGATTACCCTGAATAGAAACACACAAAACTGTCATGTCCCAAGAATTACGCAGCGGATATTAATTCGGATAATTCGAGTCGATATCCCGAGACGTGAACAGTCGGCAAATAAGCCTCTAGCTAGCAAGCACAAAATGTGTATCACATAACATCATAATAGGGCCAAAACAATGATACTCATGGAATTGTTTTTAAATCTCATACTTGTTTCAAAGGAACTAATACAGGATTAAGACTCAAGAAAAGGAAAAGTACATTTATTCCTCACTTCCTACTACATTGTTCTAACACTAAAAGTAAACTAACTATAGCTAGACACATAGTTGGAACGCTCATCACTCGGACGCATTCCCATCCTCGACTTGCTCCTCTTCTTGAATTTCATAGTCACCTAGAATGGTTAAAAGTAGGGAATGAGCAAACTAGCCCAGTAGGATTTATATCTCAATGTGCGGGCAATGATATAAGTGATTAGCAATTTAGGACTAGGTAAGCACGATTGTCATGATATGCATGTATGAATAAAACTCATAAAAACATGGTACATGGACAAGCTAGATAGAATGATCATGATAGAGCAAGATCTAGAACGATATAATGAGCAAGATATTATCAATAGTGAGGCATGTAACAAGCACACAAGATATCACTTTAAATTGCAATAATTGCAGGATGGCCATATCACGCAAGCAAGCAAGCACGCACGAGCACAATCATGTAACACTAATCAGACACGTAGACACTAATGTACACCAAGGAAAGATCCACCTTGAAATGCACACTAGTACACATGTATGTGGTTATTGTATCTAGCATTCAACACGCAAGTACTCCCAGTGCAGATGCAACGCCAGTAATCATTATACCCCATGGTTAACAGTATATTTATGACTCTCCATCATTGGGGCTAGACTGGAGCCCTTGGACACTCTCCGTGCCCGGTCAGCATCTCACTATTTTTAAATGTAGATACCCACAGTCATTAATGGCCAATGAGAGTTTCAAGATGTAAGCATGTGTAATGTCATGTTCATGATGATGATGAGAACAAGTGATAAGTAATGTGAACATGATTTCATGATAACAATAGTCAAGAGATAATGTTGGCAGCATAACGGCACAATTTATACTTTAATTCAATCTTTACATCAATGGCTTAAGTCTAGATTTTAAATCACACTCACGAGAACAAGAGAAGAAAGAAAGTGCACCCTATCTCCAGGGAGCTTCAATGGTACTGTTGTGTCCCTGGTTTTGATGATGTCATAAATTAAGTAAAAAACCTTAGATATTTGACACATGACATTTATTTCACAGGAACAACTTATTTGCATCAAGTGAAAAATTTCGATACCATCTATAAGGTCGACACTATTCGAGGATCAGGTCAGCACTAGTGGTGATTATGTCTTGTGCTGAGAAGAAATAATCAGATAAGGTCGACACTACTTGGAACATAGGTCGACACTAGTGGTTCTTTTCGGTTGCTCTGAGAAGAAGTGATCAGATTAGGTCGACACTACTCTGAGTACAGGTCACACAAGTTGTTCTCCGATTCTGCACTGGAGAGAAGCAAGTTGATAAGGTCGACACCAAGCATGGTAAGGTCGACACTATTCAGGCCTCAGAGTGTTATGTGAAAAGAAGTGAGGATGAGGGCGACTGTAAGACCCTCGAATTTCCGTCGCATTATTCGTGTTTGCATGTGTATGATTGTGCTTGTGTATGTATGTACATAATTACGTAGGTATTAATTAGTATAATTAATGTGCATGTGTTTATATTAAACGTAAATAATGAATGTATTGCATGGTGATAGTATGGATACAATACCATAGGTATATTGCATGTATATAAGCTTGGTATGCATGGTTTTCTGCATAACTTGGGTTCTGGCCGAAGGCCACCTTGGCGTCAAGCCCAGGCCGTTGAGCCAGTGTCAGCGTCCAGACATGGACGCCAGCACTAACCCGGCGTCCAGCGATATGGACGCCAATCTCTCTGGCCTGCATGCGCAGCAGAGCTGCAAGCTTCTGAAACAAGGCAAGCTACCCATTGGGGGATGTCCCCCAACGGCTCTGAGGGTGTCCCATCACCCTAGTGAGTGGGAGAGAGACCCTCTTTAGGTCTGAACCCGAAATGGCTCTCCCCACACTTCTCATTTCACCCTTGCAAGAGGAGAAAAGAGGAGAGAAAAACCCTAGAGAAGTCTGAGAGAAAACCCATTTTACCACCCAAATCCACATCCCTAGACCTTGATCCGGCTTCCCCTGCGCAAGGAGGTTGCTGGACGAACGAGGAGGCTTCCCGACATCCCCTCGGCGTGGAGATCATCCAGGAGCCCGGAGGAGAGATCGTTTGGAGACACTTCTGCAACTTCTTGGGACTGCCCAAGGAGGTCTTCACCGAGCCATAAATCCCTTGGAGGAAATTTCTAAAGGCAAGTGACCTATCTATGGTATCCCCATGTGAGTCTAGGTGGTTTTTTGTCATTTTATGGAATTTTCCTCGAGTCCTAGACCCTCCAATTCACCCAAGTTTCAGAGCTCGGGTCTGTGTTTTCTGCACAGACCTGAGTAGACGGCAAGGTCCCTGGACGCCCAGTTCCTTCTTGGCGTCCATCGGCCATGCCGCTGACCCTGAGTCAGCGGCCAGAGACCGCCGCCTAGTTCCTCTGGACAGAACAGTGAGCTGTTCTGTCCCTCTTATACATTAATTTCGGTATGTTTTACGTGATGAGGATATATGGTAAACCTTATACCCTATGTATATTGTGCATTGTGGTGTGTGGATCAATGTGGTGTGATGGTGAATGTGGGTTAATAGTATCTTTTAAACTTGTGAGCATGACTTGTAGATAATTTTGCAAATCCATGTTCCATGATTAGGATTTGTTGAATGTCTTGGTTGCAGTCTATTCATGAAGAATTGTGGGGCATGTATGTATGTTTCAAAATTCTGGTAATTCATGCATGTTTGCGAAATTGCTAATAAGTTCGGTAGAATAAAATGAAAGCATGCAAGAATGGTTTGTAGTGTTTAATCCATAGATGTATGAATTAGGGAAATCTTGTATCCTCAATTCCTGCATGTGTTAGTAGCCTATGTTGAAACAGCAAGTGACCAATTTGCAAAATGTGTTAGACCCATGTTAGCTTAAGTTGTGTAATATGCTAATTAGGTGTTTGATTTTCTGTAAATCCTATTTAGCTCAAAAAACTGAAAAATTGAGGTATGATCTTGAACCCGAAAACAGCATGTGGTTAAAATTTCAGGTCGTTTGGACCAGTAAATGAAAAGTTATGTATTTCCATGTGAACGTGATAATTCGTGCATATGATCGTAATGTGATTAGATTTTGTTTAAACCCAACATGATTAGTGTGTTTACTGTGTGTTAAACTCTTGAAATTCTGTAGTACCATGTTAGGAAAAACAGAGGTATCCATGTGAGTGAGTAAGTGGATGAAATGCAAGAGTTATGTGTAAAACCATGTACAAAATGGTAAATGTGTAAAAGTGTAACTGTGCCAATGTGATACTGCTTCCGAGAAGGCAGTGGAGCTGTATCAGGGAAAGTCCCCCTGAGAAAGTTCATTGTGTTAGTGACCCTAAGGGCATTAGGGGGAAATCCTGGAGGTGGACAAGTACCACTGGTTAGGGTGGAGACTTGTTCTCCCGGTCTGCGCAGTCCAAGAGTCGCCATTGTATTGCCTAGATGGCGTCTATGTATGTGATGTGTTTTGTGTCCTTCTTTGGTGGTTTGGACTATGTGTCACGGCACCTAAAATGTGTAATGTGTATGTGTTCATGTGTAAATGTGTAAGTGAACAATGTGAAATGTGTATGTGTAAAGTGCAACCATGTGAAAGAGGAAACTTGTGTAAAGAAAATGTGAAATTCTAAATGAGAGTTATGATTTTGAACCCATGTGAGACAAATCTGAAACCATGTGAAATCAGAAATTTATGTTATATCATCATGTTTATATGTGCAAAGATGCCTAGAATCCATGTTAGGGATAATTAGTGAAAACGGTACAAGATAGCATGATTGTTTGTTCACATGATATGTTTTACGCAATATTGTAGCTCTCATGTATAGGTTTATAGCCATTAAACCATGTGAAATCAGCAACTAAAGCATGTGAAAAGTTTATGTATGTGTTTAAAAACATGTAAGATCCATGCTAGTTGTGTTTCCTTTCATATATGCACAATGTTCATGTTGGTAGCTCTCATGTCTTGGTCCTTTAAAGACAAAATTTCATGAGTAAATGAATAGAGAGCATGTGATAGGTAAAGTTTATTCTTAGAAATCTGAAAGCATGATCCATGTATAAATTTGTAAAACTTTCATGATAGGTTGAAACTTGAAATGACTAGCATGCATGTGTTGCAAATTGTAAATGTGCATGTAGAAACCACTAGGACTTGTACGTGTATATCATGAGTAGTGTTGCTTGCTGAGTCCTTGGACTCACTCCTTGCTTCGGCGTACAGGTATAGTTGGTGACACGACACCGTTGGAGGAGACGGTGGAGACGACTCCGAGCGCGGAGACTAGCTAGTTGGAGTTTCTTGTGATTTGTGTATTCATAGTATGTACTTGGAACATTGTATTAGAATTATCATGAAAGAATGTATTATGTGGACATTTGTATTTCTATTTCAGCAATTTAATTATGTGAACTCTTAGTTCCTTTTTGTAAATTGCGAAAATTCATGTATGTTTAATGTGGATGATGAATGAATGGAGAAGTTCTCTTTTACTTCCGCTACTCTGTTGTATATTCGCGTGTATCTCAGCTGTATGTATCGTTGGGTAAATGTCCCACTGTGAGGACTCTCGCTATACCGACGTGGGTTGGTATAACCGTACCGGTATAATGAGGGCCGTCACAGAGATTGGTATCAGAGCGACCGGTTGAGATTACACATGAATATACCTAAGTCATCATCCCCATTGCATGCTAAGTATGTCCACATGTGTAGAAAACACTAATAAGAGTGAAAGATAGATAAGAAATGGTTAGAAAACTTAGTAACCTAGCTCTAATGGTGGCTGAAATTTTATTACAGCCATGGCTTCCCGTGGACGACGTGGAGGTGTGCCAGCTCGCGACGACGAGCAGAGACGTGATGAGCAGGCGGAGCAACAGGCCCCAGCACCGCGAGGTCCTGTGCTTCCCCCACCACCGCCAGTGGACTATGGAGTATTCATGCAAGGTCTGGTGCAAGCCATGCAGACGCAGGCCCACACCCAGGCAGCACTCCAGGCCCAGTTGGAGGCCCAGGTAAATAATAAAACAACTAGTAGTTTGCTATTTAAATTGTGCATATTGTGTTTATTGTGTATTGTTATTGTTTAATGTAGCAGGCTCAGGCCCCAGCTCAGGACCATGGTGGACCTTCCATCATGGAGCGATTCAAGAGGATGACCCCACCCTCTTTTAAGGGGGAGAGTGATCCGCTATTGGCAGAAAGCTGGATGAGGGAGACGAGAAAATCTTCCGAGCTATCAGGTGTCCTGACGAGGACAAGGTGACATTAGCCACCTACATGCTACAGGTATGCTTTTGTTTATGCTTGTATGTTGCTTGTCAAGTTAGAATTTGTTAGTTGGTGCTTATGAAGGTGTATTGCAGGAGAGAGCTGATGTATGGTGGTCCTCCCTACTGCGTACACGCTTCGAGGACGGAGCAGTAGATGTGGCATGGGACGCGTTCGTGAGGCTCTTCCGAGCCAAGTTCGTCCCAGAGCATATCCAGGACAAGATGGAGCAAGAATTCCTTTCCCTGACGCAAGGATCAATGACCGTCCTGGAATACGAGGCAAGGTTTTCTGAACTTTCTAAATATGCACCGCATATCGTAGAGAATGAGCGCAGGAAGACCAAGAAATTCGTGATGGGTCTCAAACCATCACTGCGGACGAGACTCGTGGCGTTTGACCACCGCACGCTAGACGAGGCCCTCAGCGCAGCCTGCAGACAGGAGGGAGAAATGGAACAATATCTGGAGGAGAAGAAGGCTTCGCAGAAGAGGCCGGCAGCGACATTCCAGCGGCAGGATAAGAAGAAAACGGTGTACCAGACACCGCAGAAACCAATGACAGTCAGCAACTCTCAGGTACCTTCTGTACGTTCCCCCGTTGTGAAGAAGGAGTGTCCCCATTGTGGGAAGACCCATGGAGGTTCCGAGTGTTGGTTAGTAGCGGGTAGATGCTTAAAGTGTGGGAGCAGCGACCACAAGATCAAGGACTGCCCAAGACTTCAGCAGGGAGCTCAGCGTGGAGCGCCAGTACCAGCAGTAGCGGCAGCCGCGCCAGCTACAGGAGACCAGGAAGGCCTCGAGCCCCAGCTCGAGTGTTTGCGTTAGCTCGTGAGGACGCCGAGCAGGCGGAGCATGTCACCGAAGGTACAGTTTTGCTTTTCGGTGTGCACGCTCGGGTTTTGTTTGATACGGGTGCTACTCACTCGTTCATTTCCGAGCGGTTCGCTAGGCAGTTAGCCCTAGAGTCAGGCATAGAGTCTGAGGAGTTAGAGGTCCCTTTGTCTGTGCACACCCCTGCGGGTACGGTATCGACTAGGAAGTGCATTCCGTCGTTACCTGTGTGCATTGAGGATAGATTCCTAGATGGGTGTTCTTCTTGCTAAAGATGAAGGACTATGATTGCATTTTGGTCTGGATTGGCTAGAGGAGCACTATGCGTTAGTGGATTGTCGTAGGAAGAAGATTGTTTTCCGCATTCCTGTGAGGACGAGTTCTCTCATCCCTTGCCAAAGAACTTAGCGGGAAAGTTAGTTATCTCTGCCATGAAGGCGATGCGCATGGTGAACAAGGGTTGTGACGCATTTCTTGCCAGCGTTATGCTAGTACCCGATGCTGGTTCGTCACTGACTCTTGCAGAGATCGATGTGGTGCAGGACTTTCCAGATGTCTTTCCCGATGACTTGTCTGGATTGCCACCGGATAGGGAGATAGAGTTCACTATAGAGTTGCTTCCAGGCACCTCTCCTATCTCGAAGGCCCCTTATCGGATGGCACCTGCAGAGTTAGCCGAGTTGAGGAAGCAATTGCAAGAATTGCTTGATAAGGGATTCATTCGCCCTAGTGTTTCCCCTTGGGGCGCACCTGTATTATTCGTCAAGAAGAAAGACGGGTCACTTCGGTTGTGCATTGATTATAGGAAGCTAAACCAAGTGACTGTGAAGAACAGGTATCCCTTACCTCGGATTGATGATTTGTTTGACCAGTTGCGAGAGGCATCAGTCTTTTCCAAGATTGACTTGCGATCTGGTATCATCAGTTGCGGATTAGGAGTGAGGATGTGTCCAAGACGGCATTTAGAACCCGTTATGGACATTATGAGTTTTTGGTTCTTCCCTTCGGATTGACCAACGCCCCTGCAGCGTTCATGGATCTCATGAACCGGGTGTTTAGTCCGTATTTAGATAGCTTTGTCGTTGTTTTATTGATGACGTGTTGGTCTATTCCCGGATGAGGCCACGCACCGTCAGCATTTGAGGTTAGTCTTAGAGGTTCTTCGTGAGCACAAGCTGTATGCAAATTCAGCAAGTGCGATTTTTGGTTGCGCGAGGTTCATTTCTCGGGCATGTTATCTCCGGCGCTGGTGTAGCTGTTGATCCAGCAAAGGTCCAGGCAGTTATGGATTGGGAGATTCCCAGACCCCTTCGGAGATTCGTAGTTTTATTGGGTTAGCTGGTTATTATCGGCGATTCATTGAGGGTTTCTCATCCATCGCCGCCCCTTTGACAAAGCTGACCCGGAAAGGTGAGAAGTTCGTATGGTCTGAGGCATGTGAGCGTAGCTTTCAGCTATTGAAGGCTAAGCTTACTTCTGCTCCGGTATTGGTATTGCCTAGTGGTCTAGAGGGCTTTGCCATTTATACGGATGCATCTCAGATTGGTTTAGGCTGTGTGCTCATGCAGCAAGAGAGGGTAGTAGCTTATGCTTCTCGTCAGTTGAAGGAGCATGAGAGGAACTATCCGACTCATGATTTGGAGCTAGCAGCTGTGGTTCATGCACTAAAGATCTGGAGGCACTATCTTTATGGTGTCAGATTTGAGGTGTTTACCGACCACAAGAGCTTGAAGTATCTTTTCTCCCAAAAGGAATTAAACCTGAGGCAGAGAAGATGGATTGAGTTCTTGAAGGACTATGACTTCGACCTTCAGTATCATCCTGGAAAGGCGAATGTCGTAGCGGATGCTCTTAGTAGAAGAGGTCTTCGCTCCAGCAGGATTGGAAGATGTTGGAGGATGCAGCGTGCTCTATGACCGAGTTAGAGCCATCGTTGTGTCAGGCTTTTGTAGCTCAGCTATCCCTTAGATCCTCAGTCTTGGATGAGGTGATTGAGCAGCAGAAAGCCGACCCTAGATTGTTAGAGTTAGTGGGTAAGGCGGGCATTGCTCGTGATGAGGACGGTGTGATTAGATTTCAGCACCGTGTTTGTGTCCCCGATGTGGTAGATGTCCGTGAGCATGTGTTAGCGGAGGCTCATAGATCGCGATTCTCTATTCATCCGGGTAACACTAAGATGTATCAGACCTGAAGAGATCATTTGGTGGTCCGGCATGAAGAAGGATGTTGCGGATTATGTGTCTAGATGTCTAGTATGTCAGCAGGTGAAAGCCGAGCGGCAGCGACCATCCGGCCTTATGCAGAGGATGGATATCCCCGTATGGAAGTGGGAAGCTGTCACTATGGATTTCGTATCGGGTTTGCCTCGATCTAGAAGGGGCAATGACTCGATTTGGGTAGTTGTAGATAGATTCTCGAAGACTGCTCATTTCTTGCCTATGAAGAAGAAGCAGTCAGTAGAGAGTTTAGCTAGATTGTATGTTAGTGGTATCATTAGATTGCATGGTGTGCCGAAGTCGATCATTTCGGATCGAGATCCGAGATTTACTTCGAGATTGTGGAAGGGTCTTCAGGATGCGTTAGGTTCGGAGCTTAAGCTCAGTTCGGCGTTTCATCCCCAGACCGATGGACAGTCCGAGAGGACTATCCAGACGCTCGAGGATATGTTGAGAGCGTGTGTTCTGGATTGGAAGGATGATTGGGAGCGTCATTTACCTCTTGTGGAGTTCGCATACAACAACAGCTTTCATGCTAGTATTGGTATGGCTCCATTCGAGGCGTTGTATGGTAGGCCCTGCAGATCTCCTTTATGTTGGGAGGAGACTGGTGATAGGCAGTTGATCGGACCGGAGTTAGTTCAGGAAACTTCGGATAAGATTCAGCTTATCAGGAAAAGGCTTGTTGCGGCACAGGATAGGCAGAAGAGTTATGCCGACAACAGGAGAAAGGATTTGGAGTTCGAGGTTGGCGATCATGTCTTCTTGAAGATATCGCCTACTCGAGGAGTTGTCAGATTTGGCAGGCATAGCAAGCTAAGCCCTAGATTCATTGGCCCATATGAGATTCTCAGACGTTTGGGCAACGTGGCGTACGAGCTAGCATTACCCCCAGCTTTGGCTAGCGTTCACCCGGTATTCCACGTATCTATGCTCAGGAAGTATGTCCGAGATCCATCTCATGTGATTAGTCATGAGCCAGTGGAGATCCAGCCAGATCTTTCGTATGTCGAGCAACCAGTAGCCATTCTTGACCGGAAGGTTCAGCATCTCCGGAACAAGAGTATCGCGTCGGTGAAAGTTCTATGGCGGAACTTCTCACGTGAGGAGGCTACGTGGGAGCTTGAGGATGCGATGAAGAAGAAGTATCCCCTTTTGTTTGAGTAGTGTCGTTCTAACTTCGAGGACGAAGTTTCTTTAAGGGGGAGAGGGTGTAAGACCCTCGAATTTCCGTCGCATTATTGTTTTGCATGTGTTGATTGTGCTTGTGTATGTATGTACATAATTACGTAGGTATTAATTAGTATAATTAATGTGCATGTGTTTATATTAAACGTAAATAATGAATGTATTGCATGTGATAGTATGGATACAATACCATAGGTATATTGCATGTATATAAGCTTGGTATGCATGGTTTTCTGCATAACTTAGGTTCTGGCCGAAGGCCACCTTGGCGTCAAGCCCAGGCCGTTGAGCCAGTGTCAGCGTCCAGACATGGACGCCAGCACTAACTCCGCGTCCAGCGATATGGACGCCAATCTCTCTGGCCTGCATGCGCAGCAGAGCTGCAAGCTTCTGAAACAAGGCAAGCTACCCATTGGGGGATGTCCCCCAACGGCTCTGAGGGTGTCCCATCACCCTAGTGAGTGGGAGAGAGACCCTCTTTAGGTCTGAACCCGAATGGCTCTCCCCACACTTCTCATTTCACCCTTGCAAGAGGAGAAAAGAGAGAGAAAAACCCTAGAGAAGTCTGAGAGAAAACCCATTTTACCACCCAAAAATCCACACCCTGGACCTTGATCGGCGTTCCCCTGCTGCAAGAGGTTGCTGGACGAACGAGGAAGGCTTCCCCGACATCCCCTCGGCGTGGAGATCATCCAGGAGCCCGGAGGAGAGATCTTTGGAGGCACTTCTGCAACTTCTTGGGACTGCCCAAGGAGGTCTTCACCGAGCCATAAATCCCTTGGAGGAATTTCTAAAGGCAAGTGACCTATCTATGGTCCCCGTATGAGTCTAGGTGGTTTTTGTCATTTTTATGGAATTTTCCTCGAGTCCTAGACCCTCCATTCACCCAAGTTTCAGAGCTCGGGTCTGTGTTTTCTGCACAGACCTGAGTTAGACGGCAAGGTCCCTGGACGCCCAGTTCTTCTTGGCGTCCATCGACCATGCCGCTGACCCTGAGTCAGCGGCCAGAGACCGCCGCCTAGTTCCTCTGGACAGAACAGTGAGCTGTTCTGTCCCTCTTATACATTAATTTCGGTATGTTTTACGTGATGAGGATATATGGTAAACCTTATACCTATGTATATTGTGCATTGTGGTGTGTGGATGAATGTGGTGTGATGGTGAATGTGGGTTAATAGTATCTTTTAAACTTGTGAGCATGACTTGTAGATAATTTTGCAAATCCATGTTCCATGATTAGGATTTGTTGAATGTCTTGGTTGCAGTCTATTCATGAAGATTGTGGGGCATGTATGTATGTTTCAAATTTGGTAATTCATGCATGTTTGCGAATTGCTAATAAGTTCGGTAGAATAAAATGAAAGCATGCAAGAATGGTTTGTAGTGTTTAATCCATAGATGTATGAATTAGGGAAATCTTGTATCCTCAATTCATGCATGTGTTAGTAGCCTATGTTGAAACAGCAAGTGACCAATTTGCAAAATGTGTTAGACCCATGTTAGCTTAAGTTGTGAATATATGCTAATTAGGTGTTTGATTTTCTGTAAATCCTATTTAGCTCAGAAAAATCTGAAAAATTGAGGGTATGATCTTGAACCCGAAAACAGCATGTGGTTAAAATTTCAGGTCGTTTGGACCAGTAAATGAAAAGTTATGTATTTCCATGTGAAACGTGATAATTCGTGCATATGATCGTAATGTGATTAGATTTTGTTTAAACCCAACATGATTAGTGTGTTTACTGTGTGTTAAACTCTTGAAATTCTGTAGTACCATGTTAGGAAAAATAGAGGTATCCATGTGAGTGAGTAAGTGGATGAAATGCAAAGAGTTATGTGTAAAACCATGTGCAAAACGGTAAATGTGTAAAAGTGTAACTGTGCCAATGTGATACTGCTTCCGAGAAGGCAGTGGAGCTGTATCAGGGAAAAGTCCCCCTGAGAAAGTTCATTGTGTTAAGTGACCCTAAGGGCATTAGGGGGAAATCCTGGAGGTGGACAAGTACCACTGGTTAGGGTGGAGACTTGTTCTCCCGGTCTGCGCAGTCCAAGAGTCGCCATTGTATTGCCTAGATGGCGTCTATGTGATGTGATGTGTTTTGTGTCCTTCTTTGGTGGTTTGGACTACGTGTCACGGCACCTAAAATGTGTAATGTGTATGTGTTCATGTGTAAATGTGTAAGTGAACAACTGTGAAATGTGTATGTGTAAAGTGCAACCATGTGAAAGAGGAAACTTGTGTAAAGAGAATGTGAAATTCTAAATGAGAGGTTATGATTTTGAAACCCATGTGAGACAAATCTGAAACCATGTGAAATCAGAAATCTTATGTTGATATCATCATGTTTATATGTGTAAAGATGCCTAGAATCCATGTTAGGGATAATTGGTGAAAACGGGTACAAGATAGCATGATTGTTTGTTCACATGATATGTTTTACGCAATATTGTAGCTCTCATGTATAGGTTTATAGCCATTAAACCATGTGAAATCAGCAACTTAAAGCATGTGAAAATGTTTATGTATGTGTTTAAAAACATGTAAGATCCATGCTAGTTGTGTTTCCTTTCATATATGCACAATGTTCATGTTGGTAGCTCTCATGTCTTGGTCCTTTAAAGACAAAATTTCATGAGTAAACTGAATAGAGAGCATGTAGTAGGTAAAGTTTATTCTTAGAAATCTGAAAGCATGATCCATGTGTAAATTTGTAAAACTTTCATGATAGGTTGAAACTTTAAAATGACTGGCATGCCATGTGTTGCAAATGGTACATGTGCATGTAGAAACCACTAGGACTTGTACGTGTATATCATGAGTAGTGTTACTTGCTGAGTCCTTGGACTCACTCCTTGCTTCGGCGTACAGGTATAGTTGGTGACACGACACCGTTGGAGGAGACGGTGGAGACGGACTCCGAGCGCGGAGACTAGCTAGTTGGAGTTTCATTGTGATTTGTGTATTCATAGTATGTACTTGGAACATTGTATTAGAATTATCATGGGAAGAATGTATTATGTGGACATTTGTATTTCTATTTCAGCAATTTTAATTATGTGAGCTCTTAGTTCCTTTTTGTAAATTGCGAAAATTCATGTATGTTTAAATGTGGATGATGAATGAATGGAGAAAGTTCTCTTTTACTTCCGCTACACTGTTGTATATTCGCGTGTGTCTCAGCTGTATGTATCGTTGGGTAAATGTCCCACTGTGAGGACTCTCGCTATACCGACGTGGGTTGGTATAACCGTACCGGTATAATGAGGGCCGTCACAGCGACACTCCTTCTAAGTAAGGTCGACTCTATCCAATTATCAAGTTGATTCAGAAGAAAGAGCAGGTTAATACTATAAATTGGTAAGGCTAACACTGTGGCTTAGTGTTCTGGGACTTATGTTGTACTTGAAGCTTATGTGCGTTGACACTACATCTTAGAAGTGTCAACACTACCACACTTAGAATCTTTTATCAGTCCAACCGCCAGCTCATAAGTAATGGGCACGTGATCCTAGGCCCATTGATGGGACCTCGAGTACACGTCATAGTTTCTGGAAGATACCATCTTTTGGCAGGAAAAAGATTCTCCCCAACTATTGGAATCAGTTGAGGAGCCCATTGCAGCAGATCGCGCACAACCAGATAAAAAGTGTAAAAGTGTCCCAGTTCGTTAGAGAATTAGCGCACAGCTTGAAAGAAAATTGGGGAGCGCAAAAAGCAGTAGAAGATGGAGCTCTACGTTTAGCAAGGACAGACAACCTCAACCTGAAGCTAAGATGCGAAGGATGTGCTGTTAGATCAAGCCAATTTGCTACCTCGAAGAATTGCTGCTGAACTTTCAGAACAGAGGATCGGAACACTTCTTCAATTCTGATTAGTGTGATCCTTGCGCTGCAATCTGAAGAAGAATTCGTCTGTGGAGTAGTTTGAGATGGAGCAAAAATTCCTCAAGCCAGATCCAGTTCTTGAGCCGAGAGTTTGATTAAATTCTGAACTCTTCTTAGCATCTGTCTACTTAACCTCTTTTCGATTTATTCTGAAATTTACTATGGTTATTTGACTGCTTCTCTGTGAAGTAAGTTGTGATGATCCTTCACGTGTTGTGATTGGGTTGTGTCATTTGAAGCTGTGAATCAGCGGTGTGTTCAAGCTGTGAGTCAGTGGTTGTTGAGAAGCTGTGAATCAGCAGATGTGTGAGAGTCTCACACGATTGTCATTTTAGTGGAGCCTCACTAGTTGGTGAGGGGTGGATGTAGGTCTCCTTATTGGAGCCGAACCACCTAAAAATCTTGCTAGCACTTTTGTGGTTTGCTATTCTCTACTTAGTGAGTTCGTTTGTCTCACTTGATCGATTGCATTAATTCTAAGTTTTAATTTGGCATATATCTTTAGGGATTTTCTATTCACCCCCCACCCCCTCTAGATAATCCTACTTCACCTAACACATGGTATCAGAGTCTGGTTCTCCAAAATTTTTGGTTTCACAACCAGGAGAGTTCTGTGAATTATGGAATCTAGGGGTTATATTGTTGAGGGTCACTCTGTAAATACACCTCCCTATTTTGATGGTACAAATTACTCATACTGGAAAACTCGCATGCAGGTATTCCTGCGAGCACAGGACCATCTAATATGGAAGGTGGTTAGCAACGGACCTTATGAGCTGTCCGAGGATGAAGAGACATGGACTTCGGAAGAGATCAAAAAATCAAATGCAAACTGGAGTGCGATGAATATAATGCAGTGTTCTCTACATCCAAGTAAGTTTTCAAGAGTGTCATCATGCTCAAGTGCAAAGGAGATCTGGGATCGCCTCATGGTAATTTATGAAGGTACATCTGAGGTAAAAGAAACTAAAGCAAATATGTTAGTTTCTAAATATGAGGCTTTTAAGATGAAGTATGATGAAATAATTTCCGAAATGTATGGTAGGCTCACCCTGTTAACAAATGGACTAAAGAATTTAGGTAAAGTCTACACTGATAAAGAACTGGTTAGAAAAATTCTTAGATCTTTGACACCCGTATGACACACTAAAGCTACAGTTATTGAAGAATCTAGAAATTTATCCACAACTACTGTAGATGAATTGATAGGCTCTTTAATGACCTATGAGTTGGGTTTGAAAAGAACTGAAGAAGACGTAAAGAAGAAGAAGCCTCTTGCTCTCAAAGCAAGTCTCAGCACAAAAGAGGCTACTGAAGAAAGTGAGTCATCTACCTCTGAAGAAGATTCAGGTGAGTTTGCTTTGATAACTAGAAAGTTCAGAAAGTTCTTGAGAAAAGAGGGTAAGGGTTTTCTGAAAAAGAAACATAAGCAAATAATTTTTCAAAACCCAAATTGTATGCAAACAAGAAGTCTGATAGAATTGTGTGTTACAACTGCAGGAAACCAGGACATGTCAAGTCTGAATGTCTTGAGGCTCCAAAGAAACTCAACCAAAGTGGAACAAAACAAACAAAAGGCCATTATTAGAACTTGGAGCGAGGAAGAAGAAGATGAAGAAGAAGAAAGTTCAGATGCTGAAGACACACGATCAAAGTTATGTTTGATGGCCAGAGAAAGAGAAGGAGAAGAAGAAGAGGTAAGCTCTCCCTTCAAAGACTTCACCTTGGATGATTGGGAGCATGTTTATTTTGAACTGTTGGACCAATATGATGAACTCAAAAAGGAAAATAAAATAATCAAAAGAAAAATAAATCATCTTGGTCAGAACACTTTAACAGAAGAAAAATAAAAAGAATTCACTCAAGAAATCAATGCTCTAAAAGAGGTTGTTAATGAACTGAAGATTCAGAATACTGAAAGCATTAATGAAATGTCTCTTACAGTTGAGAAAAATGTTGCCTTAAACAGTGTCAATATTGAAATGAAAAAGGAACTTGAAGTCTTGCAAAGAGAAATAACCAAAAGACAGGAAGCTTTGGAAAGATTTGTTAGTGGCAAAAACAATCTTGAAGCGTTACTAGGAACAAGAGTAAACTTCAACAAGGAAGGGTTAGGGTTTAATCTTTCAAAGAAGAAAGAGCTTGGGTTGAAAACTATCATTTCATCTCTTCAAAAATTTCATAAGAATCCACCTCAATAAGGAACATGAATGAGAAAAATGAACAAAAAATTAAAAAGGTAGAAACAGCAAAAATTACTTACAATAAAAAATTGAACAAAAAGAATAAAACAAATGCAGTGAAGGAATCAATATCTTAGAGGAACAAAAATATGAAATCTTTTGCCTGGCAAGGTCAACACTATGCCTATGATAGGTCGAAACCATCATACAAAAAGTCACAAAATTTGAGAAAATAGACTTATGATAGGTCGATACCATCACAGACTTGGCTTCACACCAAGTGGGCATATGGTAGGTCAAGACCTACTCATACAAACACTCAAAACAAGTCAGAATGGGATTATGTAAGTCGACACTACCCCTACAGAGTGTCGACACAAGTTTATGATTCTGCTGGATTTGACAGAACAAGATATCCTAAAAGAGTTTAGGAGTCAAACCAGGTTCTGGCCTCACTCTGAAAAGGTCAATAAAAAATTTTTTGGTAGAAGATTTATGAATGCACATACTCCAAAACACTGTGAAAACAACAAGAAAAACAAAAACCAACATGATTTCAGGAACAAAAACAACTCCACAGTAAAGAAACAAATTTGGATTCCGAAGAATTTGCTCTCTCGTTTTCTTGATTTGGGTGGTTTGGAGGGACCCAAATGCACTTGGGTTCTAAAGAATTTTCTTTGATTGTGTGTGCAGGTATGTCTTACAGCTAAGAACAACATGTGGTATCTAGATAGTGGCTGTTCAAGACATATGACGGGAGACAAAGATAAATTTTATCTTTTGTCTGAAAAGAAAGCTGGACATGTTACCTTTGTAGGAAGTAATAAAGGTAAGATTGTTGGTTCTAGTAAGGTAGGTAGAATCTTTCCAACTCAATTGATGATGTTCTTCTGGTTGAAGGATTGGAGTACAACCTCTTGAGTATAAGCCAATTGTGTGACAAGAGTCAGAAGGTAATTTTTTATTCTCTTAGCTGTACTATTTTTGAACCTAGTTCTGATTGTGTAAAATTCACTGGAAAAAGAATAAATAATGTGTACATGGTCAATCTTGATGAACCTGAAAACACCAACTTGTGTTTAACTGCAAATAAAAATGATCTTGCTTGCTTGTGGCATCGTAGACTAGGTCATGCTAGTTACAACATGCTTCATAAGTTGGTAAAATTAAACATGGTTAAGGGATTATCTGAAATTTCCTTCAAACAAAATCTGAAACTCTGTGAAGCATGTTCACAAGGTAAGTAAACAAGAAAATCATTTAAAAGTAGATCAGAAAGTCATTCCACTAAACCTTTTGAGCTTATCCATATGGATCTGTTTGGACCCACAAGGACAAATAGTTTAAATGGAAAAAGGTTCGGATATGTTCTTGTTGATGACTTCTCTAGATTTACTTGGGTTTTCTTTCTTGCTCACAAAAATGATGCTTTCATAGAATTTCATGAGTTTTACAAGAAAATTGTTCAGGAAGGAAAATTCAAAATTATCTCAATTATGTCTGATCATAGTGGTGAGTTTGAGAATACTGATTTTGAGACTTTTTGCAGGGAAGAAGGGGTTTCCCACAAATTTTCATCACCAAGAACTCCTGAACAAAATGGAGTTGTAGAAAGAAGAAACGGGACTCTTGTAGAGATGGCAAGAACAATGCTGATTGAGAGTGTTTTGCCAAGAAAGTTGTAGGCAGAGGCAGTAAACACTTCTTGTTACATTATAAATCGTGCAATGGTAAGGCCTCTTAGCAAAAATACTCCTTATGAACTACTGAAAGGTAAGAAACCTTCCATTGCTCATGTTAAAGTGTTTGGTGCCAAGTGCTTCATTCTCATTAACAACAAACATGACCTAGACAAATTTGAGTCTAAAAGTGATTTAGGGATCTTCCTTGGTTATTCTGAACATTCAAGAGCTTATAGAGTCTTTAATGTAAAAGATCAAACTGTTAAAGAATCTCCTCATATTACTTTTGATGAATTTAATGCTGATTTATGCAGAGAAAAGGAAGATGGGGAGTTTCTAGAAGGAGAAGATGCTAAAGATCAAGAGGAAAAGGAATCAGCAACCAAGAAAAGTTCAGATGGCAGTGAAGCACAGGAGTTAGCCAATGAAGACAGAGAGAAAGATCATATGAACATAAGAATGCTAAGAGATCATCCTCAAGAAAGTATTATTGGTAATTTGCTTGACCCTCCTAGGACAAGATCAAATTTTAAGGTTATTTCTGAACTTGATCAAATGACTCTAGTTTCACATATTGAACCCAAAAATATTGAAAATGCTCTAAAAGATATTTTCTGGATAAATTCAATGCATGAAGAATTAAATCAGTTTGAAAGGAATAAAGTTTGGCATTTGGTTCCAAGAACTTCTTCTCAAGGAGTTATTGGAACTAAATGGGTTTTTAGAAACAAAATAAGTGAAGAGGGCAAGGTAATTAGAAATAAAGCTAGGATTGGAGCAAAAGGCTATAATCAGGAATTTGGAATTGATTTCGAAGAGTCTTTTGCTCCAGTAGCTAGGCTAGAAGTAATTCGAATTTTGCTTTCTTTTGCTTGTGCTCATGGTATCAAACTGCAGCAAATGGATGTTAAAAGTGCTTTTTTGAATGGTTTGATCAAGGAGGAAGTGTATGTTGAACAACCTCCTGGTTTTGAATGCACTAACCTTCCTAATCATGTGTTTAAGTTGGACAAAGCCTTATATGGTCTGAAACAAGCTCCCCGAGTATGGTATGATCGGTTGAGCTCATTCCTTACAGGTAAAGGGTATAAAAGAGGTAAGGTTGATCAAACACTCTTTACAAAGGTTCAAGGAAAGGATATCTTGCTGGTCCAAATTTATGTTGATGACATTATCTTTGGATCAACAAAGTCCTCTTTATGTAAGGAATTTTCTGAATTGATGACTAATGAATTTGAAATGAGTCTAATGGGAGAACTAAAATTCTTTCTTGGACTGCAGGTTGTTCAAACAAAGGAAGGAACATTTCTAAATCAATCAAAGTACATTCAAGACTTACTGAAAAAATACAAGATGGAAAATACCAAAGCCATGGCAACTCCAATGAGCACCATTGTGAGTTTAGATGCTGATCTGAAAGGTAACCCTGTAGATACAAAAAATTATAGAGGTATGATCGGATCCTTGCTTTATTTAACAGCATCTAGAGTAGACATTCAATTTTTAGTGTGCATGTGTGCTAGATTTCAGGCTAGTCCTAGAGAATCTCACATGAGTGCTGCAAAAAGAATTTTCAGATACCTTGCAGGAACTCATGAGTTGGGATTGTGGTATCCTGCATCTAGTGAGTTTAATTTGATATCTTACTCAGATGTGGATTATGCTGGATGTAAGTTGGATAGAAAAAGTACTAGTGGCTATTGCCAATTTTTGGGAGGATGTTTAGTTTCCTGGGCTTCCAAGAAACAACACTCGGTTGCTCTCAGGGAGTTGTGGCACTCAAGTGTTATGGATTAAACATCAACTCCAAGAATACCAAGTAGATCTTGGGTGTGTTCCAATTTTGTGTGATAACACTAGTGCAATTAGCTTGGCTAAAAATTCAATCTAGCATTCTAGGACAAAGCACATTGAAATCAGACATCATATTTAAGAGATGAAGTAAGCAAAAACTCTTTTGAATTGCATTTTGTTGAAACTTCAAAACAAATTGCTGATATGTTTACTAAACCTTTGTGCAATGAAAGATATTCTTTCTTGAGAAGAGAGCTTGGACTTTGCTTATTTGATTCATGAGTGATTGTGTTTGGAAAATTGTTGTGAATGCATGTTTGTGCAATTGTCTGTGATGTGATAGATTTCTGATTGCTAGTGGTTAAATGTTCTTGATGAATTCTGATAAGATAATTGGGATGAAAATTGGTTGAAAGCTTTTGGTTCAATTGGTCAGATGAGTTGGATGGAATATGCTCAGTTCTTGAGTAGGCTGTGAAGAAGAAGCATCTCAGTCTCTCTGTGTTGTTTGTTCAGACATAGGTCGACTCTATTGGCAGGAGAGTCGACATTGTTCTTGTTACCCCAAGTCTTTCTACCATTCCTTTCCAATCTATCTACCTTCACCATCCTTTTGTAAACAAATTTCTTCGTGTTTCAGCAAATAAACTTGTGTCTCTCACATTGCATTAGTCTTCTTGGTATATTAAATGGTGACTTAAGGAAAGGCAGGTTAACCTTGTCTGGATTCTTTCACTATGTATGAGTATATGTCTCCGCCCAAGTACCAAGGGTCTTTCATGCAATTGTTGAGGGGGAGTCTTTTTTCTGCTTGCTATCTTCCTTGTTTCAAGAAGTCACTTCCTGAGGGGAGTAATTTCATTATGAAAAGTTGAATTTCTAGGCAACTTCTCAGGGGGAGTTGAATTCATTTATTCTCCTTTCTAAACTCCTTTATCTCAAAAATAAAAGATTGTGGTTTGTGATTTATTAATTTCTAGTTTAACCTCCAAAATTTTTGAAAAATTCAAAAGGTTAAATAATAGTGCAGAAAATAATTCATCATGTGAGAATTGCATCTTTATTAAACTCTGAAATCTGCATGTAATTTGGTTTTTTCTTGTCAGTTTTCAAACCAGCTAAAATATTTTGACATGAAAATCTTCTTGTCTTAGAAAATCTCTCTTGAAATGTCAATAGTCCAAAGTTTTCAATTGGCAGAACACTGACTATGCTCTGAGAAATTGCAAATCATTGATAAAGTCAATGAATGAATTGTACGTCATGATGAGCTAGTTAATTCTGTTCAGGACTGTTAAAATTTTGCATGTGTATTCTGAGTAACTAGGGATTCTGATGTCTGATAAACATGTATCCTCACATGAAAAGATGCACACTATTCCTGAAACAAAATGATCCCCTACTTAAGTAATCAGGAGCTCTGGTGTGTAAAAAACATGGGCTCTTGCATGAAATAGAAAGGGGAATCAGATTGTTCATTTGTGAAAATGAAAAGAAACAAAACAAAATGAAAATAAACATATTCCAAAAGTTCTGAAAAGATTTTCAAGCTAGATATTTTAAATTCAATATATTTTAGTATGTCTTGTTATCCTTTCAAGAATACCTTGTTACATGTCCTAAGTAAGAGATTTCATAAGATTGCATTTTTCTACCTGAAGGTTATTTTCACATCTGTTATGTATTCTCTTGAATATTTCAAATTTTTTGGTTAAACTAAAATTCATAATTTTCAAACCATTAATCTCACAAATAATGAGAAAAGGAGAGAAAAGTGCATAAATGCAATTGTTAACATTCTCAAAATTTTTCTAGAGGTTTAGTGTATCATG
Source organism: Colocasia esculenta (assembly GCA_014218235.1). Lineage (NCBI taxonomy): Eukaryota > Viridiplantae > Streptophyta > Magnoliopsida > Alismatales > Araceae > Colocasia > Colocasia esculenta. The sequence goes on from CM024758.1 coordinate 25,969,739, forward strand.
ATGATTTGTCATCTCCTCAGAAGTTTTTACCAAATTTGATATTGATCTTAACTTCTTAGTGTCGACACTCTTCACATTAGAGTCGACACTACTATGTCTTGTGGTGTTGGAACCCGATATGTTTTTTGTTGCTCCACAGGATCTCCGTATTGTTGTCGCATCAAGAGTCACATCCATTCGGACCTCTCCTTTCTTAAAAGTAGTTTTGAAGTCTCTCCTTCATCCCTCTCAACTCTTTCTGAAAACCCTCTTCCTCTGCAACCATATCCTCTTCCTTCTCTGAAACTCTGATCATCTGTCCATGGCTCCGAAATTGCAATCTCGCCGTGGTGGGAAAAGAAAGGAGGTTGAACCCTCTGTACCAAAAAGGCGCATGAAGGCACGAAATGATCATGCCAAGGGAGTTGAAATTCAAGAAAAGAAGTCTACAGTCCCCGCTTTTTCAAGCCGAAGATTTACTCACCCTCGTACAGCAAAGAAAAGAGCTTCTCCAAAGGTCAGAATAAGCTAGAGTTTGTGGAGTTGAGCAGTTCAGATGAGGGTATCGCCGGCTTGCAAGGGTCTCAAATGTCGTCTGACAGAAGCCCTAATCCCCAGGGTTCCGATGGTGGTTCTAGCAGATATGTTGTGTAGGACCAACAGTCTTCTCAATCTCAAAAATGTGGTGCCAGTGAAGCAGAGAAGTCAGAAAGCGGCAACTATGAGCAGCTATTGGTTGAAAATGTCAATGTGAGTCCTAAGCATGATGGAGACGAAGAAATTGTTGATGATGAGGTTGATATACAAAATAATGCTGAAGACCAAGAGGACATTGATAGAGAAGCCAGTTTTGAAGAGCCCGCATGTAATCTAAACCAAGAAGAAGAGGAATCTGAATCTAGTGATGATGAATCTGATGAAGAAGAATCCCAAGTGCAGTCTAAAGCAAAAAGGATGGTAACTGGGAATAAGCCTATTCTCCATCCCAGAATCATCAAAGTACTTGATGAAGGTATGATTAACTATTTGCCAGATCTTCTTGGTATGCTGAACTTCCAAGGCTGGACAGAATTTGTGAGTGAGCATAGGATATACTATCCTATTTGGTACAAGAATTTTCCAGTAATTTGATCAGTAAAAAGTATTATCTTGAGTCCAGTGTGAGGGGAGTTCCAATTATACTCACAAATGATATTGTGAGTCAGTTGCTTAATATACCAAATGAAGGTCATAATCCTCAGGACTTTCAGTTCTGTGCACATGAAGCGTATTCAGTATTAACTGGACTGCCACATAATGTTCATGATATTAATCAGTCAAAAGTGTCAACATTGAATGCAAACAGATTTCCTCCTACACATCGTTTGTTGCATCATTGGTTCACTACAATTCTAACTCCTCAAGGAGGAGGGAGGCAAAGAGTTACAAGTCTACAGAAATTTCTCATGTTTTGCTTGATTAAGAGAGAAAAGGTTAATCTAGCATCCATTATCTGTCAATTGCTTCACGAAGTAACAATGCCTAAATTGAAAAGAAGTTTGCCCTATGCAGCTCATTTATCCTCTATCTTTTAGTTGTTAGAGGTTCCTGTGGCAGGAACAAAGGTTCAAAAGATTGCCAAGTTTCATACATATGACTTGGCTCATATTGAGAAATTCATGAAGCTAAATTTGGCACCCCGTATAAATGATGATGGGAATGTGGTTATGGACCAGCCACAGCAAGATGAAGAAGGGCAACATGATGTGAAGGGCAAAGAATTCCGAGGGATATTGTTCATGAGGATGCTCAGTTGGAAGAGAAATTGCATATTCCCTCTCCTATTCATTTCCTACAGCTGGTGATGTAGAATTCGATCCTCATTTTTCACCTCCTCATTTTCCTACCTCTAGAAAATTTCCTCCTTTTCATGATATTCCTTCCTCATCTTCCGCAGAAGCTCAAATTCCATCTAGTCTTTGTATTTTATAGAAGAGCAATTTGCTTCAGTTCACAGTTCCCTTGATTCCTTGAATACCAAGGTGGAGCAACAGGCTTTGTAGCTTGACAGTTGGATGGAAGCTATTGAGCAGAGACTTTCTGAAAATGTGGAAAGATAGGAACAGATTCATAGATTCATAGTTGTTCGATCAGATCAGTTAGTACAAACCATTGGGGTTGTGTTCAATAAGGTGAATACACTCAGGCAGAAATATATGATAAGATCCAGTCAATTGAAGAAGCTCTGCAGAAGGTGTTGACAAGGTTACTGAACTTCCTAATCTGGTTCAGACTGTGCAATTAATCTCTCAAAGGATGAACACATTGCGGGGTTATAATGAGGATATTTCTAACAAACTCCAACTGGTGAGAGATGAGTTTAACAAGGTTTGGAAATTTCATGACACTCATGATTCTGCAAATAGTAATCAAGCCATTTCATCTGCAGCAGCACCTACTGTAGGCCCACGAATTTTTTTTGTCATTTTATTGTGTGTTGAGTCATGTTGTATATATATGTATATCATGTATGTGTATGTAGATACTTATGTACGATGTTATCTTGGTATACTTATGTATGCATGTGTATATTAGTTGTAAATATTGGATGAATGCATGGTGTAGTAGTGTGTATACTATACTACATATATTGCATGTAAATATATGGTGTAAGCATGGTTTCTGCATGTTTTTAAGTTCTGGCCGAAGGGCCAATTGGCGTCAACATGGATGGACGCCAATGAGGAGTCAGCGTCCACCCGATGGACGCCAACTCTTAAGTAAATGACCATAGATGTGGACGTTTATTCTCTGAAACTCTGTGCGCAGCAGACCCCGAAATTCCGGGGGCAAGCAAGCTCACCGATTGGGGAGATGTCCCCAACGGCTCTCAGCCCTCACATCAAGCCCTACGGGATATCCCAAGCCATCTTCCTATAAACCTTCTCCCCTTGCAACTTGAAAGACTCTCTCTTGGCCCTTCGCAAGAAAGAAAACCCTAGCTGAGAGAGAGGTGAAAGACTGAACTTTGGAGGCTTGGATCCGGTGAACTGGAGCATCTCCGGTGATCTACATCGACTGGGAGATAGTCTGGACTTAGAGGAAGGCTTCTCCAACGACTGGTTGCAGCCTACTTCGACCTAGAACCCGAGGGAAGGCTGTGGAGGAGGCTTCTTGGCACTGCCCAAGGAGAGCTTCATCACCTATTTTCGTCCCTTTGGAGGTTTTTAGAAAGGCAAGTAACCCATCCCCGTAGTCCATGTATGTGTCCAGTAGGTTTTAAGGATTTTATGAGATTTTCCTCGTGTCCTGGATCCCCACATTCACCCATTCTTCAGAGCTCGGTCTGTGTTTTGCACAGACAGGAACTTGGCGGAAAGATCCCTAGCCGTCAAGATCCTCAGTTGGGGGCAGACGATGCTGCCGTTAACACCTCTAAACGGTCAGACATTGCCGTGAAGTTCTTCAGGACAGAACAGGAAACTGTTCTGCCTTATATACCTAATTTCCAAAGTTTTACGCATGAGGATATAGTGTAATTTTTATATGTTATGTAATGTAGATAATAGAATGTGTTGTGGAAGTTTGGTGAATTTCTGTAAATTGTGTAAATTGTTACGTTATTTGAACCACACGTAGATAAGGTCTTGGTTATGCTACTTGACTGTTTAAACGATCCATGAGGAATTTGAATGCCATAATTTTTCTAGACCATGTATATATATTTCAGTCCATGCTCTATAAATTTGGGAATTTTTCCATGATCATGTGATTTATTACAATTTCTGTACTGAAAATAGAAAGCATGTGTAGATCCTTGTAAAAATAACAGTAAATTGTATGATGTGAGATAAATTCGGGGAAAATTTATGTGATGATGTGCATGTTAGGTACAGGTTTTTAAACTGTTAAATATGACATTTATGTTGTGTTTCCATGATAACCGAATTATCAATGGCATGTGAATGAGTATTTCATTTTCTGTAAATCCTGTGTAGTTCAGAAAAATATGAAAATTTGCATGTGTGGTCAAGAACCTGTAAAAGTGTGTGGTTAAATTTTCGTGTGATTCGGATAACAGTAGAGTATATTATGAAATTTCCATGTGAAAATGAGTTATTAATGCATGCTATCATGATTATGGTTGACTAGGTATTTCTCAACCTGATTAGTGTAAAGTACTGAGTGTTTGAATTCTGTCACAATAGTATCATGTTAGGGAAGAACAGAGCCATGTGTAAATCATGTGAAATGCGTGTGTTAAAATCAGATAATGTGTAAAAATGTGCCGTGTGTGACACTGCTTCCATAGAGGGCTGTGGAACCGTACCGTGGAAAAGTCCCCACGGGAAGGTTCAAAATGTGTTAAATCTTATGGGCATTAGGATGAAATCCTGGAGGTGGACAAGTACCACTGGTTAGGGTGGAGAGTTCTTCTCCCGGTCTGCGCAGTCCAAGAGCCGTCACTGTGTTGCCTAGGTGGCGTCTATGTGTTATGTGTATGTGATATGTCCTTCTAATGGTGGTTTGGACTATGTGTCATGGCATCTAAATGTGAACATGTGTAAATTGTGTAATGTGAACATGTGCATATGTGTAATGTGTAAAAGTGAACCATGTGAATGCGTAAAGGTGTAACCATGTGATATAAATGTGTTAGAGCGTAAATTTGTAATTCATGTTAGGAAACTATTTAGTTCATGTCAAAACAGCAACCTTCATATGTTTATAACGATGCCTTACATGTACAAGAACATGTAGAATTACCATGATAGGAGGTTTATTTCCATTGTCCAACCATGCTATAGGCTTGAGATAATGTAATTGAATGTGAGACTTACTTGTGATGTGTACATGTATGACGTGTATGGATTTACTTGCTGAGTCTTTAGACTCACTCTTGCTTCGGCGTACAGGTTTAGCAGGTGAACCCACTTCCTTGGAGGAGATCGTGGAGAGCGACTCCGAGCGAGGAGAGTAGCTTGGTGGAGTTACCATTTTGTGCTTAGTTCATAGTATGTACTTGGGAATCATGTATTTGAAACTTATGTAATCATGGGCAAACTATGTATTTGAGTTAGTGTCTCATTATGTGTGGACTTTAGCTCTTTAATTTGCTATATTGGTCATGTATGGTTAAATGTGGATGATGAAATGAGAAATAGGAGTTCTTTCTTCCGCTACTCTGTATTTATATTTGTGTATGTCTCGATCATATGTTAGTGTTGGGTAAATGTCCCACTGTGACGGGACTCACTATACCGACGTGGATTGGTATAATCGTACCGGTATAAGGAGGGTCGTCGCAGAGATTGGTATCAGAGCGACCGATTGAGATAGTACATAAATATACACAAGTCATCATCCTCATTACATGCTAAATCATTATAGAATTGTCCACATGTGTAGAATTGATTAATAATGAATGGAAAATAGATAAGAAAATGGTTAGGAGTTAACTAACATAGCTCTATTGGTGGCTGGAATTTTATTGCAGCCATGGCTTCGCGTGGTAGGCGAGGTGGTGTTCCCGCTCGTGAGGGCGAGCAGAGGCGTGAGGGACAGGCGGAGCAGCAGGCCCCGGCACCTCAGGGTCCTATACTGCCCCCACCACCACCTGTGGATTATGGAGTGTTCATGCAGGGTTTACTGCAGGCCATGCAGACGCAGCCCACACCAGGCTGCACTCTAGACTCAGATGGGGCTCAGGTTGGAATAATAAAAATAAAGAGTAGTCTGTTTTATTTAATTGCATGATGTTGTGTTGAATATGCGTTGCTTGTTGTTTGTTGTAGCAGGCTCAAATTCTGGCTCAGGACCATGGTGGACCTTCCATCATGGAAAGATTCAAGAGGATGTTGCCACCCTCTTTTAAGGGGGAGAGCGACCCATTGCTAGCCGAGAGCTGGATGAGGGAGATCGAGAAGATCTTCCGGGCTGTTAGGTGTGCGGACGATGATAAGGTTACTTTAGCCACCTATATGCTGCAGGTATGTGCTACTTTTATTTGTTTATATCCCCTGTTAAGTTGAAGTTGTTTAGTTGGTGCTTATGAAGGTTATGTTGCAGGAGAGAGCTGATGTGTGGTGGGCTTCCTTACTGCGTACCCGATTTGAGGACGGAGCTATTGTCGTGGCTTGGGACAAGTTCGTGAGGCTCTTCCGAGCCAAGTTCGTCCCCGAGCATATTCAGGACAGGATGGAGCAGGAGTTCCTTTCCTTGACTCAGGGCTCCATGACCATACTCGAGTATGAGGCCAGGTTTGCTGAATTATCTAAGTATGCACCTCACATAGTGACGGATGAGCGCAGGAAGGCAAAGAAGTTCGTGATGGGCCTTAAGCCATCACTGAGGACGAGGCTAGTGGCGTTTGACCATCGAACCTTGGACGAGGCCCTTAGCGCTGCTTGTATGCAGGAGGGCGAGATGCAGCAGTGTCTCTGAGAAGAAGAAGGGTTCGCAGAAGAGGCCTGCAGCTACGTTCAGCGGCAGGACAAGAAGAAAGCAGTGTACCAGGCACCGCAGCGTCCAGTGCACCCAGCAGTGCACAGGTACCTTCTCAACGTTCCCTGGTGTGAAGAAGGAGTGTCCCCATTGCGGGAAGACACACGGTGGTTACGGAGTGTTGGATGGTAGCGGGAAAATGCTTGAAGTGCGGAGCAGCGACCACAAGATCAAGGATTGTCCGAGACTTCATCAGCGAGCCCAGCGCGGAGCGCCAGCCCCAGCGCGGTAGCAGCAGCAGCGCCAGCTACAGGAAGACCAGGAAGGCCTCGAGCCCCAGCTCGAGTGTTTGCCCTAGCACGAGAGGATGCCGAGCAGGCGGAGCATGTCACCGAAGGTACGATTTTACTTCTAGGTGTGCACGCTCGGGTTTTGTTTGATACGGGTGCCACTCACTCGTTCATTTTCGAGCGGTTCGCTAGGCAGTTAGCCTAGAGTCAGGCGTAGAGTCTGAGGATTTAGAAGTCCCTTGTCTGTACACACACCCGCGGGTACGGTATCGACTAGGAAGTGTATTCCGTCGTTACCTGTGTATTGAGGATAGAGTCCTAGAAGGGTGTTTCTTCTTGCTAAAGATGAAGGACTATGATGCTATTCTTGGTCTGGATTGGCTAGAGGAGCACTATGCGTTAGTAGATTGTCGTCGGAAGAAGATTGTTTTCCGCATTCCTGGTGAGGACGAGTTCTCTCATCCCTTGCCAAGAACTTGGCGGGAAAGTTGGTCATCTCTGCCATGAAGGCGATGCGCATGGTAAACAAGGGTTGTGACGCTTTTCTTGCCAGCGTGGTGTTAGTACCCGAGGCGGTGAGTCACCTACTCTTGCGAGATCGAGGTAGTGCAGGACTTTCCAGACGTTTTTCCCGATGATTTGTCTGGATTGCCACCGGATAGAGAGATAGAGTTCACCATAGAGTTGCTTCCGGGCACCTCTCCTATCTCGAAGGCTCCATATCGGATGGCACCTGCGGAGTTAGCCGAGTTAAGGAGGCAGTTGCAAGAGTTGCTAGATAAGGGATTTATTCGCCCTAGTGTTTCCCCTTGGGGTGCGCCTGTATTGTTCGTAAGGAAGAAGATGGTCACTTAGGTTATGCATCGATTATAGGAAGCTAAACCAAGTGACTGTGAAGAACAGGTATCCCTTGCCTCGGATTGATGATTTGTTTGACCAGTTGCAAGATGCATCAGTCTTTTCTAAGATTGATTTGCGATCTGGTTATCATCAGTTGAGGATTAGGAGTGAGGATGTGTCCAAGACGGCGTTCAGAACCCGTTATGGACATTATGAGTTTTTGGTCCTTCCTTTCGGATTGACCAACGCCCCTGCAGCGTTCATGGATCTCATGAACAGGGTGTTTAGGCCGTACTTAGATAGCTTTGTTGTGGTATTTATCGATGATGTGTTGGTCTACTCTCCGGATGAGGCCACACACCGTCAGCATTTGAGGGTAGTGTTAGAGGTTCTTCGTGAGCACATGTTGTATGCTAAATTCAGCAAGTGCGATTTCTGGTTGCGCGAGGTTCATTTCCTCGGGCATGTTATCTCCGGTGCTGGTGTTGTAGTTGACCCAGCAAAGGTCCAGGCAGTTATAGATTGGGAGACTCCCAAGACCCTTCGGAGATTCGGAGTTTTATTGGTTTGGCTGGTTACTATCGGCGATTTATTGAGGGATTTTCATCCATCGCCGCCCCATTGACACAGCTGACCAGAAAGGGAGTGAAGTTTGACTGGTCCGAAAGTGTGAGAGTAGTTTTAATTGTTGAAGACTAAGCTCACGTCAGCTCCGGTGTTAGTCTTGCCGAGCGGTGTAGAGGGTTTTGCTATCTACACGGATGCGTCTCGGATTGGCCTTGGTTGCGTTTTGATGCAGCAAGGAAGGGTAGTAGCATATGCTTCTCGTCAGTTGAAGGAGCATGAGAAGAACTATCTGACTCATGATTTGGAGCTTGCAGCGGTGGTTCATGCACTAAAGATCTGAAGGCACTATCTTTATGGAGGTGTTCACCGACCACAAGAGCTTGAAGTATCTTTTCTCCCAAAAGGAATTAAACCTGAGGCAAAGAAGATGGATTGAGTTCTTGAAGGACTATGACTTCGACCTTCAGTATCACCCTGGGAAGGCGAATGTCGTAGCTGATGCCCTGAGTAGGAAGAGACCATCTCTCCAGCAGGACTGGAAGATGTTGGAGGATGCGGCTTGCGCGTTGACTGAGTTAGAGCCATCATTATGCCAGGCTTTTGTAGCTCAGTTATCTCTTAGGTCCTCGGTTTTGGATGAGGTGATCGAGCAACAGAAAGCCGACCCTAGACTCCAGGAGTTAGTGGGCAAGGTGGGCATTGCTCGTGATGAGGATGGTGTGATTAGGTTTCATCACCGCGTCTGTGTCCCTGATTTGGTAGAGGTCCGTGAGCATGTGTTAGCGGAGGCTCATAGATCGTGATTCTCTATTCATCTGGGTAACACTAAGATGTACCAGGATTTGAAGAGGTCCTTTTGGTGGTCTGGCATGAAGAGGGATGTAGCAGATTATGTATCCCGGTGTTTAGTATGCCAGCAAGTGAAAGCCGAGCGGCAGCGACCATCTGGTCTTATGCAGAAGATGGAGATCCCAGTATGGAAGTGGGAAGCTGTCACTATGGATTTTGTTTCGGGTTTGCTTCGGTCTAGACGGGGCAATGACTCGATTTGGGTAGTCGTAGATAGATTCTCGAAGACTGTGCATTTCTTGCCTATGAAGAAGAAGCAGTCGGTTGAGAGTTTGGCTAGATTGTATATTAGTAGCATCATTAGATTGCATGGTGTGCCGAAGTCGATCATTTCGGATCGAGATCCGAGATTTACTTCGAGGTTGTGGAAGGGTCTTCAGGATGCTTTAGGTTCAGAGCTGAAGCTCAGTTCGGCGTTTCATCCCCAGACAGATGGACAGTCCGAGAGGACTATCCAGATGCTCGAGGATATGTTGAGGGCGTGTGTGCTGGATTGGAAGGATGATTGGGAGCGTCATTTACCTCTAGTGGAGTTCGCATAGAACAACAGCTTTCATGCGAGTATTGGTATGGCTCCATTTGAGGCGTTGTATGGTAGGCCTTGTAGATCTCCTTTATGTTGGGAGGAGGACGGCGATAGGCAGTTGATCAGTCTGGAGTTAGTTCAGGAGACTTCGGATAAGATCCAGCTTATCAGGAAGAGGCTTGTTGCAGCACAGGATAGGCAGAAGAGCTATGCCGACAACAGGAGGAAGGATCTAGAGTTCGAGGTAGGTGAGCATGTCTTCTTGAAGATATCACCTACTCGTGGTGTGGTTAGATTTGGAAAGCATAGTAAGTTAAGCCCTAGATTCATTGGCCCATATGAGATTCTTAGACGATTGGGCAACGTGGCATATGAGCTAGCTTTACCCCCAGCTTTAGCGAGTGTTCATCCCGTTTTCCACGTATCTATGCTCAAGAAGTATGTCCGAGATCCATCTCATGTGATTAGTCACGAGCCAGTGGAGATCCAGCCAGATCTGTCATATGTAGAGCAACCAGTAGCTATTCTTGACCGAAAGGTTCAGCATCTCCGGAACAAGAGGATTACGTCGGTAAAGTGTTATGGCGCAACTTCTCGCGAGAGGAGGCTACTTGGGAGCTTGAGGATGCAATGAGGAAGAAGTATCCTCAATTGTTCGAGTAGTATTGTTTAAACTTCGAGGACGAAGTTTCCTTAAGGGGGAGAGGGTGTAAGGCCCTCGAATTTTTTTGTCATTTTATGTGTGTTAAGTCATGTTGTATATATATGTATATCATGTATGCGTATGTAGATACTTATGTACGATGCTATTTTGGTATACTTATGTATGCATGTGTATATTAGTTGTAAATATTGGATGAATGCATGGTGTAGTAGTGTGTAGACTATATTGCATGTAAATATATGGCGTAAGCATGGTTTTTGCATGTTTTTAAGTTCTGGCCGAAGGACCAATTGGCATCAACATGGATGGACGCCCATGAGGAGTCAGCGTCCACCCCGATGGACGCCAACTCTTAAGTAAACGACCATAGATGTGGACGTTTAATGCTCTGAAACTCTGTGCGCAGCAGACTCCGAAATTCCGGGGGCAAGCAAGCTCACCGATTGGGGAGATGTCCCAACGGCTCTCAGCCCTCACATCAAGCCCTACGGGATATCCCAAGCATCTTCCTATAAACCTTCCTCCCCTTGCAACCTGAAAGACTCTCTCTTGGCCCTTTGCAAGAAAGAAAACCCTAGCTGAGAGAGAGGTGAAAGACTGAACTTTGGAGGCTTGGATTCGGCGAACTGGAGCATCTCCGGCGATCTACATCGACTGGGAGATAGTCTAGACTTAGAGGAAGGCTTCTCCAACGACTGGTTGCGGCCTACTTTGACCTAGAACCCGAGGGAAGGCTGTGGAGGAGGCTTCTTGGCACTGCCCAAGGAGAGCTTCATCACCTATTTTCGTCCCTTTGGAGGTTTTTAGAAAGGCAAGAACCCATCCCCGTAGTCCATGTATGTGTCCAGTAGGTTTTTAAGGATTTTATGAGATTTTCCTCGTGTCCTAGATCCCCACATTCACCCATTCTTCAGAGCTCGGTCTGTGTTTTGCTGTAGCAACCTGGATTTTTATAATAATTAAAAATTGAATTATTTAAAAAAATCAATAAAAGAAAATTAAATAATTAAAGATTCACAAAAAAGGGAATTAAACAAAACCCATTAAATGAAAACAAGTAATGGGCTTTTTAAATGGACCCATTGGAAATTAGTGGGTCAAAATAAGAATTTATAAAAGGGGAATAATAGGAAAATACCCTAAATTCGTAACTAAAATATTACTTAAATAGAAAAGAGTTATTTAATACATTAAATAGCTAGTTTGAGTCATAATAAGATTCCTAAACCTACCCTATATGATTTAGCACGAATTTAGATCTCATGCAAGTCTAAATAGGGATTGGAAAGCAAGGAAGGAAGGTTAAAGTTAGGAAATCTCGGAATTTAGAGGAATTAGAGTAGAAATAGGAATAGGAATTCATGCATGAATAAATACACCTCATAAAACCCTCTTGGCCGACCCTAGCTCGTTGCCAAAGGTTGCTGGACGTGGGGAAGAGGTCAAGGAGGAGAGGATCTCGTGGGAAGAAGGTGTTCTTGAAGCTTCTTCCTCGTTTTTGGGAGTTTCAACCCTAGAAGACAATAAATCCAAAGGTAGGCATTCTCACAAGCTAAAATTCTGAAATTTCTTCTGTAGGTTCTCCCTACCCTCTTGAACGAAACCCCCAAGTTGCATATTTTTCCATCCATCCTATCTTTTGTTCTTAATTTTTGAAGTTCTGCAAACATGATAACCCCGAGACATGTTAAATCCATATCTCCTTATATACTTGATCCCGTGCTATGAAATTTTTATTGTAAATACTTGATCTTGTTAGGGATATTTTTGACCCGAAAGCCCTAATTTCTGTTGAGCATGTTACTCGAATTAAATCCATCTTGCTCCCTGTGTCATGTTCTATGTTACTCATTCTTGTTCGTTCTCAAACCATGTTCAAACCATGCTCTCTCTCGAATCCCTATTTACTGGAAGTACTATCGCATGTCTAGTTTCATTTGCCACTGATTTCATGATTTTTCATCGCATATATATTTAGTTATGATTTTATGAACGACCCTGTATCAATTTGATTCATGTTGGCCCGCAATCCCAAGCCTGTTCTGATTCCTATCAGAGCCAGGAGCAGACCACCAGATTGCGACAGGCCGATATGTCGCCTTCTGGGTCTGATTGCGATAGACCACCTGTCGCGTTCTCAAGCCCTTCGCGACGCCCGTCTTGTCGCATTCTGAACGCGACAGGAGACCCCGTCGCGTTCTGGCCGCCTGAGCAGACAGCTCTATCGCCACCCTTTTCATGCCCTGTCGCGATCTGCCCTACCCCTGTAGCAATCCTTACAGGCCTATGTCGCCTTCACAGGAATTTTGGTGAAAACCCCATAAAAAATATTTCTGTCACTTTCTAAATAATCCTTACACCTTTTTACAGTTATACCCCTAGTAAAAACCTTGCCTAAAAATGGAGCAATATTGAATAATTTTAAATACATCTTCACGACTTATTTCTATCTATGATTTCTCTTGCACTTGCACACACATGAACCATCCATATATGGCTGAAATCTTGCAGAAAATATCTCATAATGTATCTGGTAATTTATTGAAATAAAGTACATAAATTGCCCTATTTTCAGGACTTATTTTCGTTCCTTGCATTGTTTATATACCGATATTGACGCTCCACTATTCTAGAATTCCTCTAGAACGTCGAGCACTTGTTTTATATACACACTTTACTTGGCTTGTGGTGAACTCTCCGTCGGATATTCCTTTCTTCGGACTAGTGAACTCTTGCACAAGGCCTCCGTAAGTCTCCTCTGATCATGGATTCCCACATGGTCGACGAGCCGGTTGTACCCTAACACTATGATACCCTTTAGGGATCAATATGATCAAACGGCTGTTAGAAGTTCGCTCTTACCTTGAATCACGTCGGACCTCTGAACTTGTGCATAACATGGCTAGCTGGAAGATCGTGAACTCCACCTGACTGCCATACGACGTGCGCGGGTTGTGCAACTGTTACTATTGCATGTTTACTCGTCGCATTACGTGCAATGACCACTAGCTCTCATCTGTACTCTACTCGCTCGGCTATTCACATTCACTCTACTATCTCGTCTATTCATCTAGTGCTCTCATCTACTTCTTGGTACTCTATATTGGCCATTGACTGATTGTCTAAAGATAAACAATATAACCAATGCCTGGCAATATATAAAGGGCCCGATCTGGTCCTGGGATGTGCGCCCGAAAGTGCTAGTGCCCATGGGAGTTAAATGATCAGAGTGTTTGGCATTACACTCAAGTGCTATCTATCTCGACTATCTACCTGACAATCAAAAACACAAACGTGCTATACTCTCTCGTTGTCTAGAATGACAAACAAGTGCTATACTCGTCATGCTATTGTTATACTTGTGCTAGTTGTGCTATGGCCATCCTGCTATTCGTGCTATACTCGATACTTGTGCTATTTTGGAAACTATACACGATCTCGTGCTGTTGTGCTATCTCCTGCTATATTTTGACTATCTTGTACCTACTATCTTTAGATACTCTGCCATTAAATGCGTTAGTTATTTAAAGCCTGCTTGAGCCTGAGATTTAAGTCCTACTGGGCGTTATCGCTCACCCTACGTTATTTGATGTTGTGTTCTCAGGTGAGACCGAGGATGACACATACACTCACGAGGAAGGGAATGACCAAGAGTGAAGCCAGGAGTACCCTCGAGTCACTATGTCATTCTAGAGTTGTAGTTAGTTATTCCATTTATTGCAATGTAATTGGGCCCTATAGAATGGCTCTGATATTAGTGTTGTAACTAGGCATTTGAAAAGTTATTAATGAGAAAGATTTTTTTAGTATTATTCAATGTGCAATGGTTTGATGTCTAGTATTTGCTCTATACCTTTTCTTGCAACTGCCTTCGTGCTCCGATATTCCGCGTTGTGGCGTGACATTTGCACAGACAGGAACTTGGCGGAAAGATCCCTAGCCGTCAAGATCCTCAGTTGGCGGCAGACGATGCTGCCGTTAACACCTCTAAACGGTCAGACATTGTCGTTAAGTTCTTCAGGACAGAACAGGAAACTGTTCTGCCTTATATACCTAATTTTCGAAGTTTACGCATGAGGATATAGTGTAATTTTATATGTTATGTAATGTAGATAATAGAATGTGTTGTGGAAGTTGGTGAATTTCTGTAAATTGTGTAAATTGTTACGTTATTTGAACCACACGTAGATAAGGTCTTGGTTATGCTACTTGACTGTTTAAATGATCCATAAGGAATTTGAATGCCATAATTTTTCTAGACCATGTATATATATGTCAGTCCATGCTCTGTAAATTTGGGAATTTAGCATGATCATGTGATTTATTACAATTTCCGTACTGGAAATAGAAAGCATGTGTAGATCCTTGTAAAAATTACAGTAAATTGTATGATGTGAGATAAATTCGGGGAAAATTTATGTGATGATGTGCATGTTAGGTACAGGTCTGTAAACTGTCAAATCCGATATTTATGTTGTGTTTCCATGATAACCGAATTATCAATGGCATGTGAATGAGTTTTTTCATTTTCTGTAAATCCTGTGTAGTTCAGAAAATGTGAAAATTTGCATGTGTGGTCCGGAACCTGTAAACAGTGTGTGGTTAAATTTTCGTGTGATTCAAATAACAGTAGAGTATATTATGAAATTTCCATGTGAAAATGAGTTATTAATGTATGCTATCATGATTTGGTTGACTAGGTATTTCTCAACCTGATTAGTGTAAAGTACTGAGTGTTTGAATTCTGTCACAATAGTATCAGGTTAGGGAAGAACAGAGCCATGTGTAAATCATGTGAAATGCTTGTGTTAAAATCGGATAATGTGTAAAAATGTGCCGTGTGTGACACTGCTTCCATAGAGGGCTATGGAACCGTACCGTGGAAAAGTCCCCACGGGAAGGTTCAAAATGTGTTAAATCCTATGGGCATTAGGATGAAATCCTGGAGGTGGACAAGTACCACTGTTTAGGGTTGAGAGTTCTTCTCTCGGTCTACGCATTCCAAGAGCCGTCACTGTGTTGCCTAGGTGGCGTCTATGTGTTATGTGTTATGTGTATGTGATATGTCCCTTCTAATGGTGGTTTGAACTATGTGTCACGCATCTAAATGTGAAAATTGTGATGTGAACATGTGTAAATGTGTAATGTGAACATGTGCATATGTGTAATGTGTAAAAGTGTACCATGTGAATGCGTAAAGGTGTAACCATGTGATATAAATGTGTTAGAGCGTAAATTTGTAATTCATGTAGGAAACTATTGAGTTCATGTCAAAACAACAACCTTCATATGTTTATAACGATGCCTTACATGTACAAGAACATGTAGAATTACCATGATAGGAGGTTTATTCCATTGCCACCATGCTATAGGCTTGGATAATGTAATTGAAGTGAGACTTACTTGTGATGTAACATGTATGGATTTACTTGCTAGTCTTTTAGACTCACTTTGCTTCGGCGTACAGGTTTAGCTGGTGATCCCACTTCCTGGAGGAGATCATGGAGAGCACTCCGAGCGAGGAGAGTAGCTTGGTGGAGTTACCATTTTGTGCTTAGTTCATAGTATGTACTTGGGAATCATGTATTTGAAACTTATGTAATCATGGACAAACTATGTATTTGAGTTAGTGTCTCATTATGGGTGGACTTTAGCTCTTTAATTTTCTATATTGGTCATGTATGGTTAAATGTGGATGATGAAATGAGAAATAGAGTGTCTTTTCTTCCGCTACTCGTGTATTATATTTGTGTACGTCTCAATCATATGTTAGTGTTGGGTAAATGTCCCACTGTGACGGGACTCACTATACCGACGTGGATTGGTATAATCGTACCATTATAAGGAGGGTCGACGCACCTACTATGCCTCATGGGGTTGATCATTTGCTAGTTGTAATTGATCCAACAGTTTGTCAATTTGAAGGAATTTGTGGTGTCTTAAGATAATGTCATTGATCACTTTCTCAGAGATCATTACAGTGATATCCACTACAGGTTGTCTAGGATTGAGGACCGTCTGTTCCCTCAACCCTCAGCAGCCTCCGTCCACCTCCTTAATGATTTTTTTTTTTATTTCAAGGGGGAGAAGATAGGACATAGATGTTTGGTGTTGCATGACCGGTGTTGCATGATGACTGTTCTTGATGCTTGTTGGTCATGTGTAACAGTTGATGATTTTTGTAAGAATCAATGGCTCATGAAATGAAATTAACAAAGCATGCTTTCTTGCAATGGCCTTGCGTGGATGCTTGTTTACTTATGTGAATGGTTGAGTGGTATTATATTTGTGATTATGAATTTTGTTTAACAGTCCAAACCTCTATGATAAGTGTTGTCATCATAAAAAAGGGGGAGATTATTGTGTCCCTGGTTTTGATGATGTCTTAAATTAAGTATAAAGCCTTAGATACATTTAAACACATGAAATTTGTTTCACAGGAACAACTTATTTGCATCAAGTGAAAATTTTCGATACCATCTATAAGGTCGACACTATTCGAGGATCAGGTAACCACTAGTGGTGATTCTGGCTTGTGCTGAGAAGAAATATTCATATAAGGTCGACACTACCTGGAACATAGGTGACACTAGAGGTTCTTTTGGGTTGCTCTGAGAAGAAGTGACAGAATAGGTCAACACTACTACTTTGAGTATAGGTCAACACAGTGGTTCTCTGATTCTGCACTGGAGAGAAGCAAGTTGATAAGGTCGACACCAAGCATGGTAAGGTCGTCACATTCAGGCCTCAGAGTGTTATGTGAAAAGAAGTGAGGATGAGGTCGACACTCCTTCTAAGTAAGGTCAACTCTATCCAATTATCAGGTTGATTCAGAAGAAAGAGCAAGTTAACACTATAAATTGGTAAGGCTAACACTGTGGCTTAGTGTTCTGAGACTTATGTTGTACTTGAAGCTTATGTGCGTTGACACTACATCTTAGAAGTGTCAACACTACCACACTTAGAATCTTTTATCATCCAGCCGCCAGCTCATAAGTAATGGGCACGTGATCCTAGGCCCAATGATTAGGACCTCGAGTACACGTCATCGTTTTCTGGAAGATACCATCTTTGGTGGCCAAAAGATTCTCCCCAACTATTGGGAATCAGTTGAGGGGCCCACTGCAGCAGATCGCGCGCAAACCAGATAAAAAGTGGAAAATGTCCCAATTCGTTAGAGAATTAGCGCACAGCTTGAAAGAAGAATTGGGGAGCGTGAAAGCAGTAGAAGATAGAGCTCTACGTTTAGCAAGGACAGACGACCTCAACCTGAAGCTAAGATGCGAAGGATATGCTGTTAGATCAAGCCAATTTGCTAACCTCGAAGATTGCTGCTGAACTTTCAGAACAGAGGATCGGAACACTTCTTCATTCTGATTAGTGTGATCCTTGTGCTGTAATCTGAAGAGGAATTCGTCTGTGGAGTAGTTTGAGATGGAGCAAAGAAATTCCTCAGCATGATCCAGTTCTTGAGCCGAGAGTTTGATTAAATTCTGAACTCTTCTTAGCATCTGTCTACTTACCTCTTTCGATTTATCTGAAATTTTCCTACTCGGTTATTTGACTACTTCTCTGTGAAGTAATTGGATGATCCTTCACGTATTTTGATTGGGTTGTGTCATTTGAAGCTGTGAATCCGGTGTGTTTCAAGCTGTGAGTCAGCGGTTGTTGAGAAGCTGTGATCAGCAGATGTGCATGTGAGAGTCTCACACGATTGTCATTTTAGTGGAGCCTCACTAGTTGGTGAGGGTGGATGTAGGTCTCCTTATTGGAGCCGAACCACCTAAAATCTTGCTAGCACTTTTGTGGTTTTCTATTCTCTGCTTAGTGAGTTCGTTTGTCTCACTTGATCGATTGCATTGATTCTAAGTTTTAATTTGGCATATATCTTTAGGGATTTTCTATTCGCACCCCCCCCCTCTAGATAATCCTACTTCACCTAACAGGTACACCAACTCGGTCTCCATGAGGGATCCACAGAGTACGGAGAATCGGAGGTCTTGGCAGAAAGGTCGCTAGTCTACCAATACGGAATGACCGACAGAGAGCTTCCAATCCCCCCAAGTAAGGGCTCCTATGAGTGCAAGTGTGTAGTGATGTACGTATCTCAATCCACATCCATCGGTTTCAAACTTGCGAAAACAATCAACATGATAGCATGAGATGGAACTATGCAATTAACTACACATGGTTTTGAAATATTTTAAATAGCAATTATCACTTTAACAAGGTAGAGCAATGGATGATTCAATCAATAGTTTGCAAGATAGATCATAGCATTAATGAGCAAATAGAATAAGTTAAATTGTTATGTCTTTATCATGGGTTTGCTGGTTTTTTAGGCCATTAGACGGACTATACCATGCATATAAAGTACATATCATGCAAGACTAACATTGAACGCTGTAAAATAGGTCTCAGGTAGGCCTAGAAATCGCTTCCTACACAGTAGACGCTTTTCATAACACAGTGTACGGTCCAAAACACGTCTAACTGTGAAGATATAAATCTCATCCACCATGTGTCGCCTTTAATGTTGAATCATGACGGGGTATCCCGTCGCGTTCATGAAATTCCATTAATAAAACAATATAAAATTTTTTCCAAAATCCTTGGCGGGAAAAACATCTGATCTGGTCGGGCTTACCCGTCGCGTATCAGACAGGCACTGAAGTCCACACAACGCGATCCCACGCGGCCCGTGACTGGTCAGGCACTGAATCGCATTGGACCTTACAGCCGTGTTTTACAGAATCGCTTCGACCAAGGACGACGCGATACCAGTCGTTGGAGTCGCGTCGCCTGGACCAGCCGCGTTTCAAACTTCAGACCGAAACACATGAAACAGGACTGATCATCATGCAATGCTATAACTCTCTATCTACTGACCTTTAGACAAAACTCTCAACATGAAACAGTACTAGGACACTAGTATGAGAACTTTCATGTTGTGGGTAGAATCTAGTTCGTCTCGAATAGTGTGCAACAATTTAAGACACAAAATCCCCTAACAGTGCGCACGACTCTTGGAAAACGCTTATAACTCAAGATATACTCAATGAAATTCGATGGAAACCACTTGGACATGAAAGTATACTCGATGCTCTACACATTGGCATATGATTTATTAAGATTTGGCCCGAGATCACCTACCTGTAGACCCATTTCTGACTAATGAGTTGAACCACATTTCTTGTCACCTTAGTAGGCCCCTAGTGGTCACTCCCTTGAGCCCATCATTAGCCTTGTTTTGAGCCATTAACAATTTAAATTGCCTTGAATCCCACCCATTATCAATTTTAGAGAGTCCTTGGCCATTAATAAATCTTATCCTTTCATGTGGTTGGTTGATAATTCACAATTATTCGATTTTATAGTCGCGACGCATCGTAGCGCCGCGTCTCTGAGTCGCGTCGATGCAAGCCGCCATGACAGTCCATGCATTCATGCACGTGGGCATACTGTCGCGACGCCCCACCCCGTCGCGTTTCCAAGGTCGCGGCCCTACGATACGCCGCGCAGCACAGCTGCGCATGCAGGCCTCCACAACCACCTCCTATTTATCCTCCCATGGGCTTATCTTTATCCCTAGGGAATATCTCAACCCCTTGGGTGAGATTTGGGCCCTAGGGACTCTCTTGAGGACCCCAGGACTCTCCCATACGATTTTGGGTGACCTTTATATCTCATTTAAATGAGTTTTCACCATAATGGGATATTCTCTCTCTCAAAATCTATAAAACTAAGGCCCTCTCCTCATGGACGAAGGGACCCATTTTTTACCCCGAAGGGCTGCCGAAATCTCCTCTTACCAACACTTAGCCTCGCAGCCACCAGTTTCCCCACCATTTCCTTCACATTCCCCTCCACCAAAACACCCTCATTTCACCATTTATGGAGCATGGAACGTGAGAAGGACGACTCCTGCTACCTCCTGAAGCTTTTGCACACTCGTGGGACTGCATCCACGCCAGGGAGTCGCCCTAATGGACTCATCTTCTCCCCCTCTCTTCCACCTTCATTTCTACATGCATTTTAATGTTGTTTCTAGTTAGATCACACTCACTACATACCCACGTTTTTTTCACAACACCAAGGGGTTTAAAACCACCCTAGGTGCGTTCCTACCATGATTCCCCATTTCCTCTCATTTTTAGAATAGATACTACGCTACATGTTCTAATAGGGCTTTTTTTCTGTCTCTTCTTTGTTTTGGCAGGCACCCGGATTTTCCACGAGGAGCTCTCATTCTCCAGCCGGCTGGAGGATGGGAAGAAGGTCCACACACGACATCTCCTGCACACAGAGAACGTGACAGTGGAGGACACGCGACAAGAGACGCGTCAGGTGGTGGCGACTAGTTCCAGCATCTTCGCGGCAGGTAAGACTGCCGCGACACCAGGTCTGCCTCCTTTCTCTTTCCATTTCCTAGTTAAGTTAGCCCATGTCATTCTCCTCGTTAGGCAACTTACTAGGTGGCGATCACATTCCTACTTCCCATACTACTAGTTTTAGTACCTTTGTGTTGAGGGGGGGCACAATCCTTGTGATTACACCTTTTGGCGATCACGGTGGGACCTTCAGTGCTACCCTCGTGGATTTTTGCCTGCTTGCCATGTTTTCTTCCTTATTTGTCATTTTAGTGCCCTGTTAGTCTGTTTGTTCTTTGTTTCCTACTTCTTTTGTCCCTCGGTTCGGTCGCGGTGTATCGCGGGACACGATAAGGTCGCGGCCCGCGGAAAGACGCGATAGCAGGTCAGTGTTTCTTCTTCTTATATCTGTCTTTTCCTGCTTTTATGAGATCATGCATCCCTGTTCCTTGTCTCTGTCTCATGTATTTTCATGTTTTTGAATGTTAGAATCCTGTTAGGGTTCGGGTTTTCCTTTTATTTCCATTTGTAAGTTTTCGGGACCTGTCGCGGTCGAGAGATAGGACGCGACCAGGTCGCGTCGAGGGTGAACGTCGCGTCAACAGGTACGCTTTGTATGTTAATGTTTTGCTTCATGAATCAGTTTCTGAATGTTTCCTGATCCATGTTGTATTAGTTTAGCATTTTTTGTGCCTTTATTATCTGTTAAGATAGTCTGTGTGAGTCTGGTTTGGTGACTTTCTTTGTTCTCGGGGCTCTGTTCTTATCGCGGCAGGCCGCCCTGTCGCGATAGGGTCGCGGTGTACACGGCCGCCGCGACTCTGCCCGAGAGCTATTTGTTCACCCTGTTTGGTTTTTACTTGTCACTTGTGCATACATTTTGGGCACTTAGGCCCTTGCATACACTACTCGTCCCATTTGTTCAGGTTCCCCCTTGGTTGAGTGAGCCCTCTCACCTACGAGCACTCGTAGGCTGACCGGGCCCACCTTCCGAGGACCTCCGTAAGTCCTCGTGACCGTACGCACGTTGCGGTTCACCGGGATGGTTGTACCCGTCGCGCCATTAGTCTGAGCCACCCCTCGCATGTGAGTGTGTACCACCCTTAGCTACACCGGAGGACTCGAGTTCTTACCTGTTAGGGTCCACTTGACCGAGTGACATCCCTTAATCAATTCATCTAAAGGTCAGGTCGAACCTTAAGAAATTTGTGCATTAATCATGACAACTTGAGTGCTTCGGTTCATCCCTCCTCATCTCAGTCTTTTTTTGCTGTGCTAGAGTCTAGGTGTTGTCAGTATCACCCCCTATTTATTTTGGGGGTGCATGCGTCATTGTTTAGGGAGATCGAGTCAGTCCCCTCCGATCCTTGTATTCTATCATAATCCCTTGTTCGACATGGACCAATTCCGGGTCCTTGCCGACGATGTCCTGCCCATCGGGCTCCTCGAGGATGTGGCCCAACCCCCTACGGCCACACTCCCGGGCATATCCAACCTCCCTTGTCATCGGGAGTCAATCCCGTCCTCCTTCTCCTCCAGGGGGGATGACCCCCATTCGCAATTCAGTCAGCTCCTTCCCCCATCTCACTCCGGACCAAGTCCGTGAGTTTCTAGCGCCGCTGCCAGGGGAAGCGACCTCTATCCCCCGGGTCAGAGTTCAGTCCGACCGGCGGATTCCTCCTCGCCATGTTGCCTCAGCACCCCACCTTCCTTCCTCAGGGAGACCCCACACCCCCTGTCCTCGGCCATCCATTTCTCGGAACCGAGCTACCCTCCTGCACGAGAGGTCCGGCCTCGATCCCCTCCAACTTCAACATATTATACGGCCGATCTGCTCCCCTCCCCGTGAGAGGTCTCACTCTTTGAGCAATCTCGCTCCCTTGTTTCTGCACATCATGTTCAAACCCCTCCGACTTCTTGCGGAGTGGACGAGTATGAAAAAGGAGCTCCATGACCTCAGGAGGCAAATTGATCCTCGGAAGGGCCGATATTGCTCTCCATCATTCCAATACCTCCGGGTACCACCCAGTCAGAGCTTCCCTATTTATCGGTGGTACTCTGGGGTAGGGGACCCATATGTTCATTTAAAGGATTTTTGTCTATGAATCTGCACCGCACAAGTATGACCGCCACCTCATGGCACTTGTTCAGAAAATCCCTAGATGGTTTGGCCCTGGAATGGTTTTATTCTTTGCCCGGAGGAATCCGAGGATTTCCAAATTGTTCAAGAAAGGTTTACAGCAGTTCCAAGATCGGGTTGACCCGAATACTCCTTTGTAGATCTGGTAGCTGAAAAGATGAAGCCCGAAGAGGAGTTCTCAACTTATGCTGACCGGTGGGTTCACTGGCCGCCAAGGTGCGCCCCATGGCGGAGGAGGAGAAAGTCAAGCTATTGATCTCCAATGCTACACCCCAACCTACCGAGCCATCTTAGCCATGAATGACATTACTACCATGCACCAGCTATACAGCCGAGCCCGTTTCATTCAGACCCAACTTAAGGACTCGCATACCTCTATGTTTGAGACCCCTAAGTCCCGTTACACCAAGAAGCTCAAGGCCCAGTCACCAAGAGGATCCAACCAATGAGCAAGTAGGTGCAGTAAGTAACCCCCAAGGCCGATAGGTAGGTCTCCATACACCCAGCAACCTCAGCAGCCATGGAGTAACAATAGGCAGCAACCTCCCCAAGGTCAGAACCCTCCACAAGATCAGCGCCAGTACCCCAAGTTCCTCTCCTCAGAATGGCTATGCCCCCAGAAAGCCCAATGGACCCAAAAGAGCCCAATATCCTCCTCTGCCCGAGTCTTTGGCAGATGTCTTTACAGCCCTCATGTATTGAATGTCCTTAGACTCCCTCCTGAGAAGGTAAATGGAATATGGCAGCAGACCAAACAAAGTATTGTGTCTACCATCGTCATCCGGGCCACAATGTGTCAGATTGTTTCCAATCCGGGACATAATATATGATCTTCATGAGCAGAACCAAATTGATTGGGTAGAAATGAGAGGCTAATCCAGACATTAAGAGACCAACTGGGTCAGAGGCAATAGCACAGCAGCAAAGGCGACAGCACACAACAACAACAACAACAACAACAACAACAGTTCAAACCCTTCCCAACAACAGTACCAGCAACAGCAACAACACAACAGCCGCAGCAGAGCCGGCAAATGACCTAGGCATAATCCGCAAACCCCATGTCAAACACCCGCCTGCTCCAAACCCCAACGTACTCCGCACCTCCTCCACCCGCGCATGTTAACTCAGTCATCCACCACCCCACCACCAGAAGCTCAATGGGCCTTCGACGATGAACACGAAGTGGGCCAGCTTTTGGTATTCCCATATCAGACCCCCTGCCACCACACCTACATCCACTGGGCCTCCCTCCTTCGCACCCACTATCGCCACCATCACCTCACCATCCTATAACCCCCCAGTCATATCACCCATTGTCCCTTCGTCCAGCAACATCTCTCTCTCCCCTACGCCAGCGCCATTACTAGCCAACCCCTCCATCCTTGACACCTCACCTCCTCCACTCCACCATAACCTCACCCTGCGGAGCAGGCGGATTTCCATCGGATGTACCCTAATGCGTTGTACCCATGCCAGGTCAACCGGCACAGCAAACCAGCACTCAACAGCAACAAGATATGGAAGAGATAGACCCGGTCCGGGGACCCATATGACATTCTGAAGCATTTGGATCAAAACCCCGCCAAAATCTCCATATTAGAGCTGATCAAAAGGACAGACTCACCAAGATGCCCTAAGGGCCTTCCTGCAAAGGGTCATGGTCAATGAGGACATGAGAACCCAACAACCTCCTTCAGTACTTCTATTGTGAACAGGGGACCCACTATTACCTTTTCTGATGGTGAATTAGCTGCCCCTGAAGCCAGGAAGATGTCTTTGTGTGTGACACTCACTATAAACAAGGTGGCCATTGACGCAGTGCTAGTAGATACAGGGGTTTCCATTAATGTATGCCCATTGAGCACCCTAAGAGCCTGCAACATCTCAGAGCGCCAATTGCAGCCTACCCCCACCACCATAGCTGCCTACGACAATTCACGACGTGCCTGTCATGGGATTGTCACATTGCAAGCAGAGCTGGGGCCACTTGTCATGTCAATTGAATTTTATGTGTTGAACATCGATCACACTTACAAGGCCATCCTAGGGCGCCCGTGGATTGAATCACTAGGGGCAATACCTTCCACGGCACATCAATGTTTGAAATTCCCCTTCCAAGGGCGGATAGTCAAGGTTAAGAGCGTAGCAACGACCCACACAGTGGAAGCAGTTGAGAGGGTATTGCCATCAATCTGGCCATCGATAAGCCTATTATCTCGTGCTTGATGTGAACTACCCATGGGCTTATACTTTCTCTTCTAACCGCCCGATTGGGTCCCCATCAGTGATAGCTGTCAGGAGGGATGTGACCACGAAAGCAAAAGGTTGGGATATCATGTTCAGGCTCGGCTATCAGTCAGGGAAAGGTTTGGGTGCTCATCTCCAAGGGAGGACCAAGACAGTGGCCGGCACAAAGAAATTCACAAAACATGGTCTAGGATACTCAGAATGGGCTGCGTTCTCATCTTCTTCGCAGTCAGACCATGGCCCACTCACCTGGACATTGTATGAACATTTTGTCAGAGGGCCTGTGCAGCCTAGGTACAATACTATAGTGGAAGAGGCACCAAGGTCAGTGTACCAAGCCCTGGAAGCACAACGACCCAACAAGAAGAAGAGAGCCGAGACAGATACAGAAGCACCTGATCTTGAAGATTTGATTTCATCACTCAGCCTGTTATTTGAGGAACCGGAAGCTGAAAAAGAAGAGCCAGAATCAGAGGATCTCAGCCGCTTGTTCAGTGAGGATGACGAGCCACAGTCTCAGGCAGCAGCATTATCAGCATTAGCAGACCACCAAGCGACAGTTGCTTGCATTTGGTGAGGAAGATGAGATAGTCAGTTCAGCCTTCAAACAAAGGAGCTCTGGCCAGGGTTTTCGGCCTCCCATTCATTTCATTCATCCATCTTGTCTAATTTTGATTTTATTCCCTTATCTCCACCCCATTCTCCAATTCTCCCCCGATGCTGTTGGAGCGTTAATCCGCCCTTCACCTCTCTTCACCATCTTCCTAAATGGCTCGGTGCTGTTTTTC
Source organism: Colocasia esculenta (assembly GCA_014218235.1). Lineage (NCBI taxonomy): Eukaryota > Viridiplantae > Streptophyta > Magnoliopsida > Alismatales > Araceae > Colocasia > Colocasia esculenta. Next base: position 25,995,425 of record CM024758.1, read on the forward strand.
CGAAGCCTCCTAATGTAATGTAGTTCTTTTCATGATAAAAAAAAATGAAAAAAAAACAATCAAAAAAAATGTAGGTTCTTTTTTTTCGGGCGGCGATCCCGTCTTCTCCTTTCCCTTTTTCTTCGACGGCGATCCCCGTTTTCTCCTCTCTCCTTTTCACGGACGGCGATCCCTGTCTCCTGACTCACCCTTCCCACTTTCTGCCTTCATTGTCTAGCTCTCGCACTTTCTCTCGACGGCGATATCCGTCACCCTCGCGCTCCCCTTTGCTTCGGCGGCGTCCCCGTCACCCTCTGCCTCGACGGCGATCCCCGTCACCCCTGCTCCTTCTTTCCTGCTGACAGGATCCCTGCCGTTCTGCTCCTTCTGATCAAGCTGTGCTTTCGCCTGACGACCGACATGGCCGTCCTGGCGATCGGGTGAGGGGCCTTCTGTTCCCCTGCACCCCAACTCTGCTGCGGCACCCTGAGCTCGGGTGCCCGCCTCTTCCTAAGTCCCATTGGAGGACCTTTGCGGCCCTGCGCACCTTTTCCTTTCCTTTCCAATAAACCTCCGGACACTCCTCCGGAGACTTCTGTAAATATCAAGCCTAGTTTAGATTCAGGGGTAGGATCTAGCAAGTCCCCATCCCAGTCTAGGAAGAAGAAGGGTAGTGGCATACCCCACAGGTATCTCCAAGACCTAGTGCAAAGGTGTGGCGCTCTTCTAGCTGTCGAAGGGTTCGTCCAAGAAGCAGTAGTCCTGAACTTAGAGGATCTACGCAAAGAGGAAGGGCTAGACGACGGATTCGGAGTGTATGAGATCTTAGCTGAAGATGACCCATTGGAGGAAAATGATTGTGAGATAGAGGATGCTGCCGAGATGTATGCAAGCGGTATGAGAAGATTCGATGAGCCCACCTCGGCAGTAGACGAACCCACCAAAGAGGTAAACGTGGGAACAGAAGAGGACCCAAGGCTCTTAACCATAGCTTCCAGTCTCCCTCCTGAAGAAGAAAAGGCACTCATAGAGATGTTGAGGGAGTTCAAGGATTCCTTTGCCTGGTCCTATGACGACATGCCCGGCATTGACCCCGAATTGGTAGAACATAGGTTAATTTTAAAGCTAGGGGCAGTTGCCGTCAAGCAAAAGCTAAGGAGGTTCCTCCCCCACATTGCTTTGAAGATGAAAGAGGAAACCGATAAACTACACAAAGCCAAGTTCATCCGTGTAGTCCTCTATCCATTGTGGGTGGCGAACATAGTCCCGTGATGAAAAAAGACGAAGGGTGCACATTTGCATAGACTTCCGAGACTTAAATAGGGCATGTCCAAAGGATGATTTTTCGTTACCTCACTTGGATGTCTTAATTGATAACACTGCAGGGTTCGAAACTCTATCATTTATGGATGGGTATTCAGGCTACAATCAGATTCGTCTAGCCCCGGAGGATCAAGAGAAAACCTCCTTCACCACCCCATGGGGAACTTATTGCTATGTGGTCATGCCGTTTGGATTGAAGAATGCCGGCGCCACCTATCAAAGGGCAATGTTAGCTATCTTCCACGACATGATTCATATTGATGTTGAGGTATACGTGGATGATATCGTGGTGAAGTCTCGGACCAGAAGAGAACACTCCTCCGTGCTTGCCAGGGTTTTTCGTCGCGCACAAGAATACCAATTGAAGATGAATCCAAAGAAGTGCGTATTTTGGGTTTCTTCAGGCAAGCTGTTAGGCTTCATAGTTAGCAAACGAGGGATTCAAATAGACCCACACAAGGCCAAGGCGATAAATGAAATGCCTCCTCCCAAGAACATATCTGAGCTTCGAGGTTTGATTGGTCGGCTTCAGTTTATAAGGAGATTCATATCTCAGCATTCCCAAAGATGTTGTCCCTTCTATGAACTATTGAAAGGAGGAGTAAGTTTCAATGGAACGCCAAGTGCCAAGAGGCCTTTGATGAACTCAAGAGTTATCTCATGAATCCGCCCGTGCTTCAGGACCTATCCCTGGGAAACCCTTATCCTATATCTGTCGACTATTGAGGACTCCCTAGGAGCTGTCCTTGCCCAACATGACGAACCCGGCAAAGAAAGGGCAGTCTATTACCTATCTAGGCTCTTCAATCCTTCCGAGCTCAAACTCACTACGATGGAGAAAACATGTGCAGCGCTAGTTTGGGTAGTGCAGAAATTGAAGCACTACTTCCTAGCTCATAAGGTGAGTTTGATTTATAGAATGGACCCTATTAGGTATCTCCTAGAGAAGCCAATCCTCGCCGACAGATTGGCACGCTGGCAAAGTTTTCTCTCTCAATTTGATATCACCTTCATAGTTCAGAAAGCCATAAAAGGGTATGTCATTGCTGAGCACCTTGCTCACCTTCCTCTCCCTCACAGTGACATGGTTCAAGAGGAATTCCCCGATGAAAACCTGTCACTCATCTCTCGCGATCCCTTCTGGTCGCTCCACTTTGATGGAGCTCTCAATTCTAGGGGACGGGGCATAGGCGCTGTTTTGCTCACCCCAGAAGGGATCACCATTCCTCTAGCCTATCAGCTCCAATTCTATGCCACCAACAATATCTCCGAGTATGAGGCTCTCCTTGCCGGTCTTAAGCTTGCCTACCTCTTAAGCGCGCGTCATCTCAAGATCATAGGAGACTCTCAACTCGTCCTTCGGCAAGTCCTTTCTACTTACCGCACTCGTGACCCTAAACTCAAGCCCTATCAAGATCTGGTCACACTCCTAGCCAAGCAATTCCGTCAACTCATCTACATTCATACTCCTCGCTCTCAAAATATCCTGGCCGATGCCCTCACATCCCTGGCCTCCTCTCTCTCCTTCCCTCTCAGCCGCAGCGCTGAGACAATCACTGTTCAAAGGCAAGAGGCTCCCTCCACTCAGGATCCTTGGTTCGTTAACCTTAGGAGCTCTCTAGTTTTGAAGGCAGAGAGAAAAGAAGCGAAGGAGTTATTGCTTGTGGAGCTAGGAGAAATGATGGAAGAAGAAAGGCCGTGGTACCACGAAATTGAGCAATATTGCAGAGACGGTACCTTCCCCGAAGAAGCTGAAGCAGAGGACAAGCGAGCCATCCGTAGAGCGGCGTTGAGGTATACCCTTATTGGTGAAGTGCTCTACAGACGCGCTCTAAATGGAATGCTCCTCCGATGTTTGTCGGACGAAGAAGCTTGGAAGGTAGTGGAAGGATCCCATTCTAGTGAATGCGGAGGGCATGTCAATAGCCAAATGTTGGCTAAGAAAATTCTTAGGCAGGGCTACTACTGGCCGACCCTAGAAGAAGACTGTGCCATCTACGTTCGTAGGTGTATCAAATGCCAGATCTATGCCGATAAAATCCATGCCCCTTTCTTCCTCTTTGCATCCGCTATCTTCCCCTTGGCCTTTCTCCATGTGGGCCTTTGATATCATCGGGCCTCTTGGTGATCCTAATGCTCAGATAAAACAAAAATCCTTCATTCTCACTGCTACTGAGTACTTCACCAAGTGGGCCGAAGCTGAAGCATTTGCAGAAATCAAAGGTTCAACCGTGTGCAGATTCATCATGAGGAACATCATCGCGCGGTTCGGAGTGCCAAGCAGCCTCGTCACCGACAATGGACCCCAATTCATATCTCAAGAGCTTCAAGACCTATGTAAGAAATTCAACATTTCCTTGCATCATTCGTCTCCATACTATCCGCAGGGCAACGGCCAGGCCGAAGCTACGAACAAAACACTTTTGAAAATTCTAAAGAAAACTTGTGAGTCTAATAAATTTGCTGATTGGCCAGAGAAACTAATCGAGGCTCTGTGGGCCTACCGCACCTCCGTCTGCACGCCCACTGGGCAAACTCCATTCTCACTTACTTATGGGATGGAGGCGGTATGTCCACACGAGATCCTCATTCCTTCGCTAAGGGTTCAGCTGGACAAGGAACTTAATCCCGATGAACATCGGGAGGCGTTGCTTACGCAGCTAGAACTCTTAGATGAACGACGTTTAGCTGCAGCTGATCATGTACTTTCATATCAAAATAGACTCTCAAGATCTTTTCAAAAGAAAGTGATTGAGCGCAAATTCCAAGAAGGAGACATGGTTTTGAAGAGAATTTTCATAAAACCTGGAGGTCTGAGGTCCAAATTGTCAGCAAATTGGGAAGGGTCGTACGTCGTTAAGGAAGTGTACCCCGGAAACGCGTATAGGCTAGTTAATGCCGATGGTGAGGAGCTCTCTCACCCATGGAATGGATTGTACCTTAAAAGATTCTACCCCTAATAATTTTGATAACAACACCAATTTGCAGAAGAATGACATTGGCCATGTGTCTCACTCCCCCTCGTAATGGTAAATAACCTTTATGTCCGGCTACACACACAAGACGGCGACCGAAGGTCAATTCCCCTTTGTTTATGGTGTTTCTGCTCACCCGTATAGGGAACCTGAGGTCAATTCTCTTCTTACTCGGACAAGGTCCAGGGGCAAAGGGGAGGCTAGCATGTAAACAGCAAGCGTATAGATCATGTGTATGAAGTCTCAAAGAGGGACGGTCAATTCAAAAGAAAAGCAAAAGGAAATGATGAAATAGCGAAAGAAAATGATGAAAATAAGGGGCATGTCAAAGAGTGGCAGTACAGTTCCCCGCGGGGATGCTCTTGAGCCCGGTCGTACGCATGCCCCCAATTCAAAAAGAGCAATGACCTTAAAGTCCCTGGACAATAAACGAATTTCACATGTAACATACTCATTGCAAGTCTTACAAGCCAGTAACCCCAACCCCAAGACCAAGTCTTGTTTCATTGCTAATCTTCCTGTTCTCCCTAAAAAGACCAAAGAACCCCTACACCTGGTCTGTGTTGGAACATTAATATTGAAGGGGCAAGAAACCTTAGTAAGCCAAAGATGAATGCACGCCGCACATAGATTTTATTCGCCAAACAAGGGATGAGGATGAGGTCCATGGCTAATTACTCAAGGAGCAAGAGGTGTTGTTATCAGAAAATCTCAAAAATTCAAAAAAATTAGAAAATCTCAAAAGCCAAAAAAAATATCAGAAATCTCAAAAAAACAAAAAAAAAATCAGAAATCTAAAAAAAAGCCAAAAAAATCAGAAATCTCAAAAATCAAAAAAAAAAAACCAGAAATCTCTAAAAAAAAAAAAAAATCAAAAAATCAAAAAAATTTTAAAAATCCAAAAGAATGTGTGTACATACCGCTTTCCTTTAGCATGCATTGTTTATTTTCCTTTCCGCCTATTTAATAAGGCTCAGCCCTTGACAATTACAAAGTTGGATTCATGTTTATTTAAGCACAAGGGGCTGAGTCAAAGGGCAGATCTAACTGTTTTGCTAAGTGTGCAGGGACAGGTAATTCTAAGGGACACGCAACGTTGTACTCAGTACTCTTGTCTCTCTCTTTCTCTCCCATGTTTGAAACTCATCTCACACTTGTGTCATTCGCAAATCATTCATTCCATAAAGATTGACATAAAGTAAAATTTTCACTAAGAGATGAACAATATGTACAAAAGATAGAGGGGAGGTGGTTCACAAACTCCTCACTGTCCACCACCACTCTCCCCAGATCCCTCCTGCCTCTCTGCTGGTGGTGGCATCTCACCACCATCCCTATCACCCTGAGCGCTACCCTCACTGCGGTGGCGCCTCTCATCCTCCTCGTTCCTCCGCCGATTGGAGGAACCTGCCAAATACTGTCTGACTGAGGCGCCACTCGCCCCACTAACACCAGTCCTACTCCTAGCTGCCTCTCCGAAGGTCTTCACCATACCCCGGAGCTCATCGATCCTAATCTGCTGTGCCATCACCTCTGTACGCAGTCCCACTATCTCGCTCTGGTCCGCAGGCGGCCCCTGCACCCGTAATGTCACCAGCTCTGCCATGGCCTCGGCCACCCTCTGCTCCGCTGCGTCCGCCCGGATGCGCAGCTAGTCTCTCTCGCCTCTGGCCGTGTCCATCTGCCCCTGCAACTGATCCGCGCGGTCGGTGGCAGTCCTCAGCTCCCTCTCCTGCAAAGGAACGGTCTAGTCAATGCCAAGTGTTCATAACTTTCAAACTAGAAGGTCTACCTTACTTACCCGCTCCTCCAGGTCCCTCTGTGTCTCCTCTGTGCGCCTGACTGCAGCTGCCAGTCGGTCCTCCAGATCCGACTGGGTGCTCTCCGCTGCTCTCGAGGAGGAGGCACCAGCAGCTACGACACTCCTTACTCTCTCCAACTCCCTCCGCTGCACAAGAAAACGCATGTTAAACCCCCCAAATCAGCTTTGAAAGTTGTTAAGTACCGAAGTCTGAGTAAGTACTTACCAGCTGCTCTGCATCCTTCTGCGCCACCTCACGGTCCTGCGTCGTTGAGAAGAGCAGGGCTCGGAGTGATGCAATCTCGCCAGCCAAGTCCACCTGCAATTCATGTCCAATTCATTAGTTCGATTCCATAAAATCAAATTCAATAAGTTGTGGTTTAGGGGTTTTACCTGGTGTCGGGCGCTCCTGTATACCTTTTCTCCATACTTCAAGGTGTATGCCTGGAGGTACGCATCGTCGGTAGTCGCGTTGGACTTGACGGCCTTGCCTCGGCGCTCCCAGTTTTGGATTTGCTCCTTTGCCCACTCACGCCAATCTGTGGTGTCGTGGAGCCCCCGGAAACTCCGACCCGGTCGGCGAAAACGGTCCCGGACCGGGAACTCCACTGCCCTCTGCCGAAGCCCGAGTGAGCGCTGGCATAGGAACAAGTGAAGAGGTAGCACCAGGTTGAGTGCATGCACCCACACCGACCTACCGAAGTAGGGGCCGGCCTGCACCAACCAGGGCTGTCCCTCGTCGCTCTCCCCCAGATATGGCTGCCAAACCACCTGCACATCAAAAGTTCAGTCAGTCATCAAGTAATTAAATCAAACACTAATCAAAAGGAAAATGTTAGAGCACTTACATCCAAGTGAGGGTAGCTGTCTATCGCCTCCTGCAGGCGCTCGAGCTGGTCACCAAGGCTGCGGGAGTCCCGGCGAGAATCCCAACGGCGTGCAATGGGCACGAGGCCTGACCGTGTGAGATCCCCTCTCCCCAAGGCTGGGAAGTGAAGGTAAGTCCAGACCTGCAAAGTGAGAAGCAGATTAGGTGGCAGTTTAAAGAAAAATTGTTGTTTAATTCAAGGGTTAGGGAGATGAAGTGTACCTGGATAAAAGGGAAGAATCCGCTAGTCGAGGTCTGCCGCTCAGAGGCGCCCAAGCTGTCAACTGGTGCGCTAGGAAGGCCGCTCCCCAGGCATACCCCTACCTCCGCCAAGTCATCCAGAAGAGGTAGGAAGCGGCAATGGACTGCATCGCCCCTCGTCGCAAACAAAAGTCTGCCAAGAAACAGGACGAGGAAACGACGCAAGTCCAGGTCCGCCTCCACTCCTGGCTCGCTCGCCAACTCCCTCCGGCTAATCCTAACCAGTCTCTCGAAGTGCTCATCATCCGTCTCCCTGCTCCTTTCCCCACATCATATAACCCAAGACTCTCCTGCAGTGCTACCCTGGGACAAGGGATGACCTATGACCTACAAGTAACCCTAACAATCGCTCAGCTAGGTCCTGGTAGCACGGGTAGGTAAACCACTCACCGGTCTCCCGTAAATCCTGAGCCCTGTGATCCGGCTCACGTCCTCGAGGCTGGGGATCATGTGTCCCCATGGGAATATGAAGGCGGTCGTCTCCGTGTCCCACCTGCTCCGCAGAGCCTGAGTGAGAGGGGTCCGCCCTCATTCTCCCTATCCTAAAAATCTCCCCGAACCCCATCTCCTCCACTCTCTCTCTCTAGAAAGGGGGGAAGGCCAAGAAAACAGCCAAAACTAACGTCCAGGATACTCGGGCCTTCATCGCACCCTGCAAGCACAATTGAATTATTAAAACAGTCAGTGTTTTGGTGTTTGGTTGAAGTCGCGACTCTCATAGAGGTCGCGACCTTGTCGCGACAGTGCGGTGCACTGCAACCTTATCGTGTCACCTTTCTAGGCCGCGATAAGGTCGCGTCGACATGCATCGCCGCGACATGGTCGCGGCGCCCATGACCGTCGCGACAACCAGTTGCGACGGGTCACGCTGACGCATTCTCAGGACCAGACCGGTCGAAGCCTCCCTTGTCCGAGCCTCTTTCCCATGGGCGTCACTCCCTACATCCGCCCTCTAGGGGCTCCGTCTACTATTCCTACACATCCATTAAAGGCTTAAGGTCGGATTTACTTACTGATTTCATCACCTTTGCCTTCTCCTTCCTCGCCTCTTCCACATCGACGGCGGGGGCCTCCACCTCTTCCTCCTCCATCTCGATGTCCATCTCCACCTCCTCGGCCGGGGGCGCCTCCGCCCGGCGCCGGGAGCTCCGTCGCTCGGCGTGACGCTTCCTCCATGAGGATCCTTCGCCGGTGTTTCCTCCTTCCATGACCCCTTTTTTGGGATGATTAGGTTGAATTTGAGAGAGAATGCAAGAAAAGGAGCAAAGATTGCAAAGATTGCAAAGGGGGATCTGAAGATTCGAAGGTTGGAGGTTTGGGATGCTTGAAAGCAAGGAAAGGGGAAGAGGAAGGCGCCCTTTGCATTTTGAATTGCTCGGTTCGAGTCGCGTTATTGCGGGAGGTCACGTCTTTGTCGCGTCGGTTAGGGTGGCCGCGACATGATCGCGACCACCCGCCTTGACGCGTTCTCAAGGCGATCTTAAGGGTTGTCGCGACATAAACAGAGCCCATTGCGCATGCAGGAAAATTCTGTTTTATTCATTCATCAAGTCTATACATTCACTAATTCTTTCCTACAACTAATTAAATGCCAAAATTCTGCCCTAACTACCATCTGATGTCCTCCCTACAATCAATCCAATCAATTCTCAAATGACCCCCGCTGCCAGCTGAATCTTCTTCAATGCCTCAAGGTATTCCTTGGTCACGTCCTCATCTTCCATACCTCGGCTTGAAGGAGACCCAATGCACATCCTTCCCAATGGACAATGGCGCTGCGCACGTCGCGCTCGTCCTGCTCGTCACCCCTCTTCCTCTCTTGAACGGGCGGGTAATGCGATAAGAGAGGAACAAACCGTGCGAGCCGCACCGCATTGGAGGTAACACCGGTCTGGGTTGTAGAGAACCAACGCTTCATTGCCCAGCAGTCGCAACGCCAGTCCGGTGCGCTGAGGAAGATGGATCATCCGGTTGTGCAAGAAACGTGGGCGCATTTCAAATTCGGCCACGGTCATCCTTTTGAAGTAATCATGCCATGCCTTCAGCCCTTTCAATTGAGCAGTTTTGCACCACGCCTTAGTACTCATGCGGAGAGGTCCGCCCACGAATGCTAGGGATGGTGGAGCATCGTTTTGCACTACGTCGCCAGGTTCTCCATCGCCCGAAACTGAATGTGCATACCCATCCAAAGCTCGAGGGCGATGACCGAGCCGTAGAAGGGACCCCCAGTAGCTGCAGAAGTCAACCCAGCATAATGATATCCCAAGATCGCCTGGCCGATACTCATACCTTCTAAAATTGAGGCGATGATGCTGAGATTGGCAAAAGAGATGGCGCCGTCCATTTCTGGGAAAAGAATGACCCCGCAAATGCAGATTGCGGCCGCCTTAGCAAAGGCCGTGTGGTTCTCGGTCTTGCGCTTGCATTGGGAAGTAATCCACTACGCAATGGGGAGGAGATGCACATGCATCCCGCTGGTCATAGAGTGCAAATCCGTCTTTTTCATGGTGATTTCTGCAAGGATGCTCCACGAATTGATCGGCGCCACAGTGTATGAGATCGCAAGCTCCTCGCCCCTCTGGTACCGTCGGAGGTCGAGCATTATCTCTAGCTCCTCTAGTAAGATGGTGGCCTCGAACGTGGGGAAGACAAATGTATGCGTCTGCGGATGCCATAGTTCCGCGAGCGCAGTGACACTATCCCACATGTGCACGATTTGTCATATTTCTTGGCAAGGACGAACACCGTGGATAGTCCTCACTCCTTCAATTTCTGGATTGACGCGGGCGGCAGTAATTCGAGCATGGGCGTTAACCAAGGCACCCTGGAAAACCTCCTCTGCCCGGGTAAGATCTGAGAAGAGATAGAAGGTTGAGAGGAAGAACGGAGTGAAGAAAGAAGAAAAATAGGGGAAAATAGAGTAGAAATTTAGGTTTTGGAAAAGAAGAGAAAGATGCTTACTTGAAGCTCCGGGCGCGTGCATATGCATCCCGAGATGGCGGAGAGTCGCTGGAGATCCGCGTGCGATTCACGGGCCGCCTTCGGTCCGGCATATGGCGGGATGTCCTCCTAGAAAGCAGAAAAGCTTCTCTTCATGGCTGCAAAAGGAGGGTTTTGAAGAACAGATGAAGTAGGGGTTTAGCTGCGGGATTAGCCCCCAAAACCCTCCTTTTATAGAGCTTAGGTAGATGCAAACCCAGTCTAATCCCGTCTCTAGGTGTTAGGATAAGATTAGGAGAGGTTTAGGAGTCCTATTTCCTACGTTTTCTGAGTTTGGTCGGAGTCGCGACGTCGCGATATGACGTGACCAAGTCGCGACATGGAGGGGCGTCGCGACATGTCGCGGTCACCAAGGCCGCTGCCTCTTTATCTGTTGTGTTGTTTCCATGTCTGTGCTTAGTGTATTTGTTTGCTTGATTATATTTGTGTATATATTGTCGTTTCGTGCTTATTATGTCTGTTTATTGTCAAAAAAAAAGTGAAAATCAGAAAACCAAAAAAAAGGAAAAGAGGTCGTCACAGGTAAGTCAGGTAAGTATTTCTTCCCTTACTCCCCTGCATTATTATATGGTATTCTAGCTATTATATCATGTCAAGGACCGGCTGGTTCTCAATGTGCTCTGGGATTTGAGTTCTCCTTTACCAAAAACAGTGATAATCTAGGTGCACATTATTAATCGTCGGATAGGCCGTTAGGTCGGGTAAGTTCGGGGACGATGGATTCAGGCCTGCACTGCGGTTGTGGGTAGTCTCTTGACCCGCTCTTATTTGGCTTAACATTATATCCTTGATGTATTTTCTATTTTCTCCTTTTCTTTGCATTCGTTTTAACGATTTCTTTTATTTTAGCCCAGCATGCATCATGTAGGACTTTGAGCTTTCCCGACGCATTTCTGACTATTGATGAGCCCTTGTTGAGTGCCCAATCATCCTTCAAATTCCAAACAAGAAATCTAATTCCACTCCGAATGGAAGGTTTGCCTCCGAGTGAGTTGTTCCCGTCAGTTTGACAAGAATTCCCTGTCTAGATTTCTATCAAATTTTTGTCCTATTCCTTTGATCCGTTTTGGTTGAGAATCGCTCCCAGGACAGAGTCATGAGTTACCTGCCTGGCACGCACGTGTCCCTCCAAAATGAAACCTGCAGGCCAATCGGCTAGGGTACCTCTCAATCGAGGGGTTGATCGTCCTCTTCTTTTCTCCTTCTCGTCCAGACTTATGCTTTTCTTTGCATTCTGCTTGAGCAGCTAACTCGGGGCATTCACAAAGATTCCAATTGCTTGTTGGTACATTGGGTGTCTCTTTACCTTGGCTCCCACTTTTCAGTCCACTCTGCATCATTTCCTTTCCGCCGCTCTTCATGAAACCTCCACTCCACTTTTTTATTTCCTTGCAAAGTGGAATCCAAGGAGGGGCAATCTGTAGACAACCATTTCTGACTAATGAGTTGAACCACATTTCTTGTCACCTTAGTAGGCCCCTAGTTGGTCACTCACCTTGAGCCATCATTAGCCTTGTTTTGAGCCATACAAATTTAAATTGCCTTGAAATCCCGCCCATTATCTGAAAGGTTTGCGGAATCCCAATATGGTAATCTAGAAGGGGGGTTGAATAGATTACTACCAATTAAAAGTATGAAAACAACCCTTTTTCAATCACAACAAAGTCTTTTGAATTTTCTGTAGAAACAACGTGAGACTTAGATGTGTTGACGATGTGTAGGTGAGTTAGCAATCTATCTAGTGTGTGAATGCAACGTGCCTATCAAGCATCTAACGTGAAAATCGTTCAAACCACAAGATACGAAGATTTACGTGGTTCGGAGTACACAAATCGTGTATCCTACGTCCACGGCACACACACACACACAGAAAACTGCTTATCAGCGAGTTCGGTGACTACAACTCACACACACGTGTTTTCTGATGTGCACCCACGATCAGAACAACACACACACGTGATCTCAAGCACAAGGATCGCTTGAATCACCACAACACACACACAGATGGTAGAAATATGAAAACAGAGAGAGTTCTGAGTGAGAGAATAAATCCTGGTGAAGAACTCTTCTGAGAACGCCTGGAGGAAGTTCAATCTTCGACTTGAATGCTTTGAGTCGATGGAGAAGGTTGAATCCTCGACGTTCTTCTTTCAGGAACTGCTGGATCGACGGATCTTTAGGGCTCTGTGCAGCAGTCTGAAGCAGGGCAGCAGCAACTCTTGTGAAACTTGGAGTAGCTCTAGGGTTTGGTTGTGGCTGCTTCTCTGCGAAATTTCCTTCTAAGAGGTGTTTAAATATAGGAGTTCTCACATGGAGAAACGTGAGAGTTGGAAACACCTCCTAGGATAACTTAGAAACTTTCCGTAATTTGAATTGTACTCTGTCTGTCGACAGGTCTTGGCCATCTGTCGACAGGCGACAGTAAGACAGAAGTATGGATCTTCAGCTCTGTGAGATCTGTCGACAGTCGAAGACCATCTGTCGACAGATGTGCTCTTTTGTGTAAACGACAGAAGTCTGGATATCTGGACTGTGAGATCTGTCGACAGCCGATCTGTCATCTGTCGACAGATGAAGCTTTCTGAACTATGGGTCTTCTGGCAGACCACACCTGTGAGATCTGTCGACAGGTCTTTTGTGTCTGTCGACAGGTAACCTTGTTTTGCTTTTGTGATCTTTTTCACTTGCTTGGAGAGAGCTTGACTTTGTGCATTTGTACCTACATGATGAAACATGTAAAACTAAGTATTTTGAATACACAAATATCAAGTATTGCATTGGTTTCTATTTCATGTGTTACATGTATCAAACCTCAATTGAAGTTATTCATCATCGAAAAACATGTTGCTATAAATGTTAGAATGAAAACCCAACATTCTCCCCCTTTTTGATGATGACAAAATTTATCAATTAATGCACATTGAGGTTTCTCCCCCTTTTGACAACATCTAAAAGCATTCATCAGACAAACATATAGACAAACATGGAACATGGCACTGTGAATTCATTGATTTGAAGGAGGCATACACAGTACAAAAAGTTGTTTGACTGAGAGTAAACATGAAAGAGAAAGAAGATACATGACCACAAAGTGAAATAAAAAGACCATAAGACTCAGACAAGACAGGACATAGACACTACGTGAAGACCCATTCCTAGACATAAAGCCTATCTAGGCAGCATCATCAGCAGGCGGAGCTGGAGCCTGACGAGTGTTATGCATCTCTGTCTGAAGCCTTGTCATACGGAGCTGGAGCTGGACTTGAGTGTCCGCAAGTGATTCCAGACTCGAGTCCACTGTATCCAATCTTGTGTTCAGGTTCTCAAATCCAGTGGTCATCTGTTGCTGTAACTGTGCAATCAAATCTCTAATGGATGGTTGAGCTGGAGCATCACTAACAATCTCAACGCCGGCATACCATGTGATCCAGACTGGGAGTCTCATCCTCGTCATCTTCAGCATCATCAGCAAGATTCTCATCTTCGTCTTCAACATTCTCCTCTACGGCATCAGCAGGTGCTTTACCCTTAAGCTCCCGGGTAACAATTCCATCAACAAGCTTGTATCCCATGCGATGTGCTGCAGTGAGATCAAAGCTGTTGCGAGAATTTAGCTCTATGCACTCGCTGTCTGGAATGTCAATGCCGATGAACCTCATGAGGGAGGTAAGTGGACAGGCAAAGGGCATCGACCTCCGGGGTTGGTAGAATGTTTTGTGGATAAGACTAAGCATCAGAAGCGGGAGATTAATGGGTTCACAACTGAGGAAGAAGGTGAAGAGAGATTTGTGAACATCGGTGACCAACTCCCGACTGCCATGTTTAGGCGCAATCATGGTAGTGAATATGTGGTGGATCATCCTGATCAATGGAGGAAATGAGTTTGCATTGAGTTTAGAGATTTTCTTGGTGCCATCATAATCCTCAAGTGTGAGGAGAGGGTAGTAGACAGAGGCATCCGGTTTGTGGCTTAGGATATCAACTCCAGAATTGGGGATTTGAAGGGCTGTGCAAAGAAGATTTTCAGTGAGTTGAAAAGTGGTGCCCTTGACGGTGGTAAAGAAACGATTATCTGGAGTGAAGCCAAGGTGGTTGTAGAAGTCACGAACGGCAGAAGGAGAATACCGCATGTGACGGTAGAGAAACGGAGTCCAGCCCTGACTGTCGAATAGGGGTGGAGATTAGGAAACATGACGGCCAAGGACTCAAACTCTACATACCGTTGCTGGACAAACTTGGTATGCGTCCCCTTTGAGTGGGTGAGGTGAAGACGGGGAGGCACCACAAGCTCGGGAAGACGATCGTCCCGATGCTTTGTCCTGCGCTCAGCCTCAGCCCCGTCGGCCCGAGAAGAGGAGGGACGGCGGCGAGAAGCCAATTTCTTGGACGGCCTGGAAGACATGAGGAAGGCTAGAAGAAGAAGGATGAGTGTGAGAAGGAGACGTGGGTGAGGGCTCGGATGAGAGGAAGGAAGACCGGAGGAAGGTAGGGTTTTCCGTCCAGAACAGGGGATGGAGATTTGGAGGGGAGGTGGAGAGGGGTTTTGGTGGTAGGAGGAGAAGGGTTCCTATGGATGCCTTTTTATAGAAAGAGGAGGGGATTTTAAAAGGCAAGCCCCACCAAAAAAGCCCCAAACGGCGTGCCCGTTGGACTTCCCAAACTGGGTCTGCCGCCGGCTGTCGACAGATGATAGGGGATCTGTCGACAGATCCTGCAGAGTTTCTGCCAGTGATGTGAGATGTGGATTTTGAAGAAAGAAATGGGAGCATGGTTACATGAGTCATATTTGTAAGGTGTAACATGGGTAAACACATATTGTAACCTATCATTGTCATGGACATTAAGGCTCTCCCACTTACCTAAATGGTTTAAACATAATACCCAAGGGACTTAAAGTTAAAGCATTAAGAGAACATTTTCCATTCGTTGAGAAAGGACACCATTACCCTTGGTTGATTAAGGACATTGTAGACCAACACTATCCCAAGTTTATGATGATCAAATGATGATTGACAGTACATGACCTTTAGATTTGAGACACTGTGGAGGCTTCACACTATTTCAAATTTTTTGCTTTCAAGACAAGAATGCAATGGGAAAAGTGATATTCAAGATAACTTCACACCTTTTGACATGAGGATAGACATGACAAGTGCCCGTACCCCAGTTACTCAGTCGAAGTTTCCATTATACCGTTGTATAGAGATAATGAGTTTGTTTTTTGACGCGAGGGCAGACATTTGTGATGCCCGTCTCCCCGGTTACTCAGCAAGACCCATCATAGCTCTACCTTTATCCCATTTTTGTTTTTAAATGACGTTATATATTTTCTGAAATAGGTAGCTTTTCTCCATTTTAGCTTAAACTTAAGATCAAGGAGATGTATATGATGATCCTTCAGTTCAAAACATAAAGTTCAATGACCATAAGATTTTTCAATTGTATTGAGAATGGTGTGAGCCTACAAGGAAATTATTCAATGGAGTTTAGGTGTTAATCCTCTAAGATAGTTCAATGTTTTCAAAATGATGTAACATAAACCCAAGCATGAGTAGTATGTCCAAATCATGGTGGTTTAGGGGATAGCATCAATATCATGTATATATGATGAAGTTAAACATGTATATCCACCCAATAAACACCTTAGTGAAAGTTCATGAACCTGCTGAACAAGTAGGATGTGAAATAGGCATGAATTACTTGAAGAGTTGGTGTCTGTCGACAGCTAGAGAAGTGCCTGTCGACAGATCACACAGACAGAAGAAAGGCCAGTTCGGGCAGAGCAGAACCTGTGAGATCTGTCGACAGATAAGTTGTCGTCTGTCGACAGATTGCACAGACAGAAGAATTAGAGTTCTGTGAGGCCTGATCTGTCGACAGATGGAGTGGGAGCTGTCGACAGATGCCTGTGCAAAGCTGGTTTAAGATTAGAATGAAGAGTGAGATGATCATGACAAGTGAGGGAATTGAAAATACACATGGAATGAGTGATTCTCCTCTCATGAAGGACATCTAACCTAGACTTGCTCCCCCATAGTGTGTGCTCATGTGAAAACAAGCAATTGAGTATTCAAGACACACTATTACAACTGGACCAATCATGTGAGCACACCAAGCTTTCAGGAAGACAGATTGTTAAGATTGTCAATGTTTCACTGAAGTGGAGAATGGGCAAATTGTAAAGAAACTCATCCCTATATAAAGTACATACCCCTTACATGCATGTCAACTATGGATACGTGGCGGAGGATCTTTCCTCTACGCATAATGAGAGTTTCCAAACAAGCTTTACTTGTTCTTCCACAAACACTATTTAATATACCTCATAGTTGGTGCACACAAGAGACATATGCTCAGTATATGGATAAGTTTCACTGCAATTTACACAAGCCCAATTCTCTTCTCAAGTGGTGAATCTATCTTCAGCTAGAGGTTTGGTAAAGATGTCAGCCAATTGTTTTTCTGTGGGTATGAAACTGATTTCTAAGTTTTTGTTGGCTACCTCATCTCTCAAGAAGTGGTGACGGATTTCTATGTGTTTTGTCCTAGAGTGTTGAATGGGATTCTTTGATAAGTTGATTGCACTGGTGTTGTCACATAGGATAGGTGTGCATCCAATATCAATGTTATAGTCACACAACTGACTTTTATCCACAACACTTGTGCCGCACAACTCCCTGCAGCAACATATTCTGCCTCTGCAGTGGATAGTGCAACCGAGTGTTGCTTCTTGGATGCCCACGAAACCATGCAACTGCCAAGGATTTGGCAATAGCCACTAGTGCTTTTCCTGTCAATTTTACATCCAGCATAGTCAGCATCAGAATATGAAACCAAGTCAAAGCTACTACCTGCTGGATACCAAAGACCCAAATCAAACGTACCTGAGAGATATCTGAAAATTCTCTTAACGGCAATTAAGTGGCTTTCCTTTGGACTAGATTGGTATCTAGCACAAAGGCAAACGCTGAACTGGATGTCTGGTCTACTTGCAGTAAGATAAAGGAGTGAGCCAATCATACCTCGAAATTGTTTGGCATCTACCGATTTACCTTTCGCATCACTTTCTAGCTTAATGCTTGTGCTCATGGGTGTTGAGGCATGTTTAGCTTCTTCAAACTGAAACTTTTTCAGTAGCTCTTTGACATATTTTTCTTGGTTGATGAAGAATCCGTCTTCCAATTGTTTGACCTGCAAACCAAGAAAAATTGAAGCTCCCCATAAGACTCATCTCAAATTCACTGTGCATATGTTTGGAGAATTCTTCACACAGTGAAGGATTAGTAGAACCAAAGATAATGTCGTCCACATAGACTTGAACAACAATTATATGATTGCGGACTTTCTTTGTAAAGAGAGTTTGGTCTACCTTACCTCTTGAGTAGTTTTTGCTTACCAGAAATGTGCTCAGCCTGTCGTACCAAGCTCGGGGTGCCTGTTTCAAACCATAAAGAGCTTTGTGCAATTTAAATACATGGTTTGGTTTATCATGATCCTCAAAGCCAGGTGGTTGAGAAACGTAGACTTCCTCTTTTATGTAGCCATTTAAGAAAGCAGTTTTGACATCCATTTGATACAATTTAAATTTGTTTGAGCATGCATATGCTAACAAGATTCTAACTGCTTCTAGCCTAGCTACTGGTGCAAAAGATTCTTCAAAGTCTACACCAAATTCCTGATTATATCCTTTTGCAACCAGTCTAGCCTTGTTTCTCACCACTTTACCCTCTTCATTGAGTTTGTTTCTAAAGACCCACCTTGTACCTATGACAGACATTTCAGGGGTTTTAGGAACTAAACTCCATACATTATTTCTTTGGAATTGCCCAAGCTCCTCATGCATAGCATCAATCCATGAATCTTCTTTTAAGGCTTCTTCAACATTCTTGGGTTCCACTTGAGAGACAAAAGCTAAATAGTCCTGTTCGACTATTTGATTAACCTTAGATCTAGTTTGAACCGACTCATTTAAATTTCCTATCACATTCTCAAGAGGATGATCTTTTGAATACCTCACATTCATGACTGTTGAAGGGCCTGGAAGATCTTGCATTTGAGGAGTTGGTTCTGGAGGAGGAAGTGCTTGGGGTAGTTCAAGTTGATGTTCTTCCTCTTGTGGATCTTTGTCAGGTACATCTTCTGAATTGTTGAACGGGAGAATATCTTCTTCATCATTATACCTGCGAAGATATCCACTTTTAGTCTTGACAGTTGTTATAGAGATTGCATTTGATTTCTCTGTAGTTCTCCAAGTGTTGTATCTTCAGTTTCATCTTCAAACCTGTAAAGATTAGAATTGTTAGACTTGGTTTGAGATTCATCAAATACAACATGTGGAGTTTCTTCCACTTTTCTTGTTTTAAGATTGAACACCCTATAGGCTCTAGAGTGTTCTGAGTATCCAAGAAAAATACCTTGATCGCTTTTGGCTTCAAACTTGTCCAAATCATTTTTATCATTGTTATGTATGAACACTTTTGAGCCAAAAACTCTGAAATACCCAATAGTGGGTTTCTTACCTTTCAGTAGTTCGTAGGAGGTTTTCTTGAATACCGGTCTTACCATGGCTCTATTAAGAATGTAGCAAGACGTGTTTACCGCTTCTGCCCAAAAGGTTCTTGCTAGTTGATTCTCGACCAGAAGCGTGCGAGCCATCTCCACCAATGTTCTGTTCTTTCTCTCCACCACTCCATTTTGTTCCGGAGTTCTTGGAGAGGAGAACAAGTGCTCTATCCCGTGGAGCCTGCAGAATTCAGTAAAGGAGTTGTTATCAAATTCTCCCCGTGATCAGTGCGGATGGAGCATATTTTGTTGACATTTCCATGCTCAATCTTATTAAAAAAATCTTCAAAAACTTGCAGTGCTTCATTCTTGTGAGCAAGAAATTTCACCCATGTGAACCTAGAAAAATCGTCTACAATAACAAAACCAAATCGTTTGCCATTGAGACTCAACGTTCTTGTAGGTCCAAATAGGTCCATGTGCAACAGTTCATAAGCTTTAGTAGTACTCACCGGTGCTTTTGATTTGAAGGATTTCCGGGTTTGTTTTCCCTGTGCACATGCATCACAGAAATTTTCATTCTTGTTAAAGGAAATGTCAGGAAGACCACTTACCAATTTAAGCCTCATGATCTTGTGCAATACATTATAGCTAGCGTGACCGAGCCTACGATGCCACAATGTAAGCTCATCCTGTTGTTTGCTACAAGACATAGATCATTATTTTCTGGATCATCTAAGTCAACCATGTAGATGTTGTTTGTTCTTTTTCCAGAAAATTTCAGACTTCCTGTTTCCTTATCAAGAATTTGACATGAATTGGATTCAAAGACAATTTTATGACCCTTATCACACAATTGACTTATGCTTAGCAAGTTGTGATGAAGGCCATCAACAAGTAAGACATTGTCTATCGAGTTAGAGGCAAACTTACCAACCTTACCTGAGCCGATGATCTGACCTTTGTTGTTACCTCCAAAAATTACTTGACCTCCGTCTTTTTCCACGAGCAAACTGAATTTTTCTTTATCGCCCGTCATGTGCCTCGAGCAGCCACTATCCAGGTACCATTTGTTTTGATTGTGGGCTGCTAGGCATTCCTGCACATGTGGATCAGACAAGAGGTTTTGGTACCCAAATTACTTTGGGTGCCGTTGTATCATTCATGCCAAACAGTAAATGCTTAGGTATCCAAATCTGTTTGAGTTTCAAGTTATTTGGATTGTTCCAGCATTGTTTTTCATTATGCCCGACCTTTTTGCAGACTTTGCATGATGAAGGTTTGTGAACAACAGTGGGCATGATATTCTTGGGAGCATGCATTGGCATCTTGCCCTTTTGTTGTCTTGTCAATTTGGGCTTGGGAGCATGCTTTTTGTTCTGTCTTGGGCTTGTTACAAATTCTTTAGATTGTCCAGGAACAAACTTGATCAACTTAGGTTCTTGTTTCTTACCCTTTGAAGGGGTTTGTTTACTTGAACTTGGGCTGGAATCAATGAAATCTGTTAGCAGATTTTTGCCAATTACCTTTGGCTTTGCATTTTGAAACCCAATCCCATGTCTTGCAACAAACACTTTTGAACCTAGAATTGCATCAAGATTCTGTTTACTTTTGACAAAGCCAGACAGATCTTTTGACTTATCTTTTATTTCCTTTTCAGCTTGATCCAATCTTTCCTTTAGATTAGCATGCTCATTTTTAAGAACTTCAAGAGAGTTCATTAGATCATCTCTTTCCTTTTGAACTTCTTGAAACTTAAGTTTCATGCTATCCAATTCATCACTGTGTGTTTGTTCATCACTCTTCATCATTTCAATTACCTTATTCAAGGATTCAATTTCTTCATCATTGTTTGACCTATGAACAAGGGAATTGACTTTCTTCTTGAGTGACTTATTTTCAGACTTGAATTCACAGAATTTTTCAAATAGAACAGTATAAGCTTCTTCCCACTCAGTAATAGAATATGTTTCAAAGGAAGAATTTACCTCGTTGGAGTCATCACTCCTTGCCATGAGACACTGAATCTCATCATCTCCTGAGGTAGCTTGACTGTCCTCGTCTTCATCTTCATCACTCCAAGTGGCCACCATTGCCTTGGCCTTCTTGAAGGTGAACCTGTCCTTCTTCAGCTTCTTTTTGAGCTCGGGGCACTCTCCTCTCATGTGCCCTTGCTTCTTGCACTCATAACAAACAATCTCAGACTTTTTGGTAGAATCAAATTTATTAGCAAAGTCTTTCTTTTGGAAAGGTTTAGAGTTACCTGTACCTCTCCTCTTGTTTTTCAGGAATTTTTTGAATTGTCTAGTGAGCATAGCCATTTCTTCATTCTCACTCTCACTAGACGATTCAGACTCATTATTTTCCTGACTTATCTCCTTTTTGGAAGCTGAAGAACTCTTCCTGGAAGCCTTCAAGGCAAGTGACTTCCTAGGATTTTCTTCAGTTTCCTTTCTTTTGACATTCAGTTCATAAGTCATCAGAGAGCCAATCAGTTCATCTACTTTCATTTTTGAGAGGTCTTTGGAATCCTCAATGACTGTGGCTTTGGTGTTCCATGAGGATGGAAGAGACCGAAGTATCTTCCTCACCAAGTCACTCTCTGAGTATTCCTTTTTAAGACCTTTCAATCCATTTATAATTATCATGAATCTAGCAAACATGTCAGAGATGGTTTCATTATTATTCATTTTGAACATTTCATATTCTGAAACCAACATGCTTACCTTTGATTCTCTTACCTCAGACGTACCTTCATAGATCAGCTCAAGCTTGTCCCACATCTCCTTTGCTGAGGTGCATGTGGAGACTCTCGAGTATTCCTTCGGATGGACCGCGCACTGCATCATGTTGAGGGCGCTCCAATGAGTGTCCCCTTGGCGATCTGGTCCTTAGTCCAGGTATCCTCGTCCTGAGGCAATTCATATGCTCCTTTTCTGACTATTTTCCAAAGTTCGAAATTTTGTGCTCGTAGAAACACCTGCATTCGATTTTTCCAATACGGATAGTCAGTGCCATCAAAGAAGGGTGGCCTGGTCACTGAGTGTCCCTCGGCCATATACCCCTTGTTAGATTCCATTTGACCGTGAATCTCCTGATCGTTAGATCAACCAGATAAAGCAGTAAATCGGAGAAACTCGGCTCTGATACCAATTGAAAGGTTTGCGGAATCCCAATATGGTAATCTAGAAGGGGGGGTTGAATAGATTACTACCAATTAAAAGTATGAAAACAACCCGTTTTCAATCACAACAAAGTCTTTTGAATTTTCTGTAGAAACAACGTGAGACTTAGATGTGTTGACAATGTGTAGGTGAGTTAGCAATCTATCTAGTGTGTGAATGCAACGTGCCTATCAAGCATCTAACGTGAAAATCGTTCAAACCACAAGACACGAAGATTTACGTGGTTCGGAGTACACAAATCGTGTATCCTACGTCCACGGCACACACACACACAGAGAAAACTGCTTATCAGCGAGTTCGGTGACTACAACTCACACACACACACGTGTTTTCTGATGTGCACCCACGATCAGAACAACACACACACGTGATCTCAAGCACAAGGATCGCTTGAATCACCACAACACACACACGGATGGTAGAAATATGAAAACAGGGAGAGTTCTGAGTGAGAGAATAAATCCTGGTAAAGAACTCTTCTGAGAATGCCTGGAGGAAGTTCAATCTTCAACTTGAATGCTTTGAGTCGATGGAGAAGGTTGAATCCTCGACGTTCTTCTTTCAGGAACTGCTGAATAGACAGATCTTTAGGGCTCTGTGCAGCAGTCTGAAGCAGGGCAGCAGCAACTCTTGTGAAACTTGGAGTAGCTCTAGGGTTTTTGGTTGTGGCTGCTTCTCTGCGAAATTTCCTTCTAAGAGGTGTTTAAATATAGGAGTTCTCACATGGAGAAACGTGAGAGTTGGAAACACCTCCTAGGATAACTTAGAAACTTTCCGTAATTTGAATTGTACTCTGTCTGTCGACAGGTCTTGGCCATCTGTCGACAGGCGACAGTAAGACAGAAGTATGGATCTTCAGCTCTGTGAGATCTGTCGACAGTCGAAGACCATCTGTCGACAGATGTGCTCTTTTGTGTAAACGACAGAAGTCTGGATATCTGGACTGTGAGATCTGTCGACAGTCGATCTGTCATCTGTCGACAGATGAAGCATTTCTGAACTATGGGTCTTCTGGCAGACCACACCTGTGAGATCTGTCGATAGGTCTTTTGTGTCTGTCGACAGGTAACCTTGTTTTTGCTTTTTGTGATCTTTTTCACTTGCTTGGAGAGAGCTTGACTTTGTACATTTAGACCTACATGATGAAACATGTAAAACTAAGTATTTTGAATACACAAATAATCAAGTATTGCATTAGTTTCTATTTCATGTGTTACATGTATCAAACCTCAATTGAAGTCATTCATCATCGAAAAACATGTTGCTATAAATGTTAGAATGAAAACCCAACATTATCAATTTGAGAGAGTCCTTGGCCATTAATAACTCTTATCCTTTCATGTGGTTGGTTGATAATCACAATATTCGATTTTATAGTCGCGACGCATCGTAGCGCCGCGTCTCTGAGTCGCGTCGATGCAAGCCACCGCGACAATCCATGCATACTCATGCACATGGGCATACTGTCGCGATGCCCCGCCCCGTCGCGTTTCCAAGGTCGCGGCCCTACGATACGCCGTGACAGCAGCTGCGCATGCAGACCTCTGCAACCACCTCCTATTTATCCTCCCATGGGATTATCTTTATCCCTAGGGAATATCTCAACCCCTTGGGCGAGATTTGGGCCCTAAGGACTCTCTTGAGGACCCCAAGGACCCTCCATATGATTTTGGGGTGACCTTTATCTCTCATTTAAATGATTTTTCACCATAAGGGATATTCTCTCTCAAAAATCTATAAAAGAACGGTGGACGTTGGATAGAGAAACCTTCATGCATGAATCCGTTATTGGCCATTGCAACTAGGATCTCTCTTTAGATGAAAAGCACTACTCTGATACCAATTGATGTGCAGGGATGCGATGAACAACCAAGAGGGGAGGGATGAATTGGTTATCGCCTAAATAAAAATCTTTTACACATAATAGATTAAACTCAAACAAGCAAACCTATTAAGCAAGATGCACATCTTAATATAACAAGTAATAGATGAAACAAACTATCCTAACATGCGTAGAAGGGAGATAGAGTGTAAGACCTTAGATTTCTGTGCATTATACTTGCTGTTGTGTTTTAGGATTTTGGCCCGGAATTCATCTTGACGGCAACTATCAGTGCCATCAAGTGATCTTGATGGCAGCCTTTTGTGTCGTTGACTAGTTGTTAACGACATAGTTTGATGTCGTCTATGTTTCTAGACTTTGGCTTTAGGAGGTTAACGACAAAGTCGATTGTCGTCCATTTCATGTGGATGTCAACCACATTGTCGTCTATATCTCCGTCTATGTGTGGGATTCTTCTCCGATCCAATCCGACTTCTTCGTAGATAGACTTGGAAACCCCGAATTGGGTTGGGTTTCTCTTCCCTACCATGAGCACGACCCAAACCCCTATAAAAATAGGAAGTCCCTGTAAAGGGAAAACTTTTACTCAGCTAGGGTTTAATGGGGTTCGGAGAGAGAAAAGGGTGAAACTTTGGGAGATAAATCCGGCAAGAACTAAAGCTACACTAATGTTCCTTGGCAAGAGAAAGGCTCTACAGAACATGGGGAGGCTCTCTCATCGTGGGGAGATCATCTGCTAAGGAATGGAGGTTGATTCAAGCTAGAGAAGAACACCTCTTTGGCTTGGCTGTAAAGGGCTTCATCATCTAAATCGATCTTCAGGGAGTTTTTCATTGGCAAAACTTAGGGGTTTCATCTCTAAGCCTATCACTTAGGGTTTTAGGATTTTTAACATTTTTTGTCTCGTGTCCTGGATCCCCAAATTCCCTTTTTATTTGGTTTTGGTTTGCACTTTTTGCAGACAGGAAATTGACGGTAACACTCCTTGCCATAAAGTTCCTGAGTTGACGGCAAGCAACATTGCCATCAATTACCCTTGACGGCAATGATCTTGCTGTCAAGTTCATTGGTTTTTTCAGAAATTTGTTTTAACTTATGTGATGTGATTTTTTGGAGATTTTGAATGTAATAATGAATTTTAGGGTTTTGTCCTGGCATGTACGCGTGGTAGAGTCAATCGTGAAATTCTAATATTTTTCTGATTATATCTACAATTACTAGAATTTATGACATGAGTAAACAAGCATGCCATAACAGATTTAATTCGGAAAAATTAGGTAGGTTATGCATCCTTGCTTCAATATTTTTCCTTGGAATTAGGGTTCCTGGGAACATGTTTTTAGACAGATGGATTCGTCATTTTTCTGTTAAACTTGTTTTAGTGAATCATCTTGTTAATTAACTAAAATTGTTTTAAATATTAAAAATAGGTATATTGTTTGAAAATTCTGAAACATTGAACATATGATATATTCCCTATATATGATCTATGGCTAAAAAGTGAACATGTTCTGACATCTGTAACCATTGTTTTCAGTTATAAGCTTTTAATGACCATGTTAAGCATGATTAGTTAAAAGTACTGATTTCTGGTGACTAGTACCATAATTAGGCTCTATTAAGTATGTATTAATATTGTTAGACAGTAATGATTATCTATGTAACCTAAAATATGTTTGAGTCATAAGCCTTTGAATATACCACTAAGTGCATGAGAATTATGTGTTAAATATGTGGTGAATGTGATAAAGTGATTAATGTGCCGATTATGACACTACTACCATAGAAGGCTATGGAGCCGTACTGTAGAAAAGTCCTTATGGGAAGTCTCAATGTGTATGTGTTATCATGTGGGCATCAGGATGAAATCCTGGAGGTGGACAAGTACCACTGGTTAGGGTGGAGAGTGCTTCTCCCAGTTCTACGTAGTTTACCAAGATTCGTCACTGTGTTGCCTAGGTGACGGGTATGTGATATTGTGTGATAGTGTCCTTTATGGTGGTTTGGGCTATGTGTCACGGCAAAAAGATGCGAAAAGATGTGAAATTAAGTTTGAATGTGCAATGTGATTATGTGAAAGTGATGTGTTAATGTGAAAGAATGTGAAATCATGTGAATATGTTATGTTATGTTAAAACAGCAAGTAAAGAGTAGGAATTTGTGGTATATGAGTGTATTGAATGAGATAGATATCATGCTAGTATTTTGAGTAGATATGTGCTTAATTTAATTATAAAAATATTTAGAAATGTGTCATATTTTTAGTTATGTTAACCATTATGTGCCATATGAAATCCAGGTGTAGTTGGTATGTTAAAGCTTGTTCATTTAGTACTTGCTAATAGTTATATGAATCATGTGATAATTTACTTAATGTGTTATACTTGTGAAGAAAGTATGTGATAAGTGTTTGGATGTGACCAATAGGTTGCTTGTTGAGTCTATTGTGAAGACTCATTCTTGTATAAATATACAGGTGAGGCAAGTATTCCATGGATTGATGAGGAGACAGCGAGGAGCGACTCCGAGCGTTAGGAGTGGTCGAGGCTTAGAGAGATATTCTTATAGCTTGTAGGTTTCTTTTACATAGTATGTGAGATGATATTGTGATATGGACTTATGTACTTGATTATTTGTAGACTTCATATATTTATTTTGCTACTATATAGACTGTGAAATGTGTGTGGTGATGATGGAATAAGAATTACTTTTATTTCCACTGTACTTTCCTTTGTTATTTGTGTACATCTCTACCTACTGTGTTGTGTTGGGTACATGTTCCACTGTGACGACACACTTTATATTGATGTGGATTGGTATAATTGTACCAGTATAAAGAGGGTCATTAAATAGAGAATATGAATCAACCACACATGCACATAAGATTTAGAGTGGTTTGACAAACACACCCCTGTGTTCGTCTACGTGCATTAGTGTGTTGATTTCAATTTCAAATGAAGTTTGAGAAGCAAGTTAAAGACATAACTATTGGCTCCCCCTTAATGTATGCGCATACCAGATGCAGAAATCTCCCCTTTAGTGGCTGAATTGATGCACACTAAGTCTTAAGCCAATGCAGTAACCTATCAAGGGAGTATTAGGCCATTGAAAGAGTCAATGAAATACCTTTACATATATATTATATGCAAGCACACAAGGATAGACATGCAAAAAAAAACACTAAGACTTAAGACTCATTTTGTGTTTTTTATTTTTCTATTTTTTTATATATAAAGAAAACAAAAACATAGCCTATAGACAAATTCTAAAAGAGTAGACAATAAAGCATACAAGAGTATTCATGTATTACCTTGAAAGTCAAAAATAGAAGAACATGATTGTAGATTACGCTTTTTCGTTCTTCAAACTACGAAGCACTACAAAGGAAAATATTGAGGAAAAAAGAGGAAAATGGAGCACAACTCTTGGATGGAAAGGTGATCGCCAGGTATGCACAGGTACCGGAGGAGTATAATAAATAATAATAATACAAAGGGAGTGATCGCGGAATACCTTTTAGCGGGAGATTGTGTGGGATAGAGCGGGTTCACTTCTTCTTCTACGAGCATGGACTACCGTGGTAGAAGGCTTTTTCTTTGATGATTACCGTGAAACGAAACACACAAAAATGTGGATTAGCCGAGAACGGGGCAATATTCAACTCTTAAAATAATGAAATAACATGAAAGACATGGAGAAGATTATACCTTTGGTGGCTTTTAAACCCCTAGAAAATAGGTGTGTATGTGTATGCATGCATGTGTTTTGATGGAGTGTTGATTAAAAGAGAATAAACAAAAGGAGATAGATCGCTATTATGGGCTTGGAGGAGGTGATATGAATAAATAAAAGAAGGAGGTTCTTCCCCTTTGAGATGACTCAGGTGGCTGCTACAGCTTTAAGATGCAAGAGAAGAGGAGGAAGCGATGGTGCTGCTCCTACTGGTTCAACTATGGAGAAGAGAGGCGTTCATTGAAGCTCGAGGCAGCAGTCCGGCAGGGCTCCGCCTTGGAATTGCTCTCTCTCAAAACTCACTGGACTTGGGGTACTTCGAGGGGCTCCAACCTTGGGAGCAACAGAACATGGAGTGTATATATAGGAGGATGGGCATGGAGCCCGAGACAACAAGGTTCTATAAATCGTGACGGACACAGTGGTCGCCTTTAAACCTGAATCACGATGACCTGGGTGGACGCATTCAAGGATTTTCAATCATAATCAGATTCTGGCCGAATCTGAAGCTGAATCGCGATTAGATAAACTGAGGAGGACATGAATTTCTAAATTTTGTTTATGGAAACTTGCCAAAAGTCAAATATAGAAAGATGAATCGCGAAAGGTGTTCTGAATGCATTTCATAAAAAAAAAACAAGTATTTCCAAAAGATAAAATAAGGAAATTGCTGAGAATTATGGAAGTTAAAAATCATGACGGTCTAGCCCGATGCGTTTACCAACGACAGTCGGAGTACAATTGAAGTCGGAATGTGAAGCTAAATAGTGACAGAATGGACGGTCGCGACTAAGGCAGTCGATGTTTAATCGTGACCGTTTGATCCGACATGTTTTGTTTGTTCTTCATCGGCCAATTTGAAACGCGACCATTGTGTCCGTCGCGGTTTGATATTCTGCCCAAACCCCCAATAGACAAGGAAAATGTGGGGGAAGCACCAGGAAATGGGGGGAAAGATGGAGGGAGACTTTGAATGATGGGGAAAACTACTCTCAGAAGGCAAAAAGGAAGCCATTTGTGGCATTATGGCATAATTCGAGATTTTCCCACGATGGTGTCAATTTTAGTGTGTCTACAATGATACTCACATAACAGTGTAGACTACAGATGCTTTGAGATTCACATTCATACCATTGATACCAATTGATGTTTGAACTCTTGTGTTGACAAGACACCTGCAACCACAGATCTCAAGTGGATTTATTTGGTACCCAAATGGTTTTGGGTCCAACATTGTTAGTTTTAGAAGGCAACAAATCCTTCCTTATCCACACCAACATTTTCTGCATGCTTTCTTTAAAGAGCGGTTATAGTTCATATGACCATGCCCACCATAGAAATAACATTAGATGTTTGAAGTGTGTTGTGTGGGTTGTGGCCTATGAACAACATGATGATTAACATGCTTCCTTCCACATGGGTTGGTTTCTTAACTTGCTCAGCCTTCTTAGCATGAACTGGTTTTTTAACATGAGCAGTTTTCTTAGAATGTGATTGTGATGTGCTAGAAGCATTAAAAGCATGAACAAATGATGTTTTCATTTTAGACTCAATAGATTTGTTCTTGTTGTTTTTAGGGGAATAGCCTAAACCTTACCTATTAGTGTTCACTTTAACACTAAGGACTTCATCAAACTTTTGCTTCCCTTTCATGAGTCTAGAAATAATGGACGTCAAATCATTATTGATTTCTTGCAATATCTTAACAGAATTTTCAGAATTTTTAACATTCTCTTCAAGCACATGCACTTGGTTTTCCATTTTTTCCTTTTTTAGATTTCAGAGATGTGTTTTTCTTTTCAAGCATGCAGAATTTTTCTGAAAAACCATTATCATTAACCATGCATTCCATTTCTTATTCATACAATGAAATTTTGCTTTGCATGATTTCATTTTCATCTTTAAGAACATTGCATTGAACATTCAACAAGTCACATGATTCACATGGATATTCATTATGCAAAATATCATTGATTTTAATCTTCAATCCCTTATTTTCCTTTTTAACTTTCTGTATTTCTCATACAAAACAAAGTACATTGATTGCATCTCCTCAGGAGTAAAAGATTCATGACCAGAAGTTATCTCTAGAGATTCATCCTCAATAGCCATGAGACTGCAGTCCTCCTTCTTGGATTCTTTGGCCTCCTCAACTTCGGAGGAAGACAAGTCAGAGTCACTCCATTTGGCGACCATGGATTTGGGCTTCTTTGCCTTATTTTTGTTTTGCTTTTTCAGGAATCCTAGGCACTCGGATCTCATGTGTCCAATGCCATGCCATTCATAGCTGATCAATTCTGATTTTCTACTAGAGTCCACTTGCTTGTTTTTGCCCTTATAGTCTTTGGAAGATGACACATGCTATGGCTTCATCTTCAGAAACCTTATGAAGCTACGGGCTAGCTTGGCCACTTCCACCTCATCTTCACTTGAGGAATTTTCTTTAGAACTATTTACCTTGGATTTCTTAGCCTTCAGAGCCACGACCTTTTGCTTGAGAATGGGTTGCTCGGCCTCCTCCCGCTTCAGATTGATCTCATACGTCATGAGACTCCCAATCAACTCCTCCACAGTGAGGGTTGAAAAGTTCTTAGAGTCTTTAATGACT
This sequence comes from Colocasia esculenta, assembly GCA_014218235.1. Taxonomy (NCBI): domain Eukaryota; kingdom Viridiplantae; phylum Streptophyta; class Magnoliopsida; order Alismatales; family Araceae; genus Colocasia; species Colocasia esculenta. Next base: position 26,025,502 of record CM024758.1, read on the forward strand.
GTAGCCTTGGTGTGCCACGCCGGTGGGAGAGACCTCAGAACTTTACGAACTATTTCCGTGTCCGTGTAGTTCTTCCCGAGTGCCTTCAGTCCATTGGTGATGTGTGGAAATGGATTTTAAATAAATCTCAAATCTTTTATGTTTTGGTTCTTTTTATCATGTTTCTCATGTTTCTCATGGATGCGTATTGCTAATCCAAGTCCCGTCGCGTGCTACTTGAGCGATGGTGACGAGAGATGAATCGGAAATTTGCATAGCGCAGGCATGCCAGCCACGAAGTGGCAACAAGTGTTCTGCCTCCGAGAATTGAAGGGCTTTAGGTCTATTATGCGCACCGTTTGACTTCGTTAAACGAAAGTGAAGATCGGGTCGGGACCAAGATCCCGCCGTTGCCTAAGCGCAACGACGCTAATTACATCTCTTTAGAAAGAGAAAACCCTTGATTAATCGCCAGAATTGAAAGTCTTGTGGCCTAAAATGGGACATCCGATAAAAGACACAGAATGAAACCACAAAATTACAGTTAAATTTGCAAGAGAGTTAAATGTGTGTGTGTTTTTCATCTCTTAGTGTCAATTTGCATGCTTACCCATTTGCTCTTTTATCCATTACTCATTTTTTGTTGAATTATGCAATGTCTTTTAACATGCTTTTAGTTGTCATGGCTCTTTTCATGATTCGGTGTCATTTAGTCACTGCATGCAACAAGCGCAGCTCATTCTATAGGGAAGGTAACCCATTCTGCAGGACATACACACTTCATTCAATTCGGCAGACAAATTGATTCGACAGCCAGAATGATACGGCATGGGTGAATCGGCAGCCAGATTCATTCTGCAGGACTCATTCTGCAGAACCCATTCTGCAGGACCCATTTTGCAGGACATATTGATTCTGCAGGGGTGAATCTGCAGGGGTACTATTGAGAGGCTACAGATTCATTCAAACGGAGAGAAACAAGAGAGCTCGCTGATTCGGGCGTTCAAACAAAAATCCGGCAGCATTTCCCTCTCATTGGATGATGGGGAAAAAACATGGTAACCGTCCACCACAATGGAGACGACACTGGAAACAAGGTGTATGTCAAAAGATGACATCACCTGGATGACACACGGTACCGGTTCCGAAGGCATGCCTAACAGGAGACCGGTTAATACCGAGACTAAAAGCAATCCAATAAGTGACAAAAAAATGTTTGAGTCCATTTAACTGGGCCTAGATATTACATTATCTAACTCGGAGTCTCATGGATTTCTCATTTGCAGGTGAATCTGCGAGGCTAATGATTATGCACAAGTGATTCGGCAAGGGTTTTGTTCACATGATACGGCAAGGGTTCTGTTCAAATGATACAGCAAGGGACCATGCCGGATCACTTGGATTTTGGATAACCATTCTGTAGGGTACCCTGCCGGATCGGCCCTGCCGGATCAGTCCTACCGAATCAGCACAATTCTCAAGTCTAGGTGATTCTGCAGCCCTATTTACGCACAGTTCTTGAAATCCGTGAAGAATGAGAGCATCCAATTAGGAGGACAGAACATTTGACACATATGGACACCACTCATGAGCTCAGACAGGGTCTAGGTATTATTTACCTAACCCTTGATGTTCAAAGTCTCATGGGAAAGTGACTCTGCAGCCCTATTTGGACATGGTTCTCAAGATCCATGTAGAATCTGAGCATCCAACTTGGGGGACAGAACATTCAGTCCATAAGGAACCGATTTATAAGCTTGAATTGGACCTAGATATTGATCATCCAGCCCTTTGTGTTCAAAGCCATAAGAAAAAGTGATTATGCAGCCCTGTCTGGACGTGGTTCACAAAATCAGTGAGGGATCTGAGCATCCAATTTGGGGGACAGAACACTCAACATATGAGGAATCAATTTATGGGCTTGAATCGGGACCAGATGTTGATCATCCAACCCTTTGTGTTCAAAGCCACAAGAAAAAGTGATTATGCAGCCCTGTTTGGACGTGGTTCTCAAACTCCGTGAGGGATATGAGTGTCCAATTTGGGGGACATAACACTCAACATATGAGGAATCAATTCATGGGCTTGAATCGGGCCCAGATGTTGATCATCCGGCCCTTTGTGTTCAAAGCCACAAGAAAAAGTGATTTTGCAGCCCTGTCTGGACGTGGTTCTCAAAATCAGTGAGGGATCTGAGCGTCCAATTTAGGGGACAAAACACTCAACATATGAGGAATCAATTTATGGGCTTGAATCGGGCCTAGATATTGATCATCCAGCCATTTGTGTTCAAGGCCACAAGAAAAAGTGATTCTGTAGCCCTATCTGGACGTGGTTCTCAAAATCCATGAGTGATCTGAGCGTCCAATTTGGGGACAGAACACTCAACATATGAGGAATCAATTTATAGGCTTGAATCGGGCCTAGATATTGATCATCCAGCCCAATGTGTTCAAAGCCACAAGAAAAAGTGATTCTGCAGCCCTGTCTAGACGTGGTTCTCAAAATCCGTGAGGGATCTGAGTGTCCAATTTGGGGGACAGAACCTCCAACATATGAGGAACCAATTTATAGGCTCGAACTGGACCCATATATTAATTATCCAGCCCTTTGTGTTCAAAGCCACAGGAAAAAGTGATTCTGCAGCCCTGTTTGGACGTGGTTCTCAAAATCCGTGAGGGATCTGAGCGTCCGATTTTGGGGACATAACCTCCAACATGTATAGACAATGTCCATGAGTTCAAACAGGGCCCAGGTATCGATTAATTGACCCTTGATATTCAAAACCTCATGAAAAAGTGAATCTGCGGGGTTGACACAGTCCAAAATGGGCAGCAACGAGGGGATTTGGGCAGTGATTTGGCTGCTCTGAGGAGAGGGAGAGAGAGACATGCACAGCAGAAGGCTCCCCCATACACCTTCACTTGGTTCCCTTGGCTAAGGAGGTGGGAAGGGCTAAGGCTGGACCTCTCATGGAATGCCCTTTCATGAGCCAAGAGGTATCCAAAAGCTCCACACCATAGCTCTTTTGGGAATGGGATAAGGCATTAAGTTGCCTCCCTCACTGCCCAGATGAAACGAGAAGCCCAAGCCTCAAGCAAAATAAATAAAAAAAAAGGAGGGAAAGCAACATCACATGCATAGAAGACGGTAAGAGGAGAGGGAGCAATCACTTCGGTTATGCACAATGAAAGAAAAGAAAGAAAACATTAAACAAAGGGGTAATGGAAACATGCAAACCATTTTTCTATTGACCCATGCTCACCACAACTGATGCCATGCAAAGGGGAATGGGAGAATGGGATCTTTTGCCATTGGGGGAAGAGGTTACATAGAAAAGGGAAAAAACAAAAGAGAAGGGAGTATGGTGACTGCTGCAGCAGCCCCCCCCCCCCACCCCCTTCCTCTCTCTTTCTCACCCTTTCTCTTCTCTTCTCTTGGGCCTCTTCTCTTCCTTTTGATGGTGCAGGTGAAGACCGGCGACAGGAGGAAGCCTCTTCCTCTCCTTCCTCTTCTCTTCAGCGTTCTCTTCCTCTCTCTCACCCAACCAGCAGCTCCTCTTTTTCTGCCCGCCACCAATGCAAGGAGGAGAAGAAGAAGACCTCTTCCACTTCTCTTCAGCTCCTCACGTAACTAGCCTCAGCAGCTCCTTCCTTTTGCTAGCAACCAGCCACCAAGGAAGAAAAGAAGCCCCGTTCCACCCTTCTCGTAACCAGCAAAAATGGGAGCCAAACGGAGCCCTTCCCACTGCCTTTTTTTTAGCCTCTTCTGTAGCCCCCTTCAAGGAGAATGTTCTCTTCTCTACCAAATCCCCAGCTCCCTTCTCTTTCTTTTTGCTCCTGTAACCAGCCAAAAGGGAGGGATGAGAGAGGAGGAGCCCAGCCAAAGAATGTTCCAGCCCCCTCCTTTTTCTCTGCTGCAACAACAGCTTTTTGTTGTAGTGGGGAGGTGTGGAGGTTGCTTAAAGTGACCTCCTAGCATGGGGTATATGGGCCTTTGGATGAGATGTTCTCTTGGGCCTGTTGAGGAGGTCTTTTAGTGGGCTTTTGAGGGGGATGGGCCAGTTGTGGCAAGGCCTAGCGTGGGGGTTTTTTTTTTTGTCCACAAATGCCCCCCACCTGTGAACAGTGCAAGCGAGAGACGAGCGGCGCAGTGTTTGCAGGTGAACTTTTGTAGCCTTTAGCAATCCCATTGACGTACTGGCAATCTCTAGGTTTTTTTAGTTGACATTGTGATCTTGGGATTGGCGGTGAACAAGATCCACTTTGACCACATCTTTACAAGTTGGTGAGTTCACTTAATCAACAGCCTCTGAGTTGGTGAAGTTTACTAGGCTGGAAGCTTTTTAACTATCAGAAGTGTTGAACTGGTGGCAATCTTGATCTGGTGGAAGCATTGCACTGATAGCCTTCTTGATTCTGTGGAAGCCCTAGACTGGTAGCTCCTTCGAATTGATGAGATTTCTTACCCGGTGGGACGTCTTGAAGATGAGAATTTTGAATCGGAAGCCTCCTTGAACCGGCGAGAATCCTAAATCAGTGGCCTCTTTTGTTGGAGAGGCCATCTGAGCTAGTGGCCTTCATGGGTCAGTCATCAATTGGGTTATGTTGGCCTGTCGTATGAGTCAGTGGGGCATGCTAGCCTGCTTTATGAGCTGGTGGATCCTTCTAGACCCAGTAAATGACGTTGCTGCTTCCTTTCTTCTGAACCCTCTTACTGACTGGTCACATTGAATGCGCAACAATCTGAGCATGCAGTAGCGTTGAGGTCTTAGTAGGAGGAAGTAGACCGCTTCCATGTCGCTGTCACCGATTTTGATAACCAGACTGCCGCTTTGGAGATCTTGTAGCCCTCATCAATGCCGTCTTGCTCATAGCTAGATTAATGTGCTCTTGTCTTCCTTTTTTGACTTTTACTGTGTCTGGGTATCGATAGATTTCTTCCACAAAACTGGTTCTGTGGGTGTTGACTGACTTAGCCATTTGTCGACATCTACTTCATGAGGTGTTGATAGATTCAATTAAAGTCCACCATGTGTCGACACCTGCTTCTCTTGTTATCGATTGACTCTGTCAGGGATTTCCTTCTAGAGACTCAAAATTTGTCAGAATCCACTCCGTGTATGACAAAGCGATTCGTCACAGACGAGGTAGGACTCTGACTGGCATGAAGATAAAACTTTGATTGTTCTGAAGACAGGTTTTGATGGGCATTGAGATAAACTTCGGCTGGCCAGAAGATTAGTTTCGATTGACATGAAGATAAATTTTAACTGGCATGAAGGCGAGCTTCGGCTAGCACTGACATGAAGACGAGTCTCAGCTGGCACTGACATGGAAACGAGCTTTGATGTCATGAAGATAAACTTCAATTGACATGACGACTAGCTTCGGCTGACATTGACATGAAGACAAGCTTTGATTGTCATGAAGATAAATTTCAACTGACATGATGACTAGCTTTGGTCGGCACTGACATGAAGACAAGCTTCGACTGGTATAAAGACGAGCCTTGGCTGGCATTGGCATGAAGGCGAGCTTTGACTGGCGAGTTCCACTTTTGTCAGGATTTCCGTTCTAGAGACTTGAAGTCTGTTTGTCTTTGGCATCTATCCTTGATTTTATTATCTCCTTATCGAATTAAGCGCCCTTTCGGGTTTTCACTCAACTCGACCTCCTCTTGCTTTTGCCTACGCGCCCTTTCGGGTTTTCACGTAGCGGGGTACCCAATTTTGCCCATGGCGCCCTTTTGAGTTTTCTCCATGACCGGGTTCTAGCTCTTTTTACCCTTGTCTAGGGGAAACCTAGACAAGTCCAGCGAGGCACCTCTATTTTAAGCCTCTTTTTTTGTTGTTTTTTTTGCATACATATATATATAATATATATATATATATATATATATATATATATATATATTATAAAGAGAGATTCATGAGTGAAATATAACTCAACCACCAATCATACCATGATGTTGGTAGATGGTGTGAGGTTATTTGGGTAGATTGTGAAATGATAACCTAGAAAACCTATGTGTTAACTTCAACAGGGGTTCTAAAGGTAACATCTACTGGTCAGCCAAGGAAAGAAGTCAAGGCTGGGCTTTATTTGGAGTTTTGAAAAGGGCAGTAGCTATCTAAGCCTAGGGTCCTACTTGGTGAGAGCAAGTATATATAAGTGTGAGGCGTAGATGGCAAGAGACAGCTTGTCTAAGTTTTGAGGTTTTTTTTGACCAGAGAGTGTATAGCTGGATTCAGAGAATGTATAGCAAAAAGAGGATTTCTTGAAAGAGCAGTAATGGAACTCCCCCTTCTTGCCATTTTGACATTTTGACTTCATTCATTTTCAATTTTTTTTACCACATTACTGACCCAAGTGCCCTTTCGGGTTTTCACCGGAGTCAACCCCTTCTTGCTTTTACCTACGCACCTTTTCGGGTTTTCACGTAGCAGGGTTCCCATTTTGCTCATGACGCCCTTTCGGGTTTTCATCGTGGCCAGGTTTTTCTTGTCCTTTTTACCCCTACTCGGCAGTGAAATCAAAGTAGGTCCGACGGACATCTCTATTTTTAACCCTTTTGTTCATCATTTATATATATATATATTTTTTACAGAAATGTCACAGGATGTGCACTGCGAGCATACATTCAATAGTGTACCCTCAGAGTTCTTGAACATGAAAGACTAGAGGGTGTATGTCTTCGAGGCAATGTCGAATTTAGCTCCATGAGTTGTTGGATCCTCCTAACGTTGAAGCATAATGACGCCATCTCGAACCATTGACCAATGTGAAGGTGGCTCCACCATATTGACTTGGGAGATCTTGGGCATGGAATGTCAAAGCTTAATGTTAAATCCCTCAAACCGCCGTAAAAAGGGATGTGATAATACACGGTTCCTGCAAAATAATCTGGTTATATAAACATCGAACATGGCAACCTGATTTTAACTCTTAAATCCTCAGAGATCTCTTGTGGCAATTGTCCCACGGGCTGAGATCGAACTACAATGCTTATCTTGTAGTTGCAGCTCCTCGGAGATGGATGTTTATATCCTTGGAGACCCCAGATGTGGAAGATATTCCACAACTGAGAATGGACTACGACACTTATTCCGCAGTTGCTGCTCTTTTGAAAATGGTTTGTCTTGTATCCGTGGAGACCCCAAATGTGGAAGATATTCCACAAACTGAGAATGGACTACGGCACATATTCCGCAGTTGCTGCTCCTTTGAGATGGATTCTTATATCCTCAGAGACCTCAGATGTGAAACTAATCCCACGAACTGAGGCTGGACTACGGTATTTGTCCCGTAGTTGCAACTCCTTGAAGATGAATTCTTATATCCATGGAGACCTCAGACGCAGTATTAATCCCACGAACTAAGGCTGGACTACGGTATTTATTCCGTAGTTACAGCTCCTTGAAGAATTTTTTTTTTATATCTTTGGAGACCCCAGATGTGGCGACATTTCACGATCTGAGGCTGGACTACAGTACTTATCGCGCAGTTGCAGCTCCTGGTAGATTGATTAAGAATTCGAGTACGGGAGCCCAACACGTGGGCAGAGAGGCCCGACTTCTTAAATCAAATGTTCTCTTTTCTTTTTTTTTTTGCATTTCTTTTGTCATCTTCATTTTTTGTCATTAATTTTCTCTTCTTCCTTTTTTTTTCTTTTTGAAAGAAATTTCATTTCATCCTATTTTCAATCATTTCATTTTTTCCACTGATCACTTTTTTTACTTTCTTTTATTATTTTCTATTCATTTCATCTTTTTTTTTCTTTTTTCTTTTTTATGTATGTCTTTAGAGACCTCAAATGTGGTAAACATTCCACAAAAGGAGGCTGGATTACGGTACTTATCCCGCAGTGACTGTTTATAGGAGGTCAATTTTGATTTATATCCTTGGAGACCCCACATGTGGGAAACATTCCACGACTGAGAATGGACTGCGATATTTGTCCCGCAGTTGCTGCTCCTTTGAGATCAATTCATCTTTTATCCCTGGAGACCCCAGATGTGGGAGATATTCCACAAACTGAGAATGGACTGTGATACTTGTCCCCCAGTCACTACTCCTTTGAGATTAATCTAATTTGTATCCCTGGAGACCCCAGATGTGGAAAATATTCTACAAACTGAGAATGGACTACGACACTTGTTCTGCAGTTGCTGCTCCTTTGAGATTAATTTAATTTTGAATCCCTGGAGACCCCAGATGTGGGAAATGTTCCACAAACTGAGAATGGACTACGGCACTTATCTCGTAGTTGCTGCTCCTTTGAGATTAATTTGATTTTGAAACCCTGGAGACCCCAGATGTGGGAAATGTTCCACAAACTAAGAATGGACTACGGCACTTATCCCGCAGTTGCTGCTCCTTTGAGATTAATTCGATTTGTAAAGTTCTTTTGCTTGAAATGTCATTTTTAGTATGTTTTGGAAATGTTGGGCACAGAGGCCCGATTTGAAATCGTGAGGGCGTGGAAGCCCGATTTTGAAATTGTGAGAACACGAACGTCTAGTTTGAAAACATGAAGGCGTGGAAGCCTGGTTTTAAAATTTGTGGGCACAGAGGCCCAGTTTGAAAATGTGAAGGCGTGGAAGCCTGATCTTGAAATTTGTGGGCACAGATGCCCAGTTTAAAAATGTGAAGGCATGGAAGCCTGATTTTAAAATTTGTGGGCACAGAGGCCTAGTTTGAAAATGTGAAGGCGTGGAAGCTTGATTTTAAATTTGTGAGGACGTGAAAGTCCGATTTGAAATCATGAGGGCATAGAAACCCGATTTTGAAAGATGTGGACACAAAGGCCTAGTTTGAAAACATGGGGGCAAAGAAGCCCGATTTGAAATCATGAGCTAGAGTTTTGAAATGCGAGTTTCAAAACACAACTGACAAATATGAGTTTTTTAAGTGTTTTTGGCAAAGAGTCACTTTTGAACTATTAATTTTGAAATATGACTGGCAAATTGTCGCTTTGAAATATGAATTTTAAAATATGATTGGCGAATTACTGCTTTTGAAATATGAGTTTTGAAATATGATTGGCAAATTTCCGCTTTTGAAATATGAGTTTTGAAATATGATCGGCAAATTGCCGCTTTTGAAATATGAGTTTTGAAATATGATCGGTAAATTGTCACTTTTGAAATATGACTTTTGAAACATGATTGGAGAGATGCCATTTTTGAAATATGATTTTTTCGAAATCATGAGCGGTAAGCTTGCCGATTTGAAAACATGACTTTTGAAAATATGATTGGCGAGTCGCCACTTTTGAAATATGAGTTCTTTTGAAATCATGAATGGCAAGCTTGCCAATTTTAAAATATGACTTTTGAAATATGGCTGGCGAGTCGCCACTCTTGAAAGAGTCGCCACTCTTGAAATATGAGTTCTTTTAAAATCATGAATGGCAAGCTTGCCAATTTAAAATATGACTTTTGAAAATATGGTTGGCGAGTCGCCACTCTTGAAATATGAGTTCTTTTGAAATTATGAGTGGCAAGCTTGCCAATTTTAAAATATGAGTTTTGAAAACATGGTTGGCGAGGCGCCACTTTTAAAATATGAGTTCTTTTGAAATCATGAATGACAAGCTTGCCAATTTTTAAAATATGGGTTTTGAAAACATGATTAACAATTTGACATTTTGTTTTAATGCAAATGACGTCTGAATAAGGATAATCCTTCGGCAGCTTTGTTAGGGATCCGGAAAAAGAATATGCACTCAAATCCAGAAAGAAAACCCATGTATGAATATGGACATAAGCGGTGAAAGCCCAGTGCGATATGATCATACGGGCTCATATCATCGCCCTGCAGAAAACATGCAATTTTGTTGAGGTATTATTTGTCTCAGAACCATAGTCCGACTAGCGGTATGGTTGACCTATTTATTTTTTGCTGCTCGTCATTGACGATAATACCTCAGATGGCCCTAAAAGAGTCGATCGAGATCGCCTCAATGATTGGGTCTCATTGTTGGGTGGTCGATGTGACTACCTCAGCAAGATGCTTTCTTCATTATTATTATTATTTTATTTTTTATCATTTTTTTTGTAACAATGACATCGTCACTTCATCGATCTTGTTGACGACTCTTCGTCCCATGATCACCTGTCTGTTCATTAGAGTCGACCTGTTCACTGTTAGAGTCGACCTGTCCACTGGTAGAGTCGACTTGTCTGTTGGTCTGGCCTCATGTTGTGTTGACTCTGATAGTCTGGGCTTCTTGCCACTGATCTCAGAGGTACCTACACATTCAAAAGAGGATGAGCCAATAATGACCCAATTTGGCACAATAGTCAAGCAGAAAGTACAAAAAGATTTTTTTATGTGTCGACATAAGCTCAAGTTCAGATTAGTGTTGACACAAGTTCAGACTAGTGTTGACACTATTTCAGGGTAGTGTTGACACTATTTCAGACTAGTGTTGACACTATTCCAGGGTAGTGTTGACACTATTCTAGGGTAGTATTGACACTATTTCAGACTAGTGTTGACACTATTCTAGGGTATTTCAGACTAGTGTCGACACTATTCTAGGGTAGTGTTGTCACCATTCTAGGGTAGTGTTGACACTATTCCAAGATAGTGTTGATACTATTTTGGACTAGTGTTGACACATGTCAAATTTTTTTTTTTTTACAATTTTGCAAACTTTGTTGGGACGTTCGTCGCCTCGGAGCCATGGTCCGGCTAGCGGTATGGCTGCCTCTTCATTTTACCATGCTTTTGCATGCTATTTTTTTTTGCATTTTTCTTTTGGCTCTTCGTCATTGGTGGCCAACGTCCCAGGGTTTAAGGGCTTAGTGTTGTGATGATTTGTCTACTTCTTTGCTCTTTTTTCTTTTAAATGGGGGAGGCTGAGTGTAGAGACTCCCTGCTGTTGCCATTGCAACATTTCTTGCTAGTCGAGCTCTTCATTCGTCGAATAGGTTGCTCAGATCTGGTTCTTGTTCAGCTCCTTGTTGCTTATGATGTTGGCTGCTGAAGCCTAGGTGACATGCATGGTACAACTTCAAATATCTTCCATTGAGGGGTGGAAATTGCACTTCGCCCCGATGGTCCTCCACGACATAAGCGCCACCTTCGTAGACCCTCTGCACCACGTATGGCCCAGTCCGTCTGTCGTATGTTCTTCTTTTCTATTGCATTGGAGCCCCATGAGGGCGCGGCGGGTCCACCTTGTACTCGCCCACTCATAGTTCTTCTTTTCTTATCAATGCTTCAATTTTATCTTTGAGGACATAGCAATCCTCTGTAACATGCCCCGACAGTTGATGATATAAGCAGAACCGGGGATCGTCTTTCTTCTTGATGCCCTTTGTCCTTCTAGGCTCGAGTGGGACGATTTTGTTATGTCGATAGGCCCACTCAAAGAGAGTCTGTGTCTTTTCTTTTGGGAAAGAGTAGGGCTTTTGCATCTTTTCTTGCAACGAGCACTTTTTACTTCGCTTCATCGGCCTGGAAGAAGAGGAGCTAGCTTGCCCCCTATTTTCATTTTGTTGTCCAAAGCCTTTGATATTTATAGTGTGAACCTCCTTAGGTGTTGGCCTTTTCCTAAGCGACATGCTTCCTTGACTCGATGCATGAACAGGGGGATACTTGGAAAGGAATTGTTTGATCTCAGCCACAACTTTACTTAGTCGGTTGAAGGACTTGATCTCAATGTCGATCATCCTTTCTAAGACATGCCTTCTCAGGTTTTGCTTGCATATTTGAACGGCGTCCTCTGGATGTAGTGGTCGTCTGCATCTCATGCTGAGATCTCTCCACCTTTTGATATAATCCACACCTGACTCATTATCTTGTTGTCTGGTTGTATATAACTCGACCAGTGTGATTTCTCTTTCAGTAATATAGAATCTTTCTGTGAACTTCCTTTGCATATTTGGTCAGTCTATAATGGACCCGATTGGTAAATTTGAATACCATTCGAAAGCCAGTCCAGTCAGGGAAGACCCAAAGAATTTGAGCAAATATGACTCATATGTGGCCAAATCTCCCATTATATTGACATAATATGCAACATGTTCTTTTGGCGATCCTTGCCCATTGAACTTTTCAAACTTGGGTGGCTTGTTGATGCCAGGAGTAAGTCTCTTTGTAGCATGGCACACAGGGTATGGTACCCGGTACATCTCAAAAAGGGCTTGATCAGACTTGTCCATTCCAAATAGTTTTGTTTCTATGATCTGTTCCAACATTTGTCTATTCATAATCGTTGTCTAGACCATGTCTGGATGGGGAGGAGCCGATTGCATCTGAGCCAGGGTGGCGGGCCCTTGATGTGTTGCTTGGCAGGCTATGAGCTGCTCTGGAGCTATTCGACATGGGATGCCCCACCAGTGCCTGATATTGATTGGAGCATTGTTGGATGTAATAGAGTGCCGGGAAGTTGGTGTCAACTTGTGGTGCCCCCGTCATGCCCCCTACTTTTTGTAATGCAGGAGTGCGAGCAACTCTTTCTTCAATTTGCTTCTTCAGCATTTCAATTTCCTGTTGGTATCTTTGTATCAATGCTGCCATAGTAGGATCATATGTATGTGTGCTAGGGATATCAGATATCACTTCATCTAGAGCCCCTCCTAAGGGGGTAGGTGGCAGATTGCTGATATTATATGTTGCTATTATATCTATAGCCTCTTCTTGGGCCACTGAGACTATCGGGGCTTTGCCCTTAGCTTCTTCCCTCCTGGCAGGAGGATTTGGCCCTTCATTGAGCCTTAACAATTCATCTTGCTCAGGGGGCGTATCCCCATGTTGACCATCCACTATGGTCATATAGCATGTGTATATCTGCAGAGTTTTGTCTGTTCTTTTGGCTTCTTTACATTCTACCTCGTTCTTGGGTGGCTGCATCCTTTCAGACCTATCCTCTGGCATCTCCTGGGGTAGCTGGTGATATAGAGAAATTACATTTACACCTTTTTTCCGAGCTTCTTGTCGGGCTGGGGCTTTATGTGGGCGTGGCGGATCCACCTTGTACTCGCCCATTTGCAGCTCTCCTTTGTTGATTAATGATTGGGCCACATCTTTGAACATGTAGCAATCTTCTATGGCATGGCCCACCACTTGATGGTAAAGGCAAAAGAGTGGATCACCTCTCCTCTTGGAGTCCTCTGGCCTTTTAGAACTTGGCAGGACAAGCTTGTTGTGTTCGCTGGCCAACTCAAAGAGGACCCTTGTTTTGTTCCTAAGGAAAGAATAAGGCTTTTGCAGTTTCTCTTGTAGCAGAATTCGCTTGCTTGGCTTTGACGACTTGGCAGGTGGGGAGCTGGCCACCCCCTTAGCAGTTGCTAAATCCCTGGGCTGTCTTATCTCTTGGTTTGCCTCATCGGCAGAAGAATACTTGGCGAGGAATGCCTCAATATCAGATGCAACATTGCTTAGTCGGCTGAAGGTTTTGATATCAATTTCGACTCTTCTTTCTAGGATTTCCTCCCGCAGGTTGTACTTGCACATGCGGACAACATCTTCTTCACATAGTGGTTGTTTGTACCTTCTAGTAAGGTTCCTCCACCTATGAATATAATTATGTGCTGATTCATCATGCTCTTGGGTGATGGCAAAGAATTTTGTTGTTGGGACTTCCTCCTCAACCACATGGGGGTCTACTTTGGACATCGACCACCTATCTAGCTGGTCTATCCTGGATATGGTGGGGGATTCCGAACCTGTATACCCAATCGATGAGGACCCAAGAAACTTTGGCCAGCATGGCACATCAAGAGTCAAGCTTCCCATCGCATCGACGTAGTGCGCATCATGACATGTAGAGCATGGAGTCTGGTGAGCATTAGGTACGGTAGCAGAGTTGTTGCCCTTTTCTGCCAGCTCCATCAAGCCACATATTAGTGTTGGATCTGCAAGATTCAGATGGAGATGGGTCGACTACATGGTTGGCCCTTTTGCTTGTGACCTCCCGAGGAACCCTTGGCATGTTGTTAGACGTGCCCCTAACTGTTCTGGAATCATTTGACATAAATGGAGGAGCGGGGTGCCCCCAGTGCGACTTGGATGGGTCATTGTTGGAAGAGTTCGAGGTGGAATGATGTCACCTTGGGGTGCTTCGACCATACCATGGACTTCTTTTGGTGCAGAGGTGTGTGTACCTCTTTCTTCAATCTGCTTTCGCAACATCTCTATTTCCCGTTGATATTTTTGTAGCAATATTGTCACATCAGGATCACATGTAGGCATACTAGTTACATCAGTTGTTGCCTGGGTTGAGGCCCCTATAAGGGAAAGAGGTGGCCATTTGTTGTCTTCTTTTGATGTTGTAGTCGCTCCTGTGACTAATGGAGTGTTGCTGGCAGTCTTTCTCCTTTCGGCAAGAGAATCTGGCTCTTCAGTGAATTTGGGTGGTGCCCCTTCTTCTTCAGAGAGAACCCCACACCGGCTAGACATGCTAGCCATATAACAAGGGAGAATGAGCAATGCACCATTTTCTTGAGCCAGTGGCCCACCACAATTTCCTCTTTCTCTTTCTTTTTCTTTTCTCTTTTCAAATATTTTTACTCTTTCTTTTCTTTGCATTTGTTCATTTTCTTTCGATTTTTCTCTTCTATTTCCTTTCTCATATTCTTTTCCTTTGTCGCTATCTTTTCCTCTTCCTTTTTCTTTCTCATCTTCATTTCTATCTTCGCAACATGATAGACCACCCTGGGCCGCTTCAAGGGAAGGTTTTGCCAGATCATAGAAATGACTGGACATAGTCCGATTAACCTCATTAGATTCTCGTACAAATGAAGGGACAAATATTGGACCCCTCCTCTGTAGTTGGGGCATGTGAGCCAAATGCTCCAGATTGGCTACCTTGTTGTGGTATGCAGTGTAGCAGAAAATAGTCCCTTGTCGTGCATAAGATTTGAACACTGGCACGAGGGGTGCTGGAGCTAGCTGATCAACATCTATTTTGCCCTTCATATTTGTTTCATTGTCTTTGTCATATTGTTGCTTTATCAGTTGAAGGGCTTGGGACTTCTTGGGCACCTAAATTTGCTTAAATTTGACTGACTTTGGAGCCAATTTGCTTTTGAAGGTGTTATACATCTCTTTCTTTCCCTCTAATGCTTGGAAAAAATTTCTTGTTGGCACAGTTGGAACCACTTAATTTGGTTCCATTACAGCATGGCTGCTCTGCAGATGGATTCTAATGTTGCCGACTAGCATGCTCTTTCCAAAGCCAGAGACACGTGCCTTGCTGGGAGTAGTAGTTGTAGCCTTCCCAGCAATAGCTTGATGCCCTCTAAGTTCCTTGGCCTTCCCAGCATTAGCTTGATGCCCCCTGGGTCCCTTGGCCTTCCCAACACTAGCTTGATGCCCCTGGGTCCTTTGTCACTTCTTCCATTGCCACAGTCCACATGATGGACTTAGCAGCTGATTCTCTTTGGTGCCTCTTCAGTTATCCCATTAGTGTTGTTGTACAGCACTTGGACGAAGGCCACCCCCAAGAAGTTGGGGAATTCGACCACCGAAGGAAAATCTCCAAACCAAGTCGACACGGCAAGATAGCCATACCGGGCGTGGTCCCGAACGACTTGCGGTCCAAAACGCACTTAAACCATAGGTCTGTTAGTCACCTGCAAGTTAGTTCAAACCAGCAGTCAGTATGGGGTATAAAGGCCACAATGCTTTCTATTCTGGCGAAACGATGAAGAGAAGTTTGGCCCCACCGAGCGTGCCACGCTGTGGAAATGGATTTTAAATAAATCTCAAATATTTTTATGTTTTGGTTCTTTTTATCATGTTTCTCACGGATGTGTATTGCTAATCCAAGTCCTGTCGGGTGCTACCTGAGCGATGGTGACGAGAGATGAATCGGCAATTTGCATAGCGCAGGCGTGCCAGCCACCGAAGTGGCAACAAGTGTTCTGCCTCCAAGAGTCGAAGGGCTTTAGGTCTATTATGCACACCGTTTGACTTCGTCAAACGAAAGTAAAGATCGGGTCGAGACCAAGATCCCGCCGTTGCCTAAGCGCAACGACGTTAATTACATCGCCAAAATTGAAAGTCTTGTGGCCTAAAATGGGACATCCGATAAAAGACAGAATGAAACCACAAAATTGCAGTTAAATTTGCAAGAGAGTTAAATGTGTGTGTGTTTTTTCATCTCTTAGTGTCATTTGCATGCTTACCCATTTGCTCTTTTATCCATTACACATTTTTTGTTCAATTATGCAATGTCTTTTAACATGCTTTTAGTTGTCATGGCTCTTTTCATGATTCGGTGTCATTTAGTCACTGCATGCAATAAGTACAGCTCATTCTGCAGGGCAAGTAACCCATTCTGCAGGACATACACACTTCATTCAATTCGGCAGACAAATCGATTCAGCAGCCAAAACGATACGGCAAAGGTGAATCGGCAGCCAGACTCATTCTACAGGACCCATTCTGCAGGACTCATTCTGCAGGACTCATTCTGCAGGACCCATTCTGTAGGACCCATTCTATAGAACATATTGATTCTGCAGGGGTGAATCTGCAGGGGTACTATTGAGAGGCTACAGATTCATTCAAATGGAGAGAAACAAGAGAGCTCATCGATTCAGGTGTTCAAACGAAAATCCGGCAGCATTTCCCCTCTCATTGGATGATGGGGGAAAAACACGGTAACTGTCCACCACAATGGAGACGACACCGGAAACTAGGTGTATGTCAAAAGATGACATCACCCGGATGGCACATGGTACCGGTTCCCAAGGCATGCCTAACGGGAGACCGGTTAATACCGAGACTAAAAGCAATCCAATAAGTGACAAAACAATGTTTAAGTTCATTTAACCGGGCCTAGATATTACATTATCTAACCCAGAGTCTCATGGATTTCTCATTTGCAGGTGAATCTGCGAGGCTGATGATTCTACACAAGTGATTCGGAAAGGGTTCTGCTCAAATGATACGGCAAGGGTTCTGTTCAAATGATACGGCAAGGTACCCTACCGGATCACTTGGCTTCTGGATAACCATTATGCAGGGTACCCTGCCAGATCGGCCCTGCCGAATCAGTCCTTCTGAATCAGCACAATTCTCAAGTCTAGGTGATTCTGCAGCCCTATTTATGCACAGTTCTTGAAATCCGTGAAGAATGAGATCATCCAATTGGGAGGACAGGATATTTGACACATATGGACACCACTCATGAGCTCAGAAAGGGTCCAGGTATTGTTTACCTAACCCTTGATGTTCAAAGTCTCATGGGAAAGTGATTTTGTAGCCTTATTTGGACACGGTTCTCAAGATCCATGAAGAATCTAAGCGTCCAACTTGGGGGACAGAACATTCAGTCCATAAGGAACCGATTTATAGGCTTAATCGGACCTAGATATTGATCATCCAGCCCTTTGTGTTCAAAGCCACAAGAAAAAGTGATTCTGCAGCCCTGTCCAGACGTGGTTCTCAAAATCCGTGAGGGATCTGAGCGTCCAATTTGGGGGACAGAACACTCAACATATGAGGAATCAATTTATGGACTTGAATCAGGCCCAGATGTTGATCATCCAGCCCTTTGTGTTCAAAGCCACAAGAAAAAGTGATTCTGCAGCCCTGTTTGGACGTGGTTCTCAAACTCCGTAAGGGATCTGAGCATCCAATTTGGGAGACAGAACACTCAACTTATGAGGAATCAATTTATGGGCTTGAATCGGGCCCAGATGTTGATCAACCAGCCCTTTGTGGTCAAAGCCACAAGAAAAGTGATTATGCAGCCCTGTCTGGACGTGGTTCTCAAAATCTGTGAGGGATCTGAGCGTCCAATTTGGGGGACAGAACACTCAACATATGAGGAATCAATTTATGGGCTTGAATCGGGCCCAGATGTTGATTATCTAGCCCTTTGTGTTCAAAGCCACAAGAAAAAGTGATTCTGCAGCCCTGTCTAGACGTGGTTCTCAAAATCCGTGAGGGATCTGAGCGTCTAATTTGGGGGACAGAACACTCAACATATGAGGAAAAGGAGAACGCCTTCATGCCTCCTATTGATAATATGGAAACTAATCAGATCCAAAGGAGGACAGGGGCGAATACTAGGTCCAAGACCAAAGCTGCTGGGGGGCACCATGGCTATGTTTCCTCATGAAGAGTCCCATTATTTTCTGGAATATTCGGGGCATATCCAATACTGCCTCTAGGCGTTCTCTGCGCCGAATTGTGAATGTGAATAAAGCAGATATTGTAGCTATTGCTGAACCTATGATTCCTCTGAGTCGGGCAGGCCATTTATGTAGGTCACTTCGCATGCAGTCCTTTGTTGGCAACTCGGGGGACGACTCCAAGTTATGGGTTTTCTGGCGTAATGTCTGTTTGCAGGTTTTCTCTTCTTCCGACCAGCATGTCACTCTTTCGATTATTGAGGAGCAGCAGGTTTTAATGATGGTCACTTTTGTGTATGCTAGCTGCACTGCCTCCTCTAGACGTTGCCTCTTTAATGACCTAATTGCTCAATCTGATAATGTCAGTGTTCCCTGGATTGTTGGGGAGACTTTAATTGCATCTCCACTCCCTCTAAAAGTCTGGAGGCCGGTTTGGTAACTTGCAATCCATGGTTGATTTCAATGCTTTCATGCATGCTTCTTCTCTCCTTGATGTCGGCTTTGTTGGCTCTCCTTATACTTGGGTAAATAATCGCACTGGTCAGGCATCTATCAAAGCGACACTGGACCGATTCCTAATGAATAGTGCTTTTCTCAATACTTACCAAGGTTTTAATATGAAGCATCTAATTCGGTGCAACTCGGATCACTCTCCTCTTTTGGCATCCATTGTGGCGGATGTTCGTTCTCCTGCTCGGTTTGTTTTTCAGGCAATGTGGACTTATCATGAGTCATTCATTGATATTATTAGATCAACATGGAATGAGGATACTAGTTGTCATCCGAATCCCTTCACCACCTTCTTCCTGAAGCTTAAAGCGGTTAAGCAGGTCCTTCGTGATTGGAATAAAAATGTTTTTGGTAATGTTGAAGAGAATACAAAGCTTATGGAGACTGAAGTTGGGCTTATGCAGGACAATTTTGATCGCCATCCTTCTTAGGAGAACCGAGTTGCTCTCAACAAGGCTAGTGCTAATTATAAAAAAGCTTTGTTATGCCTGGATACTTTTTGGGCTCAGAAAGCTAGGATGAATTGGTTGGAATATGGGGACAGGAATTCAGGTTTTTATCATGCTGTGGTGCAAGGCCATTGTCGTCGTAGCCGTATTCAAAGAATCCAGGTCGATGGGGAATGGACGGAAAACCAGGAAGTTATCCAACAGGAGGGCGCCCGGTACTATCAAAATCTGATGCAGTCTTCTTCACACTCTATTGACCATTCCATCCTGGAGGTTATACCTCAACTGATTTCTGATGAGCAGAATATCTCTCTTTGTGCTCCTCCTACTATGGAGGAAGTTAAGAATTCAGTTTGGAGTATGAATGGCAGCAGCTCCCCTGGGCCTGATAGTTTTTTCAAGTATCTTTTACACCTCCTGTTGGGATATTATCAAAGAAGATCTTTTTAATGCTGTTTCGGGCTTCTTCAAAGGGCATGCCTTTCCCAGAGGGGTCACCGCCACCCTTATTGTCTTAATTCCGAAGAAAGCTATTCCTACATCCTTCAGTGATTTTAGGCCGGTCAGCCTTTGTAACTTCTGCTATAAGATTGTGTCTCGGATTCTTTGTGGCCGATTGGAAAATATTCTTCCTGGTATTATTTCGGAGGAACAAGGAGCTTTTGTGAAAGGGAGGTTCATCCTTGATAATGTATCCTTTGCTCGCCAGCTGGTGCGTGATGTGGACCGTAAACCAGAGGTGGTAATGCCATTTTCAAGTTGGATATTCAGAAAGCCTATGATAGTGTGGAGTGGGATTTTTTATTTGCTGTTTTGAAAAGATTCGGCTTTGCGTCCAGATTCATCTCTTATATCGGTATGCTTGTCTCCAATTGCTTGTTTTCTGTCTTGATCAATGGCATGCATGCTGGCTTTTTTAAATCCACAAGAGGCCTTCGTCAAGGTGATCCGATAGCACCTGCTCTCTTCATCCTTATGGAAGAAGTGCTCAGTCGTGGTTTGAGGAGGATGGTTTCCAGCGGTCTTCTTTTGCCTTACGCCGGTCCCCGGGGATGTCCGCCTCCTTCTCATCTTCTCTATGCGGATGATAGTCTTATTTTTACCAATGGCAGCATCAACAATGTTAGGCGGCTTATGAGGTTCTTGGAGGTTTACTCTTTGTCTTCAGGTCAAGTTATTAATGCTGATAAGAGCTCCTTTATGCTATCCAGGAAAGCGCCTTCTGCGCATATCCAGAGGATTCAAAATCTTACAGGATATACCAATATGTCGGGTCCGGTACATTATCTTGGTGTCCCCCTCCGATCTGGTAAAGTCCTTACCTCTGATTATAAAGTGCTGATTGATAGAATCAACTCCACGCTGAGCAGCTGGAAGGCCAAACTTATATCTCAAGCTGGACGTATTATTCTCATTAATTCGGTTTTAGCTTCTATTCCTATCTATTTGGCTGCTGCTTCTCATCTTCCCAAAAGCATCATTCATTATATTGAGAAATGCTCTGCGGCCTTTTTCTGGAATGGCACGGATGGGTCTCGCCGACGTCATTGGGTTGCTTGGGATAAAATACAGTGTCCCAAGGTGGAGGGAGGTTTACGCATTCGTATATTACTCATGTTCAATCCTCCCTGGCTGCCAAACAGATTTGGAATATGCGCCATGGAACTTCACTTTGGGCGAATTATGCCAGAAGGCGCTTTGCAGCCACTCATTTCTTGCGGATTCTGGGCATGCCTAACAATCTTATTCTATCTGCTAATGCTATCGTGTCTTCTAATTCTAGGTGGATTCCTGGGAAAGGTGATAGGATTGATATTCTCAATGATATTTGGTATGGGGAACATTCCCTTGCTGAAAATCTCCAGGGACCGCTGCCCACAAGCACCACTCTGTTCGTTGTGGCGAGGGATCTCTCTCATCCTATCCGCTCTTTTCTTTCCCCACAGGTCTTTATCGATTTATCCTTAACTCAGGATGAGGATAAATGTATTTGGAAGCCCTCTTCTTCGGGTGAGTTTACTACTAAATCGACTTATGAGTTGGTAAGGCATAGTGGTGTCCATAGGCCTGCTATTCTCAAAATTTGGCACCATCTCTTTAACCCTAGAGCTTCTCTTTTCTGCTGGAAACTCCTCAATAGAGCTGTGGCTGTAGCAACCCGGAAATTTTAATACTTAAAAATTCGAAATAATAATTTCTTTAAATCAAAATAATAGAAACATGCGTACCATTATCATATGTACAATAACCCAACGGAAAATTCCTTAAAAATTATAAATCAATCCCAGACATTATTCCTAAGTGTTCCATGTAGAAATTGGTGCAACGAAAAATCCGATTGACCAAGCGTATGTCACAATGTGACGAATTATCCAAATTAGGAAACTAAGTCGGAAAACTGCTAACACGGAAGATAACACGCCCATAAATTAAATGAACATGTCGGAGAAACTTCCAACCTCATGAAATGAATAACCATTATTGGGTTTGGGCCAATGGACCTCTCATAACCCATGAATAAGTTCAAATAAGAAATGCAATAAAAATCATAACTCTATTATTCCCTAATTAAAAAGGGGAAAACCTATAAGATAAATTCCAATAAATAATGGGCTTGGTTAAATAGACCCATTAGAAATTAGTGGGCCAAAATAAGGATTTTAGAAATAAGAATAATGGGAAAATACCCTAAATTCGTAACTAAATTATTACCTAAATAGAAAAGGGTATTTAATGCATTAAATAGGAAGGTTAAGTTAGAATTGGATTCCTAAACCTACCCTAATAGGTTGGCCACGAATTTAGCTCCCATCCTAGCCCAAATAGGAAGTGGAAAGCTTGGGAGGAGGTTAGGAAAGGAGGAAATTCGGAATTAAATAGGAGTTAGAGTACTATTAGGAATTAGAAACATAACTAGCATAAATACACCTCTTAAACCCTCTTGGCCGACCCTAGCTCGTTGCCAAAGGTTCTTGGACGTGGAGAAGAGGCCAAGGAGGAAAGGATCTCGTGGGAGAAGGAGTTCTTGGAGTTTCTTCCTCGTTCTTCAAGTTCTAACCCTAGAAGAGGAAATCGAGTCAAGGTAGGCATTCTCACAAGCATAAACTATGAAACTTTTTCTGTAGGATGTATCATCTATCAGGAACGAAACCCTCAAGTTTCATAATTTTCCATCGAGTATATCTCTAGTTCTTGATTTTTCATGTTCTGCAACTCTTATGACCCCGAACCTTCATGCTTAATTCATATCTCCTTGAATACTCTATCTCATGCCTCCAAATTTTAATGGGAGGAACTGATGCATGTTAGGCATCGTTTGCCCCTAAAATCCCTAATTTCTGTTGAGCATGTTACTCGAATTGAATCCATCTTGCTCCCTATATCATGTTCTGTGTTACTCGTTCTTGTTCGTCCTCAAACCATATTCAAACCATGCTCTCTCTCAAATCCCTATTTTCTGGAAGTACCCTCACATGTCTAGTTTCATTTGCCCCTGATTTCATGATTTTTCATCGTGTATATAATTAGTTATGGATTTCTAAACAACCCTGTATCAACAATTGAAATCCCTGGCCCGCAATCCAAAGCCTGGTCTGATTCCTGTCAGAGCCAGGTGCAGACCACCAGATTGCGACAGGCCGATACGTCGCCTTATGGGTCTTATTGCGACAGACCATCTGTCGTTTTCTCAAGCCGTCGCGACGCCTTTCTTGTCGCTTTCTGAATGCGACAGGACACCAGTCGCTTTCTGGCCGCCTGAGCAGACAGCCCTGTCGCCACCCTTTTCATGCCCTGTCGCGTTCTGCCTGGTACCTGTCGCTACCCTTACAAGCCTATGTCGCCTTCACAGGTTTTTGCATAAAAACCCATAAAATTTATTTTTGACGCTTTCTAAAATATCCTTACGCCTTTTAAAGTCATACACGCAGTAAAAACACCTGTTTTACATGGAACTATATTGAATGCTTTAAAATACATATTCACGACATCTTTCTATCTACAATTTCATGACACATGCACACACTTGGAACCATCCAAATATGGCTTAATTGGCATGAACTTGTGACATAATTTATCAGGTAATTTATGCAATTAAATTGCCTTACTTGTAAGTGAACTTGTCCTCGATTTTCGCGTTGTTTTGAAACTCCGATCTCGACGCTCCACTGTTCTAGAATTCCTCTAGAACGTCGAGTACCTGTTTTATATACACACTTTTTCTTGGCTTGTGGTGAACTCTCCGTCGGATATTCCTTTCGTCGGACTAGTGAACCCTTTCACAAGGCCTCCGTCAGTCTCCTCTGATCATGGATTCCCACATGGTCGACGAGCCGGTTGTACCCTAACACCTATGATACACTCTAGGGATCAGCAAGATCCAAACGGCCATAGTTGATCTCGTTCTTATCTTGAATCACGCCGAACCTCTGGACCTGTGCATAACATGGCCAGCGGAAAGGTTGTGTATTCCACCTGACTGCCAACGCCGTACGCGTGCGTTGTGCAACTGTTACTATCGCTCGTTACTCGACGTTTCATGTGCAATGACCATAAGATCTCATCTATACTGTACTCGCTCGTCTATTCACGTTCACTCTACTATCTCGTCTCTCTCGTCTATTCACCTAGTACTCTCTTGAGACTCGTTGAGCTGTTGTGGCTCCTATCGTTTGTACTATTTCATGATTGTCTAGCGCTATAATGCATACTGTGCAGGGCACAGAGAGTGTCCGAGGGGCTCCAATCTAGTCCTGGGGGCAGAGAGCCACCCGAAAATACCTGCAGGGGCTATTGACGGTGTTCTGCATTGCACCGGTTCTGACTATACTATCTTGGCTAGACATCTGACTACTATCCTTTTAGTCTGAGGAGTTCAGACATGCTGTGATATTACTATGCTATCACAAATTGTTATACATTAGTCTGAGGAGTTCAGACGTAATGTACTATCGTGAAACGGCTACTGTCCCAAAGTGACTATTGTCGTACTCTACCAGTGCACCGTTGTGCAACCATACACGCTATCTCGTTACACGCTATTTCATTACACGCTCTACTTGCTTTACTTGATACTTGCTATCTTGAGTTATTGCGTTCTATCGTGACTTGATCACATTCAAAGTGCCATTACTATTTCGATTGACGAAAGTTAATCAACAATGCTATACTATTTCGATTGATGAGAATCAATCAAAGTGCAATTTACTCGTTACATGACCATCTACTATCCACTCTTCTTGCTATACATGCCTCTTGCTATTCTGGACAATATCGTTACTTGCTATTGTTGTTTTCTATCGTGACTTGACTTTAATCATCGTGCTATACTTGATTCATCTATTATTTGAGCCCTGTTACTTGTGCTATTACTTTCTCGACTTTACATGACTCTCTCTATCATTAGTTACTCTGCCATTTAATGCATTAATTATTTAAAGCCTGCTTGAGCCTGAGATTTAAGTCCTACTGGGCGTTATCGCTCACCCTTCGTTATTTGTTATTGTGTCTCAGGTAAGTCGGACAATGACGTTATACGCACCAATGGGACAAGACTAGAGTGATGAGCGACCCGAAGTCAACTCATGAAGTTACCTTAGTACCATGGAGTCTAGTAGTTATTGCTTTAGATTTCTTTTCAATGTAATGATGTCATTGAGCCTTATGTGTGGCTCTGAATTAGTGGTTGTAATAGTCTTAGTGATTTTATAATGAAATAAAGAGTTTATTCCAATTATTGTTTATTAGATGCTCTGATGTTTGCGAAAGTATGCGCAATTGTCGTTACCATACTCGTTGTTCGCGTCTCCCTCCGATTTATTCCGCTGCTAAATTGGAGGGGCGTGACAGTTGGTATCAGAGCCTAGGATGTCCTTATTAGGATATATTAGGTCCTAGGATGTTCTATGTGAACTGCCATGACACACGTGTCTAAGACAACCACCATACCTATGTGAGAGATTGGGTAAAGCTTGTGGTTATGCTAGGAGCTTAACTATATGTACAAACACCCTAAGTTTAAAAAGAAATTAATAAACTATTATTGCTCGCAGGAGACTAGAGGAGATGGCTGGCGAGCATGCACCAATGCACGAATTACAACAGACCCTACAGGGGTTTACTCAAGCCCTTAACAACGTAATTCAAGCAGGAGCAAGAAATGGGGCAGGAGACTTATATGGGAACTTTCAACGAATAAATCCCCCTAGGTTTAATGGAACCCCGGATCCCGACGAAGCTGAAAATTGGGTGAAGGCAATGGAACGGATCTTTAGGGTTATGCGATGTTCAGAGCAAGATAAAGTCCTTCTGGCAACCTTCCAGTTGGACCGCGATGCTAGAACCTGGTGGGAAGCTGCTAGTCGACAATTACCCAACATCAACATAGAGTGGGACAAATTTTTAGAACTCTTCAACACCAAATACTTTTCCGAGAGGATTCGTGAGAAGAAGGCAAATGAATTCGCCAATTTAAAACAACGAATGATGTCTGTAGCAGAATATGAAGTGCAATTCGAAAGACTAGCACAGTACGCACCACATCTGGTGAGTACGGAGAAGATGAAGGCGAAGAGATTCTTAGAAGGGTTGAGACCTGTATTCTGGGAAAAGTTGGCTCCACTAGACATTGAAGTATATTCAGTCATGGTATTGAAAGCTCAATTAGTAGAGGACACCATGGAACTCCTTGAAAAGATCCATAACAAGAAGGTGTTGAAAAGGGAACGTGCTACTCATTCTAATTCTAATAAAGGAAGAAATACATTAGTTAGCAAGAGAATGAAAGGGAAAGTGGAGAGTAAGGAATTCTGTAAATTTTGTAAGAAACCAGGGCATCAGATGAATAACTGTTGGAAGAAATTAGGCAGATGCTTGCGATGTGGAAGTCAACAACATCGAGTCGCCGATTGTCCAACAAAGAAGAACCAAACTCCACGCCAAGGTCGATTACAAGCTCTCGTAGATATGAATCATGCCAATAAGGTGGACAAGGTACCATCATTACACCCTTAGTTAATTTTATATTATTTTCACGATAGCAAAACCCTAAGTGGGGGAGATGATGGAATGTAATATCCATAATAACTTGATAGTCGTATTATATCATATGAATTTGGGGACCAAATTCTTTTTAAGTGGGGGAGGATGTAGCAACCCGGAAATTTTAATACTTAAAAATTCGAAATAATAATTTCTTTAAATCGAAATAATAGAAACATGCGTACCATTATCATATGTACAATAACCCAACGGAAAATTCCTTAAAATTATAAATCAATCCCAGACATTATTCCTAAGTGTTTCATGTAGAAATTCGTGCAACGAAAAATCCGATTGACCAAGCGTATGTCACAATGTGACGAATTATCCAAATTAGGAAACTAAGTCGGAAAACTGCTAACACGGAAAGATAACACGCCCATAAATTAAATGAACATGTCGGAGAAACTTCCAACCTCATGAAATGAATAACCATTATTGGGTTTGGGCCAATGGACCTCTCATAACCCATGAATAAGTTCAAATAAGAAATGCAATAAAAATCATAACTCTATTATTCCCTAATTAAAAAGGGGAAAACCTATAAGATAAATTCCAATAAATAATGGGCTTGGTTAAATAGACCCATTAGAAATTAGTGGGCCAAAATAAGGATTTTAGAAATAAGAATAATGGGAAAATACCCTAAATTTGTAACTAAATTATTACCTAAATAGAAAAGGGGTATTTAATGCATTAAATAGGAAGGTTAAGTTAGAATTGGATTCCTAAACCTACCCTAATAGGTTGGCCACGAATTTAGCTCCCATCCTAGCCCAAATAGGAAGTGGAAAGCTTGGGAGGAGGTTAGGAAAGGAGGAAATTCGGAATTAAATAGGAGTTAGAGTACTATTAGGAATTAGAAACATAACTAGCATAAATACACCTCTTAAACCCTCTTGGCCGACCCTAGCTCGTTGTCAAAGGTTCTTGGACGTGGAGAAGAGGCCAAGGAGGAAAGGATCTCGTGGGGAGAAGGAGTTCTTGGAGTTTCTTCCTCGTTCTTCAAGTTCTAACCCTAGAAGAGGAAATCGAGTCAAGGTAAGCATTCTCACAAGCATAAACTATGAAACTTTTTCTGTAGGATGTATCATCTATCAGGAACGAAACCCTCAAGTTTCATAATTTTCCATCGAGTATATCTCTAGTTCTTGATTTTTCATGTTCTGCAACTCTTATGACCCCGAACCTTCATGCTTAATTCATATCTCCTTGAATACTCTATCTCATGCCTCCAAATTTTAATGGGAGGAACTGATGCATGTTAGGTATCGTTTGCCCCTAAAATCCCTAATTTCTGTTGAGCATGTTACTCGAATTGAATCCATCTTGCTCCCTATATCATGTTCTGTGTTACTCGTTCTTGTTCGTCCTCAAACCATATTCAAACCATGCTCTCTCTCAAATCCCTATTTTCTGGAAGTACCCTCACATGTCTAGTTTCATTTGCCCCTGATTTCATGATTTTTCATCGTGTATATAATTAGTTATGGATTTCTAAACAACCCTGTATCAACAATTGAAATCCCTGGCCCGCAATCCAAAGCCTGGTCTGATTCCTGTCAGAGCCAGGTGCAGACCACCAGATTGCGACAGGCCGATACGTCGCCTTATGGGTCTTATTGCGACAGACCATCTGTCGTTTTCTCAAGCCGTCGCGACGCCTTTCTTGTCGCTTTCTGAATGCGACAGGACACCAGTCGCTTTCTGGCCGCCTGAGCAGACAGCCCTGTCGCCACCCTTTTCATGCCCTGTCGCGTTCTGCCTGGTACCTGTCGCTACCCTTACAAGCCTATGTCGCCTTCACAGGTTTTTGCATAAAAACCCATAAAATTTATTTCTGACGCTTTCTAAAATATCCTTACGCCTTTTTAAAGTCATACACGCAGTAAAAACACCTGTTTTACATGGAACTATATTGAATGCTTTAAAATACATATTCACGACATCTTTCTATCTACAATTTCATGACACATGCACACACTTGGAACCATCCAAATATGGCTTAATTGGCATGAACTTGTGACATAATTTATCTGGTAATTTATGCAATTAAATTGCCTTACTTGTAAGTGAACTTGTCCTCGATTTTCGCGTTGTTTTGAAACTCCGATCTCGACGCTCCACTGTTCTAGAATTCCTCTAGAACGTCGAGTACTTGTTTTATATACACACTTTTTCTTGGCTTGTGGTGAACTCTCCGTCGGATATTCCTTTCGTCGGACTAGTGAACCCTTTCACAAGGCCTCCGTCAGTCTCCTCTGATCATGGATTCCCACATGGTCGACGAGCCGGTTGTACCCTAACACCTATGATACACTCTAGGAATCAGCAAGATCCAAACGGCCATAGTTGATCTCGTTCTTATCTTGAATCACGCCGAACCTCTGGACCTGTGCATAACATGGCCAGCGGAAAGGTTGTGTATTCCACCTGACTGCCAACGCCGTACGCGTGAGTTGTGCAACTGTTACTATCGCTCGTTACTCGACGTTTCATGTGCAATGACCATAAGATCTCATCTATACTGTACTCGCTCGTCTATTCACGTTCACTCTACTATCTCGTCTCTCTCGTCTATTCACCTAGTACTCTCTTGAGACTCGTTGAGCTGTTGTGGCTCCTATCGTTTGTACTATTTCATGATTGTCTAGCGCTATAATGCATACTGTGCAGGGCACAGAGAGTGTCCGAGGGGCTCCAATCTAGTCCTGGGGGCAGAGAGCCACCCGAAAATACCTGCAGGGGCTATTGACGGTGTTCTGCATTGCACCGGTTCTGACTATACTATCTTGGCTAGACATCTGACTACTATCCTTTTAGTCTGAGGAGTTCAGACGTGCTGTGATATTACTGTGCTATCACAAATTGTTATACATTAGTCTGAGGAGTTCAGACGTAATGTACTATCGTGAAACGGCTACTGTCCCAAAGTGACTATTGTCGTACTCTACCAGTGCACCGTTGTGCAACCATACACGCTATCTCGTTACACGCTATTTCATTACACGCTCTACTTGCTCTACTTGATACTTGCTATCTTGAGTTATTGCGTTCTATCGTGACTTGATCACATTCAAAGTGCCATTACTATTTCGATTGACGAAAGTTAATCACAATGCTATACTTTTTCGATTGATGAGAATCAATCAAAGTGCAATTTACTCGTTACATGACCATCTACTATCCACTCTTCTTGCTATACATGCCTCTTGCTATTCTGGACAATATCATTACTTGCTATTGTTGTTTTCTATCGTGACTTGACTTTAGTCATCGTGCTATACTTGATTCATCTATTATTTGAGCCCTGTTACTTGTGCTATTACTTTCTCGACTTTACATGACTCTCTCTATCATTAGTTACTCTGCCATTTAATGCATTAATTATTTAAAGCCTGCTTGAGCCTGAGATTTAAGTCCTACTGGGCGTTATCGCTCACCCTTCGTTATTTGTTATTGTGTCTCAGGTAAGTCGGACAATGACGTTATACGCACCAATGGGACAAGACTAGAGTGATGAGCGACCCGAAGTCAACTCATGAAGTTACCTTAGTACCATGGAGTCTAGTAGTTATTGCTTTAGATTTCTTTTCAATGTAATGATGTCATTGAGCCTTATGTGTGGCTCTGAATTAGTGGTTGTAATAGTCTTAGTGATTTTATAATGAAATAAAGAGTTTATTCCAATTATTGTTTATTAGATGCTCTGATGTTTGCGAAAGTATGCGCAATTGTCGTTACCATACTCGTTGTTCGCGTCTCCCTCCGATTTATTCCGCTGCTAAATTGGAGGGGCGTGACAGTGGCTGTGGATGGTCGTGTTTCTGAATGTGGTATTCCGCTGGTTTCCAAGTGCAACTGTTGTGCCATTCCTCAGTGCGAAGACCTTAATCATGTGTTTATTTGTAGCGACCTGGCGGCATGCATGTGGAATTGGCTCCTTCCTTTGGTTCCGATTAATTTTCATCTTCATAATCAGCTCACTACCAGGCTTTGGAATTTTATTCATCATACCAATGTTCAAACTCCCTCTGGCTTTATCTCTCTTTATTGTCTTATTCTCATGCTTTGGGAGATTTGGAAGTCCCGTTGTGCAGCGAGGTTTGATCAGCAAAGAAGGCGGCCTGCAGAAATTATTCGCAATATTAAAGTTCATGTTGGTTTTGTTCTTGGTAAGATGGTCTTCAAAACGGAACAGCCTGTGGCGAATAGTCATATTCTTCACTCTTACGGATTCACGTTTCACACTAAGCCCAAACAAGTGCAACTGGTTCGCTGGATCCCTCCTCTGGTGGACTTTTGTTTAAATGTTGATGGCGCTTCCAAAGGCAACCCTGGTTTATGTGGTGGTGGGGGTTGCATCCGTGACAAGTATGGCATTATTCTTCTGGCTTTCTCAAATTTTTATGGTGCTGGGAATAGTATTATTGCTGAGACAAGAGCTTTATGTGATGGCCTACGATTAGCCCATTTCCTTGGAGTTCGCCTGTCAGCGATCTACTCGGATTCTTCTACTCTCGTTCATTCTGTGCAGCAGGGCAAATGTACAAGTTGGCAAACTCAGCGTTGGTGGAATTCTACAAGGGAGCTGTTACAAGGAAACGTCTCCATCCTGTCCCATGTCTTCAGGGAAACTAACCAGGTTGCAGATCGGCTGGCCAATCATGCTATTTTTTCAAGATGTAATGAGGTTTTCTGGGGGTTTAATCGTTTGCCTTTTGCTTGTAAAGGGCCGCTTCTGATTGATAAGACCGGTCTCTTGAACATTCGACTGTCCTAGGCTCAGGGGTCGAGTGTCTATTGTATGCTTTTTTCTTTTATCAATAAAATTTTAGGCAATAGGTTGATCGCCTGGGGGGGTGAGCACATTTCCCTCCTCTGGAGGGAAGTGCACCCGACTGGTCGCTGACCCTGTTGTCCTCTTTTTCTAAAAAAAAAAAAATTATAGGCTTGAATCGGGCCCAGATATTGATCATCCAGCCCTTTGTGTTCAAAGCCACAAGAAAAAGTGATTCTGCAGCCGTGTCTGGACGTGGTTCTCAAAATTCGTGAGGGATCTGAGCGTCCAATTAGGGGAACAGAACCTCCAACATATGAGGAACCAATTTATAGGCTCGAACCAGACCCAGATATTGATTATCCAGACATTTGTGTTCAAAGCCACAAGAAAATGTGATTCTGCAGCCCTGTTTGGACGTGGTTCTCAAAATCCGTGAGGGATCTGAGCGTCCAATTTGGGAAACAGAACACTCAACATATGAGGAATCAATTTATAGGCTTGAATCGGTCCTAGACATTGATCATCCAGCCCTTTGTGTTCAAAGCCACAGGAAAAAGTGATTCTGCAGCTACGTTTGGACATGGTTCTCAAAATCCGTGAGGGATCTGAGCGTCCGATTTTGGGGACATAACCTCCAACATGTATAGACAATGTCCATGAGCTCAAACAGGGCCCAGGTATCGATTACTTGACCCTTGATATTCAAAACCTCATGAAAAAGTGAATCTGCGGGGTTTGACACAGTCCAAAATGGGCAGCAACGAGGGGATTTGGGCAGTGATTTGACTGCTCTGAAGAGGGGGAGAGAGAGACATGCACAACAGAAGGCTCCCCCATACACCTTCACTTGGTTCCCTTGGCTTAGGAGGTGGGAAGGGCTAAGGATGGACCTCTCATGGAATGCCCTTTCATAGGCCAAGAGGTTTCCAAAAGCTCCACACCATAGCTCTTTTGAGAATGGGATAAGGCATTAAGTTGCCTCCCTCACTGCCCAGATGAAACGAGAAGCCCAAGCCTCAAGCAAAATAAATAAAAAAAAGGAGGGAAAGCAACATCACATGCATAGAAGACGGTAAGAGGAGATGGAGCAATCACTTCGGTTATGCACAATGAAAGGAAAGAAAGAAAACATTAAACAAAGGGGTAAGGGAAACATCCAAACCATTTTTCAATTGACCCATGCTCACCACAACCGATGCCAAGCAAAGGGGAATGGGAGAATGGGATCTTTTGCCATTGGGGGAAGAGATTACATAGAAAAGGGCAAAAAACAAATAAGAAGGAAGTATGGGGACTGCCGCAGCAGCGCCCCCCACTCACCCCCTTCCTCTCTCTTTCTCACCCTTCCTCTTCTCTTCTCTTGGGCCTCTTCTCTTCCTTTTGATGGTGCAGGTGAAGACCGGCAACAAGAGGAAGCCTCTTCCTCCCCTTCCTCTTCTCTTCAGCTTTCTCTTCCTCTCTCTTACCCAACCAGCAGCCCAGTAGCTCCTCTTTTTCTGCCCGCCACCAATGCAAGGAGGAGAAGAAGACCTCTTCCACTTCTCTTCAGCTCCTCACGTAATCAGCCTCAGCAGCTCCTTCCTTTTGCTAGCAACCAGCCACCAAGGAAGAAAAGAAGCCCCCTTCCACCCTTCTCGTAACCAGCAAGAATGGGATCCAAAAGGAGCCCTTCCCACTGCCTTTTTTTTTAGTCTCTTCTGTAGCCCCCTTCAAGGAGAATGTTCTCTTCTCTGCCAAATCCCCAGCTCCCTTCTCTTTCTTTTTGCTCCCGTAACCAGCCAAGAGGGAGGGATGAGAGAGGAGGATCCCAGCCAAAGAATGTTCCAGCCCCCTCCTTTTTCTCTACTGCAATAGTAGCTTTTTGTTGTAGTGGGGAGGTGTGGAGGTTGCTTAAAGTGACCTCCTAGCATAAGGTATATGGGCCTTTGGATGAGAGGTTCTCTTGGGCCTGTTGAGGAGGTCTTTTAGTGGGCTTTTGAGGGGGATGGGCCAGCTGTGGCAAGGCCTAGCGTGGGTTTTTTTTTTTTGTCCACATGATGTTGGAGAGCCGTGTAAACATGTCAGAAATTGTTTCAACTGGGTTTATCTTGAACATCTCACATTCATGGACCAAGATGTTGGCTTTGGTCTCCTTGACCTTTGAAGTGCCTTCATAGATTAACTTTAGTTTATCCCACATTTCTTTGGTTGAGCAACACATAGAAACATGATAATACTCATTAGAATGAATAGCACATTGCATTATATTCATAGCACTAAAATTGATCTTTGATTTTCTAATGTTATCCTCCGTCCACTTTCCCTCATCCTCTGGCAGTGTGTATGGAATGTTGCTCACAACTTTCCAGATCTCATAATCTTCAGCTCTGAGAAAGACGTGCATATGGGTTTTTCAGTAGGAATAATTACTGCCATCAAAGAACGGTGGATGTTGAATAGAGAAACCTTCAGACATGAATCCCATGTTGGCCATCACAACTAGGATCTCTCTTTAGATGAATAGCTCTGCTATGATACCAATGGATGTGCAGGGATGCTATAAACCACCAAGAGGGGAGGGGTGAATTAGTTATCGCCTAAATAAAAAGCTTTTACACAGAATAGATTAAACTCAAACAAGCAAACCTATTAAGCAAGATGCACAGCGAAATATAACAAGTAATAGATGAAACCGACTATCCTAACTTACATAGAAGGGAGATAGAGTGTAAGACCCTAGATTTTTGTGCATTATATGTGTTGTTGCATTTTTGGATTCTGGTCTAAAACTCATCTTGACGGCAACCTTTTGTGTCGTTGACTAGTTGTTGACGGCATAGTTTGATGTCGTCTAGTTTTCTGTACTTTGGCTTTAGGAGGTTAACGGCAAAGTCGATTGTCGTCCATTTCATGTGGACGGCAACCACATTGCCGTATATATCTCCGTCTATGTGTGGGTTTCTTTCTCCGATCAAATCCCAACTTCTTCGCAGATTGACCTAGAAACCCCAAATTGGGTTGGGTTTCTCTTCCCTACCATGAACACGACCCAAACCGCTATAAAAATAGGTCGTCTCTGTAAAGGGGGAAATTTTACTCTGCTAGGGTTTATTGGGGTTCGGAGAGAGAAAAGGGTGAGACTTTGGGAGATCAATCCGGCGAGAACTGAAGCTACACCGACGTTCCTTGGCAAGAGAAAGGCTCTACAAAATGTGGGGAGGCTCTCTCATCGTGGGGAGATCATCTGCTAAGGCGTGGAGGTCGATTCAAGCTAGAGAAGAACATCTCTTTGGCTTGGCCGAGGAGGGCTTCATCATTTAAATTCTATCTTCATGGAGTTTTTCAGAGGTAAGTAACTTAGGGCTTTCATCCCTATGCCTATCACATAGTGGTTTACGATTTTTAACGATTTTTCTCTCGTGTCCTGGATCCCCAAATTCCCTTTTTATTTGGTTTCAGTTTACACTTTCTGCAGGAGATTGACGGCAACACTCCTTGCCGCCATGTTCTTGAGTTGATGACAAGTGACACTACCGTCAACTACCCTTGACGGCAATGATCTTGTTGTCAAGTTCTTCGGTTTTTCCAGAAATTTATTTTAACATATGTGATGTGATTTTTCGGAGATTTTGAATGTAAGAATGGATTTTAGAGTTTTGTCCTAGCATGTACGCATGATAGAGTGAATCATAAAATTTTATTATTTTTCTGATTATTTATGTAATTACTAGAATTTCTGACATGAGTAAACAAGCATGCCATAGTAGATTTAATTCGGAAAAATTAGGTAGGTTATGCATACTTGCCTCACTATTTTTTTTTGGAATTAGGGTTCCTAGAAACATGTTTTTGAACAGATAGAACTTGTTTTAGTGGATCATCTTGTTTATTACCTAAAATCTGTTTTAAATATTAAAAATAGGTATACTGTTTCAAAAATTCTGAAACATTGGACATATTATATGTTCCATATATAAGATCTATGGTTAAACATTGAGCATT
The DNA here is from genome assembly GCA_014218235.1 of Colocasia esculenta. Lineage (NCBI taxonomy): Eukaryota > Viridiplantae > Streptophyta > Magnoliopsida > Alismatales > Araceae > Colocasia > Colocasia esculenta. The sequence goes on from CM024758.1 coordinate 26,060,342, forward strand.
TTCTGACATCTGTAACCATTGTTCTCAGTTATAAACCTTTAATGACCGGGTTAAACATCATTAGTTAAAAGTAATGGTTTTTTGGTTATTAGTATCATAATTAGGTTCTGTTAAGTATGTATTAATACTGTTAGATAGTAATGATTATCTCTATAACCTGAAATATGTGTTTGAGTCATAAGCCTTTGAATAAACCACTAAGTGCATGAGAATTATGTGTTAAATATGTGGTTAATGTGATAAAGTGATTAATGTGCCGATTATGACATTGCTACCATAGAAGGATGTGGAGCCATACTGTAGAAAAGTCTCTATTGGAAGGCTCAATGTGTATATGATATCCTGTGGGCATCATGATGAAATCCTGGAGGTGGACAAGTATCACTAGTTAGGGTGGAGAGTGATTCTCCTAATTCTGCGCAGTTTACCAAGATTCATCACTGTGTTGCCTAGGTGATGGATATATGATATATGTGTAATAGTGCCCCAAACGATGCGTAAAGATGTGAAATTAAGTGTGAATGTGCAATGTTATTATGTGAAAGTGATGTGTTAATATGAAAAAATGTGAAATGATGTGAATATGTTATGTTTATGTTAAAACAGCAAGTAAAAGTAGGAATTTGTGGTATTTGAGTGTATTGAATAAGATAGATATCATGCTACTATTTTGGGTAGATGTGTGCTTAATTTAATTATAAGAATATTTGGAAATGTGCCATATTTATGAGTTATGTTAACTGTGGTGGCTGTTTTCCGCCACCTAGGCCCATCACGTCAAGGCCCATCACGTCAAGGCCCATCAACGGCCTCCCTTTTGGACGTGGCCCCCTCAGACGATTCCTTGTCTCCATATGGACCTGATGAAAGGAGACCCCACACTTCAGTCATCCTTGGCTAAGCACCGCCGAGCTCGTCAGCAGGCGGCTTCCGAACAAGGACCTTAACCCTGCTGCGCGGAACAACCCGGATGTCACCGAAAAGCGCATTCGAGCCCTCATGTGGGTCACCTGCTCGGAAGGTGTCTCCAGAGGCTTCCGAGCAGGCCCTCTGACTTACACCGCGGTTATAACCGCCCCAGGCTACGCGCTCCATCATCAAGAGGCACGATCTGCCTGGCATCCCAACGGGCACCCGAGCGTATAACTCCCCTCGTTATGCGCGCCCATCAAGTCGCCTTTTCAGGCACGATCCACCAAACGTTACGCACGTTGGACTTGGCACCAACGCCTATAAGAGCACAGGTACAGTACCATGCAACGGTACGTTCTCTCCCTCACACGAACACATCCTCGTATTCCGAAACCCCCTGCCTTGCAAGCTCTTCACTGACTTAGGCATCGGAGGGTTTCCCCGGTCTTCACCGGGCCCCCCTGTTCCTCTTCTGGTCTTGCAGGTACTCGTCCTCACCGGCGTTCGTCTTCCCTCTCTCTCTCTCTAGTGGAGGCCCGTTTGGCTCTGGCCCAAACAGGATTACACCACATTTGGCGCCGTCTGTGGGAAACGACGCAGCCATGGCTCGAGGACGATCCTCATACCAGAACGTGGGGAGCAGGGCGATGAGGTCCCATCATCACGAGGGGACTCTCATCGTCAGCCCCCTCCCGTAGACGTCGACATCGCCCCCGCCGGCGGTAACAATGACGTCCCTGCGCCAGCGGCCGCCGCACCTGCAACTGCCCTTGAAGTAGCAGAACTTCGAGGCAGATGCAGCAGTTGACGGGCGTTTGCCTCGCCTTGCAGGCCCAGATGGTGGGAGCAGCGGCCCCGCGGTCTCCCTGCCGCGCGAACGGCAGGCGGAGTCGTCGCACGACGCTCTCGCGTCTTCCCCGCGCCTCAGGAGCAGCAGGCAGACTCGCCGCGTCGTTCCCACCGAGCTCCATCTGAGGAGCGAGCGCCAGAGTGCCGCGGACGTTCGCCCCGTCGCTCCGTCGCCTCCCCCCGTCCGCCACGATCTATCGTGGGAGGCAACTCCCACGCTTCCGGACGAGGAGGCCCCGCCAACTCCGAACAGGAGCTCGCCAGGCGCCTGCGGCGTGTGGTCGACCTCGAACGCCGCATGGACGCGATGGTACAGCGTGCGGAGGGGAAGGCTCCGGCGGAGGATGACTTGGACTTCCGCTCCCTCTTCAGCAGGGAGATCCTAGAAGCTCAGGTCTCCTCCAAGCTCCCTCTGCCCACCATTGCACCCTATGATGGCACAACCGACCCGGCCGATCACATCCACGGCTTTGAGTCGCACATGGTGTTCCACGGAGCATCGGACGCGGCCAAGTGCAGGGCCTTTCCTGCAACTCTCAAGGAGACCGCCAGGGCCTGGTTTGAAACCCTCCCTGCGGGCTCCATCACCTCCTTCCGCCAACTGAAGAAGTCCTTCAGGGACAACTTCCTTGGTGGGAAGTCGCAGCCGCGAACGGCGGCTTCTCTCCTGACCGTGCGCCAGAAGAAAGGCGAGGCACTCTGGGACTTCGTCAAGAGGTTCCGAACAGAGGCGCTTCGCATCTCGCGCCTGGACGTCCCTCTAGCAACCAGTGCCCTCATCCAGGGCACTCGCGACGGCTTCTTGCAGAGGACCCTCGGCGTCCAGCAGCCCGCCACCCTCGCCGAACTACTCTCCATCGCACAGCGCCACGTGGCTTGCGAGGAGAGTCTGGCGGCGAGTAAGGCCGAACAGGGGGAGCAGTCGGATAAGAAGCGGCCTTCCGACAACGGTTCCGACCGAGATCGGAAGAAGGGACGACGCAATGGCGATTCTCCGCGCCGTCCGCGCCCCTTCACCAACTACACCCCCCTCACCGTGGCACCCGAACAGATCCTGGCGGAGATCAGGGATGAAGCATTTGTTCGGTGGCCACAGAGAATGCGCTCCGACCCTCGGAAGCGCGATCAGAATAAATACTGTCGCTTTCATCGCGACCATGGCCACGACACCTCCTAGTGCCGCCAGCTTAAGGACGAAATCGAAGACCTTATCAAGCGCGGCTATCTTGACGGTTCGTGCGCCGGAACGAAGAGCGCCCCAGACGCCGAGACCGCACTCCCGAGCAGCCGATCAACAACGAGCCCAATGGGCAGGAGATCAACGTGATCGCGGGAGGCTTCGGCGCAGGCGGAGAAAGCACTCGAAGCCGACGCGACTACGCAAGGCGAGTGCATGTCGCAGATAGGCCTTCGGCACCTCGGCCGGCTCCATATCCTGCCAGTCCTGCACACGCGCAGCCCGAGGAGGTTATAACCTTCTCGGATGAAGAGCTTGTAGGGGTTACGACCCCCACACACTGATGCGTTGGTCATTTCGGCCACCATCAACCACTGTAATGTGCGCCGGATTCTGGTAGATAATGGAAGCGCCCCTGATGTCTTGGCTTACGATTGTTTTGTCCTCATGGGCCTGCGAACCGATCAACTCACCCCTGTAAACTCGCCACTGTTCGGCTTTTCGGGAGTTTCGGTCCAGCCCATGGGAAGGGTTCGCCTTCCGATCACCTTGGGAACGGCTCCAAAGGCCGTAACCAAACTGTTGACTTCCTGGTTGTCAACAACATGCCTGGATACAATGCTATCCTCGGAAGAGGCCTGATCGGGCGCGTCAAAGCAGTACCTTCGTCCCTCCATCAGAAGATGAAGTTTCCTACTCCAAGTGGAGTGGGCGAAGTGCTCGGGTGTCAGCGCGAGTCTCCGTTGCTATGTCCTCTCCTTAAGGGACAAACAAACCACTCGCTGATACAGCTCCTTCAACCTCCGATCAGCCCTCCACCAGCCGAGGGACGCCTGCGGAAGATTTGATCCCCATCCAGGTGGACGAAGACCCCGAACACGTCTTGTACATCGGTGCCTTGTTGACAGAGGCCGAGCAGCAGCGCTACACAGCCTTCTGCTGGCCAATTTGGACGTGTTCGCCTGGTCCGATGACGAGCTTCCAGGCATTCCCCCGGAGGTCATGGTCATCGCCTCCGGCTGGATCCCCGGATCCCGCCAGTTCAGCAAAGGAGGCGACCAGTGAACCGAGAACGGCAGACCGTGATTCAGGATCACGTGGTCAAAAGCCGAACTGTTGGGCTCCTCCGAGAAGCCCAATATCCAAGATGGATCTCCAACGTGGTCCTCGTACGCAAGGCCAACGGTAAATGGCGTGTGTGCGTGGATTACAAAGATCTCAATAAGGCAACACCCAAGGACAACTTCCCTCTGCCGCGCATTGATCAGCTGGTGGACGCTACTTCCGGACACGAGCTTCTCAGCTTTTGGATGCCTACTCTGGTTACCACCAGATCAGCATGCATCCCCGGATCAAGACGCCACAACGTTCGTTACAGACCTAGGCTTATACTGTTTCACCAGAATGCCTTTTGGTCTGAAGAATGCAGGCGCGACTTACCAGCGGCTGGTCAACAAGATGTTCGAGCAGCAGATCGGGCGCAACATGGAGGTCTATGTTGATGACATGCTGGTCAAGACACTTCCGAGTACTGACCACATTTTGACCTCCAGGAAACTTTCGCAACCCTGCGAAGGTATAATATGAAGCTCAACCTGCCAAGTGCGCGTTTGGTGTTCGGTCGGGTAAGTTCCTCGGGTTCCTCGTATCAAACAGGGGAATAGAGGCCAACCCGGAAAAAATCCAAGCCGTGCTTGAAATGAGCAGTCCAAAGACAGTGCGCGACGTCCAACGCTTGACGGGGCGTCTTGCGGCACTGAAACGGTTCATGTCCCGAGCAGCAGAAAGAAGTTTTAACTTCTTCAAGTTGCTCCGAGGCCCTAAAAGCTCCTCGAAGCAAGGGGGGCAGGTACGGTGGACTGATGAGTGTGAGGCTGCCTTCACCGAACTGAAGGCATATTTGGCAGCCCCTCCTGTTCTCTCAAAGCCTGTGCTCGGAGAACCTCTGTTCGTGTACCTTTCGGTCACCGAACACTCCATCAGTGCAGTCTTAATCAGAGAAGTTGGAGCGGCACAGCACCCTGTATACTACATCAGCAGGGTCCTCCAAGAAGCTGAAAGGAGGTACCCCAGAGCAGAAAAACTCGCCCTTGCTCTCGTCACGGCTGCACGGAAGCTCAGGCCCTATTTTCAGGCCCATTCCGTTACAGTTCTAACCGATCAGCCGCTGAAATCCATCCTTCAGCGGCCGGAGGCTTCCGGCAGGTTGGTTAAGTGGGCGATAGAGCTTGGTGAGTTCGACATCAGCTTCCGACCAAGGACGGCGATCAAAGCACAGGCGTTAGCAGACTTCGTGGCGGAATGTACCCTTCCGGCCGAGCAGGATCCACCATGGCAGACGAGCCCCATGGGAGCTTTATGTTGACGGATCCTCTTGTGTCACTGGAAAGCGGGGCAGGGTTGGTCCTCACCTCCCCAGAGGGGTTAGAGTTCCAATACGCCCTTCGCTTTCGCTTTCCAGCCTCCAACAACGTCGCCGAATACGAAGCTTTACTGTCTGGTATTCGCATGGCTAGGCACCTTGGGGCCATTCGGCTTAGAGTCTTTAGTGACTCCCAGCTGGTTGCCAGCCAGGTGAACGGACAGTTTGAAGCAAGGGAACCTCGCATGGCTCAATACCTCCAGCAGGTCAAGAGCCAGACAGAAGACCTCGTATACTTCGAAGTCATACATGTTCCACGGAGCAAAACGCGCGAGCTGATGCACTGGCCAGATTGGCGTCCTCAGGTGACATCACCCTTCCGCTCTATGTTTATTGAAGAGCTCGCCTCGCCGAGCACGGAGGTTGATGTAGCTACCATAGAAACGGGCCACCAACCCGAGTTGGGTTGACCCTCTCTTGGCGTACCTCTCCGAGGTGAGCCCCCGAGCAGGGCGAAGCTCGGAAAGTCAGAATGCGCTCTCAGCACTTCACCCTCGTAGAAGGTAAACTATACCGACGGTCCCTTGCTAGACCTCTTCTACGTTGCCTCAACCCTGAGGAGGCCCTTGCAGCCACAGAAGAAGTCCACGAGGGGCTGTGCGGAAGCCATCTGGGGGGCAGAACGCTAGCGCGCAGCATCATCCGAGCAGGGTTCTGGTGGCCTTCTCTTCAGAAGGATTGCATGTCCTTTGTCAGGAAATGTCCAGAATGCCAAAAGTTCGGAGAACTCATTAAGCAGCCTGCCGAACAGCTTCACAGCCTGTTCGAGCCACGCCCTTTCGCCAGGTGGGGCATTGATATCTTGGGTCCCTTCCCAGAGGCCCAAGGGCGGAAGAAGTTCCTCTTCGTGGCCATCGACTACTTCACCAAGTGGATCGAGGCCGAACCTGTTGCCACAATCACCGAACAAGCCGCATGGAAGTTCGTATGGAAGAACCTTCTCTGCAGGTTTGGCGTCCCTAGGGTGATTACGTCTGACAACGGGAAACAGTTCGACAGCACCTTCTTCAAGCAGAAGTGCGCCGAGCTCGGGATCTACAACCACTTCACCTCCGTGGCTCATCCCCAGGCAAACGGTTTGGTCGAAAACGCCAACCGAACACTGCTGCATGGGATCCGCACGAGAGTGGAGGCTGCGGGTGGATCATGGATCGACGAACTCCCAAACGTCCTTTGTGTCATCGAACAACTGCTCGGGTAGCTACAGGGGAAACACCTTTCCACCTGGCCTACGGCTCGGAAGCAGTTGTACCCCTGGAAGTAGCCCTTCCAACCATTCGAACAACCCACTTCGACGAAGCCGCCAATAACCGCGCTCTTCGAGAGAACTTGGACATGCTGGGCGAACGACAGAGTGACTCCAGCATTCGCCTCGTTTCTTATCAGCAACGACTCGCACAATACTATAATGCGCGAGTTCGGGAAAGGCGGTTCAATGTGGGAGACTTGGTTCTGCGCCGCTGTTCAGCTTCGGATCCCCGAAGAGCAGTAGGCAAACTTGCCATCAAATGGGAAGGACCTTATCAGGTCACCCATGTCCTCGGAAAAGGCTCATATAAGCTAACTACTCCTAGTGGCGAAGCCATACCCAGGACTTGGCATGTTTCTAACCTTAAGGCTTATCATATATAAAAGCCTTTTGTCAGCATCCTACCTCTCTTCTCCCTATTCCTGTTGTTTCACAAGCATTTAGCATATTCACCTGATCGGAATCTCCTTCACGGTTCTCAACGATCTGCGTCTTACATGCGATGCCTGCGAAGCCTAACGGACTCCGGTTCGAGCAGGAACAGCCAACAAAAGGGGGAAGATAGAGAAAGTGAAGCCACGAGACAATCTCATGAACAGAAGATTTCATTTCACAAAAAGTTTTTTTTTTTCAGTAAGCCCTTCTCGGCCGCGGTTACAAAAAAGGAACACGGGAACAACAAGGAGCATAAGGATCAAGAGGCCTGCTGTGAAGGACCGGCGTCTTCTTCTGAAGGGGGCATCCGCCCAGCCTGGAATTGTGCGAATCGCACACTATCCAAATGGGCGTCCTGAGTGCGACGCTGGCACTCCCGAACAACAGCTTCGAAGGCTTCGCGGGCACGTTCCACCCAGGAAAGCCGTTCCCCGAGGTCCTTCCCAGCATTGAGACCTACTCGGTAGCAGCGGGCACCATACTGCTCCAAGTCTTCCTTGTACTCCGGCCCGGCCTTATAGTCAGCAACAGCACGGACCCCGGCGTCCACTATCACCTTGGTTAAGGCTTCCTTCTCGGCCCGCGCCAAGGTGGTCTCGAGCTCCGAAGCCTGAAGGGCTGCTTCGAGGCTTTTCACCTCCTCCTCCAGCGCCGTCTCGCGAGCCTTATGCCTCGCGGAGAGGTCCTCATAGAAGGCTGTCTGCGCCTCATTCAGATATCTCTGCTTCTGACCTCGAACAGCTAGAGCCTTGAGGGTGCCCAGCGACTTGGACATGCCATCCACGAGCGCCTCTAGATCAACATCGCTCGTGCCCTCATCCTCTAGGCCCTCTGGCTGGTAACCTTCCACTGACTTCTCCGGAGTCAGCTCGGAAGGAAGGTCCAGGCACCTTGCCAGCTATTCGAGTCGGGAAGCAGTGGGGCTCGCGGGCAGCTTCCTTGGCGACACCTCCACACGGCGAAGCGTTGCCTCCAGCACCACCGCCGAGGGCACCTCCGGGAGTCTTCGGTGTAGCACCTCAGTCAGAGGTCTGGTGTCGTCTCCGGAACTCTCGTCCCCAGCCGCAGCGGCGGCAGACGAGACTGGAACATCACCAATGGCAAAGCCTTCCGGCCGGCCCAACCCGGAGGTCGTGGCAACAACGCTCGTCGAAGCCAAAGCTCGACTCGCCCCAACGGCCTCTTGCCTCATCGCCGGCCGCACCTCCTCATCATCCTCGGTAGCGGAGGCTGCAAGGGCCGCTGCATGGCCCTCCTTGACACCTCCAGGAGCTTTAGTGCTCTTCTCCCCGGGGACGGCTGCACTCTCGCCGACTACACGATCCTCAGCAATCACCTCGGCTGCATCCTCGCCGACTACACGGCCTTCGGTGACCACCAAGGTGGGGGGCATGGGGGGCAGGATGTCTTCACTCCTTGGCGGAACATCCCCCCTCGGAAGAACTGCCTCGCCAGAACCACAAACAGCTGCTGGCACAGGAGTGAGGTCCGGGGCGACCACCCCGTCCTCGGCACCGAGCTGTGTGCCCTCATCCGGCGCGCCACCCTGTTCGGCGCTCCCTTCACTGGGCAGGACCTCTTGGGCCTTCCGCACCGGTGACTTCGCCCGCCCTCCGGAGCGGTCCGATTCATTGCTGACCATTATCAGGCCCAGCTCGGCGGACATTTTCATGACCGCCTCCGAACGGTCCACGGCTGGAGTCGCGGACGCCCTCTCCTCGGACGTCCACGTACGCTGGCGGGATCTTCGAGCCAGCAAAGGCTCAAGATCCTCCTCTCCTTCTCCCTCCACTACCGCGGCACCTTCGGCAACGTGCGGCATCAGCTTCGTGATCTTCTTCTTTTTGCGAGCTCGGGGCTCGTCGGACACCCCTTCTTCGGAAGAGCGGCCCCCGGCCTGCAACTCCACCATAGCCGCCTTGCGCTTCTCCTTCCTCTTCGTCTGAGGGAGAGAAGTCGCCTCTGCGGTCGTCGCCATCTCAAGTGCCTTTTTCACGGCACCTCCTCTCGTTACGGCCTTCGCTTGCCGCGCGGACCCCTTCGCGGAGCCTTCCCCGTCCAGCCTTATTGTGCAAAGGCTAACAGGGATCGTCTCGGCATAGCCAGCCATCTCCTTCTGGTCCCGACCAGCAGCTATTTCTTCATCGTCTAGAAGAAGCAGAAGAAGGGTTACAACCCATGTGTGTGGGGAAAGAAAACAAGCAGAGCAACATAAGACTTACCCCAGGCGCAGCTAAGCTTGCATTTCACAAGCTTGTACTCAGTTAAGTATCCCTCGGCGTGGTTCACCCCAACCGTGTTTAGCAACTGGGAGGCCGCGGCTGCCTCCCTAATCAAGAAGGGGGGCATGTCCGCCCTCCTCAGGGGCTCCACCACCCTCACGGGGAAATCCCACTCAGGGATGTTCGCTCCTTGTTGTCGCCCCACGGAGAAGAGGCGCCATGTCCACCCCTTGTTGTTGGACAGTCGGGATGAGAAGTTGATCCGCATCTGGTTTGTACGGTGTTTCACGTACACGATCCCCATCCCGGACTGCGGTGAGCACGCCAGGCTGAAGTGATTACGGAAGATATCCGCAGTCGCTTCGATCTTCTTCTTCCTACATATGACGCAGAAGACGAAGATCGTCCTCCACGAGTTGGGCGTCAGCTGAATTGGCGCCACTTTCCAACTCCGGAGTAGCTCCTTTGCAATCTCCGGCATCGGCAGCCGAGACCAGCCTCTAGCAGGTCCAGCGAGAGCACGAAGCACCCCGGTTTCAAGGTTAGATACGACTCGTCCTCGCGCATCAGGACGATGTCGTACTCCTCACCTATCCGAAAACGCTCTCAAAGACCCTCGAAGCTCCGATACTTCACCGCTTTCGCTGCCACCGGCGGCATCCCGCTGGCTTCGACGATCTTCTTTCCCTTCTGGGCCATCACCAGAAAGCGGAGAACACAGCACAAGAAGAAGAAGGAGAGCAGGAACGAAGGGAAGCTCGAAGGAGAAGGAGGCGAGCGGCTTGGGGAGCTGTGGACTCTGGAAAATCCTTCGGAGACGCAGACCCCGCTCTCACCCCCTCCCTTTCCTTATAAGGAAGGTGGGGCGCGAAATTCGAAGCATGGCTGGAAACTGCGTTTCCCTCCACTCCAAGTCTCCTCTCGAATGACCCGCGGGTGACCGTTCGGGCTTGGCGTGTGATGTTCTGGGCTTGACACGACCCACGTGGTCATCATGAAAGCCCCGTGTTCGAGGTAAACCCCTCTACGGTGGCGTCGCTACAGGTCTGTTCGGATCTCCGGGGGCGATACCGCATTTATTGCGGAGATGACACCCGAGCAGATTCCCGCCCTCAAGCGCTCTGGCTTCCGAGCCACTTGAAGGCGTGGGGGGCAAGTGTGGTGGCTGTTTTCCGCCACCTAGGCTCATCACGTCAAGGCCCATCAACGGCCTCCCTTTTGGACGTGGCCCCCTCAGACGATTCCTTGTCTCCATATGGACCTGATGAAAGGAGACCCCACACTTCAGTCATCCTTGGCTAAGCACCGCCGAGCTCGTCAGCAGGCGGCTTCCGAACAAGGACCTTAACCCTGCTGCGCGGAACAACCCTGGATGTCACCGAAAAGCGCATTCGAGCCCTCATGTGGGTCACCTGCTCGGAAGGTGTCTCCAGAGGCTTCCGAGCAGGCCCTCTGACTTACACCGCGGTTATAACCGCCCCAGGCTACGCGCTCCATCATCAAGAGGCACGATCTGCCTGGCATCCCAACGGGCACCCGAGCGTATAACTCCCCTCGTTATGCGCACCCATCAAGCCGCCTTTTCAGGCACGATCCACCAAACGTTACGCACGTTGGACTTGGCACCAACGCCTATAAGAGCACAGGTACAGTACCATGCAACGGTACGTTCTCTCCCTCACGCGAACACATCCTCGTATTCCGAAACCCCCTGCCTTGCAAGCTCTTCACTGACTTAGGCATCGGAGGGTTTCCCCGGTCTTCACCGGGCCCCCCTGATCCTCTTCTGGTTTTGCAGGTCCTCGTCCTCACCGGCGTTCGTCTTCCCTCTCTCTCTCTCTAGTGGAGGCCCGTTTGGCTCCGCCCAAACAGGATTACACCACCACATTAACCATTATGTGCCATATGAAATCCAGTGTAGTTGGTATGCTAAAGCTTGTTCATTTAGTACTTGCTAATAGTTACATGAATCATGTGATAATTTACTTAATGCGTTATACTTGTGTAGAAAGTATGTAAGTGTTTGGATGTGACCAATAGGTTACTTGCTGAGTCTATTGTGAAGACTCATTCTTGCTTAAATATACAGGTGAGGTAGGTATTCCAGAGATTGAGGAGGAGATAACAATGAGCGACTCCGAACATGAGGAGTAGTCGATGCTTAAAGAGCTATTCTTATAGCTTGTATGTTTCTTTTACTTAGTACGTGAGACGATATTGTGATATGGGCTTATGGATTTGATTATTTATATACTTGATATATTTATTTTGCTACTATATAGACTGTGGGATGTGTGTGGTGATGATGGAATAAGAATTACTTTTATTTCTATTGTACTTTCCTTTGTTATTTGTGTACATCTCTACCTACGGTGCTGTGTTGGGTACATGTCCCACTATGACGACACACTTTATATCAATGTGGATTGGTATAATCATACTAGTATAAAGAGGGTCGTTACATAGAGAATATGGATCAAACCACACATGCACGCAGGATTTAGAGTGGTTCGACAAACACATCCGTGTGTGCGTCTACATCCACTACGCCAGACCCCTGTGAGGATTTCCACTAGCTTGTTTCCTAGGTACAAGCAAAAACCCACACACACCATTGTTTACGAGGACAACACAAAACCCCACCTCGTTTCCCGGGGATGAGACAACCCAGCGTGTATGCGCGCACGCACTACACACCAACAAACAATGATGTGCTCACAAACTGAGCACGCACACAAATATGATGTTTGTATAAATAAGCTTAAGTACAGTTCTCAACCCAAGAACAAAAGAAGAAAGATGAAAATTTACAGTTCAGAATTCTCCTATTTTGGTGTGGTTGAGAAATGTCGGAGAAGAACACAAAAGCTTGCACAGGCCTTCCTGAACGAAGTACTACTGATGCACGATCTTCTAAATATCTAATACCTTGAGTTCGTTCAGCAACCTCTGAGGAAATCACCTTGAAAGTGCTTCAATCTACTGGTTCGTACTTTGCCCTAGCCCTGGATGTAAATCTCGTTCTCCAACTATGTGTATTTATACTACACACAAGAATAGGCTTCTCTCTTTAGTCCCACGACCAAAGGACTTTTTCTTGGCCATAGATTAGGAGATAAGATTGTGTAAATCCATAACAGGAAAAAGTCCTATCCAAGATGGAAAATATGTTTCCAGAGTCGATCGACCGATTTTCCAAGATCGGTCGTCTGATTCTTGACTTAATATCAACTGGAACTTCGACTGGCAAATCGGTTGTGAAAGGTGCGCGGAATCACCTAAGACAGTAATCTAGAAGGGGGGTTGAATATATTACCACTGATTAAAAACAATTTACCCTTCTTTTCGATGTTAACATTGACTTGATGAAATCTTAAACAGAAGTGAATCAAATTCGGACTTTGATGTGTGCAAATTGTGATTGGGAAATTAGCAATCTATCAAGTGTGTGAACAAATATTCATGCCTACCATACATCTAACGTAAAAACGTGCAAACCACAAGACACGAAGATTTAAGGTGGTTCAGAGTACACAACTCGTGTATCCTACGTCCACCGTCCACACACACACACGGAAAACTGCTTATAAAGCGAGTTCAACCCAACAATCACACACGCACGGTGTCTGAGGCAAACATGCACTCAGAACAGCCACACACATGTGGATCAAGCACAAGAAATGTTCAAACCACTACCACACACACAAAGTAATCAAAAGTAGAAAGAAAGAGGAGTTTCGAGTTGAAGATCAAATCCAAAGATGAACTCCTCGATGTGGTCATCCTGAAGAACTTCAAGCTCCGAGTTGATGATAATCAGATGATGTAGATGAAGCTTGACTTGTGGACGAACCGGCTTCAACTCCTCACACGAGATGGATCTTCCAGGAACATGCCGGAGGGTTGAAGCAGAGCAGAGCAGAGAAGACCTTCTTCTTGATCCTTGCTTAGGGTTTTTGTGTGGAGGCTTCTCTCTGCGAAAATATCTCCATATGATCTATATATAGTGGTGTTCAAGTTTGGAGAGATGTGTTAGAAGGGAACACCCTAATACAGATCACATGTCGATCACATGTTGCAACTAATCCTGCGGCTGTCGACAGGTACTGCTGGAAACTGGCTTCCAGAACCATGTTAGTCACTAGAACCTTGGGCTGTCGACAGGTGACCTCTAGCTGTCGACAAATAAGTCTTATCTGTCGACAGGTACACTTTATCTGTCGACAACTATTGCTTTTTAAGTGCTTCCAGTAGCTTGTTTGTTACTGTCTTGTCTATCTGTCGACACATGGCATCTTGGCTGTTGACAGGTGAGCACTTGATGTGTATTTCTAGTCTTTTGCACTTGGATTTTGTTGCTTGTCTTGTGTGTTCATTCACACCTACATGAAAGACATTCTAAGTGAGACATCATGAATGCATAGATGGTTATAAAGTCATTTTTTATCTTTCATGTCTTAATCATGTTTTCAACATCAATTATGTCAATCATCAAAAACATTTAAGCACCATCATCATCATACACATTATAACCCAACATTCTCCCCCTTTTTGATGATGACAAAATTACAATTGATGTTCTCTCCCTTTTGACAACATTCAAAAACAGTGCTCATGCACAAATGGATAGAACTAAGCAGTAACTGTGATTTCATTATTTGAGCGGAAAGTACACACAGTTCAAAATGATATCCATTACATGACACAAACAAAAGCAAAAGGGAAATGGAGAAATGACATAACAATCACACTCATGACCCACACTAGTGAAAAGAGAACTACATGACCCCACATTGATCCTAGACAACCTAAGCATCGTCATTCCCAGGAGTAGTGGGATGTAGAATCAGCAAGTGTGTATGTTCGAGTGTTGAGTTGATCAAAGCCAGTAGGAAATAGTTGTTGCATTTGGGCCATCTGATCGGCTAAGAAAGCCCGAATATCTTGTGCTACAGCCGGTGGAGCTTGTTCCTCAGGAGCATCTTCAGCACCAACCTGAACATCCATTGGCTCTGGATGTTCATCTTTTTCACTGCCCTCATCTTCAGCAGACTCTTCTTCTACATCCGGCTCCCGACCCTTAAGAGTCTTGGTGACTCTCCCTGCAACTAGCTTGTAGCCGATCCGATGGGCAGAAGTGAGATCATATGCGTTGCGGGACTTGAGAAAGACAGACAAACTCTCCTTCAGGAATATGAATGCCAATGAAGGACAAGAGGGAAGTGATAGGGCAAGCATATGGCATTGACCTCTTTGGATTTGATAACATTGCCTGATGAGGTCAAGTATGAGTTTGGGCAGATGGATCTGCTTAGCCTTAAGAAAGAAGTGGAAGAGTGTAGCGACCCTCATTATATCGGTACGGTTATACCAACCCACGTCGATATAGTGAACGTTGCCACAGTGGGACATTTACCCAACAATAACATTCAGTTGAGATACACGTGAATATAAGAACAGAGTAGCGGAAGTAAAAGAACCACTGTCTTCATTTCATTCATCATCCACATTTAACATACATGATTCGATAACATTTAAAGAACTAAACGTCCACATAATTAAATTGCTGAAAATCAAATACATATTTGTCCACACTTAAACATTTCTTTCCATGATAATGCTAGTACAATGTTTCAATTACATACATCAAAGTGCCAAAATGTCACAACTAAGCTCCACCAAACTAGCTACTCTCCGTGCTCGGAGTCGCTTTCCACGGTCTCCTCCAAAGGTGTGTCACCTACTACACCTGTATGCCGAAGCAAGTAATGAGTCTAAAAGACTCAGCAAATAACTCTACACATACCATTCATATACATGACATAGCAGGTTTACATACACATTTACAAGACACAATCATGTAGCATGCTTGTGATTGAAATTAACAACCTATCATGGTGATTTTACTTATTAAACACATGATTCATGCTTTCAGATTTTCTAAATTAAAATCTCCTATCACATGCTCTCTAATCTTTCCAACACATGAAAGTTCTACTTCCAATTAAGTTAAAACATGAAGGCAATCTAGCATGACTAGTTTACATATGTGAAAGGAACATTTACTAACATGGTTACTACTCATTCTTACACATGCACATAACCATTTCACATACTTTAAGCTTGCTGATTTTACATGGTCTAGAAAGCATAACCCAACACATGAGAGCTACTTAATCAATTTAAGTCACAACATGAGGGCAAACATACATGGAATGATTTACACATAAGTAAGGATTGTCCCTAGCATGGATTCTACGCATTGTACACATATAGAACATGATCATAACCACATTTATATTGCTGTTCTAACATGATTTCAGATCATCATATCATAGATTTCAATTTCACATCCTCACATTTTGGTTTCACATTTTACACAATTTCTAATTCACATACTTCACTCTTTACACATTGCACATTTACACATTCACATTTACACATTGTTCACACTACACAATTTGCACATGATCACAATCACATTCACATTTTACACTTTAGTGCCGTGACACATAGCCCAAACCACCATAAGAAGGACACATCACATCACATACACATAGACGTCACCTAGGCAATACAGTGACGACTCTTGGACTGCGCAGACCGGGAGAACAAGTCTCCACCCTAACCAGTGGTACTTGTCCACCTCCAGGATTTCATCCTAATGCCCTTAGGATCACAACATATTGAACCTTCCCATGGGGACTTTTTCATGGTACGGTTCCACAGCCCTCTATGGAAGCAGTATCACACTTGGCACAATTTACACATTTACCGATTTTTAACACATATCTTTACACATGTCACTTGCCTCTCATTCATTTTCTCACTCACACAAGCGCTCTATTTTTCCTAACATGATTCTATAGTTAACAGGGATTACAGATTCAGAGTTTGCACAAATCAGATTACACATACATATCACATTATTCCCACATTAGCATGCATTTTTCTTTTTCACATTTCTCGCATGGAAAAATTCATATTTCACTATATAGTTGTCCAAATAACCTGAAAATTTAACCACATGCTGATCATAGGTTTATGATTCCACATGAAAATTTTCAAATTTTTCTGACTCAAAATGAAGTTACAGAAAATTTAACATCAATTTCTCATTATTATTCATAATGCAAATTAACATGGAGTTGAACATAATCACAAACTTTAACAGCTCACTGTCTGCACCCTAGCATGCATAGGGTCACAGAATTTATTCCCGAATTTATCGAGCAACACGCAATTTATTGGAAATTTAACATGACCTACGCATGATTTCTATTTCCCAAAACAGAAATTTCAAAAACCATACAAGCATGGGGAAAAATGTCAGAAACTCAGAACACAGACAGAATCATACATACATGGTCTAACAAATTTGGGCCACAAAACTTTGCCACGTATCATTAGGATCATGGTGAATATACATTGCCATTCATTTCGCATACACATTAGATAGACGAATAAATTCAACCACCCACAAAATAAATGTTCATTCATTCTCTCATTCTTCACATTAGCTAGTATACATAGCATATAAGAGTTACATTATATCCTCATCGCAAAACACGTCGAAATTAATCATATAGAAGGGCAGAACAGTTCACTGTTCTGTCCAGACGAACTTGGCGGCGGTCTCTGGCCGTTCCAGGAGTGGACGGCCAGATCGCTGGACGCATACCAGGGATCTAGGCGTCAAGGGCATTGACGCCAAGTTCTTGTCTGTGCAGAAACACAGACCGAACTCCAAATGTAAAGGTGAAAGGGGGGGGATCTAGGACACGAGGAAAAATACATAAAATTATAAAACCCTACTTGACATCTACATGGACGGAGTGTGAGTGTTACTTGCCTCTGAAAAATACTCCAAGGGATCTGAAATGGCGGTGAAGCTCTCCTTGGGCAGTGCCAAGAAGCCTCCAAAACACCACTCCTCCGGGTTCTTGGTCGATGCAGGTGCTAAGCCATTGGTGGGGAAGCCTTCTCCTTGGTTCCTCTAGCCTCCAGTTGCAATAGAACGCCGGATGAAGCCTTGGATCTCCGGATTGAAGCCTCCAAAGTTCAGTCTTTGCACAGCTCCGAGCTAGGGTTTTCTCTCCTCTTTGCAAAGAGTCAAGAGAGGTTTTCTGGTGCAGCAAGGGTTTAGTTTATAGGAGAGGGGTTTGGGGAACCCCGGAGAGGTGATGGGATCGCCTGATAGCCGTTGGGGACTTCTCCCCAATGGCTGGGCTTGCTTGCCCCCGGAGTTTCGGGGTCTGCAACGCATGCAGGTCAGAGAAGTTGGCGTCCACATCGCTGGACACTGGGGTTAGTGTTGGCGTCCATATGGTTGACACCGACACCACATCGACGTCTGTTGATATTGACGCCAATCTGGCCTTCGGCCAGAACTCTAAAACATGCAGAAACCATGTACGTCTTATACCTATATATGTCATATGTATACTATTACGTACACACTACCATCATATCCTTCGTACATTATTTACATCTAATCTATACACATGCATGCAATAGTATACTAACTAGTACTTACGTAGATATTTACATACGTACATACACAACATGAATTATTTACATGCAATACAATAATGCAACAAAATTCAAGGGCCTTACACCCTCTCCCCCTTAAAAGAAACTTCGTCCTCGAAGTTAGAACGACGCTACTCAAACAAAAGGGGATACTTCTTCTTCATCGCATCCTCAAGCTCCCAAGTAGCCTCCTCTCGTGAGAAGTTCTGCCATAGAACTTTCACCGACGCAATACTCTTGTTCCGGAGATGCTGAACCTTCCGGTCAAGAATAGCTACTGGTTGCTCGACATACGAAAGATCTGGCTGAATCTCCACTGGCTCATGACTAATCACTTGAGACGGATCTCGGACATACTTCCTGAGCATCGAAACGTGGAAAACGGGATGAACACTAGCCAACACTGGGGGTAAGGCTAGCTCATACGCCACGCTGCCCAAACGTCTGAGAATCTCATATGGGCCAATGAACCTAGGGTTCAACTTACTATGCCTGCCAAATCTGACGACTCCTCGAGTAGGTGATATCTTCAAGAAGACATGATCGCCAACCTCGAACTCCAAATCCTTTCTCCTGTTGTCGGCATAACTCTTCTGCCTATCCTGTGCCGCAACAAGTCTCCTTCTGATCAGCTGGATCTTATCCGAAGTTTCCTGAACTAACTCCGGTCCGATCAACTGCCTATCACCAGTCTCCTCCCAACATAAAGGAGATCTGCAGGGCCTACCATACAACGCCTAAAATGGAGCCATACCAATACTCGCATGAAATCTGTTGTTGTATGTGAACTCCACAAGAGATAAATGACGCTCCCAATCATCCTTCCAATCCAGAACACACGCCCTCAACATATCCTCGAGCGTCTGGATAGTCCTCTCGGACTGTCCATCAGTCTGGGGATGAAACGCTGAATTGAGCTTCAGCTCCGAGCCTAAAACATCCTGAAGACCCTTCCATAACCTCGAAGTGAATCTCAGATCTCGATCCGAAATGATCGACTTCGGCACACCATGCAATCTAATGACACTACTAACATACAATCTAGCTAAACTCTCTACTGACTGCTTCTTCTTCATAGGCAAGAAATGAGCAGTCTTAGAGAATCTATCTACAACTACCCAAATCGAGTCATTGCCCCTTCTAGATCGAGGCAAACCCGAAACAAAGTCCATAGTGACAGCTTCCCACTTCCACACTGGGATCTCCATCCTTTACATAAGGCCAGATGGTCGCTGTCGCTCGGCCTTTACTTGCTAACACACCAAACACCTAGACACATAATCCGCTACATCCTTCTTCATACCGGACCACCAAAATGATCTCTTCAGATCCTGATACATCTTAGTGTTACCCGGATGAATAGAGAATCGCGATCTATGAGCCTCCGCTAACACATGCTTACAGACATCTACCAAATCGGGGACACAAACACGGTGCTGGAATCTAATCACACCGTCCTCATCACGGCAATGCCTGCCTTGCCCACTAACTCTAAGAGTCTAGGGTCGGCTTCCTGCTGCTCGATCACCTCATCCAAAACCGAGGACCTAAGGGATAACTGAGCTACAAAAGCCTGGCATAGCGATGGCTCTAACTCAGTCAACACGCAAGCCGCATCTTCCAACATCTTCCAATCCTGCTGGAGAGATGGCCTCCTTCTACTCAGAGCATCCGCTACGACATTGCCTTCCCAGGGTGATACTGAAGGTCGAAGTCATAGTCCTTCAAGAACTCAATCCATCTCCTCTGCCTCAGGTTTAATTCCTTTTGGGAGAAAAGATACTTCAAGCTCTTGTGGTCGGTAAACACCTCAAATCTGACACCATAAAGGTAGTGTCTCCAGATCTTTAGTGCATGAACCACTGCTGCGAGCTCTAAGTTATGAGTCAGATAGTTCTTCTCATGCTCCTTCAACTGACGAGAAGCATAAGCCACTACCCTTTCTTGCTGCATGAGCACACAACCTAAACCAATCCGAGGCGCATCCGTGTAGATAGCAAAACCCTCTACACCGCTCGGTAAGACTAACACCGGGGCTGACGTGAGCTTAGTCTTCAACAATTGAAAACTTCTCTCACACTTCTCGGACCAAACAAACTTCACTCCCCTTTTGGTGAGCTGAGTCAAAGGGGCGGCGATGGACGAAAATCCCTCAATAAATCGCCGATAGTAACCAGCTAAACAATAAAACTACAAATCTCCGAAGGGGTCTAGGGAATCTCCCAATCCATAACAGCCTGGACCTTTGCTGGGTCAACTGCTACACCAGTACCGGAGATAACATTCCCGAGAAAATGAACCTCGCGCAACCAAAAATCGCACTTGCTGAACTTAGCATACAGCTTGTGCTCACGAAGAACCTCTAATACTACCCTCAAATGCTGACGGTGTGTGGCCTTGTCCGGAGAGTAGACCCACATCATCAATAAACACTACGACAAAGCTATCTAGATAAGGCCTAAACACCCTGTTCATGAGATCCATGAACGCTGCAGGGGCATTGGTCAATCCGAAAGGAAGGACCAAAAACTCATAATGTCCATAACGGGTTCTAAATGAGTCTTGGACACATCCTCACTCCGAATCCTCAACTGATGATAACCAGATCGCAGATCAATCTTAGAAAAGACTGATGCATCTCGCAACTGGTCAAACAAATCATCAATACGAGGTAAGGGATACCTGTTCTTTACAGTCACTTGGTTCAGCTTCCTATAGTCAATGCATAACCTAAGTGACCCGTCTTTCTTCTTGACGAATAATACAGGTGCGCCCCAAGGGGAAACACTAGGGCGAATAAATCCCTTATCAAGCAACTCTTGCAACTGCTTCCTTAACTCGGCTAACTCCGCAGGTGCCATCCGATATGGAGCCTTCGAGATAGGAGAGGTGCCCGGAAGCAACTCTATGGTAAACTCTATCTCTCTATCCGGTGGCAATCCAGACAAGTCATCAGGAAAGACATCTGGAAAATCCTGTACTACCTCAATCTCTGCCAGAGTAGGTGACTCATCAGCCTCTGGCACTAATACCACGCTGGCAAGAAAAGCGTCACAACCCTTGTTTACCATGCGCATCGCCTTCATGGCAGAGATGACCATCTTTCCCGTCAAGTTCCTTGGCAAGGGATGAGAAAACTCGTCCTCACCAGGAATGCGGAAAACAATCGTCTTCCGACGACAATCCACTAACGCATAGTGCTCCTCTAGCCAATCCAGACCAAGAATAGCATCATAGTCCTTCATCTTTAGCAAGAAGAAACACCCTTCTAGGACTCTATCCTCAATGCACACAGGTAACGACGGAATGCACCTCCTAGTCGATACCGTACCCGCAGGGGTGTGCACAGACAAAGGGACCTCTAAATCCTCAGACTCTACACCTGACTCTAGGGCTAGCTGCCTAGCGAACCGCTCGGAAATGAACGAGTGAGTAGCACCCGTATCAAACAAAACCCGAACGTGCACACCTAAAAGCAAAACCGTACCTTCGGTGACATGCTCCTCCTGCTCGACATCCTCGCGCGCTAAAGCAAACACTCGAGCTGGGGCTCGAGGCCTTCCTAGTCTTCCTGTAGCTGGCGCTGCTGCCGCTACTGCTGGGGCTGGCGTTCCGCGCTGGACTCCCTGCTGAAGTCTTGGGCAATCCTTGATCTTGTGGTCGCTGCTTCCACACTTCAAGCACTTTCCTATAATCATCCAACATTCGGTACCACCATGTGTCTTCCCACAGTGGGGACACTCTTTCTTCACACCAGGGGAACGTACAGAGGGTACCTGAGAACTATTGACTGCCACGGATCGCTGCTGTGTCTGGTACACCGCCTTCTTCTTGTCTTGCCGTTGGAATGTCGTTGCTGGCCTCTTCTGCGAAGCCTTCTTCTCTTCAAGATATTGCTCCATCTCTCCCTCCTGCCTACAAGCAGCACTAAGGGCCTCGTCCAACGTGCGGTGGTCAAATGTCACGAGTCTCGTCCGCAGTGATGGCTTGAGTCCCATCACGAACTTCTTTGTCTTCCTGCGATCATCTGCCACGATATGAGGTGCATACTTAGAGAGTTCAGAAAATCTTGCCTCATATTCCAGCACGGTCATGGAGCCTTAAGCCAAAGAGAGGAACTCCTGCTCCATCCGATCTTGAACATGCTCAGGGACGAACTTAGCCCGAAAGAGCCTCACGAACTCGTCCCAAGCAACCTCTACTGCGTCGTCCTCAAACCGTGTATGCAGTAGTGAAGACCACCATACATCAGCTCTTTCCTGCAATACACCTTCATAAGCTCCAACTAACAGTTCTAACTAAACAAAACATACAATCATACAAAATTAACACATACCTGTAGCATGTAGGTGGCTAATGTGACCTTATCCTCATCTACACACCTGACGGCTCGGAGGATCTTTTCTATCTCCCTCATCCAGCTTTCTGCCAACAATGGGTCGCTCTCCCCCTTAAAAGAGGGTGGCATCATCCTCTTAAATCTTTCCATGGTAGAAGGTCCACCATGGTCCTGAGCTGGTACTTGAGCCTGCTACAGTACCCAACAAGCAATTTACAATCAACACAATATCGCGTAATTTAAATAAAACAGACTATTATCATTTTATTAGTCTAACCTGAGCCTCCAACTGTGCCTGGAGTGTTGCCTGGGTATGAGCCTACGTCTGCATGGCTTGCACCAGACCTTGCATGAATACTCCATAATCCACAGGCAGCGGTGGGGGAAGTACAGGACCTTGCGGTGCCGGGGCCTGCAGCTCCGCCCGCTCGTCACGTCTCGGCTCGTCCTCACGGGCCGGCGCTCCGCCACGCCTACCTCTCGAAGCCATGGCTGTAATAAATTTCAGCCACCATTAGAGCTAGGTTACTAAGTTTTCTAACCATTTTCTTATCTATTTTCCACTCGTTATTAGTGATTTCTTCACATGTGGACATTCCTATGTAGACTTAGCATGTAATGGGGATGATGACTTATGTATATTCATGTGCAATCTCAACCGGTTTCTCTGATACCAATCTCTGTAGCGACCTTCATTATATCGGTACGGTTATACCAACCCACGTCGATATAGTGAACGTTGCCACAGTGGGACATTTACCCAACAATAACATTCAGTTGAGATACACGTGAATATAAGAACAGAGTAGCGGAAGTAAAAGAACCATTGTCTTCATTTCATTCATCATCCACATTTAACATACATGATTCGATGACATTTAAAGAACTAAACGTCCACATAATTAAATTGCTGAAAATCAAATACATATTTGTCCACACTTAAACATTTCTTTCCATGATAATGCTAGTACAATGTTTCAATTACATACATCAAAGTGCCAAAATGTCACAACTAAGCTCCACCAAACTAGCTACTCTCCGTGCTCGGAGTCGCTTTCCACGGTCTCCTCCAAAGGTGTGTCACCTACTACACCTGTACGCCGAAGCAAGTAATGAGTCTAAAAGACTCAGCAAATAACTCTACACATACCATCATATACATGACATAGCAGGTTTACATACACATTTACAAGACACAATCATGTAGCATGCTTGTGATTGAAATTAACAACCTATCATGGTGATTCTACTTATTAAACACATGATTCATGCTTTCAGATTTTCTAAATTAAAATCTCCTATCACATGCTCTCTAATCTTTCCAACACATGAAAGTTCTACTTCAATTAAGTTAAAACATGAAGGCAATCTAGCTAGACTAGTTTACATATGTGAAAGGAACATTTACTAACATGGTTACTACTCATTCTTACACATGCACATAACCATTTCACATACTTTAAGCTTGCTGATTTTACATGGTCTAGAAAGCATAACCCAACACATGAGAGCTACTTAATCAATTTAAGTCACAACATGAGGGCAAACATACATGGAATGGTTTACACATAAGTAAGGATTGTCCCTAGCATGGATTCTACGCATTGTACACATATAGAACATGATCATAACCACATTTATATTGCTGTTCTAACATGATTTCAGATCATCATATCATAGATTTCAATTTCACATCCTCACATTTTGGTTTCACATTTTTACATAATTTCTAATTCACATACTTCACTCTTTACACATTGCACATTTACACATTCACATTTACACATTGTTCACACTACACAATTTGCACATGATCACAATCACATTCACATTTTACACTTTAGTGCCGTGACACATAGCCCAAACCACCATAAGAAGGACACATCACATACACATAGACGTCACCTAGGCAATACAGTGACGACTCTTGGACTGCGCAGACCGGGAGAACAAGTCTCCACCCTAACCAGTGGTACTTGTCCACCTCCAGGATTTCATCCTAATGCCCTTAGGATCACAACACATTGAACCTTCCCATGGGGACTTTTCTATGGTACGGTTCCACAGCCCTCTATGGAAGCAGTATCACACTTGGCACAATTTACACATTTACCGATTTTTAACACATATCTTTACACATGTCACTTGCCTCTCATTCATTTTCTCACTCACACAAGCGCTCTGTTTTTTCTAACATGATTCAACAGTTAATAGGGATTACAGGTTCAGAGTTTGCACAAATCAGATTACACATACATATCACATTATTCCCACATTAGCATGCATTTTTTCTTTTTCACATTTCTCGCATGGAAAAATTCATATTTCACTATATAGTTGTCCAAATAACTTGAAAATTTAACCACATGCTGATCTCAGGTTATGATTCCACATGAAAATTTTCAGATTTTTCTGACTAAAAATGAAGTTACAGAAAATTTAACATCAATTTCTCATTATTATTCATAATGCAAATTAACATGGAGTTGAACATAATCACAAACTCTAACAGCTCACTGTCTGCACCCTAGCATGCACAGGGTCACAGAATTTATTCCCGAATTTATCGAGCAATGCGCAATTTACTGGAAATTTAACATGACCTACGCATGATTTCTATTCCCAAAATAGAAATTTCAATAACCATACAAGCATGGGGAAAAATGTCAGAAACTCAGAACACAGACAGAATCAT
The DNA here is from genome assembly GCA_014218235.1 of Colocasia esculenta. Lineage (NCBI taxonomy): Eukaryota > Viridiplantae > Streptophyta > Magnoliopsida > Alismatales > Araceae > Colocasia > Colocasia esculenta. The sequence goes on from CM024758.1 coordinate 26,085,174, forward strand.
ACATACATGGTCTAACAAATTTGGGCCACAAAACTTTGCCACGGATCATTAGGATCATGGTGAATATACATTGCCATTCATTTCGCATACACATTAGATAGACGAATAAATTCAACCACCCACAAATAAATGTTCATTCATTCTCCCATTCTTCACATTAGCTAGTATACATAGCATATAAGAGTTACATTATATCCCCATCGCAAAACACGTCGAATTAATCATATAGAAGGGCAGAACAGTTCACTGTTCTGTCCAGACGAACTTGGCGGCGGTCTCTGGCCGTTCCAGGAGTGGACGGCCAGATCTCTGACGCATACCAGGGATCTCGGCATCAAGGGCATTGACGCCAAGTTCCTATCTGTGCAGAAACACAGACCGAACTCCAAATGCAAAGGTGAAAGGGGGGGATCTAGGACATGAGGAAAAATACATAAAATTTATAAAACCGTACTTGACATCTACATGGAAGGAGTGTGAGTGTTACTTGCCTCTGAAAAATACTCCAAGGGATCTGAAATGGCGGTGAAGCTCTCCTTGGGCAGTCCCAAGAAGCCTCCAAAACACCACTCCTCCGGGTTCTTGGTTGATGCAGGTGCTAAGCCAGTGGTGGGGAAGCCTTCTCCTTGGTTCCCTCTAGCCTCCAATTGCAATAGAACGCCGGATGAAGCCTTGGATTGCCGGATTGAAGCCTCCAAAGTTCAGTCTTTGCACAGCTCCGAGCTAGGGTTTTCTCTCCTCTTTGCAAAGAGTCAAGAGAGGTTTTCTGGTGTAGCAAGGGTTTAGTTTATAGGAGAGGGGTTTGGGGAACCCCGGAGAGGTGATGGGATGGCCTGATAGCCGTTGGGGACTTCTCCCCAATGGCTGGGCTTGCTTGCCCCCGGAGTTTCGGGGTCTGCAACGCATGCAGGTCAGAGAAGTTGGCGTCCACATCGCTGGACGCTGGGGTTAGTGTTGGCGTCCATATGGTTGACGCCGACACCACATCGACGTCTGTTGATATTGACGCCAATCCGGCCTTCGGCCAGAACTCTAAAACATGCAGAAACCATGTACGTCTTATACCTATATATGTCATATGTATACTATTACGTACACACTACCATCATATCCTTCGTACATTATTTACATCTAATCTATACACATGCATGCAATAGTATACTAACTAGTACTTACGTAGATATTTACATACGTACATACACAACATGAATTATGTACATGCAATACAATAATGCAACAAAATTCGAGGGCCTTACAAAGAGGCTCTTGTGGACTTCGGTCACAAGTTCCCGACTTCCATCTTTTGGAGCGATTAGTGTGGTGAAGATGTGATGAATCATGCGGTGGAGCGGGGGAAAGGTGTTTGCATTGAGTTTAACGAACTCTTAGGTGGAGTCATATGGTTGTTGGGTGATGAGGGTGAAATACTCTGAGGCATTCAGATGGGTGACAAGGATGTCAGCCCCGGAGTTGGGAATCTGTAAGGCACGACTGAAGAGATTGGTGGTGATGTGGAAAGTCATACCTTTGACAGTGGTGTAAAGTTCCTCATCCACTGCCATCCCCAAGTTGTTGAAAAACTCTGTCACAGCGATCGAGGAATACCGCTCGTGGGAGTAGAGGAAGGCAGTCCGGCCCTGGGTGTCGAAGAGGGGATGCAAATCGGCGAACATGTCTTCCACGGAGACGAAGTCCACATATCATGGCTGGACAAATTTCTAGAAGTCTCCCCAAACCCTGGTGAGTTGCAAATCCGGGGGAACACGAAGTTTTGGCAGACGATCATCTCGATGTTTGCTCCGATGCTCTACGGGAGCCCTAGAACCCTCACCGGCTTCGGGTGAAGCGGGGCGCTGACGTGTGGCACGAAGCTTGCTCCTTGGTTCCATGGGAGAGGAGTTGCACGGAGTGGATATGATCCAGGAATAGGAGGAAGACAGGAGGAAGAAGAAAGCAAGAGCAGAGAGAAGATGTAGAGAGGGCGGTTCTGGAGAGAGGGGGGATGAAATAGGGAAGGAACCACCTTTTGGAGGAAGGTGAGGGGGTGAAGAGTCGTGGTTTCCCCTTTAGGTCTATTTAGGAAGAGTTTGAAATAGAGGGGACCCACAAAATCCGATCAGAAGTGGAACCGGTTGGGCTTCTGAACGGCCCAGAAATCCGTCTGTCGACAGGCGCATGGCATCTGTTGACAGCTAGTGTCCAGAAATGTGCCAGAACAAATTTTGACAAAAATGAATGGGGAATGAGTGTTCAAATGGCATTGTACGGTTGAGAACTGGTATATACCCATTACAAAGTGTCATACACACTAGTGTTAAAACATTTAAATGTTCTACAATTGTCAAGAGATAATACTCCGGGAATCTAACGTTGTAGCATTTAGAAGACATCGTTCAAAAATATATGATCATGAGATAACCCCGTTGTAGAAAAACATATTTCTTGGTGGGTAATGTTTAGTTGGTAAGTGAAGGTAATGTTTACATGAGAAATTAACAATAAACAACAAGTTGCCCTTGATTTAAAAACATGGAGGCTTCACTCTATTTCTAGCTTTGAACTATTTTGGCAAGTTGATGTGGGAAAAGTGGTAATCAGGTTCATTTTCACCTTTTGACGTGAAGGTAGACATTTATGATGCCCGTATCCCCAGTTACTCAGTATAGGTGACCATCATACCATTGTGCAGAGATAATAGATGGACTTTCTGATGCGAGGACAAACATTTGTGATGTCCATGCCCCCGGTTACTCAGTGATGCTCATCATTGCTCTGCCTTTGCCCCATTTCATATATATTTTGTTTGAATTTTCATTAATTTAGAAATAAGTAGCTTTTCTCCTTTTTTATTTTTTTTAATTTAAGGATCAAGTGCAAAAGGTTATTTAAGGTCAAAGACCAATGAAAAACATTAAGTTCAATAACCTTCTTACTTGTCAATCCATTTCAGAAAAATGATCATCCACAAAGGAGTTATTCAAGTGAGTTATGTTAAGGCCATTTAAATTGTTCAACGTGTTCTAGATGATACAACCTAGACTCATGCACAGAATATTATTTCAAGATCATTGTGAATTAGTGAATGTCTTTGGTACTATGTGAGTATGAATGGTTGTAATTAAGTATTAAGGCCCAATTCTCCCCTTGCACAAAAATAATGAACATACTCATGGGAATTTTGAGAAATCAAGAAGAATACACAGAAAAAGGGTCCTCTGTTGACAGCTGAAGGGAGGCTGTTGACAGCTACTGTGAAACAACATGAATGTGGTTCTGGAAAGGAGGAATCTGTCGACAGCTGGGTTTCTGGCTATCGACAGCTACAAAGAAGAACAGTATTGAGGCTTGGAATTAAGGGACAAATGGATCAAATGGTTGAGATATGATTACAATATGATTCTGAAAGTGTCCCTCAAGCATTTCATTTGAACAACCTTGACTTACTCCCTCATAATGTGTGCATATGTGTAAGGAAAAATTCAAGCAATTATACACACATTCATGCTAAACATTTACATAAAGAGGGAACATCCATGAGCAAGTGAGCACCAAAAATTTCATTCTTTGAAAGAGATAAATATGCCAATTGAAATTGTTTTAAGATTATGACCTTCATGTACAAATAGTTTATGGATACTCGGCGGAGAATTTTTCCTCACGCATAATGATAGTTTCCGAACAAGCCGGACTTGTTCTTCCACATTTCACCATTTGATATACCACATAGTCACTACACAAGGAGATCACTTATTCCTGAATGTTGCATTAGTTTCATTGAATTTTGCATAAGCCCATTTCTCTTCTCAGTGATGTAAACCTATCTTCTGACAATGGTTTGGTGAAAATATCAGCCAATTGTTTTTCAGTTGGAATGAAGTGAAGCTCCAAGTTCTTGTTGGCTACCTCATCTCTTAAAAAGTGGTGCCTTATTTCTATGTGTTTTGTCCTTGAATGTTGAATTGAGTTCTTTGAAAGGTTGATAGCACTGGTGTTATTACATAGGATAGGTGTGCATCCAATGTCAATGTTGTAATCACACAATTGACTTTTGATCCACAACACTTGAACTGCACAGCTCCCTGCAGCAACATACTCTGCCTCGGCAGTGGAGAGTGCAACTGAGTGTTGCTTCTTGGATGCCCACGAAACCATGCAACCCCCTAGGAATTGACAATACCCACTAGTGCTCTTTCTATCAATTTTACACCCAGCATAGTCAGCATCAGAATATGAGACCAAATCAAAACTGCTACCTGCTGGATACCATAAACCCAAATCACATGTTCCTGAGAGATATCTAAAAATCCTTTTCACTGCAATCAAGTGGCTTTCCTTTGGACTAGATTGATATCTAGCACACAGGCAAACACTAAACTGTATATCCGGCCTACTTGTAGTAAGGTAAAGGAGAGAGCCAATCATACCTCGGTATTGCTTTGCATCTACCATTTAACCTCTTTCATCATTTTCCAGTTTTACACTTGTGCTCATTGGTGTAGAGGCTAGCTTGGCTTGTTCGAACTGAAATCTTTTCAGTAGCTCCTTGACATATTTCTCTTGATTGATGAAGAAGCCATCTTCATATTGTTTTACCTGCAAGCCAAGAAAGAACTAAGCTCCCCCATTAAACTCATCTCAAATTCACTGTGCATGTGTTTTGAGAATTCTTCACACAGTGAGGGGTTAGTGGAACCAAAAATAATGTCTTCCACATAGACTTGAACAACAATTATATGATTGCGAACACATTTAGTAAAGAGAGTTTGGTCCACTTTACCTCTGTAGTAGTTTTTACTAACCAAGAAATTGCTCAATCTGTCGTACCAAGCTTGGGGTGCCTGTTTCAACCCATAGAGAGCTTTGTGCAATTATAGACATGGTTAGGCTTATCATGATCCTCAAATCCAGGTGGTTGAGAAACATACACTTCTTCTTTGATGTAACCATTCAATAAGGCAGTTTTAACATCCATTTGAAATAGTTTGAATTTGTTCGAGCATGCATAAGCTAACAATATTCTGACTGCCTCAAGCCTAGCTACTGGTGCAAAGGATTTCTCAAAGTCTACCCCAAATTCTTGATTATACCCTTTTGCTACCAGTCTAGCTTGTTTCTCACCACTTTACCCTCTTCATTCAGCTATTCCTAAATACCCATCTTGTTCCAATTACTGAGATTTCAGGGGTCCTAGGAACTAAGCTCTAACATTGTTTCTTTGGAATTGAGCAAGTTCTTCATGCATGGCATCAATCCAAGAGTTTTCTTTTAAAGCTTCAACATTTTTAGGTTCCACTTGAGAGATAAATGCTAAATGATCTTGTTCAACAATTTGTCTAAAGTGTGACCTAGTGTGAACTCTATCATTTACATTTCCAATAACATTCTCAAGTGAGTGATCTTTTGAGTACCTGACATTTCTTATTGTGGACTGGCCCTGTTGAACTTGTTCTTGAGGATTTTGCTCTTAGGGAATTTGTTCTTGAAGGATTTGATCTTGAAGATTTTGATCATCTTGTTGATCTTCTTGAGGTCTGTCGACAGTCTCTTCTTGGTCTGTCGACAGAAGCTTCTCAGCTGGTTCTTCAAGTATTGTACCTTCTTCATCATCATACCTGCAAGCATTTGAGTTGTTAGTTTTTGCATGAGATTCATTAAAAATAACATGTGGAGTCTCTTCCACCTTTCTGGTTTTATTGTTAAACACTCTATAGGCTCTAGAGTGCTAGAGTAACCCAGAAAGATACCTGGATCACTTTTGGCTTCAAACTTATCTATGTCGACCTTGTCATTGTTGTGGATAAAAATTGGAGCCAAAGATTTTGAAATACCCAATATTGGGTTTCTTACCTTTCAAGAGCTCATAAGGGGTTTTCTTCATCACAGGTCTTACCATGGCTCTATTGAGGATGTAGCACGATGTGTTCACCGCTTCTGCCCAAAAACTCCTTGAGAGTTGGCTTTCAACCAGAAGTGTTCGAGCCATCTCCACCAAGGTTCTATTTTTCTCTCCACTACTCCATTTGTTCTGGAGTCCTTGGAGAGAAAAACTTGTGATCAACCTTGGTTCCTGCAAAAATCAGAAAATAAATTATTATCAAACTCTCCCCCATGATCAGTACGAATTGAGCATATTTTGTTTATGTTCCCATGCTCAATTTTGTTAAAGAACTCTTCAAAATTTTTCAGAACTTCATTTTTATGAGCTAGGAATTTAACCCAAGTGAACCTAGAGAAATCATCTACAATGACAAATCCAAAACATTTGTCATTGAGACTAAGTATTCTTGTAGGTCCAAAAAGGTCAATGTGCAACAGTTCAAATGGTTTTGAAGTGATTATGGGTGAATTAGATTTGAAAAACTTTCTGGTTTGTTTTCCCTATGCACATGCATCACAAAAAACCACATTTTTATTGAAATGAGTTTCAGGAAGTCCACTTACTAGTTTCATCCTCATGATCTTGTGCAAAATATTGTAGCTTGCATGGCCTAGCCTACGATGCCATAAAGACAATTCATCCTGCTTATTTGCAATAAGACACAAATTTTATTTTCTGGTTCATCTAAATCAACTACATAAATGTTATTTACTCTTTTTCCAGAGAACTTGACACCTCCTGAAATTTTATCAATGATTTGGCATGCATCTGACTCAAAAATAACTTTATGGCCTTTATCACACAATTGACTGATGCTCAAGAGATTGTGATTCAGATCATTAACTAGAAGCACATTATCTATTGAGTTAGAGGCATACTTACCTACCTTACCTGTGCCAATTATTTGGCCCTTATTGTTACCTCCAAAAACAACTTAACCTCTATCTTTTTCCACCAGCAAACAAAATTTTTCTTTATCGCCCGTCATGTGCCTCGAGCAGCCACTGTCCAAGTACCATTTGTTTTGATTTTGGGCTGCTAGGCATTCCTGCATAGATGAATCAGACAAGAGGTTTTGGTACCCAAATTACTTTAGGTCCTAATCTTTCATTCATCCCAAAAGTAAATGCTTCGGAAACCACACTTGTTTGCATTTCCTTATGTTCAATTATTACTGCATTGTTGTTCAGTATGACCAGTTTTCTTACAACAGTTGCATGATGGAGTTTGAGCTTTTTGCAGTTCTTTACTGTTTTATGGCACTTGTGAATATTTTTGTCCTCTTTGTTGCTTGGTTGGCTTTAATTTTTTCAGCATTTTTCCAGACCTGTCGACAGTTCTCTTTGAGTCTGTCAACAAATGCCTTAGCTTGAACAGTTGAAGTCTTTTGTTTATTTTTCAATTCCTTGCTTTTAGTGGGAACTTGTTCACTTGTAATTGGACTGCAATCAACATGATGTGATTCAATTTTCTCTCCAAGTTTCTTTTGATTTCTGGTTGAAATCCAAGCCCATGCTTTGTTATATTGTTTTAATCACAAAACAACATCAAGATTTTGCTTTCCTTTTACAAATCTTGACATATCTCTTTTTTTCCTTTTAGTTCCTTTTGAACCTCTTCAATCTTTTCTTAATCTCTTGTTTCTCATTTTGAAGGGTTTCAGCAAGATTATTTAGGACTTGTTTTTTTTCTTTTTCTTTTCTTGGAGTTTTTCTTTCATGCAATCCATTTCAACAAAGTGGCTTTCTTTTTCAATTTTCAGTGACTCTATCTCTTTAGTTAGGATTGAAAGTTGTTCATCATTGCTTGTGTTATGAATAATAGTGGTGATCTTCTTTTTCAGTGCTTTATTTTCATATTTGTATTCACAAAACTTTTTAAACAGCATGGTATATGCTTCTTCCCATTCATCGACTGTATAGTTTTCAAAGGAAGAAATTTACCTCGGTGGAGTCTTCACTCATTGCCATTAAGCACTGAATCTCTTCTTCATCAAAACTTTCTTGAGCATTCTCCTCTTCATCTTCATCACTCCAGGTTGCCATCATGGCCCTGGGTTTCTTGTATGTAGACTTGTCCTTTTTCAGCTTCTTCTTGAGCTCTGGGCATTCACCTCTCATGTGCCCCTGTCTCTTGCACTCATAGCAAACAATCATGTTAGATTTCTTGTTTGAATCAATTATTGAGAATCTCTTTTGGAAAAGTTTTGAAGTTACCTGATCCCTTCCTTTTGAACTTGAGATTTTTTGAACTGTCTAGTGAGCTTGCCATTTCATCATTCTCACTTTTCACTAGATGTATCAGTTTCCTCATTTTCTTGTTGTTGAACCTCTTAATTGAATCTTGAAGAACCTTTGTTAGAGGCTTTTAAAGCAATGGACTTTCTGGGATTAACCTCATTTTCTTTTCTTTTTAGATTTATCTTATAAGTCATAAGGGATCCTATCAATTCATCCAATTTCATTATTGATAAGTCTTTAGAGTCCTCAATGATAGTGGCCTTAGTATGCCAAGAGAATGGAAGAGACCTAAGTATCTCCTTACTAAGTCACTCACTCCTGTACTCTTCTTTAGACCTTTCAAACCATTATTAATGATCAGACTCGAGCAAACATGTCTGAAATAGTTTCATCAATTTTCATTTGAACATTTCATATTCAGAGACAAGCATAATAGCTTTAGTTTCCCTTACCCTGATGTACTTCATACATCAATTCCAACTTGTCCCACATTTCCTTTGCTGACTTGTATGTGGAGACCCTTAAGTATTCCTTCGGATGCACAGCGCATTGCATCATGTTCAATGCGCTCTAGTTCAAGGTTCCTCTGCGGATCTATTCTCTTGTCCAGGTGTCTTCGTCACTGGGCAGCTCATATAGACCCTTGCTAACGATCTTCCACAACTCAAAATCTTGAGCTCTCAGAAAGACCTGCATACGGTTTTTCCAATATGTGTAGTCAGTGCCATCAAAGAAGGGAGGCCTAGACAATGAGCATCCTTCAGCCATAAATCCCTTATTAGTTTCCATTAAATAGAATCTCTCCTGATCGTGAGATCAAACTGTTAAAGCTGTAAATCAGAGAAACCTCGCTCTGATACCAATTGAAAGGTACGCAGAATCAACTAAGTCAGTAATCTAGAAGGGGGGTTGAATAGATTACCACTGATTAAAAACAATTTACCCTTCTTTTCGATGTTAACACTGACTTGATGAAATCTTAAACAGAAGTGAATCAAATTCAAACTTTGATGTGTGCAAATTATGATTGGGAAATTAGCAATCTATCAAGCATGTGAACAAATATTCGTGCCTACCATACATCTAACGTAAAAACGTGCAAACCACAAGACACGAAGATTTAAGGTGGTTCGGAGTACACAACTCGTGTATCCTACGTCCACCGTCCACACACACACACGGGAAATTGCTTATAAAGCGAGTTCAACCCAACAATCACACACGCACGGTGTCTGAGGCAAACATGCACTCAGAACAGCCACACACACGTGGATCAAGCACAAGGAACGCTCAAACCACTACCACACACATAGAGTAATCAAAAGTAGAAAGAAAGAGGAGTTTTGAGTTGAAGATCAAATCCAAAAATGAACTCCTCGATGTGGTCATCCTGAAGAACTTCAAGCTTTGAGTTGATGACAATCAGATAATGTAGATGAAGCATGACTTGTGGACGAACCGGCTTCAACTCCTCACACGAGATGGATCTTCTAGGAACATGCAGGAGGGTTGAAGCAGAGCAGAGCAGAGAAGACCTTCTTCTTAATCCTTACTTAAGGTTTTTGTGTGGAGGCTTCTCTCTGCGAAAATAACTCCATATGATCTATATATAGTGGTGTTCAAGTTTGGAGAGACGTGTTAGAAGGGAACACCCTAATACATATCACATGCTGATCACATGTTGCAACTAATCCTACGGCTGTCGACAGGTGCACTATGGCTGTCGACAGGTACTGCTGGAAACTGGCTTCCAGAACCATGTTAGTTAATGAAACCTTGGGCTATCGACAGACGACCTCTGACTGTCGACAGGTAAGTCTTATCTATCGATAGGTACACTTTATCTGTCGACAGCTACTTCTTTTCAAGTGCTTCCAGTAGCTTGTTTGTTATTGTCTTGTCTATCTGTGGACACATGGCATCTTGGTTGTCGACAGGTGAGCACTTGATGTGTATTTCCAGTCTTTTGCACTTGGATTTTGTTGCTTGTCTTGTGTGTTTATTCACACCTACATGAAAGACATTCTAAGTGAGACATCATGAATGCATAGATAGTTATAAAGTCATTTTTTATCTTTCATGTCTTAATCATGTTTGCAACATCAATTATGTCAATCATCAAAAACATTTAAGAACCATCATCATCATACACATTATAATCCAACAGGCTGGACACTCAGTCTACTGATTCTGGAAATTCGATCGTCTGACTTCTGTCTCAGCTTCGACCGACAGAGATTAGCACATAATTATCCAAAGTCTCAGCACTTTGACTGGCCAAGTGTAAATCATGACATCCAAAGTCAATGTGCTTTGAATGGCAGAGATACAACGTGAATATATGAAGTGTCATTGCTTCGATTGGAGAATCAGTCGACCGATTTCTTCAAGTTGGCCATCCGACTTTTTGACTGTCCCACTGCCAAACCTTCTGGCTAGGTCGGTCGACCGAATGTACCAAATCGGTTGTCCGACTATCAGTTTTGCAGCTGACCTTCTATTCTTGGCTTTGTTATTTTGTCCAAGTCTTGGGCTTTGTATTGACCACTTCAAATGCGACTTTTGGACAAATATAATGTACACTTAACACACAATTAGACCTTCAAATTAAATAAACATAAATCAATGATTGGTCATAAACATGAATTATATTCAGTGTTTTGTGATATTTTCTGAACATGAATTAAACTTGGTGTTTTTGTGATCATCAAAATCTACATAGTGCAATAGATCTATGATCTCAACATGAAGAGGAATGAGCGAGAGGTTAAGAAAAGCAAGTCGACTGCTCTGAAGGTTGCCTCTGTGAGAAATTATAGCAGCCAAGAAGAGGACAGTGATGGGCATGATGAGGAAGAGGAGTTGGCCATGTTAACTAGGAAATGAGGAATTCTTGAGGAAAAGATGGTCTACCCCCAACAGCTACAAGAATACCATGAAGAAGGGAGTTGTGATTAAGGGGGAGCCTTTCAAAGAAAAGGATGTGATCTACTATGAATGTAAGAAACTCGGGCATATGCGTGGAGAGTGCCCAGAAATTCTTAAGAAAATCAAAAAGGGAAAGAGCAAGAAGCCAAAGGTAATGGTAGCTAGGTGGAGCGGCGAGAATAGAAAGGACTCCACGGATGAAGCTAAATAGAGTCAAGGAAGCTTGTGCCTTATGGTGCACAATGAGGGTTCAAAAGAGGTAAGCAATTCTGGGCACTTTACTTCTGAGTAGTGGGAACTTGCATATGATGCCCTATATAAGAACTTTTAAAAAATGAAGGCTGAGAATAAATCTTTGAAAACTAAAGTTGAGGGATATGTTCATGCTCCTTGTTCTACTTGTGCTGAGTTGAAATCTGAATGTAACTCTTTTAAAAAAAAAAATGATGACTTGTCTGCAAAATTTGTACTATACTAAGAAGAAATGGAATGTTTATCTCTTGAGAGTGCTCCTGTTGTTGTAAAAGAGAATGAAGTACTAAAAATTGAAAATTGTTGAATTGAAAGATAATGTTTGGAATCTTGAAAAAGAATTGAACAATCGAAAGACTCCATTGCTAGATTAATGAAGGGAAAATAGAACCTAGATGAACTATTGAGCATCCATGTGAACTTTCAGAGAGAATGTCTTGGTTATGTTCTCAAAAATAAAAAAAAATCTTTTAAATATAAAACAAAAACCTCGTTTGCATCATTTTTTGAAAATTCCTACTCCTGGAAAATTGTTAAGAAACTTCTTGTGCAGAAACATTCCTTAACTAAGAAGCCAAAGAATGTTAGTCGCAAACCCACACACTTCACGTCCTTGAGACCACAAGTTTCGCATGTTAAATCTTTTTATTATGGTGCTTTCAGTCATGTTAATGTTGTTTACCCCATGAAGAGAAATCCAAATAAATTGAAATTGGTCTAGGTAAGAAAGGACATTGTTGATTCATGGACTAACAATTCTAGACCCAAGAAAATTTGGGTACCAAGGAGTCTTGCATGAGATTTTCTTCATCTTTGTATGTGGTGTGTGCTTGAATGCTAATAATTCAGATAATGTATGGTTATGGCATCGCCGGTTGGGTCATGCTAATTTTGGGGTCATCTCAAAGCTGTCTAGACAAGACCTTGTAATCGGCCTACTTGAAGTAAAATTTCAGAATGACAAAATTTGTGAGGCTTGTGCTAAAGGAAAACATACTAGAGCCTCATTCAAAAGGAAAGACATTGTTTCTACATCTCGACCCCTTAAGCTTATTTACCTTGATTTGTTTGGACCCACTTGGACCGCAAGCTTAGGGGGAAGCATTATGGGTTTGTCATTGTGGATGATTATTCAATTTTTACATAGGTCTTATTCTTATAAAATACATTAAAATGATGTCATGACAGAGTTTTAAATTTGGTGCAGGAAAATTCAGAAGGATAAAGGGTACTTCATCAAAGCCATCCAAAGTTATCACAATGGAGAATTTCAAAATGAAAAGTTCCGAATTTATGTGATGAGCAGGGGTACATATATAACTTCTTGTCTCCAAGGACACCAGAGTAGAATGGAGTGGTAGAAAGGAAGAACCAGACCTTGGCAGAGATAGCAAGGATAATGTTGAGGGAGAATTGTCACGTCCCGAGAATTACGCAGCGGATATTATTAATTAATTAATTTCGAGTCGATATTTCGAGACGTGGACAGTCGGCAAATAAGCCTCTAGCTAGCACGCACTAAATGTGTATCAACACAACATCATAATAGGGCCCATATGTTGAACTCAATATAAATTGTATTCCAGCCTCAACTTATTGTATTCAAATGGAACCATTACAGGACTAAGACTCAATAAAAGCAAAAGTACATAATACCTCACTTCCTACTACATTGTTCTAACGCTCAAAATAGACTACTAAAGATAGACTCATGTTTGGAATGCTCTTCACTCGGACGCATTCCCATCCTCGACTTGCTCTTCCTCTTGAGCTTTATAGTCACCTAGATTGGGTAAAAGTAGGGAATGAGCAAACTAGCCCAGTAGGATTTATATCTCAATGTGCGGGCAATGATATAAGTGATTAACATTTTAGAACTAGGCAAGTACGATGAATGATATGCAGGTACGAATAAAACTCGTTAAAACATGATATATAAAACAGGCTAGATAGAGTGAACAAGATAGAACAAGATTTGAGTACAAGATGACAAGATAGAACTAGTAATAGATCACTTTGTACAAGCACGCAAGATTTCACTTGATGTCAAGAACGCAAGATATCACTAATTGCATTAATGTAGGATGGCCATGTCACGCAAGCAAGCAAGCAAGAATGTACGAGCACGATCAAGTAACACTAATCAGGCATGTAGACTCTAATGTACACCAAGGAAAGATCCACCAAGAATGCACACTAGGACACATGTAAGTGGTTGTTGTATCTATCATTCAACAAGCAAGAAGTACTCCCAGCGCAGATGCAACGCCAGTAATCATTATACCCCACGGTTAACAGTATATCTATGACTCGCCGTCATTGGGGCTAGATTGGAGCCCTTGGACACACGCCGTGCCCTGTCAACATCTCATGTAAAAATTTAAATGTAGATACCCACAGTCATTAATAATGGCCAATGAGAGTTTCAAAACGTAGCATGTGTAATGTCATGTTCATGATGATGATGAGAAGAAGTAATAATTAATTGAACATGATTTCATGGGAACAATGGTCAAGAGATAAATTCGGCAGCATAATGGTACAATTTATACTTTCGTACAATCTTTACATTAATGGCTTTAGTCTAGTTGTAAGTCACACTCACGAGATCAAGAAGTGAAAGGAAGTGCACGCTATCTCCAGGGAACTTCAATGGTACAACCAACTCGTCGGCCATGTGGGAATCCATGGTCAAAGGAGATTTACGAAGGCCTTGGTGAAAAGGTCGCTAGTCTACCGATTCGGAATGACCGGTAGAGAGTTTCCAATTTCCCAAAAAGGGGTACTAACAGTGCTAGTGTGTAGTGCGGTACGCGTGTCTCAATTCACAAACCATCAGTCTCAAACTCACAGGAAGCACTTGACAATATAACATGGAATAAAACTATGCACTTTAACTAATCATGGTTTGCAAGATTTTATGATAACCCTTATCATTTAAACATGGTAGAACAGTAGGAAGATTAATCATAAGTAGCACGAATGGATCATAACATTTAAGGAGCACTTAGAATAGCATTCATGTAATTAAAGCTTTTAAATGGGTTAATCACTTTTAAGCCATTAAATAACAATCATGTAATGATCAGACCCAAGACAGCAACTTACACAGTAAATATCACATTTAAACAGACCTCGGGTATATGCGGTAACTTTGCAAGAAAACACATGGTTTCAGGTAAAATCCTGAGAAGGCGACATAGCCATATAAGGATGGCGACAAGGTCTGTCAGGCCAGGGTCAGATCGCGACATGCACCTAAGAGGAAGGCGACGTGTGTGCTGTCAGGCCGGGGTCAGATCGCGACAGACTCATGTAAGGAAGGCGACAGGTCGGGACCAGAAGGCGACACAGGGGTGTGAGCATCGCGACAGGGTTGTCAGATCGGTAGCCGGATAGCGACGGAGCGCATGTCGCCTTGAGAAAGTGACAAGGGATATGTCGCAATCAACCCTCTGAAAGCGACCTATCGACCGTCGCGTTCACAGGATCCGTGCCTGACTCTGACAGAGCAAGGACAGAGCTTTGGATTGCGGACCAGTCTTTCCTTCTTTTGACACAGGGTTGTTCTAAAATAGAGAACAAATTGTACAGTGCATGAAAAATAACGAAACCAGTTTTAAAACAACCTAGACATACAAGGGTACTTCCAGTAAATCGGAATTGGAAAATAAGGATGGTTTCAATAGGCTTTGATCACGGGGAACACAAAGTCAGACCAAGGGTAACCTGAAGACGTAGTTTCATGCAGCAACCTTATTATCACGCTTATAACTCTCTAACCGATGAGATTTAGTCCAAACGTTCAACATGAAACCTGACGAGGACATCTAGTAGAATAACTTTCATGTCATGAGTTTACTCTAATTCGGTCTTGAAACATGTGAAACATATTAAGAACGGGAAAGTCCCTAACAGTGCGCGACTTTGGCAAAACGCTTATAATTCAAAATCTACTAAATGCAATTCGATGAAACCAGTGGGAAATGAAAACTAACTTGATGCTCTACACATTTGGTATAGGAGATGTTTAAGATTTGGCCCGAGAAAACCTACCTTTTGGGTTGATGAAGTCTCGTTCTTCAGAAATCCCGTGTTCAGAACACTGTTTGTAGAACGCCTAATACTCCGTGTATACTGCATGGAATTGGGCATTCCACTTGGGTTAGGAAGTAGACTCGACCCTCTTTCCAGGGGTATAAGCCTTGCACGATGGGATTTAGGTTTGGCCTACCTTTGAGTCGGCTTCAAGAAGGTGGTTCGTGCAGGTCGTAGCAGATGAACAGGGGAAGAAAGGTGTGCTTGGTATGCTTGATCTCCTATTCTCCAGCCACCAAGAGCTCCTCCACACGACCCCAGCAAGTTCTAAACTCGTCCCTAGGGTTTGGGTGAAGAGTATTTAAGCATCCATGGTGTTTAGGAGTCCTATTGTAACTAGGAAGGAGGGTTTCGGGATTGACATGTTGGTTTCCTATTTTTGATGATTTCTTCCTCCATTAGAGAGTCTTGGCCATCAAGCAACTTCCATGGATGGGTAGGCACGAATTTGGGTTGCTAATAGTGCATGATTGCATCCCAATTAAACCCTAATTACCCCTTTTTAATTTCAGCCTATTTAGAGTTACGAATTTCCATGCATTTTCTAGCTTTATTGTTTTTGGGTCAATGTGATCCATTGGCCCAATTAGATACTGGGTCATTAATATATAACGTTGGAAGTCTCTCCACCACCTTTATTAAATTTTTGGTCGCGTCGTATTTCCGTGTTAACGGTTTTCCGACTTGTTTCCTAATTCGGATAATTGGTCACCATGTGACGTTCACTTGGTTAATCGATTTTTCATTGCACGAATTCCTTCGTGGAACCCTTAAGAATAATGTGTGGGGTTGATTTCCCATTTTTACGGATTTTTCCTATATGTTTTAGCACATACGATAATGACACGTATGTTTAATTACTCCGATATTATGGAAATTATTTATTTCCATTTATTTTGAATTTTTATGTAATTAAAATTTCCGGGGTGCTACACCCTCCCCCACTTAAGAGAATTTGGTCCCCAAATTCATATATAGAAAGATTTTGTACAAGTGAGGTGTACTTACTTGTGAATAACTCCGGGTATCTTTTGCGCATTGCTTCCTCGGTTTCCCACGTGTCGTCTTCATCCATGCGTTGATTCCATCTAACCCTTACTAGTGGAATAACCTTGTTCCTTAGTTGGCGCAGTTCCCGGTCCACGATCTTAATCGGCTTCTCTTGATATGTTCCGTCTTTGTTGAATTCCAGAAGCTCATATTCTATGACATGCCATGGATCTCGTACATACTTTTTCAACATGGATATGTGGAACACATTGTGTATTCCATCCATTTGTGGTGGTAAAGCGAGACGATATGCCACCTCGCCGATTCTTTCAAGGATTTCGAAAGGCCCGACAAACCTTGGTGACAACTTGCCTTTGATGCCAAATCGCCTGATCCCACGGCCTGGAGACACTTTCAAGAATACATGTTCACCACCTGAAACTCCAGGTCTCTTCTTCTATTATCTGCATATGCCTTTTGTCTTTGCTGCGCCACTGCCATTCTTTCTTTAATAAGCTTTACCTTCTCTGTGGTTTCTCTTATCATCTCGGGTCCTAGCATTTGTTTTTCGCCAACTTCATACCAGCATATTGGGGATCGGCAACTCCTGCCGTAGAGTGCTTCAAATGGTGCCATTTGAATGCTAGCTTGATAGCTATTATTGTAGGCGAACTCCACGAGGGGTAAGTGTTCGTGCCAGCTTCCTCCAAAATCTAGGACACATGCTTTAAGCATGTCTTCAATCACCTGGTTGGTTCTCTCCGTCTGACCATCTGTCTGTGGATGGAAAGCCGTGCTAAAGTTTAGTTTAGATCCCAAGGAGTAGTGCAGTCCTTTCCAAAAGTGGGATGTGAACCTGGGGTCTCTATCAGACACGATAGACACCGGTACTCCATGTAATCTGACTATTTCCTTCACATACAATGCAGCCAGAATATCTACTGACCACTTATTCTTCACTGGCAAGAAGTGAGCCGACTTAGTTAAGCGGTCGACAATAACCCAGATTCCATCAAATCCACCTCTAGATTTAGGTAGTCCGAAAATAAAGTCCATCCCTATACCTTCCCATTTCCATGCCGGGATTTCTAGGGGTTTGAGTTTACCTGCGGGTCGCAAGTGTTCCGCCTTGACCTTTTGACATGTCAAGCATCGGGCGACATATTCCGCCACTTCTCTCTTCATATTAGGCCACCAAAAGCTTCTTTTCAAATCTTGATACATCTTGGTAGTTCCAGGATGGATGGTATACCTGGTCTTGTGAGCCTCATCCATAATCATTTTCTTTGTCTCTGCATGGTCGGGTACACAGACTCGATCCCGGAACAATAGTCTTCCATCTTCAGTTAATGAGAAATCCGGCCTCTGGTCTAGATTAGCCTTAATCTCCACAAGTACAGGGTCATTATCTTGGAGTGTTGTGATGTCCTCCAGTAGTGTAGGTTGTGCCCTAATACTAGCAACAAGACATCCCTTCTCTTTGATGTCAGCATCAATATTTAACTTGGCGAAGTCTTCTAACAACTTCCATTCATTCACCATTAAACTTGATAGTGTGATCATTGGCTTTCTACTTAGAGCATCTGCCACAGCATTTGCTTTTCCGGGATGATATTGAATCGTGAAGTCGAAGTCTTTGAGATACTCCAACCACCTCCGTTGTCTCATATTCAAGTCCTGCTGAGAAAACAGATACTTCAAGCTTTTATGGTCAGAAAACACAATGAATTTCTCACCATATAGATAATGACGCCATATCTTCAAGGCGAAGACTACAGCCGCTAGCTCCAGATCATGTACAGGGTAATTGTCCTCATGCTTCTTCAATTGTCTGGACGCGTAGCATATAACTTGCCCATTCTGCATCAGCACACAGCCAAGGCCGATCCCTGATGCATCGGTGTATACTTCAAAACTACCCCCAGCAACTGGCAGTGTCAGTACAGGTGCTGAGGTAAGGTGCCCTTTTAATGCCCTGAAACTTTCTTCACATTCATCGGTCCATGCAAATGGATTCTCCTTCCTGGTAAGCCTGGTCAATGGTACAGCTATCTTTGAGAAATCTTTAATGAAGCGACGATAATAACCGGCTAAACCCAGAAAGCTCCTAATCTCCGACACAGTTGTCGGCCTTTCCCAGTTCTTTACCGCCTCCACCTTAGATGGATCCAACGATTCCCTCCTTGGATATGATGTGACCAAGGAAGACACTTCCTCCATCCAGAACTCACACTTACTGAGTTTAGCATAGAGTTGATTATCTCTGAGCACTTGCAGAGCCACCTTCAAGTGTTCCTCATGTTCTTCCTTGGATTTGGAATAAATAAGGATGTCGTCAATGAACACCACTATGAACTGGTCCAAGTATGGCCTATAAATGTTATTCATAAGTTGCATGAAAACCGCTGGAGCATTTGTTAAACCAAACGGCATGACCACGAACTCATAGTGACCGTATCTACTCCGGAATGCAGATTTGTGAATATCCTCCTCCTTTATTCTTAGTTGATGGTAGCCTAATCTTAGATCTATCTTGGAGAAGTATTGTGCACCGGAGATCTGGTCAAACAGCTCGTCGATGCGGGGTAGAGGGTACTTATTCTTTATTGTCAACTGGTTTAACTGACGGTAATCATGCATAGCCTCATTGTCCCGTCCTTCTTTCTAACAAATAGCACTGGCGCTCCCCACAGAGAGGTGCTAGGCCTGATAAAACCTTGATCTAGTAATTCTTGGATCTGTCTCTTTAATTCCTGCAATTCAACTGGGGACATGCGGTACGGGGCTTTTGAAACAGGGGCTGCCCCAGGGAGTAACTCAATGGTGAAGTTTACCTCCCGCTCAGGTGGTATACCAGGTAATTCCTCTGGAAATACATCAGGATAGTCCCTGGCTATTAGAATGTCTTCTAGGGTCGGTTTCTTCTTTTCAGTTGCCAAGACGGAAACTAGGAAAGCATCACAACCCTGGTTGATCAGCTTGGAAGCCTTTAAGGAGGATATCAAGATAGGGTGTTTGTGATAGCGGTTGCCAAGTAGGGATAGAGTTGGAAGGTTTGGTCTTTTAAAAGTGACCCTCCGATGATGACAGTTTACATCGGCATCATATTCAATTAGCCAATCGACACCCAGAATGGCATCATAACCCTTCATGTCTAAGCAGATAAGGTTGGCAGGGAGATTGTGTCCTCCAATTATAGTTTCACATTTCGGCAAGTAGTGAGTGAGTTCAGATTCTGAGCCTAGTGGAGAGGCTACTGTGATCTTGGATTTCAAGGGTACAGGTTTGACAGGTAGAGTTGCAGCAAATGTGGTGGAAATAAATGAATAAGCAGCTCCAGTATCAATAAGCACAAATGCGGGTTGAGAGTGTATGGAAATGGTACCTTCCACCATACCCCCTTCCTCGGGTAGGTCAGCTTCTGTGACCGCATTAAGGCGTCCCTGACGCCGTGGTATATTCTGAGCTCTGCCTGGTTGGTCCTTCATCATTGGGCAGTCAGGAATACGGTGGTCACGACCACCACATCTCAAGCATGCCCCGAGTTTCTTCCAGCATTCTTCAGCTCGGTGCCCCGGTTTATCACAGAATTTGCAGTTTTCCGCCAATTGCCTACCATCCACCTTAGCTCTCTTATCTCCAGCTATATCCCTTCCGATATTCGGCCTCTTGTTGTTGTTGTTGACGTTGTTGTTGCGAAAGGTTGGAGCAATATTAGGTGCTCCCTTTTTGACGAAGACCGGCTTGGAATTGTCCTTGCCCCTCATGCCATCCACCTTGGCCATAGTGTCTTCTACCAGCTGAGCTCTTTGGACCATTTCAGTGTAAGTTTGAATATTATGTGGTCCGAGTCTTTCAATGAACATGGGCCTGAGCCCATCCATGAAACGGTTAGCCTTCAGTCTATCAGTTCCCACCAGATGTGGGGCATACACAGCAAGACGTGCGAACTGAGCCTCATACTCAGCCACAGACATTCCTTTTTGTTTAGTGCGGCAAACTCAGCTGACTCTCTGCGGAATATCTCCGGAATATCTCCACTCCAGTTCGCCAACATTAGGTAGGTGGGCCGATGTGGCCTTCCACCATGCTCGGGCATCCTTGGTAAATTGAAAAGTGGCCAGTACCACCTTCTCCCTATTAGTGCATTGCATTACTTGGAAGATCCTTTCTATTTCTTCCTGCCAGTTTTCTGCCTCGTCTAGGTCAGGGGATCCAGAGAAACGAGGAGGGTTTAGACTCCTGAAATTCGGTGCAGATCACCGGCTCCATTCCTTGCAGCTCCAGCTTGATTTGCAGCCTGAACCACATTTGTAGGGCCTGAGTCAATCCAGCCACGGTTTCTTGCATAGCTTGCCATTGGTTAGGAGCCATTGTAGTTGAGTGAGAGAGTTATGAGGGTTCCTGAGAAAAAGGATGGAAACCAATTAATGTCTCTAGATTTATTTTAAGAGTCAATGGGTAGGAGTGTTTAATTCCTTCTAACATATTCCCAGTCTCTACCCATTCTCACCAGGTACTGTATTTAATTTCGATGACCTAGGTTCCATAGGTATCTCCTATTCCTGAGACATATCCTATTTGGTATTCCTAGGCTCTGATACCACTAAACTGTCACGTCCCGAGAATTACGCAGCGGATATTATTAATTAATTAATTTGAGTCGATATTTCGAGACGTGGACAGTCAGCAAATAAGCCTCTAGCTAGCACGCACTAAATGTGTATCAACACAACATCATAATAGGGCCCATATGTTGAACTCAATATAAATTGTATTCCAGCCTCAACTTATTGTATTCAAATGGAACCATTACAGGACTAAGACTCAATAAAAGCAAAAGTACATAATACCTCACTTCCTACTACATTGTTCTAACGCTCAAAATAGACTAACTAAAGATAGACTCATGTTGGAACGCTCTTCACTCGGACGCATTTCCATCCTCGACTTGCTCTTCCTCTTGAGCTTCATAGTCACCTAGATTAGGTAAAAGTAGGGAATGAGCAAACTAGCCCAGTAGGATTTATATCTCAATGTGCGGGCAATGATATAAGTGATTAACATTTTAGAACTAGGCAAGTACGATGAATGATATGCAGGTATGAATAAATTCGTTAAAACATGATATATAAACAGCTAGATAGAGTGAACAAGATAGAACAAGATTTGAGTACAAGATGACAAGATAGAACTAGTAATAGATCACTTTGTACAAGCACGCAAGATTTCACTTGATGTCAAGAACGCAAGATATCACTAATTGCATTAATGCAGGATGGCCATGTCACGCAAGCAAGCAAGCAAGAATGTACGAGCACGATCAAGTAACACTAATCAGGCATGTAGACTCTAATGTACACCAAGGAAAGATCCACCAAGAATGCACACTAGGACACATGTAAGTGGTTGTTGTATCTATCATTCAACAAGCAAGAAAGTACTCCCAGCGCAGATGCAACGCCAGTAATCATTATACCCCATGGTTAACAGTATATCTATGACTCGCCATCATTGGGGCTAGATTGGAGCCCTTGGACACACGCCGTGCCCTGTCACATCTCATGTAAAAATTTAAATGTAGATACCCACAGTCATTAATAATGGCCAATGAGAGTTTCAAAACGTAGCATGTGTAATGTCATGTTCATGATGATGATGAGAAGAAGTAATAATTAAATTAAACATGATTTCATGGGAACAATGGTCAAGAGATAAATTCGGCAGCATAACGGTACAATTTATACTTTCGTTCAATCTTTACATTAATGGCTTTAGTCTAGTTTGTAAGTCACACTCACGGGATCAAGAAGAGAAAGGAAGTGCACGCTATCTCCAGGGAACTTCAATGGTACAACCAACTCGTCGGCCATGTGGGAATCCATGGTCAAAGGAGATTTACGAAGGCCTTGGTGAAAAGGTCGCTAGTCTACCGATTCGGAATGACTGGTAGAGAGTTTCCAATTTCCCAAGAAGGGTAACTAACAGTGCTAGTGTGTAGTGCGGTACGCGTGTCTCAATTCACAAACCATCAGTCTCAAACTCACAGGAAGCACTTGACAATATAACATGGAATAAAACTATGCACTTTAACTAATCATGGTTTGCAAGATTTTATGATAACCCTTATCATTTAAACATGGTAGAACAGTAGGAAGATTAATCATAAGTAGCACGAATGGATCATAACATTTAAGGAGCACTTAGAATAGCATTCATGTAATTAAAGCTTTTAAATGGGTTAATCACTTTTAAGCCATTAAATAACAATTATGTAATGATCAGACCCAAGACAGGCAACTTACACAGTAAATATCACATTTAAACAGACCTCGGGTATATGCGGTAACTTTGCAAGAAAACACATGGTTTCAGGTAAAAATCCTGAGAAGGCGACATAGCCATATAAGGATGGCGACAAGGTCTGTCAGGCCAGGGTCAGATCGCGACATGAACCTAAGAGGAAGGCGGCGTGTGTGCTGTCAGGCCGGGGTCAGATCGCGACAGACTCATGTAAGGAAGGCGACAGGTCGGGACCAGAAGGCGACACAGGGGTGTGAGCATCGCGACAGGGTTGTCAGATCGGGTAGCCGGATAGCGACGGAGCGCATGTCGCCTTGAGAAAGTGATAAGGGATATGTCGCAATCAACCCTCTGAAAGCGACCTATCGAGCCGTCGCATTCACAGGATCCGTGCCTGACTCTGACAGAGCAAGGACAGAGCTTTGGATTGCGGACCAGTCTTTCCTTCTTTTGACACAGGGTTGTTCTAAAATAGAGAACAAATTGTACAGTGCATGAAAAATAACGAAACCAGTTTTAAAACAACCTAGACATACAAGGGTACTTCCAGTAAATCGGAATTGGAAAATAAGGATGGTTTCAATAGGCTTTGATCATGGGGAACACAAAGTCAGACCAAGGGTAACCTGAAGACGTAGTTTCATGCAGCAACCTTATTATCATGCTTATAACTCTCTAACCGATGAGATTTAGTCCAAACGTTCAACATGAAACCTGACGAGGACATCTAGTAGAATAACTTTCATGTCATGAGTTTACTCTAATTCGGTCTTGAAACACGTGCAACATATTAAGAACGGGAAAAGCCCTAACAGTGCGCGACTTTCGCAAAACGCTTATAATTCAAAATCTACTAAATGAAATTCGATGAAACCAGTGGGAAAGAAAACTAACTTGATGCTCTACACATTTGGTATAGGAGATGTTTAAGTTTTGGCCCAAGAAAACCTACCTTTTGGGTTGATGAAGTCTCGTTCTTCAGAAATCCCGTGTTCAGAACACTGTTTGTAGAACGCCTAATACTCCGTGTATACTGCATGGAATTTGGGCATTCCACTTGGGTTAGGAAGTAGACTCGACCCTCTTTCCAGGGGTATAAGCCTTGCACGATGGGATTTAGGTTTGGCCTACCTTTGAGTGGCTTCAAGAAGGTGGTTCGTGCAGGTCGTAGCAGATGAACAGGGGAAGAAAGGTGAGCTTGGTATGCTTGATCTCCTATTCTCCAGCCACCAAGAGCTCCTCCACACGACCCCAGCAAGTTCTAAACTCGTCCCTAGGGTTTGGGTGAAGAGTATTTAAGCATCCATGGTGTTTAGGAGTCCTATTGTAACTAGGAAGGGAGGGTTTCAGGATTGACATGTTTGTTTCCTATTTTTGATGACTTCTTCCTCCATTAGAGAGTCTTGGCCATCAAGCAACTTCCATGGATGGGTAGGCACGAGTTTGGGTTGCTAATAGTGCATGATTGCATCCCAATTAAACCCTAATTACCCCTTTTTAATTTCAGCCTATTTAGAGTTACGAATTTCCATGTATTTTCTAACTTTATCTGGTTTTTGGGTCAAATGTGATCCATTGGCCCAATTAAGATATTTGGTCATTAATATATAACGTTGGAAGTCTCTCCAACACCTTTATTAAATTTTTGGTCGCGTCGTATTTCCGTGTTAACGGTTTTCCGACTTGTTTCCTAATTCGGATAATTGGTCACCATGTGATGTTCACTTGGTTAATCGGATTTTTCATCGCACGAATTCCTTCGTGGAACCCTTAAGAATAATGTGTGGGGTTGATTTCCCATTTTTACGGATTTTTCCTATATGTTTTAGCACATACGATAATGACACGTATGTTTAATTACTCCGATATTATGGAAATTATTTATTTCCATTTATTTGAATTTTTATGTAATTAAAATTTCTGGGGTGCTACACCAGTCTACCACAATACTTCTGGGCCGAAGCGATAAACACTGCCTGTCATATCATAAATCGTGCCATGGTAAGACCATTCCTCAAATAGATCCCATATGAAAATTTCAAGAGAAAGAAACCCAATATATCATTTCTCACATCTTTGGGTGCACATGTTTTATCCTTAATAATGGTAAATCAACCTTGATAAATTTGATGTAAGAGTGACAAGGGATCTTTCTTGGTTATGCCAAAAATTCAAGGGCATATAGAGTCTTCAACAAGAGGAAACTTGTTGTCAAGGAACCCCACATGTCACCTTTGATGAGTCAAGTCCCAAACTGACTGCTTTAGATGTGAATAATGATGATGTAGGTATTGAACAAGAAGCGGGCAGAAATGACCCTCCAAGCACTCAACCACCTAAGCCACCGTTTAGTAAGAGCGAAGGGGAGAAATATTTAGCACTTGAAGAGCGCCAAGAACAAGAAGTGGAGGACCCTGATCTACCTAGGGAGTGGACATTCATGTTGGATCATCCACCCACAAATATCCTCGACAACTATGGAGATGGTATACGTACATGATTTTCATTGAGGCAAGTGCTAGATCAAGATTTAATAGCTTTAATTTCTCAAGTGAAGCCAAAGAATGTGGATGAAGCATTACAGGATAACTCGTGGATCTCAACTATGCACAAGGAGATCCATCAATTTCATAGGAATGAGGTGTGGACTTTTGTGCCATATTTTAAGGATCACTCTATGATTGGATGTTGGGTGTTCAAAAATAATTTGGATGAATCTGAAGTGGTAGTTAGGAACAAGGCCTGACTTCTTGCCAAAGGGTATAGCCAAGGGATGGGCATCATTTTTCATGACTTTTTTGCACCGGTTGCCTATCTTGAATCAGTCCGCATTTTGCTCTCATTTGCATCCTCTATTAATTTCAAGCTATTCCAAATGGACATTAAAGTGATTTCTTAAATAGATACATTAAAGAGGATGTGTATGTAGAGCAGCCCCAAGTTTTCTAGATTCAAACCTTCCACAACATGTCTACAAGTTTAAGAAGGCACTTTACGGGTTGAAACAAGCTCCATGGGCCTAGTATGAATGACATATCAATTTTCTTCTCAAAAAAGCCTACAAAAGATGTATGGTTATTTTGGTAGTCCAAATTTACAAAGTGCTCAACTAAGGAAATTTTGGTAGTTCAAATTTATGTATATGATATCATTTTCGGATCTACCAATCTCAGTGTATGTGAGCAATTTTCTGAATTTATGAAAAGTGAGTTTGAAATGAGTCTAATGGGTGAATTGAATTTTTTTTGGGTTTGTAGATGAAGCAATTGAAGGACGGTAATTTCATAAGTCAACAAAAGCATATCTCTGAGTTGCTAAAAAAATACGGGTTCAAAAATACTAAGCCTATGGAGCCTCCAATGTCTACATCAATTAAAATGGATAGCGACGAACATGGTAAACCTATAAACCCCACCTTATATAGAGGCATGATTGGTTCCTTGTTATACTTCATTGCTAGTAGGTCATCAATTTAGCATTTATCTTTGTGCCTAGTTTCAAGCAAGCCCTAAGGAATCACATTTTTCTTGCTATTAAACGTATTTTCCAATATATTTGGGCACTAAAGACATGGGCTTGTAGTATCCCATCGACTGCAATTATGATTTAATTGCCTATATCGATGTGAATTACACTAGATATAAAATTGA
This sequence comes from Colocasia esculenta, assembly GCA_014218235.1. Lineage (NCBI taxonomy): Eukaryota > Viridiplantae > Streptophyta > Magnoliopsida > Alismatales > Araceae > Colocasia > Colocasia esculenta. Next base: position 26,111,513 of record CM024758.1, read on the forward strand.
TAGGAAAAATACTAGTGGGATGTGCCAATTTCTCGGAGGTTGCCTAATTTCTTGGGCTCCAAGAAGCAAAATTCAGTGGCACTCTCTACTACTGAGGCCGAATATATGGCCGCTAGTAGTTGTGGGACCCAAGTGTTATGGATCAAACATCAATTATTGGACTATAATGTTCATTTGGATTGTGTTCCTATTTTATGTGATAATACAAGTGTAATAAATTTGTCTAAGAACCCAGTCCAACATTCCAGAACCAAACATATAGAAGTTTGACATCATTTCTTGAGAGACCACATGGGGAAGGTAGCTTTGAGTTCAAATTCATTAAAACCCAATGCCAACTTGCAGACATATTTACCAAGCCTCTAAGTGGAGATAGGTTCAACACTTTGAGGAGAGAGCTCGAGATATGCAAGATTTAAGAATGCATTATAGCAAGCGGGAGAGTGCATGTGAGGTCATGTAGCCAAGTCCAAAGAAGCTTGATTGATTTTTGTGTGTTTATTGATCTCCCTTGCGTGTGCTTGTACATTATGTATATTAAGACTACTCTAATTCCTTGTTAAATAAATAAATCCAGAGCCTTGATAAATTTGGCCATGTTTGCTTTTCTAAGGGGGGGTTTATCTAGAGGTCACGCTGGTGGATCTTTCAAGGAATCTCTCTAAAATTTCTTTGGTGTCTTCTATCCCCTGGTTGAGCTTATAGGATCCCAACCACAGCCACATCTGGGTTGTTGGTGGTTGAATCCTTAAGATTGAGCTGCATTTGAATCGATCGACTGATTCTCTGAATTTTAGGGAATTGGTCGACCGATTCATCAAAATCAAATGATTGATTCTGGTCGAGTGTCGGATCGGACCATTTCCGTCAAGACCAACCTTATGGGAGGTTCGACCCAAACCGATTTATATATCTTGGGGCTTCTTGTGGGACAATCCCACACTCCATTTTACCTCCTTTAAGTCGCCCCAAGCCCCTTGTTGCCCTAGAAACTCTCTTTGCTTCCTCAAGAGTTCAAGCCCTAGAAGAGCACTAGATGATCCACCTTTTTGACATGTCTTCAACTCATCTTCGTCGGCGTGTGCATTGTACGTCACCTCTTGCAGCCCTAATCTCAGAGGGTGAGGTGTCTTAGTGTTAGGCTCAGGCAGTGTCCCAACTTCATCCCATCTCCATCACCTTTCCATGTGGGTTGATGGCTCCGAGAACCATGGTTGCAGTTTTAGCAATAGGCAACTCGAGAGACTGAAGAAAGCTCTCGCGTAGGAGGTACCTGTTGGATCTAGTGAGATCCTCAATCCGCAGTGCAGGAGCATTGTTTTACCTTGTTGGGTGGATTTTGATAGTTTGGATACATAGAATCCATACTCAAGACGATGTTTGAGACACAAGGTTGGGTGGACTTTTTGTCAAGATATCGTGTTTATTATCCAGATCTTGTGCAAACAATTTTATTGCCCTTTGTACATCAACAACAAGCGCTTGTACATGTCAGTAAATGGCAAAGTAATTAGGGTCAATGATTCATTATTTAGCAAGGCCCTAAATATTCAGTGGGAAGGTCAACTTGTAGACCAAGTTCTTTTTGACAATGTCGATGTCATGTTCATCATGACTAATAAAGATCCAAGTTTTCATGTTGATCAGAGGATGCTCCTAAATGCAAATGATTTCTCGCCACCTCAGCGCATCATTCATCACATTATCACTACTATTTTATTTCCAAAGGCTAGAAGTTGGGATGAGGTTACCAATGTGCATAAAGCTATATTCCACTATTTGTTTCATAATGTGCCACTTTCTCTGCCAAATTTGATGATGAATGCTATATAGTTGGTGAGACAACAACACCATCGCTCATTGCCACATGTAGCATATTTGAGTGCAGTTTTTCAACATGTCGGTATTCATTTGACATATGTGAGGGCAGTTGAAATTTCTCCAATGCTTGTTTACAATAGGGCGAATACTATGAGATTCATGGGTTATAGCATCGTGGATGGTAAGTTTCATAAATAGCTTGTAAATGAAGATGAAGAAGAAAGTGAAGAGGATAATGACGAGAAGAAAACAGGATCAAGCACAAGAGGGAGCTGGTCAAGACCAAGATGATGCTCCCATGGAGCAATATATACCACCTCAAGAGCTTGAAGGTGAAGGCTACTACTGCAGGTTTCAGAGGAGTCTCTACCTCCTACGAGAGCAATGAGAAAATCTCAGGGGCAATGTCTACCAAATGGTGGACTCAGAGGGAAGTTCACCAAGTGGGCGATGCTCTGCACTCTCTCACTCAAGAGATGGTTGACTTCAGGATGAGTCTCTCAAGCGACATGGACACCCAGGCCCAAATATGGAGGGAAATTCACAGCTACTTCTGACCACCTCCAGACCATCCTCCTCTATAGTGAAATCTTTTGGGTGAATATGTCTTGTGCTCTCGGCTCGTTAGTATCCCACTTCCTTTTTTCTATGACAAAGGGGTAGAAGTATCTATGAACTAGTAATATGTTGAGTGTGCTTTTTATTTTATTATATGTGCTGGTATGATTGTTTGATGCATGTAGGTTGTGTAAGGTTAGTATGAGTCTAGTTCAGTCTAGTTGAGTCTAGGTAAGTTCTTTGCATCAAGCTGACATTGTAAGTTTCCAATTTTCTAGTTTATTATATATATATATATATATATATATAATATGTGTGTTTGCTATTTTGGACTAATGGTTACCTCACTCTTGTATTTTATTGTTCATATGTTTTGTCATCATCAAAAAATGGAAGATTGTTATCTCCATGTGAGGCTTGTGCTTGTTACTTGAGGAATGCATGTTTTGATCTTGAATGTCTTGAATTGTGGAAAAAAACTCAAAATAATTATGAGTGGATGTAATATGATATCCTTGTACTAATCAAGTATTTCTCTCTAGATCCTAGAGAGAGAAGCTCTGGGGATCTTGTGTCTTCTCGCCGGTGCTACTTGGGCCGCCAGCCCTGGTGGCTGGCGGCGCTTTTGGCTTCTGGTCCTTCTTCTCCATGGCGACTCCTACATTGGCCAAGACTGATGATGGGTCCTTGGTAGGGAGGCGGTCTTATGCCCAAATCATTGCTGCGTCTAAACCTCCTCCGCCAGTTCTTATTGGAGTAAAACCTCCAAGTTTTACTGATGCCGGGGAGCCTGCGGTATTTTTCTCCAAGGAAGAGGTAAGCTTGTCCATCAATACCCTAAAGCTAGTTGTTATAGTCAGATGTGCTTATGGCTGGTCTTCCATCCCGGAGATCAAGTCTTCTCTCTCACAAAGGTTGCAACTTAAGGGAGAGTTCATCATCAGCGTGTTGAATAACAGACACTTGCTTATCCATTTTGATGCTGAGGAAGACTATTTAACGGTTTTTTGAGAAGAAGTTTGTATATCAAAGGTCTACTGTACAGGTTTTTCAAATGGGATGCCTACTTGATTTCTCTGTAGATCCCATAGTTTTACCTATATGGATTGGTCTCCCCATGCTTCCGGTTCACTTTTACTATGAAGATTTTCTCAGGTCAATTGTTGGCAATGTGGGCCAAGTGATGAGAATATATGAACCAACATTGGCTCTTACTCAAAAAAGTGAAGCTTTTGTTTGTGTTGAGTTGGATATCCTCGAGGCTAGACCAGACAGGATCTGGATCGACTGTGGTTCTGATGGATTCTGGAAAAAAATCAATTATTACCGAATTCCAGCAGTGTGTGGTTTGTGTCACAAGATCGGCCATGTGGAGTCTGAATGCGTGAGGAAGAACAAGAAAGATGACAGCCAAGAGGTCAGGCCTCCTACACAGGGAAACAATAATCAAGAGAAGAACAACATGACCAAGAAAACCTGGCGTCATAAAGTGAATATTGCAATCCCAGCGGATGTTTGTAAGGGGAACAGTTTCGTTCCTCTTCAGGGTAGTTTGGAAAATCCGGATTTGACAGAAGGTGGAGATCCTTCTCTTAATGGTATTCATGTCACTTTGGGATCCTCAGAGGATAACAATGTTCTAGCTATTCAATCAGTTCAACAGGTACCTGTTTCTCCGGTTATACGTCCCTCTCAGGAAGAAGAGGCTGGTGACGGGGTTTTCAAGGAAGGTCTGTTTCTCCCTGGCCTTCCAGATCAGTCTACATCGACTTCTCCTTGTGAGTTTCAGTAGGTTCAGTCCGCTCATGATTCTGCTACTGCTACGTCGAGTAGTCTGCATTGGGAAAACATGCTGCATGGCGTGCATGGCGTGGCCCCCTTAGTCATAATACCTAACGACCAATCCATGGTGGTCGACGGTGGAGCTGCTAAGGAGTCTCCGGTGATAGCTCCCGCCGAGGAAGAAGGTACGTGTAAAAATTCCCCTTCCCAGACTGTGCTTTTCAAAGACAAACATCCTGGAGTTGAATTACGAAGGGTTTCTGAGCTAGCCTCAAAAGAAAATATTTTATGCCAAGTTTTAAAGTTTCCAAAGAAGGTATGTCTCACAAGGAAAGTGGAATATGTACGAGATCAAAGGCCAAGGCGGTGGGGTGTTCTAATGGTTATTTGTCCTCATGATTAGCCCAATATTATATTGGAATATCAAGGGCGTATATAACACCGCCTCAAAGCGTTCCCTTCGTAGACTTATTAAAAAATATCAAGTTGATATTGTTGCTATAGCTGAGCCACTGGTTCCTTTGCTTCGGGCCAAGAAGGTGTGTGCCTACCTTAAGATGGATAATTTTGCTGGTAATAATGGGGACAACTCCACTATATGGGTATGCTGGCGTAATAGTACCATTCAGGTTGTAAGCTCTTCGGATCAACAAATTACCCTTGCTATTCAGATGAATAATACCACTCAATACTTTATCACTGTGGTGTATGGCTCTTGTAGCTTCAGTAGAAGAAGGAATCTTATGATGAGATTATCATATGTCTGGTGATATATCTATTCCTTGGTTAGTAGGAGGGGACTTCAACTGTGTTTCGGCTCCATCTGAGAAGAAGGGTGGTAACCCTCCCAGGCTTCAGGCGATGGTTTATTTCAATGCTTGCATTTCTGCCTCCTCCCTTCTTAATGCTGGTTATAGTGGATCCCATTTCACCTGGTCTAACAATAGAACTGGTCTAGCTACTGTAAAATCAAGATTATACAGGTTTCTCATCAATAATCAATGGGAAGTTGCATTTCCTGGTTTTCAGATTTCCCATCTGATTAGAGGGCCCTCAGATCATGCCCCTCTGTTGGCCTCCTGTGTTCTCTCTTCTAGGGGCCCGGCCAGATATATTTTTCAATCGATGTGGATTACTCATGAGACTTTTTTGAACACGGTAGAAAGTGGATGGAAGTCTATTAACTTTGGGCACATTAATCCTTGGGCTAATCTTCATCTCAAGCTTAAGGCTGTTAGAGGAACTCTACGTTCCTAGAATAAAAATACCTTCGGTAACATTCATGAAAACTTGTCCCTGCAAGAGAATGAGGTGAAGATTAGGCAACAGGAGTTTGATAGGAATCCTACGCCTGAGAATAGATCTGAGTTGGGGGCGGCCAATGCCAAGTTGAGGAAAGCTATGCAATGTGTTGAGGTTTTTTGGGCTCAAAAAGCTCGTATTAATTGGCTGGATGATGGTGATAAAAATTTTGCTTTTTATCATGTTGTGGTTCATGGTAACAGAAGAAGAAATCACATAGCTAGGCTTCAGGTGAATGCTCAGTGGTGTGATAATCAGGAGGTTCTTGCTAAGGAGGCTGCTTCCTTCTTTGAGACCTTGCTTCAAACTATGGATCACCAAATCCATGATAATATTCTTAGTGTTATCCCGGATATGATTTCTACTGATCAAAACAAGACCTTGTGTGCTATTCCTGATATGGAGGAAGTTAAGCGATCTGTGTGGAACCTTAATGGTGCTAGCGCTCCAGGTCCTGATGGCTTCACAGGCTCTTTCTTTACAGCTTGCTGGGATATAGTGGGAGGCGATGTGTATGCTGCAGTTAAGGGCTTTTTCCAAGGGTTCTCTTTTGTCAAAGGTATCACCTCCACTCTTGTTGCTCTTATTCCGAAGAAGACTCATCCTATGTCCTTCAATGAGTTCAGACCTGTCAGTCTCTGTAACTTTTGTAATAAGATTGTTTCTAAAATCCTTAGTGACAGACTCACTAGTATTCTGCCTATGATTATATCCAAAGAGCAGGGGGCCTTTGTTAGGGGAAGATATATTCTAGACAATGTTTCTATGGCTAGGCAGATGGTCAAGGATATTGCCCGTAAAGTTAGAGGCAATAATGTCATCTTCAAATTGGATATTAGAAAGGCGTATGATAGTCTGGAATGGGATTTCCTTTTTACGGTTCTTAAGAAGTTTGGTTTCTCTTCCAGATTTATATCTCTTATTGGTATGATGGTGTCTAACTGTTGGTTCTCAGTTCTTTTTAATGGCTCCCATGCTGGCTATTTTAAATCCACCAGGGGTTTACGTCAAGGTGATCCTATTGCCCCGGCTTTGTTTATTATCATGGAAGAAGCCCTCAGCAGAGGTATCAAGAATATGGTTACTACAGGCCTCCTTTGTCCTTATGCTAGTCCCAGGGGCTGTCCTTCCCCTACCCATCTTCTATATGCCGATGATACGCTGGTTTTCTTGAATGGTAGCATCAGAAATATTAATCGTTTGATGGAGTTCCTACAAGCTTACGCCACATCTTCTGGTTAGCATATCAACCTTGCCAAGAGCTGCTTTCTTATTTCTCACAAGGCATCTGCTTCCACCATATCCAGAATTCAACACGCTACTGGTTTTAGGAGGCAAAGAGGGTGTCTTTCTTACCTGGGGGTGCCTCTTAAATCAGGGAGACTTCTTACTGCTGATTTTAAATTTCTGGTGGATAAAGTAAATGGTAAACTAAATATTTGGAAATCAAAATTGCTTTCTCAAGCGGGCAGGGTCACGTTGCTTAACTCTGTTATCTCTTATGTTTCTGTTTATCTAGCAGCGACATCTTATATCTCGAAATCCTGTTGAACCTCTCTATATTTTACCCTTATATTTTGGTGATAACAAAATTTATGATTAATTAAATATTATTAAATATATTTAATATCATGTTTTCCTAATAGATATAAATTTATTGTCCTATCGCTGTGTGTTTTGCACTGAAAAGATAAATCGATGTCTATTCAATATACATCGATTTCTGTTCATAGTGCCACATCGATTTCATCTTACAACGATTCAATAAGTAAGCATAACGATTTCGGACTCATATCGATTTCATAAGTGAAAACAACGATTTGACTCTTATAACGATTTGATAAGAGAAAACAACGATTTGATCGCTGCATCGATTTGTTAAGTGAGAACAACGATTTGCTCTCACAACGATTCGATAAGAGAAAATAACGATTTGATCGCTGCATCGCTTTGTTAAGTGAGAACAACGATTTGCTCTCACAACAATTTGATAAGTGAGAATATCGATTTGCTCTCACAACGATTTGTTAAGTGAGAACAACGATTTGGTCTCACAACGATTTCATAAGTGTCACATCGATTTGGTTTCTATAACGATTCGATCATCATAACGATTCGATAAATCACAATAGCGATTTGGACAATGTAACGATTCGATAAAGCAAACAACAATTTGTTTAGAACAATTTGCTTATATCTGTATAACAATCCAGTCAAACAACGATTTGCTTTCACTAAACAATGATTTGATAGCCGTATCGATTTGTTAAGTGAAACAACAATTTGGTTGTTGTATCGATTTGATATGTTAAACAACGATTTGATCGTTGTAACATTCCGATAAGGCAAACAACGACTTGCCCTTTCTTAAACATCGATTTCCTTTATATTTCAAATGTTTTGGCACCTAATGAAAAGTCAAATATGTTTCTGACAGAAGATCTTTTTTATCTCTCTAGATCTATTCTCTCCTGTCAGACAAAAAAGGGCTTACTTACCACTTCCGGGAGACAACAGGAAATATAAAGGTAAGAACTTTTTTGACAAAAACACTCTTTTATCTAAACTCTTTCTTCTATGATTACAGACCTCGAAGACCACCAAGTGGCTGTTAGTCTGAAGAAGAAAAAGAATAGAAAGATCAGCAACGACTAGAAGAGTTCCAACGGATCTATTCAAAGCCTCTCTTATTAAAGATGAAGCAAGGCTGAAGAAGAAGTAGAGCTTTCCTGAAGATCTTTGTAGGAGTGTACATCCTGTGAGGAACCTCAACTCCACATACACTCAAAGAAAGAGAGAAAGAGCTCGAGCCAAGAGAATTGTTCAAGCAACTAGAGCACTCAAGCATTCAAGCTCCTTCTCCTATCTTCACTCTCTCTATGTGCATCTTTGTAATCTGGGGAGAGAGTCTTTTCGCTGAGAGTTCATTTAGTTGGTTTTTCATTTGTTCCAACTCTCAGCTTTGTTCTTTCTTTTATAAGAAAAACTTTTGTCCAGTTGTAGGACGGTATACAGTGTAGAACCTAGCTAGGGGTTTTTGTCTAGCAGAACCGCACTGGGGTTTGTATCAGGAGATTGGCTTCTTGACCTGTAAAAGAAGTGGGTTGCCTTCTTGCCCGGGAAAGAGAAGAAGACCAGCTGGGGTGCTGGGTGTTGTATTGTCCGTGAGGGGGAATGTACCCTTGGTTAGTGAAATCCCAAGTGTTTGCTTGGGGACTGGACGTAGGACTTCCAAGTGGGAAGGGCCGAACCAGGATAAATTTCTTGTGTCCTTTGTGTGATTGTTTATTTGCTTCCGCACTGCTACTCTCTATCACACTCAACTAACCAAACTTTCAAGTGATAATTTTCTGTGTTTAAGTTTCTGTTTCAGATTTCAGAAAACCTATTCACCCCCCCTCTAGGTTAGCTTGCTGCCATTCCAAAAGGGTCAACAAGTGGTATCAGAGAGGGTCTCTGAACATTCAAAGAAGATCCAACGATCTTAGAGCAAAGATCCATGGCAGCTCAAGGATTTGATGAAGGACAATCAGTCACCAGACCTCCATTCTTCGATGGAGAGGATTACCAATATTGGAAGATGAGGATGGAATGCTTCATTCGAGGCACAGACTTTGATCTGTGGCAGGTAATAGAGGTAGGTGATTATGTTATTATTCCTGCTGAAGGTGCTACTGCTATTACAGCAGGAGATAAAATTAAATTATCTTTAAACTTTAAGGCTAAGAATTATCTATGTTGCGCCTTATCTAAAAGAGAATTCAGTAGAGTATCTGCATGTAAATCTGCTAAAGAAATATGCGATAAACTGCAGATAACTTATGAAGGAACAGATAAAGTGAAACAAACTAGGATAGACATTCTTGTCTCACAATATGAGCAGTTTAAAATGCTTCCTAATGAAAATATTACTCAAATGTATAATAGATTTTCAAGCATAGTAGTAGGTCTCAGCTGCCTTGGTAAAAATCTTTCTGATGAAGAAAATGTCAGAAAGATACTTAGATCTTTAACTCTTTCATGGACCCCTAAGGTCACTATTATTGAAGAAGCCCATGATCTAACCAAATTTTCTATTGATAAGCTAATTAGTTCCCTCATGGCACATGAAATTAATATGGAGCGATTATCTGGAAGCTCATCCAAGAAAAATTCTAATGCTCTTAAAGCTGTAGTTGCTCCTTCCACTTCTTCTTCTTCTAGTTCTAAAAATACATATTCTGAAGATAGTGACGTAGATGATGTACTGTCCAAGCTTCAGAAGATTTTAAAGAAAATAAAAAATGGATCAAGAAAGATTCAAAAGAAAGAGAAAAAGGAGAAAGAACCAGTCTTCTATGAATGCAGAAAACCTAGACATCTAAGACCAGATTGTCCAAGACTCAAGAAGACTAGTTAAACCGAAAAGTCCAAGAAGCAGCACAAGAAATTCAAAAGAAAAGCTATGGCGGCTGCTTGGGAAAATGAAGAGTCCACAACTTCAGAATCATCAAGCTCAGAATCCGAAAAGGAGCAGGCAAGTCTCGCCCTCATGGTAGGATTAAACGAGGTATGTTCTGACTCATCTCTTCATTTTTCAGATGATTCAGGGTCAGAATCAGAAGACTTAGAAGAAGTCTTTAATGAACTTTATGAAAAACATAAAGGTGTTCTAAAAGAATTAAAAAATTTGAAAATAATACTACTTACTTAGATAACACCAATTCTGATCTTAAATCAGAATTGGAACAATTAGAAAAACAATTAAAGGAAAGTAAAAATAATAATTATCTTTTGAATGAAGATTTAAAAAATAAGAACAATGAAAAACTAGAGTTAGAAGAAAAGTTAAGAACTCTAACTGAAGAGAATTTCTATTTAAAAGAATCAGTTAGAAAATTAACTCAAGGAAAAACATCTTTAGCTCTATGCTTAAAAGGATCAAAATCTGAAAACAATAAACAAGGGCTTGGATATATACCTCCGGAAAAAGGAAAACAAGCCATAATTCCAAGAAAATATTCTTTACCAAAATTTGTAAAAGAAACCAAAATGTCTCAGAAAAAGGCACCTGAAATAAACAAGCTTTATCAAGAGAAAAAGGTTTCAAAAATTGTGTTCTAAATAGACATTGCAAAGAAAATAAGAACTGCAAATCAAATCATATTCATTGTTGCTCTCATTGCAATAAATTAGGACACACTGTAAACACCTGCACAACTAGGCACCTAGTATGGATCCCAAAAGAATATTTTTATGCATCTAACCATCAAGGACCCAAAAAGATTTGGGTACCTACTACTGAATAAGTTGTTTGCAGGATAGCCTTGGAGCATCTAGGATGCTTAAGGTAAGGGTGACTGCCAACTCTTCATCCAACTTTTATCTGAAGAGGGAGTAGTCACAAATATTGAATTTTATATTACTACTAACAATGAAAATCCTAAAGAGGACCCTCTTTATCAGGAGGAGCCTTATGCTCAGGGGAGCATACACTAAGGGGGAGTTATTCTTTAACGTCTATCATTGTTGAACCCCTACATGGTAATAAATTTATCAAAGGGGAGAGAATGCATTGTAAGATCCTTCCTTTTTGGTTAGTGACAAAAAGGGGGAGAGTATTCTTTATCTATGAATTTTCTGTATTTTCTATGCTTTAAGTATTTTTGTCAGAAAATTCTCATAAATTTTGTCATCACCAAAAAGGGGGAGATTGTTGAACCTCTCTATATTTTACCCTTATATTTTGGTGATAACAAAATTTATGATTAATTACATATTATTAAATATATTAATATCATGTTTCCTAATAGATATAAATTTATTGTACTATCGCTGTGTGTTTTGCACTGAAAAGATAAATCGATGTCTATTCAATATACATCGATTTCTGTTCACAGTGCCACATCGATTTCATCTTACAACGATTCGATAAGTGAGCATAACGATTTCGGACTCATATCGATTTTATAAGTGAAAACAACGATTTGACTCTTATAACGATTTGATAAGAGAAAACAACGATTTGATTGCTGCATCGATTTGTTAAGTGAGAACAATGACTTGCTCTCACAACGATTCGATAAGAGAAAACAACGATTTGATCGCTACATCGATTTGTTAAGTGAGAACAACGATTTGCTCTCACAACAATTCGTTAAGTGAGAACAACGATTTGCTCTCACAACGATTTGATAAGTGAGAACATCGATTTGCTCTCACAACGATTTGTTAAGTGAGAACAACGATTTGGTCTCACAACGATTTCATAATTGTCACATCGATTTGGTCTCTATAACGATTCGATCATCATAACGATTCGATAAGTCACAATAGCGACTTGTGTTGCCCAGTTGACGAGCCCAGAGGGGGGGGTGAATGGGTCTTTAAAAAAATTACTCTAGAATATACCTGTAATTAAAAACATTCACACAAACGATCTTCGAAGGAGGTTAGTGACTGTTAGTTTAAGAATCAAACACACAAAGAAGACAATCACACAACACAAAGGATTATCCTGGTTCGGACCTCCTTTCCTTAGGAGTCCTATGTCTAGTCCCTGAGCAACAACTCAGGATTTCACTAACTAGGGTACAGTCCCCCTAAGGACGCAACAACACCCAGCTCAGCTGGTCTTCCTTCACACGAAGGGAATTACACCACCCTGGATACCTCACCAGGTCTTCCTTCACAACCGAAGGGAAACAACACCCTGGATACCACCAGGTCTTCCTTCACAACCGAAGGGAAACAACACCCTGGATACCACCAGGTCTTCCTTCACACACGAAGGGGAAGCACAAGTGAGAGAAAGAATTCAAGCTCCTAGATCAAGCTTTTAAACAAGCCAGGATCTGAAGCAACTAGAACTGAGAGCAAAGATTCAAAGCTAAGCACACTCTCAGAACTACACAAGCTCTCTCAAGATTTTCACTACAGAGTGGAGAGCAAAAAGCAACACGAGAAGGAATGAGTTTCTTAGCTCTTAGGATTCTAGCAGAAGATTTGAATTGCTTCAAGGAGTGTTCTCTACTTCGTTGATTGGTGTTTTTCTCTTCTGTCTTGAATTTGATGACCAAACTTTCCTCATATAAATTAATTCACTTATTTATATATTAATTTTGATGATTAACAAAACATTACTAATGAATTACTTAAGCCTTGAGGACAGGAAACAAAAGTAAAAGAAAGTTCAAGACAATCAGGTAAGACTCTCATTTCATAATTCTTCCCAAGTCATTGCATCGACTTCTTCATACTTCATATCGACTTCTATTGATAATCAGAACGATTCCTTTATAAGTTCATATCGATTTCAATAGAGTCATCATAACGATTTCATAAGTATTATGATCGATCTCCTTTCTGATCGAAAAGTCGTGATGTTTCAAACAAATCGATACCGTAACGATTTCTTAAAGATCTCATAACGATTCTATGACATCGCAACGATTTCCTTGGAAAGCGTAACGACTTGCTCGTCACAACGACTCCATAAGTTATCATAACGATTCCTTTAGAGCCCGTAACGACTTGCTCGTCACAACGACTCCATAAGTTATCATAACGATTCCTTTAGAGCCCGTAACGACTTGCTCGTCACAACGACTCCATAAGTTATCGTAACGATTCCTTTAGAGCCCGTAACGACTTGCTCGTCACAACGACTCCATAAGTTATCGTAACGATTCCTTTAGAGCCCGCAACAACTTACTCAACACAACGATTTGCATCTCATAACGATTTGTTTAGTGTTTCATATCGATTTTTTCAGAAACACAACGATTTGCATCTCATAACGATTTGTTAAGTGTTTCATATCGATTTCTTCAGAAACACAACGATTTGCATCTCATAACGATTTGTTAAGTGTTTCATATCGATTTCTTCAGAAACACAACGATTTGCATCTCATAACGATTTGTTAAGAGTTTCATATCGATTTCTTCAGAAATACAACGATTTGTATCTCACAACGATTTCATAAATGCTTATAACGATTTCATTATTATGATAACGATTTGCCTATCAACTTATAACGATTTCATAAGTCATAAAGGCATCGGCTTTGTTCATATCGATTTCATTATTATATCAACACTCTTTGATATACGTTGAATAGTCAAAGTCGTATCTTGTCTGTTTGACTGCTATGCATTCAATGCACTCTGAACGTATCTCTCATGCATGCAGACGATATCTTCCACCATTGTGCTATTCTGTCTACATCTTTATTTTGACAGAAAGGAGCTTTGCTAAAACTAGCAATATCTTTTCTAAACTGTGACTAACGATCAACGACAGCCCTAGCTGTCTCCTATTTATTGTTGACATGCTTGCAGATACCTGACAAGATTTATCTGTACAACGTTGGACACAAAGGATACAAGATATCAAAACATTTCTTTGGCGTGTACTAAAGGATAAAAGACTGAAGATCAGAAGCTTCCTTGCAGACCAGTCTAACGTACACCAAAATGAGAGACAACGGATCTTTAACGTTCAAATTTCAAGTAGAAGCTTAAATACAAGACTAGAAGACTGTGAAGACATACTTTCGAAGAAAACATTTTTTCAGAAATAGAGAATAGCCAATCCTTCAAGTCTTCAGTAGTTGCAAACAAGAGCGAAGCACTTCATTCCAATAGATCTTAGCTCTTTAGCTCTCTGTGTTGAAAAAGAGAATTCTGTGAGAGCCAGTGAAGTCTTTGAGAGAAACCAATGTCAAAATTCTTTCTCTCTCAAGGCTTGTTTGCTTCAGATCGTAGCTGGTTTAGCTAGTTTTTTAAGCTTGTTCTTGTGCTTACTCTTATTTGTTTATTCCCTTCTGTGAGAAGGAAGACCTGGTGGTATCCAGGGTGGTTGTATTCCCTTCAGGTTGAAGGAAGACCAATTGCGGCTGGGTGTAAGGATCCGTGAGGGGGATAGTACCCTTGATAGTGAAATCCTGAGGTATTGCTCAGGGACTGGACGTAGGTCTCCTGTGGAGAGGAGTTCCGAACCAGGATAAAAATCCTTGTGTCCTGTGGTTGTGTTTTGTGTGTTTGCTGTCTCATTTCCTCTAACTCTAACCTACGTTTAAGTTGTTGTGTGATCCTTTTAGTGAACAGGTATTAATCAAAGATCAAATTTTTAATAACCCATTCACCCCCCCCTCTGGGCTAGCTAGCTGGGCAACAGAATTTATATCTTCTTTTGAAATCCGGCCATTGAAGTAACTGTTGTCTCTTAGATGGGTAGACGTTAGACTGCTTGACAGTTTGGGAGCTTCAACAATCTTTTATTCATTTGAGCACGCAAAGAGATAATGTCTTCTGGCGTCAGTATGGTCCAACGTTGTATGACAGAACATTTTTAGGACCCTGCACACATTAAATGCTAGAAAAGTAGACAGCTAGGCTGTCTCTTGTTGTCAGTAAACGTTTACATGAGTTTTCACCAAAATAGCAATGCCAAATAGTTTGATCTACAAGATGTTGACAGAGTATGCACGATAATGAAAAGATATCATATGCATGCATGCAGTAGATACGTTCTGTCTTCATTAAATGCACATCAGTCAGACAGATAAGAGAAGACTTTGAAAATTCAACGTTTTAAATATCAAGTCGATATAAACTATAAAGATGTTATCTCTATGACTTATGAAATCGTTATGAATGAGACAGATTTACCAAGTCGATATGAGATATAGCAAATCGTTGTGAAACACTGAAGAAAACGTTATGATTACTTAACGAATCATTATAGAAAGCAAATCGATATGAGCACTTATAGAATCGTTACGGCGAACAAGTCGTTTGCGAGTTCTGAAGGAATCGTTATGATTACTTAACAAATCGTTATAGAAAGCAAATCGATATGAGCACTTATAGAATCGTTACGGCGAACAAGTCGTTACGAGTTCTGAAGGAATCGTTATGATTACTTAACAAATCGTTATAGAAAGCAAATCGATATGAGCACTTATAGAATCGTTACGGCAAACAAGTCGTTGCGAGTTCTGAAGAAATCGTTATGATTACTTAACAAATCGTTATAGAAAGCAAATCGATATGAGCACTTATAGAATCGATATGACAAGCAAGTCGTTACGCTTCTAAAGAAATCGTTGCGATGACTTATAGAATCGTTATGACAAGCAAGTCGTTACGTTACGCTTTCTAAAGAAATCGTTGCGATGACTTATAGAATCGATATGACAAGCAAGTCGTTACGCTTTCTAAAGAAATCATTGCGATGACTTATAGAATCGATATAGGATCGACTTGTTTGAAACAACATGATTTTTCAGTCTTATAAAGAAATCGTTATGATGTTCAACAGAAATCGATATGGACTTAGAGAAATAGATTAAAGCTTCAGAGAAGTAATGCATACCTTTATTGGCTTGTTTGACCTTGGTAATTTCCTGTACTTAAGACTTATGAAATATTCATTAGATATAATTGATAAATTCTTGTTTGGTTTTGTTAATCATCAAAAATATATAATTAAATTACATGGGATGACAAAACTGAACAATAAGATGATGAAAAACATCAATGCTCCCCTTAAAAATTATTGGAATGTATTTCAGACATGCTAATTTTCTCCCCCTTTTTGTCATTGAGCAAAAAGACAATCTGAGACAAAGAAAGAAGAGAGAAAGAAAACAGGAGTACACAAAGAAGGAGATTTCATTAACTTTGTGGAGGTACAGGTAAATAGAAAGCAGGAGACAAAAGAGAGGCAAAATGGGAGATGGTTTCCCATGCCTGTGCTTCCTGCTCTTCAAAATGAGTTTTAAAAACTCCAAAAGACAAAGAGTAGGAGGGTCCCATGGAGGAAGCCATCCTTTTGAGATGAAGATCTAGGTGCTGATAGAGGAGATCAGCATATGCATCCTTATCCATGGTCATCTTGAGGAAACGACGAGTCCCAAAGCTGGCACAGGTGAGGAATTGGTCCATTGACACAGGATAGTGGTTGAGGTTATCTCTGAGAGCCTTGTGCATAGCCACATAAACTTTGTATCTTTCCTCCCAGACTTTGAAAGGGTCATTAACAAGATGAATGGAATTCATATCCAAGAAGGTAGCTGGAGAGATGGCTGGTTTGCCTTCCCTGGCCTGAGCTTCATTGATTTCAAAAAACTGCTGAGCTGACAAGGGGTAGAATTTGGACCATTCTGAGGATGTCAGCCTTTCACATTCAAACAGAATGGGGGCTAGAACTTCAGCACTTACATGCCCCTGGTGATATTCCCTAAATAGGAATCTAGGAAAAGCAACCAGGCAGCCTTTCTGTACTTTAATTCTGCCCATTACTCTAGCAAAACGCTCAAAGATGATGGATCCTACAGAGGATTCCATGACAAGGAAATGGATTTGAGGAAGGGCTATCTCTTCAGGTAATTGGAGGGTAGCAAAGTCTACCTGAACATCTGAAGTTTGAGAGATATCCGGAGTTAGAGCTGAAATGGCCTTTCTGAATTGGCTGAGCTGAACCTCTGGAAGTCTATGAACATATCTGTAGTTGTTGAATAGTATGAAATGCCTGATCATTTTGATTTCCGCTTGAATGTAGGGTGCCCAAAGTTCCCTATGATATATCCTGAACCACTCTGATAAGGTCAGGGAGTGGTCCCTAGGAGGGAATCTAGCAGATTTGGCAAGAATGAATTTCTTTAGGAGATCCTTGTGACCTTTGCCCCACTGCTCTTCAGTTTTGGAGTGGGCAAGAGAGAAGATTTTGGACTTTTCAGATTTTGAAAGAGAAGTGTAGGGTAGAATGGTGTTCAAATGATCTGAAAGATTTTGAAAAGGAAGGTTAATGATGGTGGCAAGAACAACTTTGGAAAGGTATTCCCTATACAGTGGGTTATGTTTGTTGTCCACTGTGAGAGAAAACCACAAAGGTGGGTATTTGGGTTCAGAGGAAAGGGAGGAAGTAGAAGTAAGTTTCCTCTTCTTGGGGGCAGGACTAGAAGGGTCTGCCCTATGAACATGTTCACCAACCTTCAACACAGACCTGAGGATCCCTTCCTCAAACTCATCCTTTATCTTTTCCATAAAGGGAGAGTTAAGTTGGGCTTTTTCAGGTATGATAGTGATGAAAGAGGGTGGAGGAGTAGGATGAAGAAAAGAGTGGGAAGTAGTTGGGAGGTCATCAACTGGTCCAAAGGAAGGACCAGAGGAGGAGGAGGCTCCAGCTGAGGATGCTGGAGGGGCCTCAAGGATAGGAGAAGGAGAAGGAATTGTAGTAGAGGAGGTAGGAGATGAGGTGGACTGAGGAGGAAATGGAGTAGGAGAAGAAATTGGTCTGGATTGAGGCTTCTTGAATGTTTGTGGAGCAGGAGGAGCTGTGGGAGCTGAGGGTGGAGTTGGAGGTATAGGTGTGTGAGAGGGAGAAGAGGGAGCTGGGGGCTTGGGTGCCAAGGATTCTTCTGCCTTTTTCTGCACAGACTCACTCTCCAATGGCCCTGATGGCCCTGACCCTTGCTCAGCTGGCCCTGGAGGCCCTTCAACCTGATCAGATGGCCCTGATGGCCCTTGCTCATTCACTGCTGCCTCTGCTGGTGCTACTGCTGCTTCTGGCCCTGTTGGCCCTGCTTCTTGAACTGATGGCCCTGACTCCGGAACCTGGGCTGCAGGAGGTGGAGGAGGAGGAATTTGAGCTCCAACCACCTTGAGAATGTCTCCCAGCAAATTCTTCATGGTGCCCATTTCCTGATTAAACCACTTCATGGCATTTCTTATGTTGGAGATATCCTTTGAAGTTGAAGCTTGGCTCATGAAGATTGAACTAACATCTGATTGGAGAGAGCACATGATTGTGCCTTGAGCATCAAGTCTCTCAATCACAGGCTTCAGATTAATCATTATTTTCTGCTTCATTAGCCTTTCATGTGGAGTAACTGATAAGAGAGGTATTTCGGGCTCCATCTGTTTCTCTTTCTGCCTAGCCTCTGAAACTGGAGGACGCTGATCATCATCTGAATCAGAGGAGCTTGCAGTTTCCCCTTCTCTGTAATCCAAAATTGGAGAATCTCTATGCCTTTCCTCCTGACCATCAACAACTGGAGTTGCTTCTACTGAACCTTCTTTTGATAGCTCCCCCTCAATAGGAGCATCTTCTTCATTTGATACTTGCTCCCCATAAATGGGAGCATCTGCCATCATAGAGTCACCCTGAGCAGCTGGGTGCTCTAGCTCTACTGGAACATCTTCCATTGGTACATCAATGTGGCCTGATGCCACAGCCTCTTCAGCAACTCTACCACTAGTTTCTGGAGCACTAGTGGTGGAAGGAATCGAATCAATAAAATCCTCTGGAAGAATATCCTCAATTCTCTTTTCTGCAAAATTTAGAGCTAATTCTTCTGGAAGTTCTGAAGCTACTACTGATACTCTTTCTTCTTCTACTGTAAATTCAGGCTGAACTTCTGCTATAGAGGGGCCTGATGATTTTGCTGCTCCAACTGCTGGAACTGAAACTGACTCCACTGGCAATTCTGGAATCATAGCTGCTGATCCCATTTCCTGATGAACAACTGAGGCGTCGTCAAAGATGGCTTCGCCTTCAGCAACTGAAGCCTTGAACCAGACACCATTTTCCACAGAGAAGCCACTCTTCTTCAGGTTTCTGGACCTGATTGCTTGGCCCATTTTCTCTACAACTGCCCCAGAAAGATCAACACCGAAGTGTTTGAAGATCTTGGTAAGTAGGTGGGCATAGGGCAAGGACACATTTAACTTGCTCTTGGTGTCCCAAATCTGATCTCTGGCAAATTTCATTCTTTCCATCATCACTGCGGCCATATTTATCTCCTTATTTTGAATGGCCCAGTACATCATGTCAGAGTCGGCCTTTGTGCAAGATGAAAATGTTGCACTTCTGGGAACTAAGATTTGACATATAATAAAATGAAGGAGGCGGTTGAAAGCAGTTAGTTGATTTATATCAAGCTTGCCATCCCTTAGCTTGAAGCCCGGTCCTACAATTCCCAAACCTATCACTTGGGCGTCCATAGTGTGAACCCCACTAAACCCGGAAGTCTTCACATCAAACAACATCTTCAGCAACTCAGGGTCTATTCTAATCAGGGTTCCCTTTACTGATGAAACTAGGGACCCATCTTCCTCTGTTCTCAAACAAACGAAGAAAGCTTTTACCAGGTCCGGATAACTATCCTCGGAAACGGTGGTAACTCCCGTCCACTGCATCTGATTGATCAATTC
This sequence comes from Colocasia esculenta, assembly GCA_014218235.1. Classification (NCBI taxonomy): domain Eukaryota; kingdom Viridiplantae; phylum Streptophyta; class Magnoliopsida; order Alismatales; family Araceae; genus Colocasia; species Colocasia esculenta. The sequence goes on from CM024758.1 coordinate 26,131,177, forward strand.
TACCACGATGCTCATTCCATTTTTCCTCAGATTAGCAACATCGACTTCTTTATTGCCACAGAGCTTCGTCTTCACAAAGGTAAACCTCTCATGCTGCTCAGGAGTGAGAAACTCGGTGCTGTAGCCACCCAAACTGCCGGTGATGACTGGTGCGGCCATGGATTCAGGTGGGAAAGTCTCTGGAGGGTTGAAACGGAAGGAGAAGAGAAGGAATCCTCAAGAAATTTTGCGGGAAGGAGGAGGAAGGTTCAAATTTGCAGAGGGTTGAGGTATGAGTTGTTAGGGCATCGGCTCATGCGACAGGATAAAAAAGGGAAAAGGTAGACGATGAGATACGAATCGTTCTGTCATTGATTTTATGAATAAATAAATGCACTGGGGAAAGTGAGGCGCCAAAAGGCGGAGAAGAAGACAAAAGAGTTTGACTATTCAAACCGACTTCAATGAGAGAGCGGTTACAAAGGATAATTTGAATTTCTTTTGCTGAAAACCATGGAGGGAAAAACTGCTTAATTCTGAAATTTAATGTGCCGGTTTTAAACAGAACCTTTTTCACAAATTGCACATGCCTAATTCCCTTCTAAGAGATGTGAATCTCTCCTCGGGTAAGGCTTTTGTGAAAATGCTTGCTAACTGACCATTTGTATCAATAAAAGATATTTCAATATTACCATTTGCAACATGATCACGAATAAAATGATATCTAACCTCAATATGTTTGGTCCTTGAATGTTGAACTGGATTCTTGGTGAGATTAATGGCACTGGTGTTGTCACACAACAGTGGGATGGATTTGATGTTTAATCCGAAATCTTCAAGTTGTTGCTTTATCCATAAGAGTTGTGTACAGCAACTTCCAGCAGCTACGTATTCAACTTCAGCTGTAGATAGTGCCACTGAATTTTGTTTTTTTGAAGACCAAGATATCAAACATCCTGCAAGAAATTGACAACAACCACTGGTGTTTTTTCTATCTAATTTGCATCCAGCATAGTCAGCATCAGAATAACCTACTAAGTTAATTTCACAACATTTTGGATACCACAGACCTAAGTCATGAGTTCTTGCTAAATATCTAAATATTCTTTTCACAGAAATTAAATGTGATTCTCTAGGATCTGCTTGATACCTAGCACACATGCATACACTAAATAAAATATCAGGTCTACTAGCTGTTAAATAAAGAAGTGAACCTATCATACCTCTGTAGATCTTTTGATCTACTTTCTTACCATCTTTATCACTGTCCATTCTTGTTGATGTACTCATTGGTGTTGACAGTGTCTTGGTATTTTCGAATCCAAACTTCTTCAAGAGTTCTTTGGTGTACTTTGCTTGACAGATGTGAGTTCCTTCCTTTCCTTGTTTGATTTGTAGTCCAAGGAAATAATTAAGTTCTCCCATCATGCTCATTTCAAATTCTCCCTGCATCAACTTTTCAAAGTACTTGCAAAGGGATTCATCAGTAGAACCAAAAATAATATCATCTACATAAATTTGAACTAGTAGAATGTGTTTGACCTTTGACTTTATGAAAAGAGTACTATCTACTTGACCTCTACTAAAACCATGGTTTAAAAGAAAAGAACTAAGCCTTTCATACCAGGCTCTAGGTGCTTGCTTTAAACCATATAATGTCTTATGAAGTTTAAAAACATGATTAGAAATTCTGTGTCATCAAAACCCGGGGTTGTTCCACATAAACTTCCTCTTTTATAAAACCATTTAGGAATGCAGATTTAACATCCATTTGAAATAGTTTTAAGTCTAATGCTGATGCATATGCTAATAATATTCTAATGGCCTCAAGTCTAGCCACAGGTGCATAGGTTTCATCGAAATCAATGCCTTCCTCTTGAGAATAGCCTTGAGCTACCAATCTGGCCTTGTTTCTTAAGATTACACCAGTTTCATCCAATTTATTTCTGAACACCCATTTGGTGCCAATGACTGGATGGTCTGATGGTCTAGAACAAGTGACCATACTTGGTTTCTCTTGAACTGATTTAGTTCATCTTGCATGGCTAATATCCAAGATTCATCACAAAGAGCTTCATTGACTGTCCTTGGCTCTATTTGAGAAACAAAAGCTAGGTAGTCACAGGGAATAACATTACCTCTTGTTCTTACCCCTACGGATGGATCACCAATAATATTCTCAAGTGGGTGATCTTTCTTGTGTCTCCACTTCTCTGGAAGATTTTCATGAGTAATTTCTTCTTGTTGCAAGTCTTCCAGAGGTGGATCATCCTTGTCCTCAATTGATGTATTCTTTAGTTTCTTGGACAGCTTATCTGCATCATCATTATCACTATCTTCTTCCTTTCTCAAGGAAGGGTTAGTTTCATCAAAGATAATGTGTACAGACTGTTCAATTAATAAAGTGTGTTTATTAAACACTCTATAGCCTTTGGGTTTAGAGGTGTACCCCATGAAGATGCCTTCATCTGATTTGGCATCCAACTTACCAATGTCTCTTTTTCCATTGTTGTGGATGAAGCAAGGACATCCAAATGTCCTGAAGTGGCTGATCTTTGGTTTCTTTCCTTTGAACAGTTCATATGCAGTCTTCTTTAGGATTGGCCTGATCATAACTCTGTTGATAATGTAGCTTGCTGTGTTGATTGCTTCGGCCCAGAAATACCTTGGCAGATCATATTCAGATAGCATAGTTCTTGCCATATCCAATAGGGTTCTATTCTTTCTCTCAGCAATTCCATTTTGCTGTGGTGTCCTTGGTGCTGAGAAATTATGCTCAATTCCCTGATCTTCACAGAACTTAGCAAACTTTTCATTCTGAAATTCACCACCATGATCTGATCGGATAGAAACAATGCTGAACTTTTGATCCTTCTGAACTTTCTTGCTGAAACTGACAAAGTTTTCAAATGTGTCATCCTTATGCTCTAGGAATGACACCCATGTGAATCTTGAGTAATCATCAACTATGACAAATCCAAAGTTCTTTCCTCCAAGACTAGTAGTCCTCATTGGCCCAAATAGATCCATGTGAAGGAGTTCTAAGGGTTTTGAGGTGGTCACCACTGTCTTTGACTTGAAGGAGCTCTTGGTGTGCTTTCCCTTAGCACAAGGTCTACAGACACCATCCATTTTTGCACTGACCTTAGGTAGACCTTCCACAAGATTCTTCTTCAGCAATTTTCTCATGCCATCTATGCTGCAATGACCTAGTCGTCTGTGCCACAATTCAGTAGATTTATCCTTATTTGCTGCCAGACAGACGTTTTGATCCTTGAGTTCCTCAAGATAGAGCACATACAAATTCTTTTCTCTATTAGCTTCGAAGATGACTGCTCCATCCTTCAGTATGCTGCACTTTGACTCTTGAAATTTGATCTGATGGCCTCGGTCACACAGCTGGCTGATGCTAATGAGATTGTGCTTCAATCCCTTGACTAATAACACATCTTCTATGACTGTTTTTCCTTTGTTATTCACAGAGCCACTGCCTATCACTGTTCCTTTCCCATTATCTCCATAAGTGATTGTTCCTTCTTCAGCTTGGAGATGAGAGAATAACTTCTGGTTTCCTGACATGTGCCTTGAGCACCCACTATCCAAATACCACTTGGATGCTCGAGGTTTAACCTGAAATAAAAGCATCAAGTTTTAGGTACCCAAATTCTTTTGGGTCCTGATGGGTTAGTGTCATTGATTTTACCTTTTATTATCCATTTCTTATGTCTTGTTGGGCATGTAGTTATGATATGTCCTAACTTGTTGCAGTGACTACAGCAGGATAGTTTGGTTACCTTTTCTATGTATTTGAAATCAGCTTTGTATGCTACATCTTGTTCAGGTACAAATTTTGGTGTTGGATATGTTTTAGGATAAACTATGGTTTCTTCATTATCTGGGGGTGTATATCCTAATCCATTTTTCTTCTTACCTGATCTTCTAGCACCTTTTAATATGAGGGAGTTTTTACCATTGGTGAATTTTTCTAATGTGCTAGATAACTGTATATTTTCTTCTGTTAGTGTTTTGATTTCAGTTTTCAGTTCATCTGAACTTACTTGTTTCTCTAATTTAGTTATTTGATTATTCTTAGTTTTTAGGTCTTCACATAACAGTTCATTTCTTCTTTTAGTTCAGTTATTTGACTTTCTAATTGTTCATTTTCTGATTTTAGATCTGAGTTTGTATTTTCTATACAGACTATGTTTTTCTTGCTTACTTTTAATAGTTTGGTCACTTCTTTATATTTTTCATATAGTTCGTTAAAAGCCTCTTCTAAACTATCAGAATCTGAACCATTGCATGAATCAAAAGAGGAGTCAGAAGTTACCTTGTCTTCGGCATTGGCCATGAGAGCCAAGTTGGCTTCTTCTTCATCGCTGCAGGAGCTTGACTCACTGTCTGAGTCACTACTGTTTTCCCATGCGGCTGCCATTGCCTTCTTCTTGTATTTCTTGAATCGTCTGAAGTTATCCTTCTTCTTATGTTCATCTTTCTTGAGCTTTGGACAATCTGCCTTGATATGTCCAGGCTTTTTGCACTCATAACATGTAGGTTCTCCTTTCTTCAGATCTTTTCCTTCTTGCTTCTTAAACTCTTTATTTCTCTTGAAGAATCTTCTGCCAGATTGAAACTTTTTCTTTTTGGCTAGAATTTGTTGAAGTCTTCTGGACAGCATAGCTTCTTCATCATCACTGTCCTTGCTGTTCTCACTGTTTTCCAGTGATTCTTCTGACACTTCTTCGTCAGCCTTGAGCGCATTTGACTGCTTCTTTCTGCTGGAGGATTCTCCTAATCTCTCCATGTTTATCTCATGGGCCATAACATAAGGGACCCAATGAGCTTTTCTAAGGACATTCTCTTTAGATCATTAGCTTCCTCAATGGCTGTTACTTTTGGGATCCATGAGGATGGTAAAGATCTAAGAATCTTTCTGACCATATCTCCCATTTCATAGGTCTTTCCTAGACCAGCTAGACCATTTGTGATGTCAGTGAACCGACTGAACATTTGAGTTATGGATTCACCTGATTGCATCTGAAATCTCTCATACTGAGTGACAAGAATGTCGATTCTTGTTTCCTTTACCTTGTCTGTGCCTTCATATGTGATCCTGAGCTTTTCCCACATTTCCATTGAGGATTTGCAGGCTGAAACTCTGTTGAACTCCTTCTTACTTAGAGCACAGCATAAGATGCTCTTTGCTTTGCAATTTAAGGAGATCTTCTTTCTGTCATCATCTGTCCATTGAGCTTTCTCATTTGTGACCAGGAGATCACCTTCTTCTATTATGGACCAAATCTGATAATCGTGGCCTTGCAGAAAATACTCCATTCTGGTTTTCCAATATGTGTAATCTTCTCCATCGAACAATGGTGGTCGGTTGACAGACTGACCTTCGTTGTGACTTTGGGCTGCCATGGATCTTTACTCTTCAGATCGTTGGATCCTTTCTTTGTCGAAGAGACTCGCTCTGATACCACTTGTTGCCCAGTTGACGAGCCCAGAGGGGGGGTGAATGGGTCTTTAAAAAATTACTCTAGAATATACCTGTAATTAAAAACATTCACACAAACGATCTTCGAAGGAGGTTAGTGACTGTTAGTTTAAGAATCAAACACACAAAGAAGACAATCACACAACACAAAGGATTATCCTGGTTCGGACCTCCTTTCCTTAGGAGTCCTACGTCCAGTCCCTGAGCAACAACTCAGGATTTCACTAACTAGGGTACAGTCCCCCTAAGGACGCAACAACACCCAGCTCAGCTGGTCTTCCTTCACACGAAGGGAATTACACCACCCTGGATACCCCACCAAGTCTTCCTTCACAACCGAAGGGAAACAACACCCTGGATACCACCAGGTCTTCCTTCACAACTGAAGGGAAACAACACCCTGGATACCACCAGGTCTTCCTTCACACACGAAGGGGAAGCACAAGCAAGAGAAAGAATTCAAGCCCCTAGATCAAGCTTTTAAACAAGCCAGGATCTGAAGCAACTAGAACTGAGAGCAAAGATTCTAAGCTAAGCACACTCTCAGAACTACACAAGCTCTCTCAAGATTTTCACTACAGAGTGGAGAGCAAAGAGCAACACGAGAAGGAATGAGTTTCTTGGCTCTTAGGATTCTAGCAGAAGATTTGAATTGCTTCAAGGAGTGTTCTCTACTTCGTTGATTGGTGTTTTTCTCTTCTGTCTTGAATTTATATCTTCTTTGAAATCCGATCGTTGAAGTAATCGTTGTCTCTTAGATGGGTAGACGTTAGACTGCTTGACAGTTTGGGAGCTTCAACAATCTTTTATTCATTTGAGCACGCAAAGAGATAATGTCTTCTGGCGTCAGTATGGTCCAACGTTGTATGACAGAACATCTTTAGGACCCTGCACACATTAAATGCTAGAAAAGTAGACAGCTAGGCTGTCTCTTGTTGTCAGTAAACGTTGACATGAGTTTTCACCAAATAGCAATGCCAAATAGTTTGATCTAAAAGATGTTGACAGAGTATGCACGATAATGAAAGATATCATCTGCATGCATGCAGTAGATACGTTCTGTCTTCATTAAATGCACATCAGTCAGACAGATAAGAGAAGACTTTGACAATTCAACGTTTTAAATATCAAGTCGATATAAACTATAAAGATGTTATCTCTATGACTTATGAAATCGTTATGAATGAGACAGATTTACCAAGTCGATATGAGATATAGCAAATCGTTGTGAAACACTGAAGAAAACGTTATGATTACTTAACGAATCGTTATAGAAAGCAAATCGATATGAGCACTTATAGAATCGTTACGGCGAACAAGTCGTTTGCGAGTTCTGAAGGAATCGTTATGATTACTTAACAAATCGTTATAGAAAGCAAATCGATATGAGCACTTATAGAATCGTTACGGCGAACAAGTCGTTGCGAGTTCTGAAGAATCGTTATGATTACTTAACAAATCGTTATAGAAAGCAAATCGATATGAGCACTTATAGAATCGTTACGGCGAACAAGTCGTTGCGAGTTCTGAAGAAATCGTTATGATTACTTAACAAATCGTTATAGAAAGAAATCGATATGAGCACTTATAGAATCGATATGACAAGCAAGTCGCTACGCTTTCTAAAGAAATCGTTGCGATGACTTATAGAATCGTTATGACAAGCAAGTCGTTACGCTTTCTAAGAAATCGTTGCGATGACTTATAGAATCGATATGACAAGAAAGTCGTTACGCTTTCTAAAGAAATCGTTGCTATGACTTATAGAATCGATATGACAAGCAAGTCGTTACGCTTTCTAAAGAAATCGTTGCGATGACTTATAGAATCGATATGACAAGCAAGTCGTTACGCTTTCTAAAGAAATTGTTGCGATGACTTATAGAATCGATATAGGATCGACTTGTTTGAAACAACATGATTTTTTAGTCTTATAAAGAAATCGTTATGATGTTCAACAGAAATCGATATGGACTTAGAGAAATAGATTAAAGCTTCAGAGAAGTAATGCATACCTTTATTGGCTTGTTTGACCTTGGTAATTTCCCTGTACTTAAGACTTATGAAATATTCATTAGATATAATTGATAAATTATTGTTTGGTTTTGTTAATCATCAAACATATAATTAAAATTACATGGGGACAGACTGATCATCAACTTGGTCAATGTAACGATTCGATAAAGCAAACAACGATTTATTTATAATAATTTTCTTATATCTGTATAACGATCCAATCAAACATGATTTGCTTTCACTAAACAACGATTTGATAGCCGTATCGATTTGTTAAGTGAAACAACGATTTGGTTGCTGTATCGATTTGATAAGTTAAACAACGATTTGATCGTTGTAACATTCCGATAAGGCAAACAACGACTTGCTCTTTCTTAAACATCGATTTCCTTTATATTTCAAATGTTTTGGCGCCTAATGAAAAGTCAAATATGTTTCTGACATAAGATCTTTTTTTATCTCTCTAGATCTGTTCTCTCCTGTCAGACAAAAAGAGGCTTACTTACCACTTATGGGAGACAACAGGAAATATAGAGGTAAGAACCTTTTTGACAGAAACACTCTTTTATCTAAACTCTTTATTCTATGTTTACAGACCTCGAAGACCACCAAGTGGCTATCAGTCTGAAGAAGAAAAAGAATAGATAGATCAGCAACGACTAGAAGAGTTCCAACAGATCTCTTCAACGGATCTATTCAAAGCCTCTCTTATTAAAGATGAAGCAAGGCTGAAGAAGAAGTAGAGCTTTCCTGAAGATCTTTGTAGCAGTGTACATCCTGTGAGGAACCTCAACTCCACATACACTCAAGAAAGAGAGAAAGACCCCGAGCCAAGAGAAGTGTTCAAGCAACTGAAGCACTCAAGCATTCAAGCTCCTTCTCCTCTCTTCACTCTCTCTGTGTGCATCTTTGTAATCTGGGGAGAGAGTCTTTTCGCTGAGAGTTCATTTAGTTGGCTTTTCATTTGTTCCAACTCTCAGCTTTGTTCTTTCTTTATAAGAAAGACTTTTGTCTAGCTGTAGGACTGTATACAGTGTAGAACCTAGCTAGGGGTTTGTGTCTAGCAGAACTGCACTGGGTTTGTACCAGGAGGTTGGCTTCTTGACCTGTAAAAGAAGTGGGCTGCCTTCTTGCCGGGAAAGAGAAGAAGACCAGCTGGGGTGCTGGGTGTTGTATTGTCCGTGAGGGGGACTGTACCCTTGGTTAGTGAAATCTCAAGAGTTTGCTTGGGGACTGGACGTAGGACTTCCATGTGGGAAGGGCCGAACCAGGATAAATTCCTTGTGTCCTTTGTGTGATTGTTTATTTACTTCCGCACTGCTACTCTCTATCACACTCAACTAACCAAACTTTCAAGTGATAATTTTCTGTGTTTAAGTTTCTGTTTCAGATTTCAGAAAACCTATTCACCCCCCTCTAGGTTAGCTTACTGTCGTTCCAAAAGGGCCAACAAATCCCATCATTAATTACTTTGAGAAAGTTTCAGCTACTTTCTTTTAGGATGGTTCTGATGGGTTTCGTCGTCGACATTGGGTGGCTTGGTCCTCCATTCAGCAGCCCATCACGGAGGGCGGCCTGGGCGTTCGTAGCTTGTGTCATGTGCAGCTCTCTTTAGCGGTTAAGCAGCTCTGGAATATAAGACATGGCTCCTCTTTATGGGCCAATTATGCAAGAAAGCGCTATCATCCTTCGAAGAGGTCCTTTATCCCTGGGATGTCCAAAGCTGTGTTCATGGAAGCTGAGAAGATCCTCATTGATAACACTAGATGGGTGCATGGCAATGGCAGGAGTATTGACATTCTTCATGATATCTGGGTTGGTGATAGTTCTCTTTGTGATACTATTATGATCTCTGATGAGGATAAAAGACAATCTGCCTCTCTGAGTGAGGTTTATTTTGATGATACCCATCACCTTCGATCCATTACTCCTCAGGCTGTCATGGATGGCGTGGTACTGTCTGAAGAAGCTGATAGGTGTATGTGGGCTGCCTCTCCTAATGGTTCCTTTACTACTCGTTCAGCTTACAACCTGACCCGTCCCACTGGTGTTTACAGAGCGGCTCTTTCCAAGATTTGGCACAAATCTTTCTATCGCAGGGCATCTTTATTCTCTTGGAAGGTTCTGAACCATGTTGTTCCAGTGGATGGCCGTATCGCTGACATTGGCATTCCCATGGTCTCCTGCTGTTCTTGTTGTTCTTCTCCACAGCAAGAAACTTTAGATCATCTTTTTCTTCGTAGTGACTGTGCTGTCACTTTGTGGCAATGGTTTCAACCTTTAATATCGCCCAAAATCAACATACACTCTCATGTCACAGTCTGCCTGTGGAATTTTGTCCAGCATAATAACATCTGCTCTCCTTATGGCTTTGCTTCTCTTTATGGTCTTATCCTCATGATATGGGAGATTTGGAATGGAGATGAGCAAAAGATTTGATGATAACACTGTTTCTGTTGGGGCCATTATCAGCAACGTCAAGTATAATATTGCCCATTCTCTTTCTAAAATGATTTTTAAAGGCGCTCCTTCTCCTTCTGAAATACAGGCCCTTCACAGCTTTGGTTTCGCTCCACAGTGCTCTTCCAAAAAGTTGAAGCTGGTTAGATGGATTCCACCTTTACATGATTTTTGTCTTAATGTTGATGGCGCATGCAAATAAAATCCAGGAGATTCTGGTGGTGGAGGTTGTATTCGGGATTCTCAGAGTAATGTGCATTTGGCTTTCACACATTTATATGGTGTAGGCACCAGCATGTTAGCAGAAACTAGAGCGCTTAGTGATGGCCTACGCTTTGCATCTGCTCTTGGTTATCGGGTTTCTATTTTCTACTCTGACTCCCCAAGTTATTACTAATTCCATCAGGGAAGATAAAGTTGTGTCTTGGCGTTCTTTCAGATGGTGGAGAGAAGCAAGAAGGGTTCTCATGCAAAATGGCATTTCGCTAGCCCATATTTACAGAGAAACAAATCAAGTGGCAGATTCTCTTGCAAACTTTGCAATCTCTTCTAGGCAGAATAATGATTATTGGAGGGCTGATAACCTTCCTCATCCTTGTAAAGGGCCAATGGTGATTGATAAATCTGGTCTTATGCATGTTAGGTTGATTTAGCTGGGGATGCCCATGTTTCTTTGTACTGCTTCTCTCCTTATATATTTTCGGCCCAAGTTTTCTCACTAGTGGAGTGGAAACATTCTCCCTCTTTGGGGGAGGGTGATAGCCCACGAATGCGTCGTTTAACACGTGACTAACAATCTCAAAGTATCGGCCTACACTAAATATTTAACAGTAGTTAAGTGGTGAGAACGAGTCGAATCCACGGAGAACTAGATTTTAGAGTTGAAAACCTTGAGTTTTTAATTAAGAAAATAGCGTGGTGATATTAAAACTAAGTTGCACTAAATAAAATAACTAATTAAACTAAGTAAATAGAGAGAGAGATAAAGAGTGGATTAGAGACAAAGATCTGAAATTGCATTCCACTAAACAAAATGGTCAACAAAAATTGTTTTATACTAAACGAAATAAATTAGCAACAACCCTAAAAAAATATAGAAAATAGAGAGAAAAAGGAGAGAGGAAACGAGAGAGAGAAGAGAGAGACGAAAGAGAGAGAGGGGATAGAGGAGAGAGAGGGGATAGAGGAGAGAGAAGAGAGAAACGAGAAAGAGAGAGGAGAGAGAGCGCATGAAAGAGAGAGAGAAGAGATGAAAGAGAGAAGAGAGAAAAGAGAGGAGAGAGATGAGAGAAACGAGAAAGAGAGAGGAGAGAGAGCGCAAGATGGAGAGAGAGGGAAGAGAAATGTGAGAGAGATAGAGAAGAGAGAGAAGAGGGAAAAGAGAGAGAGGAAGCGGGAGAGAGAGAAACGAGAGAGAAAAAGCGGGAGAGAGAGAAAACACGAGAGGGAGAGAGGAGAGGCGAGAGACGTGCATGCAAACGCATGCACGTCGCGCCGAGGCCTGGCGGGCAGCTGGTGCAGCAGGGCGCAGGCGGGCGCGTAGCGGGTCTGGCAGGCGTGGCAGGCGCAAGCGACAGGCGGCCTGGGGGGCATGGGCGGGTGCAGCTGGGCACGCGGCAGGCGCTGCGGGGCGGCGGGCTCGTGCGGGCGGCTGGGACCGCTGGCGGGGCGGCCAGGCGCGCGGGGCAGGCGAGCACGCACGCGGCGCGGACGGGCGGTGCGCGCAGGCAGGCGGGCGATGGCGGGGGGCGGCAGGCCTGGGCGCAGGCACAAGCGGGCGGCGACAGGCGCCTGTGCTACTGCTGCTGTTGTGACAGAGAAAGAGAGAGACCGGGAGAGAGGGAGAAGAAAGGCAGAAGAGAGGAGGAAGAAGAGAAGGAGAGGAGGAGAGCTCCGGGGGAGAGGGAAAGAAAGCTGCGGGGGAAGGAAGGAATGAGAGAGAGAAAGAGAAAAGATTTACTTTTAAAATAGGTAGAGAGAGAAGAGAGGAAAGAGGAGAAATTAGAGGGAGAGATTTTTAGAAAATAGAGGAGTGATTTTAAAAAGAGAGGGAATTTTAAAAATTGAAAAGATAGAGAGGGAAAAGAGTCTCTCTTTATTCTCTTGGTCCAATAAAATTTCTTGGCCCATTTAAAACCTCATTTCTTGGCCATTAGTCCTGCAATCACAACACAAAGAGATTTGATCAATTTCGCACTTGTAATGAAATGATAATAGAACTTATGAAATTATCAATTATTTGTCAATCAAATAAACAATTATTTATAACAATTATGTAATTATCACATCTCCCAACTTACTCATTGCTAGTCCCTTAGCAATGCACACAAGTGAATAATTAGGACTAACAAGAACTCAAAACATCAAATTTCATGTCAAGAAATCAGAGATGAGACTGATCAACCATAAGTATTGACAGTTCTAGTGGCAAGTGTCAAAGATAAACATGTCAGTTCATTTTATTAGACAGTTCCTCAAAATACATTTGAAATTATCATTTCCTTCGTGAATGTACTTGTGATCAATAAGCATTACTATAGTGCATTACTCAGATAGTAGCATGTGCTTTTCTACACCTATTACTTAGAGATGATATCCACTCTACACTCCTTAAATCCAATCCTCAATTACAGGTAGCTTTCACTCTGCCTTTTCTTCTCTTCATTTCATTCATTTTTTTTTTAACTTGGATATCCTTTCACCGTTTGACGCGAACTTCTACACTTCTTGAGATGCCGAAGCCCGGTTTACTAAGCTAGGGATTTCCTTCTTCTTTTGTCATTATTTTTTTTTCATAACTTGCAGGCAGGTAGCTTTTTCCCCACGATTAATTTTCAATAAGAGTGTAGAATGTCAATCCTCAACATGAGTATTAGGTAAAACTCTCATCACTTCATGAATGGCACTTATTCATCATGTAATTCATGTGTGTAGAAATTTCAAATGTAGTTTGAGGAAAATGCTAAGAACATAACTACAAAATTCATCCTCTAACATACCACTAGCACAAGTATATACTTAGAGTAAAATCATTCTAGAATGAAGTGTTCTTTCCATGAAAAATGATATATGAAGTATAATGTTTGGGATGTTTAGCAGGATTTTAAAAGTTTAAAGATTTCCCTCCCCCAACTTGAATGACATTGTCCTCAATGGCATAAAAGTAATGAACATAGAATAAAGCCAATGTAAGTTAAGGAAGGAGAGATGCAACCTGATGATCACATGAGGATGGTTGCACACTAGCTTCATCAAAGGTAATGGGCCTTCAAAAACCTAGAACACAATAGAAACGAAGAAATAAGTTAAATATCCTAAAAATATTGGGTTGCCTCCCAATAAGCGCTAAGTTTAATGTCTTCAGCCAGACACAATGAAGTCCCTATGCAGCTACTCAAGATCATTCAGGGGAATGGATTCTTTAGGTGAGAGCTGCATGTTTTCCATGTAAGGTTTGAGACGTTGACCATTAACAGTGAAAGTGTGACCATTTTTTGGATCAAGAATTTTAATAGCACCATGGTCAAAAGTTTTTACAACAACGAATGGTCCATCCCATCGAGATTTCAATTTACCTGGAAATAAGCACAGCCTAGAGTTAAAGAGCCAAACCTTTTGGTCAGGATGGAAGGCTTTTCTCAAAATGTGTTTGTCATGAAAGATTTTGGTCTTGGCTTTATATATTTTGGAATTCTCATAGGCTTCATTGCGCAATTCCTCAAGCTCATGCATTGGAGGGCTCTATGTGATCCAGCTTGGGCTAAGTCAAGATTGAATTGTTTAATGGCCCATATGCCCTATGCTCTAACTCAACAGGAAGGTGACAGGCTTTACCAAAATCAACCTGTAGGGAGACATGCCAATGGGAGTCTTATAAGCAGTCTGATAGGCCCACAAAGCATCATCCAATCTTTCTGACCAATCTTTCCTATCGGGCCTAACAGTCTTTTGGAGAATGTTCTTGATCTCCCTATTGGACACTTCCACTTGGCCACTAGTCTGGGGATGGTAGGGGGTAGCAATCTTGTGAGTGATCCCATATCTTTTAAGCAAAGCTCGAAATTGGGAATGAGTGAAGTGAGATCCCCCATCACTTATGATGGCCCGAGGGCACCCAAATCTAGAGAAGATATTCCTCCGCACAAATTTCATGACAACCTTATGGTCATTGGTGCGGGTGGCAATGGCCTCGATCCATTTAGACACATAATCAACAGCCACAAGGATATACTCATTGCCAAAGGATGAAGGAATGGGCCCATGAAATCTATTCCCCAGACATCAAAAATTTCTACCACCAAAATGGGGTTGAGTGGCATCATGTCTCTCCTAGAATTGTTGTCTACTGCTTGGCATCTCAGACAGGTCTTACTGAATTCATAAGCATCCTTGAACAATGTGGGCCAGTAAAACCCACTTTGTAAGACCTTGGCAGCAGTTTTCTTCCCCGAGAAGTGTCCCCCACAAGCTAGAGTGTGACAGAAATTGAGGATGCTTTGTTGCTCTTCCTCAGGGACACATCTCCTAATGACTTGGTCTGGACCCATGAAAAATAATTCAGGGTCATCCCAAAAATAGTGTTTGACTTTAGAGAAAAAATGATCCCTTTCATTCTTTGACCATCCTTCAGGAATTTCCCCACCGCAAGGTAATTGACAATGTGAGCATACCATGGGGTTGTATTATGAGATAGCAAGGAGGTGTTCATCGGGAAAGGAGTCATGCATGGGAGCACTATCTGGGATGAGAATTCGGGACAGATGATCAGCAACAACATTTTCAGTACCTTTCTTATCCCGAATCTCCAAATCAAATTCTTGAAGGAGAAGGATCTATATGATGAGTCTTGGTTGGAGTCCTTCTTTGCCAGGAGATACTTCAAAGCAGAATGATCTGAGTAGATGATGACTTTTGCCCCCAAAAGATAAGATCGAAATTTTTCAAGGGCAAAAACCACATCAAGGAGTTCTTTTTCTGTGGTGGTGTAGTGCAATTGAGCATCGGCGAGGGTGCGACTCGCATAATAAATCACCACAAGACGTTTATCAATTCTTTGTCCCAAAACAGCACCTATGGCATAGTCAGAGGCATCACACATGATCTCAAAGGGCAATGACCAATCAGGAGTTTGAAGAATGGGAGCTTTGGTCAAAGCCTCTTTCAAAGTAGTGAATGCCTCCAAACAAGCATCATCAAATTGAAATGGGACATCCTTTGCTAGGAGAAGAGTTAAGGGACGGGCAATTTTGGAAAAAATTTCAATGAACCGGCGATAGAAGCCGGCGTGGCCAAGAAATGCGCGAATCTGTCTCACGGAGGTCGGGGGAGGAAGATCAGCAATGAGGCCAACTTTGGCTCTATCTACCCCGATACCCCGCTCAGACACAATGTGGCCCAAGACTATGCCTTCTCGAACCATGAAGTGGCTCTTCTCCCAACTAAGCACCAAGTTTGTCTCCACACATCTAGCCAAAACCTTCTCCAGATTTTTTAGACATTTTGCAAAAGAATCCCCATATATAGAAAAATCATCCATGAATACCTCAAGGAATTCTCCCACCATGTCAGAGAAGATTGCCATCATGCACCTTTGAAAAGTGGCTGGTGCATTGCAGAGTCCAAATAGCATTCTCCTAAAAGCAAATGTGCCATAGGGGCATGTAAAGGTGGTCTTTTCTTGATCTTCTGGGTAAATTGTCACTTGATTGTACCCATAGTAACCATCCAAAAAGCAGAAGAATTGCTGGCCCGCCAGTCTCTCAAGAATTTGATCCATGAATGGGAGTGGAAAGTGATCTTTCTTGGTCATGGCATTGAGCTTCCTATAGTCTATGCACACTCTCCATCCCGTGGTCAATCTGGTGGGTATCTCCTCCCCTTGTTCATTTTTCACCACTGTCAGCCCAGACTTCTTGGGAACTACTTGGGTTGGGCTGACCCACTGGCTATCTGATATTGGATAAGCAATTCCAGCATCTAGCCACTTCACTACTTCCTTCTTCACCACTTCCTTCATGTTGGGGTTTAACCTCCTTTGCGTTTCCCGGCTTGTTTAGCATTGTCCTCCAAGTAGATGTGGTGCATGCAAACAGATGGACTAATCCCTTTAGGTCGGCCACTGTCCAACCTATGGCACCCTATGTTCCCCTAAGACTTCTATCAATTGGGCTTCTTGGTAGGGCTCAAATGGAGGCAATGATAACAGGCAAAGTTTGGTTGGGGCCTAGGAATACATACTTGAGGGAGTCTGGAAGAGGTTTAAGCTCAAGATCTGGAGGGCTTTGAAGTGAAGGTAGAGCTGGTTCAGATTGCAAGGCCGGTAGAGGTTCGACTTTGGACCAAGGTGCCAGATGGAGTGGTGAGTCATGTAAAGCATTGGTTTCCTCAAGATGGTCAACATCGAGATCATTATCAATGGACTCAGTCAAAATGTCAATAGAATGACATCCTTCTTCTTATCTTATATTGAGATGCTTTAAAAACATTGAGAGAAACCTTTTGTCCCCCAAATGAAATGTCCATCATCCCCGTAGCACAGTTGATGTTGGCTTTGGCAGTGGCGAGAAAAGGATGACAAGAATGATAGGAGTGTGTTTCAACTCCTGGTTGGTGGACATATCAAGGATGAGAAAGTCCATGGAGAAATAACAATCATTGACTTTGACAATTACATCCTCTATCAAGCCTCGTGGAGTCTTGACTGAACGATCGGCCAACTGCAGAATGATGGAAGTGGGCTTGAGTTCCCCTATGTTGAATTGTTCATAAATAAAGGTGGGAAGAAGATTGACACTTGCCCCTAAATCAAGAAGGGCTCGTCAAAGGTTATACCACCTATATCACATGAAATGAGGGGAGCACCAGGGTCCTTCAACTTCCTAGGGAGGTGGTTTGTCAAGACTGCACTAACATCTTCAGATAGCCAATTTTCTGAATTGTAGTCTTGGATTCCCTTCGTGGAGTGCACATTTCTTTCAAAATTTTAGCATAAGTCGGGACATGCTTGATGGCATCCAGGAGTGGAATATTGATGTGGACTTGTTTGAACAATTCCAACAACTCCTCATCTTGGACCGACTTTGACTTCTTCTTAATGGGCTTGGATTCTAGAGCACTTGGAAATGGCACTTTGGGCTGGTAGGAATTTGGATCTACATGAGCTTTCTCTTTTCCTTTGTTCTCTTCCCCCAACTTAGTTTGAATGGGTTCCTCTTCGCTATCACTAGTTTCATCTTGGACCTCTAGTGCAGGATTATTCACAACCTATTTTCCCTTATGTGGTCACTTAGCACCTTACCACTTCTCAGGCTTGAAATGGCTTTTATGTTCTCCAATTGTGGGCCTCTTGGTTGGACTTATTGGACAAGTTGAGGTAGAAGGCCTGGTTGTGAAGCAAAGCCTGGTGGTTGGTTCCTTGGGTTGGGCACAGGTTGGCTAGGCAATTGGCCCACTTCCCTTCTCGTGGTGGTCTCAGCCATCTGGCCCACTTGGGCTTCTAACCTAGCCATGGTCTGTTGGTTTGTAGCCAAGAGTTGTTGTTGTTGGTGCAATTGTTGTTGTTGGGCCAAGATGATTTGTTGGAGTTGATTGAATTGTTCTTCAAAATTTTGTTGAGGGGGTTGTTGAAAGGTGGGCTAAACTTGCTTGGGTTGATGAGGAGGATGTTGGACTGCCTGAGAGAATTGGGCCTGAGGCCCTCTAGCATAAGTGCCACTGTAAGGATTCGGCTGGGCCTGAAATTGGTTCTGGAATGGTTGTTTTGGGGCTTGAGGCATGGAGGGGTTAGGTCTTTGAGGTGGAGCTTGTTGATTTTTCCAAGAGAAATTAGGGTGATTTCTCCAGCCCGGATTGTAAGAATTGGAAAATGGGTCTAAGTTGGGCTTGGGAAATCCTTGGGCTGCTTGGACCTGTTCTTGGACTTGTTCTTGGATGAAAGGTGGGAGTTGAGCTGCAGTTGGACAGTCATTAATGTGGTGGGCTGAACTAGCACACAAGCTGCAGACTCCTGATGATAGGAGTCTGGGCCAACATATGGGCTCGAGGGGGATGGGCCAAAAGAATCCTGATGGGTCCTAGACAAGATTTGGTCCATCTTTTGAGCCAGAGAGGCAACAGTTTGGGCCATAGTATCCACTTTCTCCCACTTTTGGGCCATGAGATTATTCTCGAATTTGGGCTCCAATTCAGCCCGATTTCTCACTTCATACAACCCAGCCCGCTTGGATGGCCCAACAGATCTCTCATAAGATGAAAGTGAGGCATGATTAATTGAATTTTCACTTAGCATTTCAAGAGATCATAAGCCTCATCCTCATTTCTACTCATGAAATCCCTCCACATGAAGCATCCACATCTGTCTATATTGTTCAGTCAATCCTTCATAAAATGCTTGGACAATTTGCCATTTTGAGAGACCATGGTGGGGGCATTTTCTCAAAAGCTCCTTCAGCCTTTCCCATGACTCATGAATTAATTCCCCTGGTGTTTGAGAAAATCCAGTAATAGCTCTTCTCATGGTATTGGTTCGGCCTATGGGATAGAATTTTTTCAAAATTCCTGTTGCATATCTGCCCAAGTTCTAATGGTTTTCCCTACATGCCCAACCAATATTTAGCTTTATTCTTAAGGGAGAATGGGAAAAGGGTCAGTCTGAGGGCATCATCAGTGAAGTTCTGGATTTGACAGTGGAACAAATTTCCAGAAATTCATCTATGTGTTTGTAAGGGTCCTCATTGGTATTTCCATAAAAGGATGGGAGCATTTGGATGGTGCTAAATTTAATCTCATATTGGATGGCTTGATGTTGTGGGAGATGAATACAAGATGAAGGCTGATATTGATTTGGGATGAAAGTCCTTTATTTGTTTGGGAGGCTCTTGATGACCATGATATCCCCATTGTGATCTGTCAATCCATTTTGATTTTCGGCAATTTGATTTTGTAGAAGATTATGCTTTAGATGGAAGAATCTCTCAATTTCTGGGATTGGTCCTAGCAAATTGGGTTTTTGTGATCTCCTACCATGCATGCACTAGGACCAAATGAGAGAAGAGAGAGAATTTTTTTTTAAAAAATTTTTTTTTTAGATTTTTTTTTTTTAACAAACAAGTTTCAAACAATTATCCTATTTGACCTAGAGATCTTAGACTTGAAAGTGAGATTTCTCACAAAGTGGCCTAGACCAACTTAAGTCCACTATTAGGTATATCCACTGGCCAGGTAAGAGGTGGGGTAGTGGGAGGCTCCCCTACTTTCGTGGAGACCTAATTAGAGAACCACTTTCCTGCTTAGGCGTTGCCTTTTAACCTCTAGCCTTAGACACCAGTTTCCAAACCAAGTAGTGGGCCCAAGTGGACCTAAGCCTCAGTGTGAACCCTAAGGCCAATGTTTACTGACTTTTATTAGGGCTTGGGAATGCAAAAGATGCCAGAGATTGTGGTTTGTGGGCTAAGGAAGGGTGATCAAATCCCCACCTTATCTTGTTAAGGAAATTGCCTTAGAGTATTTTAGAAATGATGTGCACACACAAAATCAAGCAGGGGTTCTATGCAAGCATGGCATGCTGATCATGTTTTCTAAAAAGTGAGATTCTCACCTGCCTCCCGCAATCTTCGACAAGAAAGGAAACTTTTCAAAAAAAAGAGATTACCTAAAGATGGAATTCTAAATGATGCATGTCCTAAAGAAGAGGTTCTAATCTTGACATGACATCTTTGATTGGATTCAGTGATTGATTTTTTTGGATTTTGGATTTTTTTTTTCTTTTTTTTATTAATATCTAAACATGGTAACTAAGAAAGAAACTAAATCAAGAGGGTTTTAATGGTACTTACCTCCAACGTCATTCCTCGTTCTTTTGGAAATGAAAACAAATGGAATGAGTGAGAGAAGGAAACTCACCTCACTTACCCTTTTTTTCTGATTTTTCTGAATTTTCAATTTTTTTTTCACGTTTTATTTGATACCTACAACAGAAAGAAAATGTTAGCATGAATATATACAAATAACACCAAGATTATCAAAATTAAAATTCTAATTCCCTGGCAACGGCGCCAAAAATTGATAGCCCACGAATCGTTGTTTAACACGTGACTAACAATCTCAAAGTATCGGCCTACACTAAAAATTTTACAGTAGTTAAGTGGTGAGACCGAGTCGAATCCACAGAAACTAGATTTTAGAGTTGAAAACTTTGAGTTTTTAATTAAGAAAAAACATGGTGATATTAAAACTAAGTTGCACTAAATAAATTAAACTAATTAAACTAAGTAAATAGAGAGAGAGATAAAGAGTGGATTAGAGACAAAGATCTGAATTACATTCCACTAAACAAAATGGTCAACAAAAATTATTTTTACTAAACCAAATAAATTACAACAATCCTAAAAAAATATAGAAAATAGAGGAGAAAAGAGAGAGGAAACGGAGAGAGAGAACAAAAGATGAGAGAGAGAAAGAGAGACGAAAGAGAGAGAGGGATAAGGAGAGAGAAGAGAGAAACGAGAAAGAGAGAGGAGAGAGAGCGCATGAAAGAGAGAGAGAGAGAGATGAAGAGAGAAGAGAGAAAAGAGAGGGAGTGAGAGAAACGAGAAAGAGAGGAGAGAGGCGCAAGATGGAGAGAGAGGGAAGATAAATGTAAGAGAGATAGAGAGAGAGAGAAGAGAGGAAAAGAGAGAGAAAGTGGGAGAGAGAGAGAAACGAGAGAGAAAAGCGGGGAGAGAAAACGAGAGAGAGAGGAGCGGAAGATTGCATGCAAACGCATGCACATCGCGCCGGGGCCTGTCAGGCATCTGGTTCAGCAGGGCGCGGGCGGGCG
Source organism: Colocasia esculenta (assembly GCA_014218235.1). Taxonomy (NCBI): domain Eukaryota; kingdom Viridiplantae; phylum Streptophyta; class Magnoliopsida; order Alismatales; family Araceae; genus Colocasia; species Colocasia esculenta. Next base: position 26,151,945 of record CM024758.1, read on the forward strand.
CGTAGCGGGTCTGGCAGGCTGTCAGGCGCAAGCGGCAAGCGGCTGGCGGGTGTGGGCGTGCAGCCGGGCACGCGGCAGGCGCTGGCGGGGCGGCGGGCTCGTACGGGTGGCTGGGACCGCTGGCGGGGCGGCCAGGCGCGCGGGGCAGGCGAGCACGCACGCGGGCGCGCGACGGCGGTGCGCGCAGGCAGCGGGCGCTGGCGGGGCCGGCAGGCGCCTGTGCTGCTGCTGCTGCTGTTGACAGAGAAAGAGAGAGACCGGAGAGAGGGAGAAGAAGGCAGAAGAGAGGAGGAAGAAGAGAAGGAGAGGAGGAGAGCTCTGGGGAGAGGAAAGAAGTTGCGGGAAAGGAATAATAGATGAGAAAGAGAAAAGATTTACTTTTAAAATAGGTAGAGAGAGAAGAGAGGAAAGAGGAGAAATTATAGGGAGAGATTTTTAAAATAGAGGAGTGATTTTAAAAAGAGAAGGAATTTTAAAATTGAAAAGAAGAGAGAGGGAAAAGATCTCTCTTTATTCTCTTGGTCCAATAAAATTTCTTGGCCCATTTAAAACCTCATTTCTTGGCCATTAATCCTACAATCACAACACAAAAGAGATTTGATCAATTTCCGCACTGTAATGAAAGGATATAAAATTTACGAAATTATCAATTATTTGTCAATCAAATAAATAATTATTTATAACAATTATGTAATTATCAGATGGTGCACTCTCCTGGTTGAGAGCCTGAGGACCGCTTTTGATTAAAAAAAAAAAAGGAAAGCCTTTGGGAGAACCAAATGTGTGCAAGGCCATAAGGTAAGTGAGACTTTTAATGGAATTAGACTATATTGATTTGTTTCATGTCTAAATTGCAGGAAAAATTGTTCGACTGATTTTGTCTATTTAGTCGACTAATTCCTCAAGTGACGAGCAGCAACTCATTTGGCTTCACTCCCCAGAGGAACAAACTTTGGAGCACCATCCAGAAAAGGGGAAGTGAGCCACAAAAAAATTGCACCCCTCCTGTACGTTTGGCGAAAGAACTTACGATGGGCACCACCCCGCCGCCTTTCCAGGCTGCGACAAACTCAGAGAGATCCACCTTGGATGGCTGGGCATGAAGTAGCAGCCTAGAGCGATGGCACTGATGCACGCCCTCTTCGGACTTGACAACACTCATGGAGGAGGCCCCATCGCCCATTAGAGGAGCCTGCGACGCTTGCCCCCTGGCGGAGCTGTCGGTTTCTAGGAGAAGGGGATGGGGTGGAGTGGGAGCCAATGAGGATTTCTATCAAATCAAACAAATCAAGATATTTTAGATATTTCAATTTTACTATTACTTTTAGATATAATATGCTCTAATAATTTAGGTATTTATCAAATACGCAAAGAGGTTAGAAGATTTAATAACCTTAAAACAATAGTTATTTGAGGGATGAAAAATAGTTTGATTAGAACAACTAAAAAGTAAAAATCATTAAAAGTCTTATATATTTTTATCATTATTTTGTGATAGCCAAATAAATGAAAGAATGTGAAATTTTTTTATGAAATAATCGTATTAATATTTTAGTTATCACGTAATACATTAACTAAAAATTAGATTCTATGTATTTTAAAAAAACTTCTAAGGATAATTATTAATGTGATATTTTGATTTCAAATTAAATTTGTAGGAAATAAATGCACCTAGCTTGTTCCTTTAAATAGGAACCCAAAACTCGGTTAGGGCGACACACCTGACAACCTACTCGTCCCCACATCGCAGGGCACGGCCGCCACGGTGTGGAGGCAACGTAGTCCCCCGCCGCGGAAGCAGAGCAACCGCCAGGCGAAGGGCTTCACCGGCGGATGGGCGAGGCCAGAGAGTAGCATGGCTCGCGGGCGCTCGGAATGGCAAACCCACTAGCGCCGGGGCTGAACCGGCTGGCCGTGGTCTCAGCAAGGCGACGATTTCTTCCTGGACGTGAGGAGCCTTGGCAGAGCTGCTGAGATTGAGATGACCCAGCGGGTACGTTGGGGAGCAACGATGGGGCGATCGTCCTGGAGGAGAACAGTAGCCCCAGACGGCCCGTCTGTGTCTCCCGAGGAGCAGTTCCTGATCGCTTGGCAGCTTGAGATCTTGAAAGAGATAGCTGGAGTGCCGGATGGCCATGGATCTGGGGGGTTCGCCCCTCCCTTAGGGAGCAATTAGTTGAGGCTTACGAAACCAAGCTCGTCTTCCATCACCCCCCTCTGCGGCAACAAGACCTTGCTCCTATGGAGTAGATCAAGTTAAGGTATCTAAAGTAGCTCAATCGCGGTGAAGAGAACAGGGCCAGCAACTGTGCGGAGGAGGTCATCATAGATGTGGACGAGTTTGTGAGAGTGCTTGTCTTCGATGGCTGCTCCATCATCGAATACTTGATTAACAAGGTTTCATAGAAACGCTAGATGGTCCGTTGGCGGGGACGACGTGGGGTTTCTTTCCATTTGTGAAGAGACTTGATGCTGTTGGAAAAATCAGATTCCATTCTTCATCCTGGTACCTATTACTGCACAATCATAGCCCTCGGTGTCAATGATATTTATCCATGAAACTGCATTGCTTAACTGGTTGATTCTTGACCCGCAAGAATGGGATTTTCAACTTCCCCTATGTAAAGAAATAAGGAACCCACCTCTTGATTCTTCTTAAAGTTGACTCCTGGGAAGCTCAGTTGCACAATGGATTATCCTTGACCTTTGGTTCCTCATTGGGGCCGCATTGCGATGCCAGTTCTGGATCATGAATAGGTGGAAACAGGCCAAAAAAAACATGAACATGATTGAGTGAATTGGGTTGTTGAAGGGATACAAAGAGAAACGGTGGGATGCGACTTGGATCTAGACATTAGTGGTGCATGGGAAGCAGATGGTGCAAGTTGATCTGCCCTGGATGCTGCTGTCTTGGTAGTTTAACTTTGAGTAGTGTTAAGATTAAGAAGGCTTTGATGTGCACCTGTGAAAGGGATTGTACATTGGTCAAATAGTGTTACCATGATGAACAATGGGATCTGGTTCTCAACAGCATCAAGTCCCCTTGCAAGTGTGGAGAAACTCCACCTCATCCCCACCAACTGGGCTGTCTCTTATGTCTCTGTGAAGACCCTCTTGACCAAGTATTCGATGATGAAGCAGCCATCAAGGGGAAGCACCCTTACAACCTCGTCTGCATATTGCTTCTTGGCTCGCACTTGTGGCCACCCTGATGTAATTGTTGTTCATTTCACAGCGACTGAGCTTTTCAAGTACCTCAACTTGATGTGCTCTATGGGCAGTAGGATCTTGTTGACGTGGTGGGTTTGGGGTAGGCCTCAAACTTCTTGCCCCCTCCTCTTGCCACATCGAGGACACACGATAGATCAATCCTTTGCTGCTGCCTATAACCAGGGCCATCTTCTTCCTTCTTGCCTCCAAAATGGACGTGCCACTCTTTGTTCTTCTCCATTGACCCCAAGAACGCTTTCCAGTGCCATCTCATCCAATTTTACAATGAGAAAAGTATAGATGCCACTCTTGCTTTTCTACTGGCCCCACTCTCCAAAGTCCAGGCTTTCTGGAATCATTCTAATATCAGATCCTTCATGATGGCTGCTATTCTGCAGGTATAAGATCTGAGTCTTGTAGGTCTCAGATCATAGAAGACCTCTACCTTTGCTCTTTGTTTAAGGATTTCCTTGTCTCAAGTGCGGCTCCACCCAATAACTTGGATCTTCCTCTCAACTTGCTTTTGCTTTTTTTCTTTTCTTTGCCATTTCAGATAATATTTTGCTGCTGGTTCTGTCTGGGGATCGCGGTACCTCTAATGTTTGAAATGCTGATTCTTCTGATGGAAATGGAACCTTTGCCTCATTCTTTTACTCTTTTTCTTTGATGAGAGTCACTGTACAAATTGGTATGAAGTCTTTTTCTTTCTTGTTTTGAATACATTAGAAAACTTGAATGTGGATCTAATATTGAAATGTCTAACTGGTGCCTCAGTTTTGTGTTTCCTTTCTATTCGATTGGGATCACAGTGCAAATTGATAAACAGTCTCTTTTTCTTTCGCTTTCTTGCATTCAAAAACTCGTTCTACATCATTCTGATATAGAGAGCTCTAAATGGTGCACCATTTTATGACCTTTCTGGTTTGTTGAAACGGAAAGAAAAGGAGCACAAAACTGTGTTGCTTTTGTCCTTAGATGAGTCACCATGCAAATTGACAGTCATTTTTCTGTGTTTTGGTTCATCAATCATACTAGATTGATTAACATCGAGATCTCTGACTGGAGACTGGAAACAAATTGGTGGGACAAATCTTATCCATTCTTGCTGTAAACTACAGCACCTGCTCATGGTCCTTTGTAGCTGTGGAATCTATTACATATTCCAACAACTGTTCATGTTTGTATGTCATGATTGTAGTGGGCAAGCAATCGCATTTTTGCATTCTAATTTGGAATTTCTTTGCTCCTATTTTCATGATCTAGCTGTATATATGAAGATTACTAAAGAAATTCATCCATTCTTTAATTTGGTAAAGAAAGTTAAAATATGATCTTGTATGATATCATCTTTAAATCGACTTGGGGAAAGAAACTTGGTTGTAGAGTGAGTGGCAAATACTCTCCAAGAGGGAAATTTGGACATCTCTAGTAGGCTTTTCTATCATTATTTGCTTTGAAGGGAATGCGGTCAGGGGTGGTTACTTGCGAAATCGATGTTTCCCTCCTTTGAGGACATGAGAAGGCTTTTTGTTTGCCTCCATGGAAATGAGAGGACTGTAGACATTTTGTAGACATCATATTTCAAAAGAATCTTTAGAAAGATTAGAAAGGTACATGAGAATTTTTCTCCGAGATTTATGCAATTTCTTCAATCCATATTATGTGATTAACCTTGATTTACATCACTTCCTATGCTGCCAACGAGGTATTGGTTGTATGCTTTATACAATATTTATGTGCCTTTTTGTACAAGAAAGTGGAAGAAGATTCTGAACATGTTCCTGCCATGAGATTTCATTAATGATTGTCATTTATAGATCAATTTATTCACCTTATATATCCTTATCTGTGAGAAATTGTCTCATTATCTTTTCATAATTCCTTCATGCTGGTGGGACCATGAGAGGCAAAGCTAAAGCATCTTTGCCATTTAACCGATCAGTGACTCCATTTTACCATGGAAAACCAATCTATTTTACATCATATGCTGCTTGAAGTAAAGAGGCTCATCTACCTTGGATGGATCTTAGAAGATTCTACAACCAATGTAAAGAGGCTCATTTTCCTTGGATGGATCTTAGAAGGTTCTACAATCAATAGATGACCTGCATTCTTACCCTCTGTATTGCTAACGGTTTAGGCCCAATGCCTTATGAGGACATCAACGCCTTTAGGTAGTAAAGCTAAATCCCTAGCTGCCAATGTTTTAGAAGATACTGGGGCCAAACTATATTGTTCGGATGAAAAATGCATGGACTGATGAATATTACAATGTTCAAAAGAAATATATTAGTTAAAACACAATTTATAAATTTGACCCATTTGACAATCTAGATTCTGGCTTACTTCACTTCACCCTTTTTTTCAAGGACCTTCATTATCATTTGAAAAATGAAAGCTGTAACTGCATCAAGTTATTGTGTGTTCTTACTCAAAGAAATTTGTGCTGATTAAAAAAAAAAAAGTAGAGATTACAGTGTCATAGAAATGTACTTGCATGCTACCTAGTTATATATATATCTTAAATTGTATTGAAAATATTACTTTTCATATGGCATGACATGAATATTGATATTGGCATCTCGTTGTGTATCAAATCATCCCCGTCTTACTGCATTGTTTACTGTGAGAAGTCAGATCGATGTCCACGCACGAAGGAAAGTAGATGATTGGAAGCGATAGTTGTCCCGATTGAAGACTGAATGGAAAGTAGATGATCGCAAAAAAAAGCTTCTTTCAAGGGTTCTACCCCCTAAATCCCCCCACAAAGATGCTGCCGCCTTGACCTTGCGACTTGGCCACTTAGGTTATCTATACATGTCACACATTGTTTAGAGTCTCAAGCTCTATATTTTAACACTGTTCACAATCATTAGATTGTGGATATTGTCACAGTGATTAAATGTTAAAAAGAATCTTAATTGTTTAAGAACCATCTAAATGTAGTATACTTTGATGTTTTTGTAGTGAATATTATCTTTTAATTTTAATTATAATATCATGTTAACATTTTATCATATACTTATATTTTGATTATTCATACATTATATATTTATAAATACTTAAATTTCATATATGAGGAAATATCACATGAGACACCACCTTGGTGTTGGCGTGGTAGATCTAGAGAGTCGAGTTAAATCTAGATTGAGTAATGTTGCAGAATTGAGTTAACTCTTTTGAATGAATTGAGTTAACCTACCGTTTCGTTTACTACTTCTTAAAGAAGAGAGACACCTTCTTAATATTCAAAATATCTTTGTGCCATACCCTTCACCTTTTTTCTATTACTTTTTATCGAGGGATGTACATTAATGAGTATAGAATTATAATATTAAATGTAACTAATCATATTTCATTATTACTATTGGGCATGGAGAATAATAACGTAGTTAATAACTTTTGCATATTAATTATGATAATTATCTTTATTAATTAAGTATTGTGAATAAAATTGACTACGTAATTTTAACTACTAGGTAGTGTTCAATGATTAATCCTAATTAGATTTAAGCAGTTAATTTCTTTCTTCATATATATTTCTTAAAGTTTGGACAATATTATGATTGTTGACGTATGGTCATTCAAAAAGCAACACAATGCATTGGTCATATTTATCTTAAGTATGGTAGACATTGTTAGATTAGCATATTGGACACCATGATTACGCAAAGGAAAGCGCATTACCGAGTGAATCTACTCTCAAAGGTTGATCTTTCACTTTGTTTAATCAAAGTTTGAAGTTTCTACTATTCACACAAAGGTACTATTTGTTTAATTTTTTATACTTTTACAGTAATAATAGTAGGATCCTAACTATAAAACTTACAATAATATTTGTTAAGGAACCATTGATCATAATTTTAATTATGTTTCATTTCAACTAGTTGTAATACGCATTGAAAAAACATCATAACTCCAAATATTGAAATGGACTTGATGAAGGGAGCAATTTTCACGTGAGATTTCTTGGTCACTGAACGAATAACAAGAAAAATGTTGAGAATGATATGCTTTTTTGATGGAAAATGGACATCATCCCCTGTTTTTTCAATGAAAATATATCATTGTACCTATATCTAAAACTAACAAAAAAAACTTCGGTTTCAATTCAAATATAAGTAGATAACAATTTTTACATGATATTTTCTAGAGGAAATTAATTAGAAGTCCATGACTGTAATAGAGAGGTCCTTACTGTAACATAGTTTAACGTATACTGTAATAGTAGATAACACTTACTGTAATAAGTTACAGTTCTGTCAGGGACTAGAAAATAAATCAAATATCTTTTAAGGATTTCTAATTAATTTGACCTATTTTCTAATTCTTTTTGACAAAAAATAGACAACATCTCTCTTATTTTTCAGTGAAAAAATATCATGTACTTGTCTTTAAAAATTGACAAGACAACTACAAGTTCACTTCAGATAATAAATAGACAATAATTTTCACACGAGATTTTTTTATTTTTACTCATTAATTTTTTACAAAAAGCAGACATCATCCCCTTTTTTTAAGTGAAAAGATATTACAGGGACATGTCTCTAAAACTAATAAGACAACTATAGTTTCATTTTAAATCATAAATAGATAATAACTTTCATGTGAGATTTCATCAATATTTTATTTGTTAATTTTCACTGGAGGAAAGGGCTTGAGCGTCCTCTCAATCTCACGAGTGAGGGTCCCTTCCACCACCATGAGACAATTGTTCCCTCCTAGGGTGGAATACTACTCAACTTGGGCGAGGTCTTTACTCTGCACTAGCCAGGGAATAATTTGCATGCGCAACCTAGTGGCACACCATTGGTAGCTCACTGGCCGCCTAAGGGGATGACTTAAGCATGGAAGGTTCATCATCTCGTTAGGACCATTTTGGCAAGCAGGCACTGTCGTGTTGTCCTTCGTTGTGTGAGACGACCACTGATGCAACCAACACACCACCTCTTATAGAGCCACTAGCACTAGCACATGAGGAAGGCCCTCTCTCTTGGACATCGTGGAAGCCTCCAGTTGGTTCTAAGTCCTCACCAATGACCTCTGATGTAGTTCAGTCATGGAAGGCCCATCTCTTCTTCAGTCAATAGAACCTCCTCGTCCTCGTCAAGGAATGATGTTGGATCCCCACCTACTATAGCCTTCTCTGTGATAGCTAAGATGATCATTGCCACCTCCTCGAATGCACCTCAGGGGTCTACGTTCCTTGCCCTTCACGAGCGATAGCTCCTCCTCACCCTATGTGACAATCTTAGGATCCATACCCAAGAGGAAATTGAACCCAGTTCTCCACCCACGAGCCTAAAGACTCGGGAGGGTTCACACGTGGTCTAGAGAGATAAAAAAGTAATAACAGTAACTATAATAGGAAGCGAGTGCACTCAAGCAGATGATAAAAACTTAGGGTGAAGCAAGTGTCACGTTCTGACGCAGAATATCAGAACGTGAGGTAGTTGCAAGTAAGCGAGTATAGAGCGTATAATAGACATCAAACCATTGGACAAAGAACAACGCTAAAGCAAGTGTATTTCATTGATAATTCCTCAAATGTCTATTACAACCACTAATATCAGAGCCATTCTATATGGCCCACTTGACATCATACATTGAAGGATAGTAAAGACTAACTAAGACTCTAACATATACTAATGCGCCAGGGTACTCTGATTCACTCCTGGTCATTCCCATCCTCATCAGTGTAGGTATCTTCTTCGGTTTCACCTGAAAAACACATATCAAATAACGCAGGGTGAGCGACAATGCCCAATAGGACTTAAATCTCATGATCAGGCATGCTTTAAATGATTAATGTATTAAAGAGTAGAGTAACTAATGATAGAGAGCAATAGTCAAGTATGATCAAGCAAGTGATAGCACGATAACATGATTCATATAGCACAAGTATCAAATATAACACAAAGAGCAGGATGGCCATAGCACAAATAACACAATATAGTTCATGATAGCACAACGAGTCGAGTATAACACTTTGATTGTCATTTAGATAGTCGAGATAGATAGCACTTGAGTGTAATGCCAAACACTCTGGTCAATTAACTCTCGTGGGCACTAGCACTTTTGGGCGCACCTCCCAGGATCAGACCGGGCCCTTATATTGCCAAACATTAGTCATATTGTTTATCTTTAGGCAATCAGTCAAATGGCCATAGAGAGTACCAAGAATAGATGAGAGTATTTGATGAATAGACGAGAGTGTAGAGAACGTGAATAGATGAGCGAATAGAGTATAGATGAGAATAGGATCACCACGCATGAAACAATGTTAAATAGGCAATAGTAACGGTTGCAAAACACGCATGATTGGTGCTGGCAGTCAGGTAGAATTCACTAACCAACCAATGACCATGCTATGCACATACTCCAGAGGTTCAATGTGATCTCATGGTAAGAGAGAGAGCATTCTAAGGCCGTTTGGATCTTACTGATCCCTAAAGGGTATTATGGGTATTGAGGGTACAACTGGCTCATCGACCATGTGAGAATCCATGGACAGAGGAGACTTACGGAGGCTTTGAGCAAGGATTCACTAGTCCGGCAGAAGGAATATCCGACCGAGAGTTTGTCCAAGTCAAGAGAAAGTGTATATAGAAACAACGTGCTCGACGTTCTAGAGGAATTCTAGAACAGTGGAGCGTCGGTAACGGTATTCCAAAACATCGAGAGAAACGAAGACAAGTCCATTAAAATAGGGTAATTATATATAATATTAAAGTAATTTACCAGATGTATTATGAAACATTTTCATGCCAAGTCAAGTCATAATGGATGGTTACAAGTATGTGCACGTGATAAAGAGAATCGTAGATATGGAAAGATCATGTGTATGGCTTTAATTAACTATATATCCATTTCAAACATCATCTTTACTGTGTTTAAGACAGTTAACAGAATATATAGTCACTGTAGCAAGACAAGAACACCAAAATTTAGGGTTTATGTACAAAAGTCTAGAAGGCGACGTACCCCTGTAAGGAACGCGACAAGGTACATCCAGAAACAGACAAGTCTATCAAGGAACGCAACAGGTCTGTCAAGCAGACCAACCTCATCACCTACCCGACATGATTGGGAGACTGATCCAGACCCTCCTTTATCATGTAGCAAAAGTGTTGACCAGGTTGCAAGCCCAGGGGGGCGAATGGATTGCTAATTTTTTTTTTATGAATATTCCTCTTAATAAAAAAACACTTTGACAGAAAGACACTAAAATCGATGGTTAGAGTTAGTGACAGAAGACACTAAAATCGATGGTTAGAGTTAGTAAGTAACAAAGATAGAATAAATCAATCACAATAACAACAAAATTTTTTATCCCAGTTAGATCTCCTATCACAAGGAGTCCTACGTCCAGTCCCAAGCAAAGACTTGGGATTCCACTAACCAAGGGTACAGTCCCCCTCAAGGACACTTACACATCCAGCCGTAGCTGGACTTCTCTTCACTACACGAAGAGCACTACACACCTGATACAACAGGTCTTCCTCTTACCAAAGGGAAACAACCACCTACTCAAGCAGGTCTTCTCTTCACAGATGAAGAGGAACACTAAAGAAGAATAAAGTGTTGATGGCCCCTAGACCAAGCTTATAGCAAATGCTTGATCTGAGGCGGAAATCTGAGAGACAAAGAATTATACAGAAGAATGCTCTCTCAGATCTAAAACCAAGCTCTCAAAAACCAGCTCTTCTTTCTTGTTGTTCCTTGATGATTCAAAAAGTTGTCCTCATGGAGTCCACAAACTCTATTTATCTTCTCTTGAAGAAGTATTCGTTGAAGTATCCGTTATCTCTTATCTTCAGGTACGTTAGCTATGTCTGGTCCAACGTAGGAATCAGGAAAACCTGCAGTCATTTAATGCTGGGATAGACATAGACAGAGAGAAGATTGTCTAGATATCTTCTTTACTTCTGTCAACGTGACAAATCCAACGTTGTAGCTGTGTGACTATCGAAAACTTGCACACCATAAATGCGGAGCATAGAACATCTTAAATGTGCCTAAACTGTCGTCAACGTCAGTAGCCTGCTTTAGGATGATATACCAAGAGGAAATTCCATTCTGTCATCCTTTAAAGTTCTACTTTATGTGACTTGAATTGGTAACCTGAATATATGTTGTGCAGAGATATTGTACCAAACATAATAAATGTTTGAGTGCACAAGATACACATGGTTCACGGGAAAGTTTGAAATAACAGAGATTTTAAAATATATTTGAATATCATGAAGGATAAAATTTATTCAAGACATCTAAAATGATTTTATAATAGTATCCATTAACTGTCTAAAACAAGGTTTGTAAAGGAAAATCGATGTTTAGAGACAGTCTATGAAAATAGGCATTCATGTCCAATCACAACTGATTCTGGAGAAGTCGTGGGAGTGGAATCGTTGTTGGAATGAAATTGATGTTATATGAAATCGATTTGAGATATAACCATAATCTATGTGTAAATGTAATCCATATTGAATGAAGTCGATGTAACATAATCCATGTATAATGTATTGATGTGAGGCTATTGATGTTGGAGTGAAATCGATGTTCTGGAGGATCATTGTTGAACTGAAATCGATGTTTATCTGAAGTCGATGTTCAAGTGAAATCGGCGTTTTAAGTGAAATCATTGTTGTACTGAAATCGATGTTTGATTGAAGTCAAAGTTTAAGTGAAGTTGATGTTCTAGATGAAATTCATGTTGAATCGAAGTGATGTTCAAGTAAAAGTCGATTTCTAAATGAAATCGATGTTGAACCGAATCGATGTTCAAGTAAAGTCGAAGTTTTAAATGAAGTCGATGTTGAACCGAAATCGATGTTCTAGATAAAGTCGTGTTAACAGAATCGATGTTCTAGATAGAGTCGATGTAGAACCGAAATCGATGTTTGAGCCGAAATCGATGTTTAAGTGAAGTCGATGTTCTAAAGGAAATCGATGTTTGAATGAAGTCATATTTAGTGAAATCGATTTCCTTCTGAAATCGATGTTTAATAAGGTAGTTGTTTGTTTTAGTGAAATCGATGTAGTATAAAACAGTAATCATTGTAAACTTTTAATAGTAGTCGATGTAGACTTAGGCAATCATATGCAATTGACTTCAAATAAAATGAGTGTAGATAACTTACTGATTTGTTTTATTTGATACATGTTGGCAAGCTTTAGAAAATAATATTAGTCAATAATTTCTAGAGTTTTGTTAATCACTAAAAATATATATAATAATAAAAATTTATATGGAGATAGATGATCATCAATCTCCCCTTTTTTGGTGATGACAAAACATTAAAAATATATATGTGAAAGAGCTGAATAAATTGCTGAAAATTTCTAAAGTATGTATTTCAGAGTTTTCCTCCCTCTTTTTGTCATTAAGCAAAAAAAGAATAAGCAAGTAAATATAGAATTGGAAGAGAGACAAAGAGAAATGGAAGCTAAGAGAGCAAATTATATTCATTAGTGAGGGTCAGAGATGTAGAAGGCAGGAGATAGAAGGGAAGCAGGCGAGTGATAATCTGCCAAGCTTGGACTTTCTGCTCTTCAAAAAGAATTTTGAATACACCCCAGCTAATGTTATAAGAAGACCCCATCTCTGGACTGAGTCTCTGAATGTGAGCATGTCTCATGTTCCTTAATAAACTTGTCGTATTCAGAAGCACTGAGAGACAATCTGTAGAAACTAGTAGTACCAAAATTAGCATGCTGAAGAAACTTGTCTATAGAGAGAGGATAGTGGATTTTGGCCTTCAATTCTTTCTTCAAGGCTTCAAAAACTTTGAATCTCTCAACCCAAATGGAGTAAGGATCTGAACTAGGTTGATGGAGTTGAGATCCATGAACTGCTCAGGAAAAGAGTGGGTTGATCTGATCTGATTAGAGATGAATGAGCTGATCCACTGGAGAGCAGCCTGATTATAAATTTGCGCCAGTCAAATGGGAAAAATCTTTCAGACTCTGCCAGCAAGGGAGCTAAAACTGATGATTTGATGAATCCCTTATGATATTCTCGAATAGAAACTGATGGAATGCTAAGGAGATCCCTTCTCGAAAAAAAATTCTAACTTTATCTCTAGCAACCTCTCAAATATGATTGGACCCACACAGAATCCATGAGTAGAAAAGCAACTGAGGGAGAAGCTTGAACTCAGGCACCTTAAAAGTGGCAAAATCACACCTGAAGGGTACATTTAGTGGGTGTTCAGTCCTGAGATCATTGATTGCAGATCGAAACTGACCAAGTAAACTTTAGGAAGACCATTTACATGGCAGTAATCATTGTACATCTAAAATTGCCTGATCAACTTGATTCCTTCTGAATAAAGGGACCCCAAGAAGAAGTATGCTGACTGACAAACCACTCTGACAGGGTAAGCGTGTGATCAAGGAGGGAATCTGCGATCCCTTGAAATCTCAAACTTTCTGTAGAGGGCTTTATTGGACCTAGCCCACTGATCCTTAGTTTTGGACTCAACTGAAGAAAGGATTTTAGATTGGCCAGGCTTGGGCACAGGAGAAACAGGAAGAATGGCGGTGAGATATTCTATGAGATTTAGATAGGGGAGGCCAAAAATTGCAGCAAATGTGCATTTTGAGAAGATTCAGTATAGAGGGATTTACGTCTGTGGACTACTGTAGAGAGAGTACCACAAAGGAGAAAATAAAGCTTGGAGGAGGATTGGGGTACAAGCTCTTTAGTGAGTTTTCTTTTCTTGGAGGTAGGACTAGGAGAAGGCTGAGAATCAATCCTGTGGATGTGAGAAGAGACAGACCAAACTGTTATAATGATGGCCTCTTCAAATTCATCTTTGATATGAAGTGACAGTAAGGCCAGTGTGCTAGAACCCTCAGGAATGAGAGTGATGAAGGATGGTGGAGTAGGAGGGTGAGAAGAGGAAAAGATGAAGTGGGAGGAGGTTGAGTAGATGGTCCAGCAGAGAAGGGACCAGAAGATGAGGGACCAGAGAAGAGGCTGGTGGTTCCTCAGAAGAGGAGGAGGAATAGAGGATGAAGGAGTAGGTGATAATGAGGGTTCAGCAAAGAGGGAGTAGGAGAGGAAACATGTTTAGGAAGGGGTTTTATTGGATGGTTCAAGAGCAGGTGGGGCAGTGAAGGAGGCAATTGGGGAGGAAGGTTCTGGAGTCTGAATGATTGGAGGATCAGAAGGCCCTGTGGCACAGCAGCTTCCTCTACTTCTCTTGAGGCTCGGATGGCCCAACCACTGTTTCTTCTTGCTCAGATGGCCCTGATGGCCCAGCCATTGCTTCTCCTTGCTCAGATGGCCCTGGTGGCTCTATAACTTGTTCAACTGGCACTGACTTGGTCTCGTTTTAACTGTTCTTTGTGAGAAGGCCCGACGGCCCTGCAACAGCTTCAGTACTGGATCAGATGGCCCTGAAGGCCCTGGTTCAGACATAGCAGGAGTGACAAGAGCTGATGATGGAGCTGCAGAAGTGAAATGAAGTAAGTGCTCTTTCACAAACTGTGTGAGATCAGTCACCATGCTCTTTAACTGCCCAAATCATTTTCGCATATCATGGAGCTCAGATCTACTGCACAAATATCTTTGCTTGAGAGCTTTGGCTGAGAAAAATTGATGAAACATCTGACTGAAGGGAACACAAAAAGCTCTCCATGAGCATCCAATCGAGCTGTAACAGGGTCCAGATGAACACATAATTTCATTTCTGGGATCTATTATGAGCCCTTCTAGTAAGCATAGGAATACTGCTGGCTACACCCTTTCCTTTCCAGCAACTGGCTCATCATGCCTGGCTGTAAAACTTATGTGCTGATGAGCACTATCATTATCATCTTCATCAGAGGCATCTTCCACTAAGCCTTCTTGAAATGGATCTACAGAAACACCAACAACAGGCTCCCCCTGAGCAGTAGGCTCTTCCAAGAATTTCTTCAGCTTGACCTTGACTCACATCATCTGGAAAATCTACCACATGCCCTTCTTCAACAGGAGTTTCTTCAACTGGAGCATTAAGTGAATCTACAATAGGAATATTTGCATGCTCCCCCTCAGTATGAGCAATCTCTTCTTCAACAGGGCTGATAAAGGTCTCTTATACAATAGGAGGCTCAAGGATAGGGCAGGTACATCACCTTCAGCTGATTGCCCAAAGGCTCAATATGTTCAGGGCTATATCTTCATTCCTCTGTTCTGATGCAGTAGGCTCATCCTCTCTAACTACATTCTCATCCTCTTGAGCAGATGGAGCTTCAGTTGTAGAAGTGTCTCCAATGAATTCTTCTCTTCAGTCATGGAGGTCTTTGACCAAACATTTGCTGTGAGATAAAAACCACTCTTCTTTAAATTTCTGGTGCGAATGGGCTGTCCCATTTTCTCCATCAGTTCACCTTCCAAATCAACTTCAAAATGTCTGAAAATCCTGGTAAGCAAATGAGCATAGGGAATGGACACTGCTAGTTTGCTCATCTTGTCCCAAATAAGCTTAGTGGCAGACTCATCTTCTCAATCATAATTTGTGTCATATTAACACTCTAATTCTGCACAGCCCAGAACATGACATCTGCGTCCCCTTTGTGCATGATGAAAAGGTGGCATTGCGAGGTACTGTTATTTGACAAACAATAAAGTGCAGAAGCCTATTGAAAGCATTAAGCTGATTTATGTCAATTTTTCCATCCTTAGCTTATACTATGTTCCGATAATTCCAAGACCCTTGGCATGAATGTCTACTGTGTTGATCAAACTGTGGCCTACTTTAGAAACATCAAACAAGGTCTCCAACAGATCATGAGTGATACGAATGACCTTACCTTTGACAAATGAGGTGAGTGACCCATCTTCTTCAGATTTAAGACATGTGTTGAAAGCCTTGGCCAAATGCAGATAACTGGGTTCGAAGATAGTGAAAATCTTCGTCCATTTCATCCTCTATAGAGCTTCAACCACACTGACCATCCCGTGCTTCTCCAAATACTAAATCCACTACCTTGTTCCCACAAATCTTGATCTTTACAGCCTCAAGTCTCTCGAGCTATTCTGCCGTGAGGAAGGTGGTGTTGTAGCCACCCAAACTACTAGAACTCCCAGAAGCGGCCATGAAATTTTGCAAGGAAAGCTCTGGAGGATCGTGGAAGGAAGTGGAGTGAAACCCTCAAGAAATTTGAGGGAAGAATCAAATCCTTCGAGAATGGGGAAGAGGGATTCTGGAGTCGATGGAGGGTTTCGCAGACCTCAGAGTCGAAAGGGCACGATAAGAGAAAGAGAGAATCAGTAAGGGATGAGTTGCCTCTGCAAACAAAGAGAAATAAAGTGACTTTCAAAAAGGCAGAGCATTTATTGCATAAAACGACAAAATAAGGGATGACGATAGCGCAAAGCAATAGATTTATTTAAATAAAGAGGGGAGAGTTAAAACTCGTTCTGTAATAGATATTTTATTCCAGTTATACATAGATAAATCTATTACAAATTGCACATACCTAATTCCCGTCTCAGAGAGGTAAATCTCTCTTCAGGTAAGACTTTTGTAATATCTGCTAACTGATTTTGTGTATCTACAAATGAAATATTAATATTACCAGTTGCTACATGATCTCGAATAAAGTGATATGTACCTCAATATGCTTTGTCCTCGAGTACTGCACAGGATTTTTAGTGAGATTTATAGCACTGGTGTTGTCATATAATAATGGAATAGTCTTAAGTGTAGTCCATAATTCAAGCTGTTGTTTGATCCGAAGGAGTTGAGTGCAACAGCTCCTAGCGGCTACATATTCAGCTTCAGCCATTGATAGAGCTACTGAGTTTTGTTTCTTTGAAGACTATGAAATCACATCCTGTAAGAAATTGACAACAACCACTAGTGCTTTTTCTATCCACTTTGCATCCAACATAGTCAGCATCTGAGTATCCATTAAGTTTGTTTCACAGGTTTTAAGATACCATAGACCTAAGTTATGAGTATGAGCTAGATATCTAAAGATCTTTTTTACTGAGATTAGATGAGATTCTTTAGGATCAGATTGTATCATGCACACATACATACACTGAATAAAATATCAAGTCTACTTACGGTTAAATAGTGTGAACCGATCATACCTATAGAGTTTTCTGATCTACCTTCTTACCTTCTCTGGATCACTATCCAATCTGGTTGATGTGCTCATAGGAGTGGACAGCGGTTTGGCATTCTCAAACCCAAATTTCTTCAATAGTTTCTTGTGTATTTGATCTGACTGATATGAGTTCCTTCTTTCTTTGCTTATTTGAAGTCAAGGAAGTAGTTGAGTTCTCCCATCATGCTCATTTCAAATTCTCCCTGCATTAGCTTTTCAAATACTTGCACAGAGATTCATCAGTGGATCCAAAAATAATGTCATATACATAGATTTGTACAATTAATATATTTTGGCATTAGATTTAATAAATAGAGTGCTATCTACTTTTTCTCTAATAAAATCATGGTTTAATAAAATGCACTAAGTCTTTCATACCATGCTCTGTGTGCTTATTTTAAACCATATAAAGCTTTATGTAATTAAAAACATGATTAGGATAATCTAAATCATGAAAACCAAGAGACTGTTCTACATAGACTTCCTCCTTAATAACACCATTCAAAAGGCTGATTTTACATCCATTTGAAAAGTTTAAATCTAATGCAATGCATAAGCAAGCAAAATTCGAATAGCTCCTAGTCTAGCAACTGGTGCATAGGTTTCATCAAAATATATGCCTTCCTCTTGAGAATATCCTTGAGCAACCAATCTAGCCTTATTTCTAGTAATTACACAGCTTCAACCATTTGTTACTGAACACCCATTTGGTGTCAATCACAGGATGATCTGATAGTCTAGGACAGGGACAGACTTGATTTCTCTTGAACTGATTTAGTTCATCTTGCATGGCCAAAATCGAAGATCATCAATTAGTGCTTCATTGACTATCTTGGCTCTATTTGAGAAAAAAATGCTAGGTAATCACAAGGAATACATTACCTCTTGTTCTTACCCCAACAGATGGATCTCCATTATATTATCTTTTAGATGATCCTTTTATACCTCCATTCTCTAGGAAGATCATTATGAGCAATATCTTTTGGTCGCAGTTCTTCCAGGGTGGATCTTCATGTCTTTGATGGATACTTCCTTCAGTTTCTTGCAGAGATTTTCTATATCTTCATCATCACTAACAATTTCCTTTCTCAGGAAGGGTTAGATTGTAACACCCCAGAAAATTTTATTTGTTGGAAATTAATATATGGTTATTAGACTCAATATTATTATGAGATTGAAATAATTAAAATCTGGGATTAATTGGTGTTAATAAATATTACCCTAGTGTCGTACTTAGAGGTGTGCGCTCGACAGGGCGACACGGAATTTTGTAACGAAAACGAAATCTGAAACCACCATAATTTCTAGAAAAATATGGTGATATCAGAAATGTAAATATCTGGATTTGTTGATGTGCGGATTTCGAGATTAGCTGACGCAACTATTTTCTGGGTGATTTTCCACAGGTGAAAGATAAATTCTAAAAATTAAATTAAAATCACCATAATTTGTAAAACCATTCTATTAGTCTTTGGTTGAAATTTACACAAATGGAACACCATTTGATATATTAATGAGAGGATTATTGGGCCAGCTGATTTATGAGCTATTTATGGTAAGGATTTTTAGGAATTTCTTCTGCTTACGCAACATGGGCTACGTAAGCCCATGTCATTAACAGCTAAACACCTTACACGTTGGAGGCATATGTGTAAGTGTGGGAAGGGATGCATAAGACATGTGTAACAGTAAAACCCAATCATTTTACTGTTACACCTGTACGGGGAGGTGTCATTGTGCATGGGAAGGCGGCTAGGCTATAAAAACATCCCTTGCCCCATTGTGCAAACTTTCCACTTCTTGTTCCTTTTCCTTCTGCTCCTTGCTGTTGGAGTTGTTGCTGTGGGAGCTGCTGGAGTAGTTCCTACCGTAGGTGCTACTGCGTTTTTCCTGTTTCTGCCATTTGTACAAGAAGCCTACTGAAGTTTGCTGCACCTGCAGTTCTCTTGTTTCCCTCCTTCAGTTGCTGTAGACTTTTTGTTGAGGAGAGAAGAATCTTGTTCTATTCCAGGTAGGATTCGTTTCCTCCTTCCTCACTCTTGTCTACTACACATGCTAAGGAAGTTCTTGTTAAGTGTTTAAGTTCTCACACACGAGTTTTGATTTCATAAGTATCTTCATAGCTAAGTATTCATCTTTTGTAAATGTGATGTAGCATGTGTATTTGTAGAAATCTTCTAGTAGGATTCTTTTCCTTCCCTTTTCATTCTAACCTTTATACATACTATGAAATCTGTTGTTTCGGTGTTGAGCTCTTAATCCTTTCTTTTGAATCCAAAACATCTTTAGAACAATGTGGACTTCTTCTATTTAGATGTTTGTATCTTAGACTTTTGTTGACTCCTTCAACACCTCTAGAATTATGTGTCTACCATGAAGAAATTCCCTTTCATAACTGTTGTTATAGGAGTTATTCTCCCAGTATCATGTTATGTTAAGTTTCTAGCTTAACATGTGTAGGGTATAGACCCATGCCTTATCTTGTTCAACTTGTAAGTCTGTTGGGAGAGCTAAAACAAGTCTTCCATTTGATTTTGTCCATGTTTGATCCACAAGTTTCATGGTTAAAGTTTTTAGAATGATTATAGAGTCATTCTGGAAGTGGGACTAGCACTGTCGACAGACAGGAAGCACCTGTCGATAGACCCTAGCTTCCAGAACTCCAGGCTACTGGAAACAGTAGTGGCTATCGACAGATGGTATCTGTCTGTCGATAGTTGCACTGACCTGTCGACAGACAGACCATGCCTGTGACAAGCACTGTCCAAAACCAGAAATTTGCTTCTGGATACCAACTCCTGTCGACAGCCACCTCCTGGCTGTCGACAACCACTGGTTTGGCCAGTGTTTAGTACCTTTTCCTGCTAATCTCTCTCTAATACTTCTTGCTATTGGTCTAAAATTTACCATCTCCATTCTTATAGGTGTTAACATTGTGTCACTAAGAAGACCACTCTAATTGTTTTCCTATACCCTTCTTTGGATTACTCTTAAAGTCTTTAAGTACCAATGATGTCTAGTTGTTTACAACCCCTGTGTTTAGTAACCTGAATTCATAGACCTTTATGTCATGAGAATTTGAATACTTGAGAACCCCAGTTGGTATGAATAACTCTTGCGATTACAATTATTGGGTCCCTGGACCCCACTTGACTAATATGCCTGTGCAAATAGGGTGGTCCAGTCCTTGGAGGAGCCCAGAATTCATTACGGCCGTACAGAATGATAAAGGACACCAGGATGCTTGGCATTGCATCATTACTGTTTGATTATGATCATCATGTTATCTGTCATGTTGAATATATATGATATTAACCAGATTATGAGTTTCATTGTGAATTCCTGAGCATGCCCTGTGTTTTAGTACTACTGTCTCAAATTTACTATCATGCTAAGTTGTTAATTGTCCTTCTATGAAATCAGTTAAGTCCTTTACCGTGATCATCATATATTTTAATCCTTATGATTTGAGGATTTGAATCCTATGGGCTAGTTAGCTCACACATCCTACCTTTTCAGGTGACCAAGATGGGGTGAAGTTTAAAGGGTCATGTGTGCTGAGTGGACTGTCCGTTGTCGAGCAACCAGACCATTTACTACTTTTAACAGTGTGAATATGAAATGTAATAATAGGAGTTTACTTTTTCCTGCTCCTCACTTAGTCTGTAATGAGGAGTACCTTGTAATAGACTTCCGCTTAGTGAGTTATGAATGAAAAAATGTTAGTATTAAATCTTGTGCTTGATTTCTGTCACTTCCAATAAATAGACTTTTATTAGGACATGACAGATAATTTGTATTAGAGCCTTAGGTCGATAAACCTAGGAATACCAGTGAGTTGGGGTAGAAACTTGGGATTAGATATAATGCAATAATGATTGTGTAACTACGTAGATACTTAACTTGTTATCTTTTTCAGCATGGACATGAATGCACAGGAATGATTGGTGGCAGCAATGGAGATGCTACGCCAAGATATAGAATTATAGCCAAGCCCAAGGGAAGCCCACGTGCAAATTAAAGAGGAAGTGTTAAATCTGACTGCGGGCGCATTCCTGGTGGGTAATCCACGTGCTTCTCTAGATACCATGACCCAGGTCATGAAGAATCTAGATAGTTTGAAGTTGGGGCAGGACATGTTGCTCCATCAAGTTGAAGGATATTGGGAAGTGTTTGACTGAAACAGCAAGGAGTTGTACCATGGGCCAGAGGAGTCGGAAGAGATCAGCAGCCATCCGTGGAGTCTGTTGTTTAGACTTAAATGAGATAGAGAATGAGAGACCTACTTTTGTAACCTCTCTTTTGATCTGTAGTGGTTGTATATAAACTCACCTGTATATGTGTGAGTAGTGAGAGGTTAGACGATGTTGATAACAATGTAAATATTTTGTTTAGTAGGAGGAGTGTTGTGAATATTTCAGTTTATGAAACAATGGTGCTAGTGTAATATAATGTCATCTTTTGACTAGTAATGAAAAGTGGTGTGTTATGTGAAATTTAAAGTTTGTATATGATGAATGAGCATGGTTTGATTATAGAATATGTATGCATTATTGGATGTCTCATATACTCTTTCAATTTAATCATGGACGGAAGTGATGCTAACTGGAAGAAAATGGAAAGTTCGATGCACGATTGACCTGAGTGATGAGAACTGTAGCCAAGAACAATAGCCATAATGGAACAAGTCTATTTAGGATTTCCGAAGTTTGGACCTTCCGAGTTCACAGGAAGTACGGATCCGGATAAGGCCGAGAACTGGTTGAAAGATATTGAGAGGATTTTCAAAGTGATCAAATACAGAAAAGGAAACGTTTCATTTGACAACATTTTAGTGGATCGGGATGCCCAAGCATGGTGGGAAATAGTGGAATCCACCTTAGAGGACCTCACCAAGTTGGTTGGAAAGAATTCGTGGAAACTATTCAATGATCAGTATTTTTCTGAGGTAGTTCAGGAAAGAAGCAATGAGTTTGCTAGTTAAAGCAACTCAGGATGTCAGTGTCAGAGTATGCCCGGTTTTTCGGATTGTCAAAATATGCCCCACACTTTATAGCCACAGAGAATTGAAGGCCAAGAGATTCATGAACGAATTGCGTCCCAATTTCTTATGCAACAAACCCCTCATTTGATTACTATGTACTCAGAAATGGTTGAGAGCTTAGCACTGGAATCTACTAATGATACAATGGATAAGATTAGAGGAAGGTCTGAAGAAGGATCTTCGGATCGCAAAAAGAAGTATGAGTCGGGGAATGCCCCGAAAGTTCAGCAAACTATTAAAAGGTGGGAAAAGCTCCAGTTGGAGGTAGAGATGTATGTAAACATTGCCATCTCAGTGGCATAAGGTTGAGAATTGTTGGCGAAGGTTGGGTGCCTGTCTCCATTGTGGGAGTACTCAACATCGAATTCCGGATTGTTCGATGCCCAAGAATGCACCAACAATCAGAACCCTCGAGTGAAACAGGGAAGATTGCAAGCTATTCAGGAATGGAACCTGAATCTCTACAAGAAGGTGGACTGATAGAAGGTACATTACTAGTAAACTCAAAACCTGCATACTTTGTTTGATTCAGGGGCTACACATTCTTTATTAGTTATGAGTTAGCTAAATCTTTGGAAGTAGAATCAGTTATATTACCTACACAGCTTGAGGTGGCAACTCCTTTGAGTGAGGGTAAGAAACTTAAGGAATATTCCCCTGCTAGCCAAATTTTAATCAAAGAACATACTTTCCCGATGATCTGATATGCCTTGAGATGTGGGATTATGATGTAATCCTTGGGGTTGATTGGTTATCTAAACATCATGCGAATTTAGATTGCCAATTAGACAAGTAACCTTCTAGGAAAGGAAACTTATTCCATGACTTTTGATAAACCCCGTATAAGGAAAAATACCTATAATTCAGTAGTCCAAGCATGTAAATTGGTACAAAAAGGTTGTCAGGGATATTTGGCTTTTGTAACTTTGATAAATCAAACATTACTGGATTGGAAGATATTCCGGTAGTACGAGAATTCTTGATGTATTCCCTGAAGAGTTACCTGGTTTACCACCTAGTAGCGAGGTGAATTTTTCAATTGAATTGGTACCGGAGCAACACATTTTCAAGAACACCTTACAGAATGTCAATGGAAGAGTTGAAAGAACTAAAAAGGCAATTGATGGAGTTGATAGAGAAGGGATTCATTAGACCCAGTACCTCACCATGGGTGCTCCAGTATTGTTTGTTAGAAGAAGGATGGGTCTATGCGGTTATGCATAGATTATCGACAATTGAATCAATTGTCTATTAAGAACAAATATCCACTTCCAAGAATTGATGATTTATTTGATCAATTGTCTAGAGCTCAGTTTTTCTATAAAATTGATTTAAGGTCTGGGTATCATCAACTCAGAATTTCGGAACAACATATTCATAAACGGCTTTTTCGAACGCGATATGGGTACTACGAATTTGTTGTAGTGCCGTTCGGATTGACAAATGCACCAGCTGCATTTATGTTTTGATGAATGACGTGTTCAGATCATATTTGGATCAATTTGTGGTTGTATTTATAGATGACATAGTAATCTATTCTAAAAGGATAAATAGCAGAAGCACTTTACGAATTACTTTACACTAATTACGAGACCATAAATTGTATGTGAATTCAGTAAATGTGAGCTTTGGTTGGAGCAAGTGATGTTCTTAGGACATATTATTTCTAAAGAAGGATTGTCAGTAGATTCTTCAAAGATTGAAACCATACAGAAATGGGAGCAACCTAAGAACCTCACTGAGATCAGAAGTTTTCTGGGTATGGCCAGCTATTACCGACGGTTTTGTCAAGATTTCTCTAGAATTGCTTTGCCTCTCACGCAATTGACTGGAAAAGGAACTGCATTTGAATGGAATGAGAGTTGTGAGCAAGCATTCCAATTATTGAAAGAATTTTATCAACTGCACCAATTTTAGCTTTGCCGATAGAAGGAAAAATATTTGAGGTTATACGATGCTTCAAACATTGGATTGGGATGTGTATTGATGCAAGAAGGCAGAGTTATGCGTATGCATTCTAGACAATGAAGAGCTCACAAGAAAAACTATCCAGTACATGATTTAGAATTGGCCGCAGTAATTTTTCTCTTAAACTTTGGAGACACTACTTGTATGATAATCAATTTATAGTGTACTCCGACCATAAGAGTCTTTGGAGACCTACTTGTATGATAATCAATTATAGTGTACTCCGACCATAAGAGTCTAAAGTATTTGTTTTCACAAAAAGAATTGAATATGAGACAAGAAGATGAATTGAGTATATCAAAGATTATGATTTCAAAAGTGAGTACCATCCAGGAAAAGGTAATACTATGGCTGATGCTTCAAGCAGAACTCCTATAGCAAAGTATTCCAATTACAAGTTAAGGAATGGAAATTATTAGAGGAATTTTCCACATTGAGTTTGAAGGCCAAACCACAGGAAGAAAGAGTTGTAGTTGATAATTTGATAGTACAGTCAGACTTGCTAAAAGAAAATGGAGAACACAGAACAATGATCCTATATTGACAGAAATTAGTGAAAATTTGACTTCTAAACCTGATTTTAATGAAGATATACATGAGAATCTTCGGTTCCGGAATAGGTTGTGTGTGCTAGATTAATTCTGAGATTAAGAAGCAAATTTAGAAAGCTCATCGATCACGTTACACTATCCACCAGGAGCTGTCAAAATGTATCAAATTTTAAAGAAGCATTCTGGTGGTGTGTAACATGAAGAGGACATTGTGGATTTCATAGCTAAGTGCTTGACATGTCAAAAAGTCAAGGCAGAACACAAAAAACCAGCAGAAAAATTAAAACCTCTTGAGGTACCAGAATGGAAATGGAATAGTATTGGCATGGATTGTATTGTGGGGTTACCCAAAACACGAAGTGGATATGATGCAATATGGTTTTCATGATCGACTTACAAAAATCAACTCATTTCTTGGCAATTATGACAAGATGGTCTGTTAGTGTTTTAGCAGCACTATACATGAAAGAAATTGTTCGGTTACATGAATTCCCAAGGACATAATTTCTGACAGAGATGCGAGGTTCACCTCACATTTTGGAAAGAACTGCAAGATGCATTGGGAACTAAACTGAAGTTTAGTACTGCATTTCATCCTCAAACCTACAGACAGACAGAATGAGTGAATCAGATATTGAGATATGTGTTGTGTTGTGTATTAGAGTCGGAAATGACTGGAATACTCACTTAGCAATCATGGAATTTGTATAATAATAGTTACCAGTCTACTATTCAAATGGCACCATTTGAAGCTTTGTATGGTCGCAATGCAGATCACCATTGTGGGGGTGGAATTAAAAGAATCACATATTCTTGGACCTGATATGATCAAGAGATGACAAAATTATTAAGTTGGTACAAGACCGAATGAAAGCTGCCCAAGACCGACATAAAAGCTATGCCGATCAAGAAGAAGAGAGCTAAAATTTCAACAAGGAGAACATGTGTTCCTTAAAGTATCACCCGACGTGGAATCAAGAGATTTGGTATTAAAGGAAAGTGAGTCCAAGATATATTGGACCATTCGAAATACTGAGGAGAGTTCGGGAAATGACTTACCAACTGGCACTTCCACCACAGTTATCCAATGTACATGATATTTTTCATGTGTCAAAGTTAAGAAAGTATGTATATGATCCAGAACACATTATGAATACCAAGATTTGGAGGTATAAGGAAAATCTGGCATATGAAGAAAGACCTGTACAGACCTTGATCGGAAGATTAAGCAACTTCGGAAAATAGAAGTTCATTGTTAAGATTCAGGGGAATAAGCGAGGACAAGAAGAAGCAGCATGGGATTTGGAAGATGCCATCAAGATCAAGTATTCGGAATTGTTTAAAGGTCATAATCATACTTTTAAGTTATAAATTTGGAGGACCAAATTTCTTTTAGTGGGAGAGAGTGTAAACCCCGAAAATTTATTTGTTGAAAAGTATGAATAATATGGTTATTAGACTCAATTATTATTATGAGATTGAATAATAAAATATGAGAGTAATTGGTGTTAATAAATATTACCTAGTGTCGTACTCAGAGAGGTGCGCACTCCGACAGAGCGACACCGGAATTTTGTATAACGAAAACAAAATCTAAAACACCATAATTTCTAAAAAAATATGGTGATATCAGAAATGTAAATATTTGGATTTTGAGGTGCGGATTTGAGATTAAGTCGACATAACTATTTCCGGATGAGTTTTCACTAGGTGAAAGATAAATTCTAAAAATTAAACTAAAATCACCATAATTTGTAAAACCATCCATTAGTCTATGGTTTGAAATTTTAACATAAATGAACACATTTGGATGTATTAATGATAGGATTATTGGGCCAGCTGATTATGGGCATTTACGGTAAGGATTTTTTAAGGAATTTCTTTGCTACGCAACATGGGCTACGTAAGCCCATGTCATTAACAACTAAAAACACATTACACGTTGGAGGCCTATGTGTAAGTGTGGGAAGGGATGCATGAGACAGTGTAACAGTAAAACCAAATCGTTTACTGTTCACCTGTACGTGGGAGGTTGTCATTGTGCATGGGAAGGCGGCTAGGCAATAAAAACATCCCCTCGCCCCATTGTGCAAACTTTTCACTTCTTGTTGCTGTGGGAGCTGCTAGAGTAGTTCCTACTGTAGGTGCTACTGCATTTTCCCTGTTGCTGCCATTTGTACACGAAGCCTACTGAAGTTGCTGCACCTGCAGTTCTCTTGTTTCCTCCTTCAGTTGCTGTAGACTTTTTACATTGAGGAGAAGAAGAATCTTGTTCTATTCCAGGTAGGATTCGTTTCCTCCTTCCTCACTCCTGTCTATACACATGCTAAGGAAGTTCTTGTTAAGTGTTTAAGTTCTCACACAACTGGTTTTGATTTCATAAGTATCTTCAGAGCTAAGTATTCATGTTCTGTAAATGGGATGTAGCATGTGTACCTGTAGAAATCTTCTGTAGGATTCTTTTCCTTCCCTTTTCATCTTACCTTTTACATACTATGAAATCTGTTGTTCAGGTGTTTGAGCTCTAAATCCTTTGTTTTGAATCCACAAACATCTTTAGAACAGTGTGGACTTCTTCTTTTAGATGTTTGTATCTTAGACTTTGTTTGACTCCTTAACACCTTTGGAATTATGTCTATCATGAAGAAATTCTCTTTATAACTGTTGTTATGGGAGTTATTCTCCCAGTATCATGTTATGTTAAGTTTCTAGCTAACATTGTAGGGTGGACCCATGCCTTATCTTGTTCAACTTGTAGTCTGTTGGGAGAGAGCTAGAAACAAGTCTTTCCATTTGATTTTGTCCATGTTTGATCCACAAGTTTCATGGTTAAAGTTTTTAGAATGACTATAGACTCATTTCTGGAAGTGGGACTGGTGGCTATCGACAGACAGGAAGCACCTGTCGACAGACCCCTGCTTCCAGAACTCAGGCTACTGGAAACAGCAGTGGCCGTTGACAGATGGTATCTGTTTGTCGACAGATGCACTGGCTTGTCGAAGACAGACCATGCATGTCGATAGGCACTGTCCAAAACCAGAACTTTGCTTCTGGATACCAACTCCTGTTGACAGCCACCTCTTGGCTGTCGACAACCCTGTTTTGGCCAGTGTTCCAGTACCTTTTTTTACCTAATCTCTTGCTAATACTTCTTGCTATTGGTCCAGAAAGTTACCATCTCCATTCTTATAGGTGTTTAACATTGTGTCACTAAGAAGACCACTCTAATTGTTTTCCTATACCCTTCTTGGATACTCTTAAAGTCTTCAAGTACTAGTGATGTCTAGTTGTTTACAACCCCTGTTTCAGTAACCTGAATTCATAGACGTTTATGTCATGAGAATTTGAATACTTGAGACCCCAATTGGTTATGAATACCTTGTGAAGACAATTATTGGGTCCCTGGACCCCACTTGACTAATATGCCTGTGCAAATAGGGCTTGTCCAGTCTTGGGAGGAGCACCCGAAATCATTTACGGGCCGTACGGAATGATAAAGGACACCAGGATGCTTGGCATTGCATCATTACTATTTGATTATGATCATCATGTTCTCTGTCCTGTGTGAATATATGAAACAGATTGTGAGTTTCATTGTGAATTCTTGAGCATGCCCTGTGTTTCAGTACTACTGTCTTAAATTTACTGTCATGCTAGATGTTTAATTGTCCTTCTATGAAATCAGCTAAGTCCTTTACCTTGATCATCATATATTTTAATCCTTATGATTTGAGGATTTGAATCCTACTGGGCTAGTTAGCTCACACATCCTACCTTTTCAGGTGACCAAGATGGGGGTGACGTTTAAGGGTCATGTGTGCTGAGTGACTATCGTCGTCGAGCAACCTGAGCATTTACTGCTTTTAACAGTGTGAATATGAAATGTAATAAATAGGAGTTTACTTTTTCCTGCTCCTCACTTAGTCTGTAATGAGGAGTACCTTGTAATAAGACTTCCGCTTAGTGAGTTATGAATGAACAAATGTTAGTATTAAATCTTGTGCCTGATTTCTGTCACTTCCAATAAATAGACTTTATTAGGATGTGACAAGATTCATCAAAAATAACATGTACAATTTATTCAATCAATAAACTTCTCTTATTAAGAACTCTATGTCCTTTAGGTTTAGAGGTGTAACCCATAAAAATACCTTCATCTGATTTGGGATCCAACTTACCAATATTTGACTTACCATTATTGTGAATGAAGCATGGGCATCCAAATATTTAAGATGGCTGATCTTGGGTTTCTTCTGCTTGTATAGTTCAATATATTGTTTTCTTCAGAATTGGCCTGATCATAGCTCTATTGATTATGTAGCAAGCTGTGTTAATTCTCTTTGCCTAGAAATATCTGGAAGGTTGTATTCGGATAGCATAGTTCTTGCCATATCCCGTAGTGTTCTATTCTCCTCTCAGCTACTCCATTTGCTATGGTGTTCTTGGTGCTGAGAGGTTGTGTTCAATCCCTAGATCATCATAGAATTCTGCAAACTTGTCATTATGAAATTCTCCTCCATGATCTGATTGAATACTTATGATGCTAAACTTTTTATCTTTCTGAACTAATTGCTGAACTTCACAAAGCTATCAAAGGTGTCATCTTTGTGTTCAAGAAATGATACCCATGTGTATCTGGAATAATCACCAACAATAACAAATCCAAAATTCTTCCCTCCTAAACTTGTAGTTCTTATTGGTCCAAATAAGTCCATATGAAGTAATTCCAAAGGTTTAGAAGTAGTAACTATTGTCTGGATTTGAAAGAAGATTTTGCATGTTTTCCTTTTGCACATGGCTCACAGATGTTATGTAGTCTTGAATTCATCTTTGTAGACCTTCCACTAGATCATATTGATAAGTTTTCTGATTCCATCCAAGCTGGCATGTCCTAGTCTTCTGTGCCATAGTTCAGCATTTTGCTCTTTGCTCGCTGCCAAATAAGTGTCTTGACTTTTGAAATCTTCGAGATGTAGTACATTACAATTCTTTCTCTGCAGCTTCAAAGATTTTTGTTCCATCCTGATGATAAGCATTTAGATTCCTGGAACTTGATTTGATGACCTTTGTCACACAGTTGAATGATACTGATCAAGTTATGCTTGAGTCCTTCGACGCAGAGAACATCCTCTATCAAAGTCTTGTCTTTGCTCTTAATTGATCCACAACCAATGACTGTACCTTTACCATTGCTCCATATGTTTACTGTTCCTTCTTCATTCTTGATAGATGAGAATAGTCTTTGTTTCCAGTCATATGCCTTGAGCACCCGCTGTCCAGGTACCATTTTGATGCTTTAAGGCTTCCCGCAATGAATCAATGAGATTTAGGTACCCAAGTTCTTTTGGGTCCTGATTGGTTAGTTTCTACAAAATTTCTTTTTTGGAACCCACTTTAGTGTTTAGTTGTATGGGGTTTTTAGTATGACCCAATGTAGTACCCCGGAAAATTCATTAATATGAAAATATAGATAATTGAAAATTTTCATTAATGAATTCAAAACTAGTTAAAAAGGTACACATCACTATTGCATATGTATAAACCCATCTAAAAATTTCATAAAAATAGTAGTTATAGTTTAAACAATATTCTCTAATGACCCATTAAGAAATTTGGGCATAGAAAAATTATTGGACCAAGTTTTAGAATTTATATGACTTATTATTGTAATTAAGGAATAAGTCGGAAAACCTATTATTATATGAGCCAAAGTAGATTAAATATTAAAATAAAATTATGGGTAGACTCCAACGATACGTATTGATAGTCCATCATAAGAATTTGGACCAATGGACCTCTCATAGCCCATGAATAAATTCAAGTAAGAAAATACAATAAAATCCGTAACTCTATTATTCCTTAATTAAAAGGGGAAATTCCCCTAAGTTAAATTCCATTAAGTATTGGGCTTTGTTAAATGGACCCTCTAAAATTTATTGGGCCCAAAATAGGGATATTTAAAGGGAAATAATAGGAAAATACCCTAAATCGTATCTTAAATATTACTTAAATAAAAAAGGCTATTAAATTATTAAACTAACTAATATGGGTTGGAATTGGACTCCTAACCCTACCATAATTGGTTGGCCATGAAATTGCATCCCACCTAACCCTAATAGGAGTTGGCAAGCTTGGAAGGAGGAGAGAAATAGGGAAATCTCAGAATTAAAGGGAATTAGAGTCCTATTAGGAAATAGAAACCCAAGGAGCTTAAATACTCCTCAACCTCTCCATGGCCGGCCCTAACTCGTTGCTGGGGCTTGCTGGATGTGGAGAAGTGGCCAAGGAGAAGAGGAACTCGTGGGGAAAAGGCTGGACCAAGCTCCAACCTTCGTTCTTCAAGTCTAAACCTAGAAGACAAAACGACACAAAGGTAGGCATTCTCACGAGCAAAATGTAATAATTTCGTCTGTAGATTGTTCCAAACCTCAGAAACAAAAGCCCTCTTGTCTCATGATTTTTCATCAACCCCATCTTTTGTTCTATATTTTGAAGTCCTGCAAACACCATGACCCCGAACCATCATGTTTATCTATAACTCCATGTACACTTGGCACATGCTACAAAATTTTTACTGGAGATACTGATTGATGTCAGGAATCTTTTGCCCCTGAAAGCCCTAATTTTCATCCATCATGTTGTACGAATTAAATATTTTATCTTCACTGTACCATGATCAGAGTTCTTCGTGCTTATTCATGTCAAAACCTGCCACGACCATAGTTGTTTGAATTCCTATTTACTGTAAGTTCCCTCGCATGTCTAGATCGTTTGCAAGTGATTTTGTAATTTTCATCTACTGTACATTTTGTTCTTGATTTTTGAATCACCCATGTCAAAACCGGGAAGGTTTAGACCACAATCCAGGCCTATCCTTTTCCGCTCGGACTTAGGCGTAGGACCTGAGAACGCGACGTCCCGATAGGCTGCGTTCTCATGGCTGATCACGACAGAGCCACCCGTCGCGTTCTGAACCGACAAGCACTGGCGTCGCATTCTGCAGCCTGCTCTGACCGACCCGTCGCGTTCCTTACATGACCCTGTCGCCTTCTGATCAAACCCTGTCGCGACCCTTACAGGGGTACGTCACGATCTAGGGTTTTTGCATGAAAACCCATGCTTTGTTATGCTCTAACTTTCTACAGTGTTTATATCCCTTGTTAACAGTCATACACACAGTAAATACCTGTTATAAATGAATATTGAATGATTTAAAATACATGCACATGACCTCTTTCTATCTATGATTTCTTTTACACTTGCACACACTTGAACCATCCAATATAGCATAACTTGGCATGAAAACATCTCATAATATCTCTGGTAATTCATTTCAATTATATATTTAGTTGCCCTATTTTAAATAGTCTTGTCTTCGTTTTCTCGTGATGTTTTGGGAATACCGTTACCGACGCTCCACTGTTCTAGAATTTCTCTAGAACGTCGGGAACTTGATTCTATATACACACTTTCTTGACTTGGACGAACTCTCTCCGTCGAATATTCCTTCTGCCGGACTAGTGAATCCTTATTCAAGGCCTCCGTAAGACTGTTCTATCCATGGATTCCCACATGGCCGATGAGCAGGTTGTACCACGAAGATCTCTGATGATAGTGTGCACCTCTCTCTCCCTCGTCTTGAATTTCTTGGAGCTATTGACAATGACACATGAAAACAAGTTATTAATAGAAATAATGCAAAAGCACCGTTATGCTGCGAAATTCTCTCTTGATCATTGTTCTCCGTAAAATCCCATTCATCTGACTTGTTATGCTTGAAATCATTATGGACATGACACTATGACACTCTGAACCATCGTTATTGACTTGATAGTCATTAATCTCTTGACATCTTGTTCGTTTTAAGCTCTTGAACTCGCTCTCGATATGATAGTCTCGAACTACTAGTGAACATTGTCCCGTGACATGATCGTACTTATGTTCTCGGGCATCCTGACATGACACTCTTGAACTCTGGAAAGTACTCTTTTGGCACCCTTTGAGCTGTTGTGGCTCCTACTGTTTTGTACTATTCTTAACTGTCTAGCACTATAACGGATCTTGTGACTCTACTGGACTTGAATGCATATTGCTGAGGGCACGGAGAGTGTCCGAGGGACTCCAATCTAGTCCTGGGGGCAGAGAGCCACCCGAAAATAACTGCAGGGGCTATGACGGTGTCTGCATTTGCACCGGTTCTGACTAACTATTCTGAATTAGCTAGACATCTGACTGTTATACTCTTACTATTAGTCTGTTAGTTCAGACGTACTGTACTATTACTATACTACCACTGACTGTTACTGAACTACTACTGTCCTGTTATTGAGAGACTATTGTCGTACTCTCCTATTGCACTGCTATTGTTCACCTACTTTCTCTCTCCTTGCTCTACATGTTACTTGCTATCTTGAGTTATCGCTTTCTATCGTGACTAATCATAATCATTGTGCTATACTTGATTCACGTGCTATTTGAACCATGTTACTTGTGCTATTACTTTCTCGACTTTACATGACTCTCTCTATCATTAGTTACTCTATCCTTTAAAGCATTAATTATTTAAACTGTGCTTGGTTCACGAGATTTAAGTCCTACTGAGCATTATCGTTCACCCTTCGTTATTTGTTATTGTGTCTCAGGTAAGTCGGACAATGACGTTACACACACCAATGGGACAGGACCAGAGTGATGAGCGACCTGGAGTTAGTTGATGAAGTTACCCTAGTACCATGTAGTCTAATAGTTATTGCTTTAGATTTCTTTTCCAATGTAATGGTGTCACTGAGCCCTATGCGTTGGCTCAGAATTAGTGGTTGTAATAGTTTAGGTGATTATCAATTAAATGAAGAGTTTATTGAAAATATTGTTCATTAGATGCTCTGATGTTTGCGTCTGTATGCGCAATTTCTATTACCATACACTTGGCTCATGTTTCCCCCGATTTATTCCGCTGCTAAATTGGAGGGGCATGACACCCAATTTGTTACAGTGAGTGCAACAGACA
Source organism: Colocasia esculenta (assembly GCA_014218235.1). Lineage (NCBI taxonomy): Eukaryota > Viridiplantae > Streptophyta > Magnoliopsida > Alismatales > Araceae > Colocasia > Colocasia esculenta. Next base: position 26,185,834 of record CM024758.1, read on the forward strand.
ATATTATTTATTGTTTTGTTAGACTTACTATTTTTATTTGTTTTGTTTTATAACTAGGATCCTGTTCAGTTACGAATCTTGTAATGGATATACTTTAGGATATACAATTGTTTCTTCATTCTCTGGTGGAGTATATCCAATTCCTACTTCTTACTTTCTGATCTTCTTGCTCCTTTAATATTAACGAAGATCTTCCATTTGTTATTTTTCATTGTGGTGTCAAGTATTCGTTGTCTTTTGTTAATACATTAATTTCACTCTTAAGTTTACTTATGGTTTCCTGGCTTTCCAAACTTAATATTTTTCATTCTAAGTTTTTACATCTTCAGATAATAACTCATTTCTTTTTTTTAGTTCTACAATTTGTTTTTCCATTGTTCAGTTTCTGATTTTAAATCTGAATTAGTTATTTCAAGGCAAGCATGATTTTTCTTAATTGATTTTAATTGCTTACACACATCTTTATATTTACTGTATAGTTCATTAAAAGCATCTTCTAGACTATCTGAATCAGATTCATTACATGAAGTAAAATAAGAGTCTGAAGTTACCTTATCATCGATATTGCCATAAATGCTAGGTTGGCCTTTTCTTCTTCTTCTTCCTAGAGCTTGGCTCAGTGTCTGTGTCACTTTCGTTGTTCCATGCAGTAGCCATAGCTTTCTTCTTATACTTTCTGAATTTCTTGGTATTATCTTTTATCTTGAATTCAACCTTCTTAAGTTTTGGACACACAACCTTGAGATGTCCAGGCTTCTTACATTCATAACAGACAGGCTCAGATCTTTTAACTTCTTTGCCTTCAGGTCTTTTGAACTCTTTGTCTTTCTTGAAGTACCTTCTTCCTAACTGATATTTCTTCTTGGCTAGAATTCGTTGTAGTCGTCTGGAGAGAAGGCTTCTTCATCTTCACTATTTTCTTCACTCTTTTCACTTCATGATTCTCCTTTAGATGTGTTTTCTACAGCCTTGAGAGCATTGCTGTGCTTCTTCTTGCTGGAGGATTCTCCCAGTCTTTCCATGTTTATCTCATGAGCCATTAGAGACCCAATGAGTTTTTTCAATGATATTGCCATGAGATCATTTGCTTCCTCAATGGCAGTAACCTTGGGAGTCCATGTGGTTGGTAAAGATCTAAGTAAGTAATTTTCTTACCATATCTCCTGTCTCATACCTTTACCTAGACCAGCTAGGCCATTTGTGATGTCTATAAATCTACTATACATTTGAGAGATAGACTCTCCTGAATGCATTTGAAATTTCTCATACTGTGTTACTAGTATATCTATTCTGGTTTCTCTTACCTGTCTGTTCCTTCATAGGTGAGTTTCAACTTGTCCCACATTTCATTAGCTGATTTGTAAGCTGATATCTTATTGAACTCTTTCTTACTTAGAGAACATCACAATATGCTCTTTGCCTTGCTGTTTTGGGACATCTGTTTCTTGTCTGCATCTGTCCAATTTTCCTTGGAGTTTAGAATTACCAGATCTCCATGTTCTATTATGGTCCATAGTTGATAATCTAAACCTTGAAGAAAGAACTCCATTCTTGTCTTCCAATTGTTGTAGTCTTCTCCATCAATAGTGGAGGCCGGTTGACTGACTGACCTTCAGCATATCATTTATCTTTGCTCTTCAGATCGTGAGATCTTCTTCTTGAAGAGACTTGGCTCTGATACCACTTGTTGACCAGGTTGCAAGCCCAGAGGGGTGGTGAATGGATTGCTAAAAATTCTTTTATGAATATTCCTATTAATAACAAACACATTGACAGAAGACACTAAATTCGATGGTTAGAGTTAGTAAGTAACGAAGACAAAATAAGATCAATCACAAGAACAACAAAATTTTTATCCTGGTTCAGATCTCCTATAGCAAAGAGTCCTACGTCCAGTCCACAAGAAAAGACTTGGGATTCCACTAACCAAGGGTACAATCACCCTTACGGACACTTACACATCCAGCCGCAGCTGGCCTTCTCTTCACTACACGAAGAGGCACTACACCATCTGATACAACAGGTCTTCCTTCTTACCAAAGGGAAACAACCACCTACTCCAAGCAGGTCTTCTCTTCATAGATGAAGAGGAACACTAAAGAAGAATAAAGTGTTGATGGCCCCTAGACCAAGCTTATAGTAAATGCTTGATCTGAGGCAGAATCTGAGAGACAATGAATTATACAGAAGAATGCTCTCTCAGATCTAAAACCAAGCTCTCAAAAACTAAAAGACAGTACTGTGTGGAAAGCTAAGAGTAGGAGGTTTTGAATGAAGGATCGAGCTCTTCTTTCTTGTTGTTCCTTGATGATTCGAAAAAGTTGTCCTTTATGGAGTCCACAAACTTCTATTTATCTTTTGAAGAAGTATCTGTTGAAGTATCGTTGTCTCTTATCTTTAGATACATTAGCTATGTCTAGTCCAACGTAGGAATTAGGAAACACCTGCAGTCATTTAATGCTGGGATAGACACAGACAGAAAGAAGGATTGTTTGGATATCTTCTTTGCTTTTGTCAACGTGACAAATCCAATGTTGTAGCGTGTGTGACTATCGGAAACCTGCACATAATAAATGCTGGAGCATAGACATCTTAAATGTGTCTAAACTGTCAGTCAACGTTAGTAGCCATGCTTTAGGATAATATACCAAAGAGGAAATTCCATTATGTCATCCTCTAAAGTTATACTTTATGTGACATGAATATGGTAACCTAAAGATATGTTGTGTAGAGATATTGTACCAAACATAATAAATGTTTGAGTGCACAGGATACAACATGGTTCGCGGGAAAGTTTGAAATACACAGAGATTTGAAAATATATTTGAATATCATGAAGGATAAAATTTATTCAAGACATCTAAAATGATTTTAATAATAGCATCCATTAACTGTCTAAAGCAAGGTTTGTAAAGGAAAGTCGATGTTTAGAGACAGTCTATGAAAACAGGCAGATGATGTCCAATCACAACTGATGTTCAGGAGAAGTTGTTGTTGGAATGAAATCGATGTTAATATGAAATCAATGTTGAGATATAACCATAATCTATGTGGAAATGTAATCCATGTTGAAATGAAGTCGTTGTGAACATAATCCATGTATAAATGTAACTGATGTTGAGGCATAATCGATGTTGGCGTGAAATCGATGTTCTGGATGAAATCGTTGTTGAACTAAAATCGATGTTTATCTAAAGTCGATGTTCAAGTGAAATTGATGTTCTAAGTGAAATCGTTGTTGTACTGAAATCGATGTTTGATTGAAGTCGATGTTTAAGTGAAGTCGATGTTCTAGATGAAGTCAATGATGGACTGAAATCGATGTTCAAGTAAAGTCGATGTTCTAAATGAAATCGCGATTTGAACCGAAATCGATGTTCAAGTAAAGTCGATGTTTTAAAATGAAGTCGATGTTGAACCGAAATTGATGTTTTAGATAAAGTCGATGTAGAGCCGAATCGATGTTCTAGATAGAGTCGATGTAGAACCGAAATCGATGATTGAGCCAAATCGATGTTTAAGTGAAGTCGATGTTATAAAGGAAATCGATGTTTGAATGAAGTCGTTATTTAAGTGAAATCGATGTTCCTTCTAAAATCGATGTTTTAATAAGTTAGTCATTATTTAAGTGAAATCGATGTAGTAACAAAACAGTAATTGTTGTGAACTTTTAATAGTAGTCGATGTAGACTTAGGCAAATCATATGCAATTGACTTCAAATAAAATGAGTGTAGATAACTTACTGATTTTGTTTTATTTGATACCTGTTGGCAAGCTTCAGAAAATAATGTTAGTCAGTAATTTCTAGAGTTTTGTTAATCACCAAAAATACCTATAATATATAAAAATTTATATATGGAGATAGACTGATCATCAAAAAGGAGTGAATTTGTGTTTCACATTGGATGCCCTAAAAGCCAGTAGGTCATGCACTCTCCTAGGCTATCTATACATGGAGTCAGGTCACTGTGAAAGTTGCGCTCGGAGGATATGGCGGAAAAACACCAGTTCCTCCCCTCCTTGGTGTGAGTATTGATGATAATCATCTCCCCTAAATCCTTGATCTTGGAGTAGCGGGGAGAGAAGGATAGGAAGCTCATCAATAGGCGAGCCTTGAAGTAGTAATAGGCTAACCTAGTGGACTGGATGATGAAGTATTGCTAAAAGATGTCTACATCCAATATAATCCTAAACTCCTTGTAGTGGATGAGAAAATAGTGCCACACCACTAGGTATTTGATGAGAGTTGCATTGGGGGTGACTTTGTACAAGAGCTTCATGGTGACGTCCAACACCCACAAGTAGAATCTGGCCACAAGATGCTCTAAGGGGAGGGTAAATCACTCGGAGAAGGTAGTCAAGATGTTCTATCCCTCCCAAGAAAATAAAATGACAAAGGAATGTAATATTTTGTAAAGTTGGTGAAGCCCTTCATCCACTTGATATGTTAACAAACAAGGGGGAGACTTTCATCGAGGGATGACTACAAGGGACGAAGGTCCTACCACAACTAGAAGGGTGGAAAAAGTAGCAGAAACAGAAGAAGAATATAGTGAGGGAGTTTGCATAATGAGATTTCCTTCCTTAGCCATGGTGTAGATCTATAGTGATGAATGGGCTTGCCCTAGCAACAGCTTATGCTCACAGTCTATGCGAAGAAGGTCGAGTAGATGGACGATAAAGAGACATAAGGATATGAAGGTAGATTCCCTAAGGACCTCAATTATAGACAAACAAGGGTGAAAAACATTTTCATGTTTAAATGGCACCTCTTTGGTGCTCTTACTCATCATAGCCTAGGGAATATGAGTATTCACCGGCCATTGGAGCCCTTGACTTGTCGATTCATTGAGGACGTGGCAATTCACATCCAACAATCACTGCCATCCCTAGACACTGACATGTTGTTTGATGACCAACAATAGCTAGGTGTACGTAGGAAGACAAGGAACAACAACGATGGATCCTAACTTTAACAACCCTGAAAACCTAACCCTCGGACCTACGCCCAGAATTCAATTTATGACACCACCCCCACAGATCCGAGGACCCAGAAAGGTTGAAAGAATAGTCTAAAAAAATATGTAAAGGACACAAACAACAACTACACTAGAAATGTATGTGGAGGTGAAAGTAACAACAAGATTACAAAGTAGAACTCTAGGTACAAGTCCCAACCACAATAGTACAAGTAAAAAGGGTAAGACAGAACCCCTAGGGGATTACCCCAAAGGTAAAGTGCTACAGGAAAGGGGACATTGCTAAGGACAAAGCTGACGAATAAGGCCCCAACTCCCCCACTCACCGCACAACATGCAACCACTATGGAGCCTCACTTGGAAAAAGAGGGAGTGATCTTCACAACAGAAGTTCACTAAGGACTACCAATCACCCACTAATTTTAACTAGAAGAATAAACATATAAAAAAGAATAACAAAAATAATGTTCTATTCTACTAAGGGAAAATGCGAAAGGAAAGGGCTAATTACAAAACCATCGGTCGAAAAACACACCACATGATCAGAAACCTCGTGCAACTAGCACGCTGTGACCACTGCACGCTGCAATGCAGACTTAGGTAAGTCTTCCTAGACAATGACACTAGCCACAGAAAATGAGTACCACTAGTCAAATCAATTAGGAGTATTGTACATGTCTTACTCTCGACTGAACGTCTAGGTCTACCATCCTCTAGTTGGAGTGAGGACACGAAACCCAGAAGGGACCACAACAACAACAACCATAGTTTGGCTAGACTATAGTCCCCTGTTTGACACCTCTAGATGGTTCCAACACCATGTAGAGTGAGGTAATGAAAAAGGCACTAACTAGCCTGTGTTTGAAAAACAACTCCAACCACCTCGACATCCTAGACCAAGCACGAGAGCTCTGCATTGTAGTCCACATTCCATTTTCCCCTCATCTTAAAAACATCAACTTGAGCATGCTCATAACCTAGAGCACTCCCTCCATAGGCTCATGAGGATGGGGTTCCCAGGAAATGATAACAACCCAACACAACAGAACAAGCCCTCAAGTGTCGTATACTGGGCAAACCGACTAGTTTAGTACCATGCTAGGATCAACACAGGTGCCACCGATATAGAAGAAGGCTGTAAAAACCAAGTTTTGGTGGAAACATGGCTCTGAATAGAACAACCTGCTCTTTGTCTAAGAAGGTGATAGGCATACTGTCGCTACCTCAGGGAAGGTGACACACAAATGGCCGCGACTAAAATGCAACTCCAAGACCATCGCATTCAATAGAGCAAGGCGACAATAGGGGCGTCATGACCAGAACGTGGCGAACATAATGTTATGTTCTCAGTCTAAGAGCTGATAGTCACAACTGAGCCCCAAAACACCCTAAAAACCACAATAAATCTAGGGGAGAGGAGCATGGAGAAAGGAAGCACCATATGTTGAGTTCAAACCACCCAAAATCACTCCCATACATGGAAAGGAAGCTAACTACACTCAAGAATAAGCTCACAATGCATGCATTCAAGAACTCTCTCATTACCCACAAGCACACCACATAAAGAAGCACCAAATGAAAATTACAAGGCTCTTGCAAGTGTTTTGCCAGGGATTGCTGTTGATGGTTTAGACTTGCTATTTTTTTATCGCTGGTGCTCTGCTAGGGTTTTGCCACCTTGGTTGGCCGCCGCCGCCGCCCACGGCGATGGGAGGGTTCTCCCTCCCTACCATGGATGGTTGCGCGGAACCCTCTGGGGCTGGTGGCGTCTCTTAGGAACCCCCCAATACAAGGTTATCCTATGCCCAGATGATCTCGGCTAGCAAAGCAACTTCGGCTATGAAGATAGGTGTTAAGCTCCCGACGTTTACTGATCTAGGAGAGCCAACCGTTTATTTTTCCAAGGATGAAATAGCTAGGTCCGTGGATCCATTCAAGCACGCCATTATTCCCAAGTGTTCCTATGGTCTTTCCTCCATCCCTGAAATTAAGTCTTGCCTTTGGCAGTGACTCCCCCTTTCAAAAGATTTCATTGTTAGTTCCCTGAATCCGCGACATCTTCTATTCCGGTTTGATGATGAACATGATTTCATTAAAGTTCTCCTTCACAGAAGTCCTTACATTAAAGGTCTCCTGTATAGGTTCTTTCGCTGGGAACCTACCTTTGACTTCTCTTATAATCCTACTTTAATACCTGTTGTATTGGGTTTCCGTTACTGCCGGTTAACTTCTACCATGAGGATTTCTTGAGGTCTATTGCAGGTAACTTCGGCAACGTCCTACAAGTCCATGAGGCTTCTAAAGCCATGATGCAAACTCATGAAGCACTTGTCTGTGTGGAACTTGATATCAAAAAACTCACATCTGAAAGGATTTGGATCAGCTGCGACAAGGATGGCTTCTGGCAAAAGGATAACTTTCACAGAATTCCACCGTTTGCTCCTTCTGCCATAAGCTGGGTCATAGCATGGAAGACTGTTGCAGGAATAAACCTACATGCCATAAGCTTCGGCCCCAGAGACTATCGATGTTCGAATTGAGGGTGACTGGCAGCATCCAATCAAGGTGGGGTAGAAAAAGCTATGGCAGAAAAAAAATGATAGTGTCCCAAATGTTCATGACAAGAACCAGTTTGAGTCCCTATCAGATGGAAAAGATCTAGATCCTTTGCAGGATGATATGCAGGAGGGGGTTACTCAGGACAATTCCATGAAGCCTATGAAGATGGTTTTGTTGAGATTTCGAAAGGGGATTTACAGTTGGTGCAACAACAGTTAGTCACATCGGCTATTGCTTCTGATCAGATGCGGCATGAGGCGGCATCGCCAAGGTCTGACTACGTGCATGGAGCTGGTTCCGAGCAGTTGGAGGCGGCATCGCCCGGGTCTGGTTACGTACATGGGTCTGGCATCGAGCGGTTGGAGGTATCTCTGCCTGGGTCGATGTACGTGCATGGTACTGTAGCGATTTCTCACTGCATGGTTCCTTCTTCATCTGGTGGTATTAAAAACACTCAACCCCACTTCCGTGATCGTTTGCAACCAGAACATCAATCTGGGGTCTAGGGGCCGTCGAGCTATTGGCTTCAAAGAAAATATTATCATGCCTGATTTGGAGTTTAACAAGGAGGAACTGGGGAAACATGGCTAGGGAGTGAGAACGAGGTTTAAAGCGAAAGCTGTTGGTACCAGAGAAGGGTATAAATCCTCATGAATTGTTCTGCCCTTATCTGGAATATTAGGGGGGTGGCTAATGCAGCATCCAGGAAAAGTTTAAAAAATATTGTTAAGAAGCATAAGCCTCAGATCGTTGGTATATCTGAACCAAAAACTTCTTTTAACAAGGCTCTGGTTTTGTGTCAAGCTTTGTGTATGGATAGCTATGCTGGTAATATGGGTGAGGATTCTAAAATCTGGGTGTTCTGGAAAACGCAGGATTCTGTCCAAGTTGCTGCCTCTACCTCTCAGTCCATATCCCTTGTGTGCAACGCTGGAACGTCTTCTATGTACTATCTCACTGTTGTGTATGCTGATTGTAACCCGGTGGTTAGAAGGGATCTTTTCAGTGATCTCCTCCTATTTGCTCAATCTTTTCACAATGCTCCCTGGCTGGTTACGGGGGATTTCAACTGCATTTCTCAACCTTCTGAGAAGCTTGGCGGTAATCTTTCCAGTTCCATCTCTATGTCAGATTTTAATGATTTCATTATGGCTGCTAGTTTGTTTGATGCTGGTTATATTGGGTCTCCTTATACCTGGTCCAACAATCGAACTGGCAGCGCTTTGGTGAGGGCTAGGTTGGACAGGGTCATGTTTAACAGCCTTTGGCAGGATAATTTGCCAGACACTACTGTCTGTCATCTTCCTCGTGGGGTTTCAGATCATTCACCGTTGTTGGTTTGTCAAAAATCTGTTGCTAAGGCTCCTAACCATTTCATCTTTCAGGATATTTGGGCCTCTCATGATTCCTTTATGTTGGTGGTTTCTAGTGCTTGGCGTGGGGTCGAACCGAAGCACTATTTTTTCGATACCCTTCTCTCCTGTTTGAGGGCGGTGAAGCAGGCGTTGCGTACATGGAACAAGGAAGTCTTTGGTAACTTGCAGGATTCTATTAGAGCGGCTGAGTCTATCGTTATTCATACTGAACAAGTTTTTGATTCTAACCCATCTGAAGTGAACATAAATGCTATGTCAGCTGCCCATGCTCAACTTCGTCGTGCTCTTATCAATGAGGAAAAACTGTGGTGTCAAAAAGCTAGGATGGAATGGATGCAGAATGGTGATAGGAACACTGCCTTCTATCAGACAGTAGTTAAAAATAACAGAAGGAGGAACTATATTCATAGACTTTAAGATCCAGGGATCTGATCAATGGTGTGAGGACCAGGATAAACTGAAAGAGGCTGCATCCGCTTTCTTTGAAGGTTTATTGACTACTGAGCAAACCGTTGTGAATGAGGATCTCCTATAGGTTATCCCATCACTCATATCTGTAGAGTAAAACTCCTCCTTGTGCACCATCCCTGGCAGTGATGAGGTTCTTGCCGCGGTCAAGGCCATGAACGAGAAGGGAGCTCCTGGACCTGATGGCTTCCCAGGGTCTTTTTACTCTATTTGTTGGGATATTGTTGGCGAAGATGTTGTGACCGCGGTGCAAGACTTTTTCAAGGGCTATCCTTTACCTCGTGGTGCTACATCTTCCATTATTGCCTTGATTCCTAAAACCAAAGATCCTCGAACCTTTGGTTATTTCAGGCCGATCAGTCTATGCAATTTTTGTTACAAAATTATTTCTCGAATCCTCAGTGATTGCTTAAAATGTATTCTGCCTATCATTATTTCAGAGGAGCAAGGGCTTTTGTCAAAGGACGTTCTATTATTGAGAATGTCTATCTCTAGACACATGATGAAGGATATTTGCAGAAAGGTACGTGGCAATAATGTTATCTTTAAGCTAGATATGATGAAGGTTTATGACAGGGTGGAGTGGGCCTTTCTTTTTGCGGTGCTTTGGAGATTTGGTTTCTCTTCTCGTTTTGTGTCTTATGTGGGAATGCTGATCAGTAACTGTTGGTTCTCAACTCTCTTCAATGGGCAGCAGGTGGGATACTTCAAATCTTCTAGAGGTCTTAGACAAGGGGACCCTTTGGCTCCTGCTCTCTTTATTATCATGGAGGAGGCTCTTAGTAGGGGTCTGCACTTGCTCTTTTCTACAGGAGCTATTATCCCTTTCAGGGGTCCCCGGGGATGTGTTCCTATTTTCCATCTTCTATATGTGGAAGACACCCTTATCTTTCTTAATGGTCATACCAACAATATTAGTAAGCTTCTGGAATTTCTGAAAGTTTACGAGGCCTCCTCAGGGCAGAAAATTAATGCATCCAAAAGTTGTTTTGTTATCTCTCAAAAGGCCTCAGCTGCCACAGTACTTCGTATCAAAGCTTTGACCGGTTTTAGAAGACAAGAAGGTGCTTTATCCTATTTGGGTGTTCCCCTTACCACCGGTCGTACATTAGTCTCCCATTATAAGCATATCATGGATAAAGTGAATAATTCTCTGGCCTCATGGAAGTCTAAAATGCTATCTCAAGCTGGGCGGGTTACTTTGATTAACTCCGTCCTTTGTTCTATTCCAATTTACATTGCTTCTGCATCTTCTTTGCCTAAGTCTATTCTCCAATACATTGAGCGGTCATGCGCCTCCTTTTTCTAGAATGGGGCAGATGGTTATAGGCGTAGGCATTGGATTTCTTGTGAGAGTATCAAGCGGCCGAAGCAGGAAGGAGGCCTGGGTGTTAGAAGCATGTGGCATGTTCAAGTTTCTCTCATGGCCAAACTTGTTTGGAACGCTATGAATGGTCAGTCGCTGTGGTCTAAGTATGCTAGAAGCAAATTTCTCATGTCTCCTTTCTCTGAAGTCACAAAGGCATTTCCCACTAGCATTTCTAAAGAAGTATTGAATGCGGCCAGAACTCTTATCCTGCAGAACAGTAGATGGGTCCTCGAAGATGGAAAGGATATTGATATTCTGTGACATAAGTGGGTTGGCAGTGCTCCGCTCATCGCCTCTCTTCTAGCTCTTTCTCAACAACCCTTTAATTTTGTCAAAGATGTGCCTGACCATGATGATCATCCTCTTAGGAGGTATGATACTATTCTCCTTGTGATGGATAATATTAACCTGTCTAATACCCCTGATATGTGTGTTTGGACAACAAATGCTAATGGCATCTTCTCTACTAGCTCCGCCTTCCAGGCTATTAGGCCGAAAGGGTGTTCATCGCATCGCCCTGCTTAATATTTGGCACCATGCTTTTAACCCCATGGCCTCTATTTTTGGTTGGCGGATTTGCATCGTGTGGTTCCCACTGATTATCACATTTCTGATTGTGGCATCCAATTAGCCTCCTTATGCTCTTGTTGCAAGAATCCATCGGTTGAAGACCTTGATCATCTCTTCCTTACAGGGGAGCTTGCTACATTGTTGTGGCGCTGGGCGAGTCCTCTTATTCATGATAATGTTATGGGTCCTCATATCACTACTACCTTATGGAAAATTATCTCCATGTCCAACTGCCAATCCGCCTCAGGTTTTATTGCCATCTATGTTGTCCTTTTACTGTTGTGGGAAATATGGAAATTTAGATGTGCAAAGCGTTATGACTCTAGAACAAAACCAATGAAGAGTATTATTTCTGACATCAAATATGCCATCAACGTGGCAGTCCAAGGGATAATTTTTAAGAAGGAAAGCACCCAGAATCAGCTAAGTATTCTCCAGCACTTTGGTTTTAAACCCACAGTCAAACTGAAAGTGCCTAAGCTCGTTAGGTGGAATCCTCCCCAGTATGGTTTCAGTCTTAATGTGGATGGTGCTTGTAAAGGCAATCCCGGCCCTTGTGGCGGTGGAGGTTGTATTCAGAATTCAAATGGTGATATTCATCTTGGCTTCACTTTCTACTATGGACAAGGCAACAGTATGATTGGTGAGGTTCGTGCTCTTTGTGATGGTTTAAGGTTGGCTGAATATCATAGTCTTCCTATCTCTATTGTCCACTCGGATTCCCTTGCGTTGGTGCATTCTTTAAACTCCAACAGGTGCCCTTCGTGGAAGTGTACTTGGTGGTGGAGAGTTTCAAGGTCCTTTTGAAGCAAGAAAACCATTCAGCTTGTTCATGCCTACAGGGAGACCAACAGGGTGTCAGACACCCTTGCTTCATATGCTTGTGACAGAGGTGGCAGTTCAGTCTTTCGTAGCCGTTCATCTCTTCCATCTGTTTGTAAAAGATCGATTTTGTTTGATAAAATTGGCCTTCCTTCTATTAGGTTAGTCTAACATGTGTGTCTGCAGGGGTATGCCCCATAGTTATCATGCATATGGTTGTTTGATTTATTTAAAATTTGGGTGCAGGAAACATCCAGGGGAGTGAGAACATTATCTCCTGCTGGGAGATAGTGCACTTAGTTGGTTCGTCTTCCTCGTGCCCCTTAAAAAAAAAAAAAAAAAAAAAAAAACAAGGCTCTTGCAAGATGGGGAAGGCCTTCAGCCATGTTAGAACTAGAGGGAGAGTTGGATTCCCTACCTCAAGGAGTAAAACCAACCTGTTGGGGTCTTCTCGTGTGAATGGCCACCTCCTCCTCGCTCCTCCCTCCAAGCCAAGCCTCCCTACAAGCAAAGGAAGGTCACCTTCAAGCCAAACTGCAAGGATGAAGAAGAGGTCCAAGAGGGCATTGCTTGGTAAGAAGGGATGGGAGAAAGAGATAGAGGAGAAGAGAATTAGAAGCCGCTATTTTATAGGTGTCGGAATCCTGAGTGTCATGTTCCTGGAGAACGTGACTACCTCTTCATCACCTTTGTGAACAATTATCAATGTTAACGGTCTCGCCTGACATGTATCACTCTACATGTGTCCAACATAAGAACATGACAACTGGCATGTCGCCATTACATCGCATGCGTTCCGACACATGGCACAACCCCCTTTGACTGTAAATGACAAAACCTTCACAACAGTCAAAAAACTCAGAATGCGACACATTGAGCTACGCATTCCAAACTAGAATTTGGCACCTAAATCGCACCTTAAGAAGGCGATAGGTCGATCTTTCACCATCTTGAGGATGAAGCCATGGTCAAAATCCAATATATTAAGGCCCTAGATGTTACATCCGACCACACTTTTTTTCCTCAAAATTAAGGGGAAAATCTCAATTGCGAAAACTTAAACAAGGCATACTAGTCACTCAAATAGGTACAAGAGCTACTCTCTCATCTCATCCTCGTGCTCCCACTTGCTACCAACGTGGTTCTCCCAAATGACCACTACAAAAAAAGGCATGGAAGAGACCGAAAAATTAAATCTCTATTTGGTCATAATTCGGTCATTGTAGGCAACAGTAGTAGGGACCATTGTCGGTCAAGATAGATGGGCCACAATATTACGACCAAAAATTTTCAGTCACAATTTGATCTCTATTTTGAGACCGAATATGCTTACTCTCTATTCGATCTCAAAACCAAGGACAAAATAAGATAATGAATGAAATTATTTGGTCACATATTTGGTCACAAAAATAAGATCAAATTTATAACCAAAAAAGTTCAGTCTCAAAATGCAAGATTTTCAGTTGCTGAATGTTATACTTTGAGACTGAATATTGAGTTACAAATTCGGACACAAATCTGAGACAGAAAATGTGACGGCCCTCGTTATACCGGTACGGTTATACCAACCCACGTCGGTATAGCGAGTGCTGCCTGTCACAGTGGGACATTTACCCAACGATACAAACAGCTGAGATACACGCGAATATAAATAACAGAGTAGCGGAAGTAAAAGAGAACTATCTCCATTTATTCATCGTCCACATTAAACATACATGCAGTTTACAATTTGCAAAAAGAACTAAGTTCTCATAATTTAAGTTGCTGAAATTTAAATACAAAATGTCCACATATTACATTCTTTTCATGATAGTTCTAATACAATGTTTGAATTTCACATACTATGAAGATCACAACAAAAAGGGATGCACGGCTCCACAAGCTAAGCTCCGCGCTCGGAGTCTGTCTCCACTGTCTCCTCCACGAAGGTCTCGTCACCGTCTAAACCTGTACGCCGAAGCAAGAGTGAGTCTTAAAGACTCAGCAAGTAACACTATGCATGACATACACGTACAAGTCCTAGTGATTTCCACATGCACATACAATTAGCAACACATAGCATGCTAGTCCATTTAAGTTTCAACCTATCATGAAGGTTCTACAATTTTACACATAACACATGCTTTCAGATTTCAAAATATAACATTCACCTATCACATGGTCTCTAATCCATTCACTTATGAACTTTAACCTTATAAAGAACCAAACATGAGAGTTATCCACATGGGCAATTCACATATACGAACGGGGAACATAGTTAGCATGGATTCCACATGTTCTTAAGTACCTACATAACTTTTTCACATGCTTTAGGTTGCTGATTTCACATGGTTCAAAGACTATGAATCTACACATGAAAGCTACAATGCGGCTTAGAACATAACACATGAACCATCCATCATGCCACTTTGCACACATACTCATTAATTGTTCCTAATCATGGATTCTAAACACTTTGCACACATAAACATGGAATTGCTAACATGCGTTTTCTGAATTCACATGGTTTCAGATTTAGCCTCACATGGTTTCAATAACACATTACACATCTAGATTTTCACGTTTTCCTTTTTCACAATTTCCTCTTTTCACATGGTTTCACTTTACACATACACATTCACATGTCACTTCCACATTTACACATGGCCACATACACTCTACACATTACACTTTACACATATTTTAGTGCCGTGACACATAGTCCAAACCACCAAAGAAGGACACATTCACATTCACATAACACTTAGACACCATCTAGGCAAAGCAATGGTGACTCTTGGACTGCGCAGACCGGGAGAACAAGTCTCCACCCTACCAGTGGTACTTGTCCACCTCCAGGATTTCCCCCTAATGCCCTTAGGGTCACTTAACACAATGAACTTTCTCAGGGGGACTTTTCCCTGATATAGCTCCACTGCCTTCTCGGAAGCAGTATCACATTGGCACAATTTACACTTTTACACAATTAGCGTTTTACACATGGTTTTCACACTTTACACTTCCCATCACATTCACTTCCTCACTCACATGAACTTCTCTGTTTTTACTAACATGGTACTACAGAGTTTCAGGCTTTAACACACAGTAAACATCCACATCATGCTGATTTAAACAAAATCTAATCGCATTGCGATCATATGTACGAATTATTCACATTTCACATGAAAACTCATAACTCTCTATTTACGGGTCCAAATGGTCTGAAAATTTAACCACAGGCTGTTTTCGGGCTCATGATCATACCCTCAATTTTTCAGATTTTTCTGAGCTAAATAGGATTTCAGATAATC
Source organism: Colocasia esculenta (assembly GCA_014218235.1). Classification (NCBI taxonomy): domain Eukaryota; kingdom Viridiplantae; phylum Streptophyta; class Magnoliopsida; order Alismatales; family Araceae; genus Colocasia; species Colocasia esculenta. The sequence continues at coordinate 26,201,268 of CM024758.1, forward strand.
AAACACCTAATTAGCATGTTATTCACGTTTTACATCAACATGGAATTCACACATCATGTAACTTATCACTTGCTGTTCAAACATAAACTACCAATGCATACACATGAATTTAGAGTACAAAGTTTCCTAATTCATACATCTATAATTCGTTTATCACAACCATTTTTACATGCTTTCATATTACCGAACCGACTTATTAGCAATTTCACAAGCATGCATTATTTCCAAAATTTCAGAACACACATACATGTTCCGCAACTCTTCATGAATAGATCGAAATCAAGATATTTACATTAATCTAAATCATGAATCATGGATTTTGCAAGATGATCTACAAGTTATTCTCACATGCTTACAAGACATCATTAGCCACATTCACCTACACAACTCACATACATCCACAACCACAATGTACCACATACATAGCTTATAGGAATACCATATATCCTCAACGCATAAACATACCGAAATTAAATGTATAAGAGGGACAGAACAGCTCACTGTTCTGTCCTGAAGAACTAGGCGGCGGTCTCTGGCCGCTGACTCAGAGTCAGCGGCATGATCGATGGACGCCTAGAATGAACTGTGCGTCCACTGATCTTGCCGTTGACTCAGGTCTGTGCAGAAACACAGACCCGAGCTCTGAAGATCGGGTGAAATGGAGGGTCTAGGACTCGAGGGAAATTCCATAAAAATCATAAAAACCTCCTAGACTCATACGGGGATACCATAGATAGGTCACTTGCCTTTGGAAAAACTCCTAAAGGGATCAAATTAGTTGGAGAAGCTCTCCTTGGGCAGTCCCAAGAAGTTGCAGAAGCACCTCCAAAACGCCTTCCTTCGGCTCCTGGATGATCTCCTCAGCAAAGCAAGACCGGGGAGGCCTTGCCCTTCATATCAGCTACCTCCTTGTCGGGGAAGTCGGCCGGATCAAGCTCCAGGAAGCCGGATCAAAGTCTCCAAACTCTGAGTTTTCTCACAGAAAGCTCTTTAGGGTTTCCTCTCCTCTTCTCTCCTCTTGCAAGTGTGAAAATGGGTAGTGGGGAGAGGCCATTTCGGGTTCAGGAAGTAGGGGAGGCCCTCACCCACTCACCTAGCTGAGTAGACAGCCTGAGAGCCGTTGGGGGTCATCCCCCAATGGGTAGCCTTCCTTGATTCAGAGGCATGCAGCTCTGCTGCGCATGCATGTCAGAGAAATTAGCGTCCATATCGCTGGACGCCGGAGTTAGTGCTGGCGTCCATGTCTGGACGCTGACACTGGCTCAACGGCCTGGGGTTGACGCCAAATGGCCTTCGGCCAGAACCCTAAGTTATGCAGAAAACCATGCATACCAAGCTTATATACATGCAATATGTATATGGTATTACATTCATACTACCATCATACAACACATACGCTATTTATATTTAATATAAACATATCCACACGTAATTATACTAATCAATACTTACGTAATTATGTACATACATACACAAGCACAACATACTCATGCAAACACGAAAAATGCGACGGAAATTCGAGGGTCTTACACCCTCTCCCCCTTAAAGAAACTTCGTCCTCGAAGTTAGAACGACACTACTCAAACAAAGGGGATACTTCCTCTTCATTGCATCCTCAAGCTCCCACGTAGCCTCCTCACGTGAGAAGTTCCGCCATAGAACTTTCACCGACGCGATACTCTTGTTCCGGAGATGCTGAACCTTCCGGTCAAGAATGGCTACTGGTTGCTCGACATACGAAAGATCTGGCTGGATCTCCACTGGCTCATGACTAATCACATGAGACGGATCTCGGACATACTTCCTGAGCATAGATACGTGGAATACCGGGTGAACGCTAGCCAAAGCTGGGGGTAATGCTAGCTCGTACGCCACGTTGCCCAAACGTCTGAGAATCTCATATGGGCCAATGAATCTAGGGCTTAGCTTGCTATGCCTGCCAAATCTGACAACACCTCGAGTAGGCGATATCTTCAAGAAGACATGATCGCCAACCTCGAACTCAAATCCTTTCTTCTGTTGTCGGCATAACTCTTCTGCCTATCCTGTGCCGCAACAAGCCTTTTTCTGATAAGCTGAATCTTATCCGAAGTTTCCTGAACCAACTCCGGTCCGATCAACTGCCTATCACCAGTCTCCTCCCAACATAAAGGAGATCTGCAGGGCCTACCATACAACGCCTCGAATGGAGCCATACCAATACTAGCATGAAAGCTGTTGTTGTATGCGAACTCCACAAGAGGTAAATGACGCTCCCAATCATCCTTCCAATCCAGAACACACGCTCTCAACATGTCCTCGAGCGTCTGGATAGTCCTCTCGGACTGTCCATCGGTCTGGGGATGAAACGCCGAACTGAGCTTAAGCTCCGAACCTAACGCATCCTGAAGACCTTTCCACAATCTCGAAGTAAATCTCGGATCTCGATCCGAAATGATCGACTTCGGCACACCATGCAATCTAATGATACTACTAACATACAATCTAGCTAAACTCTCTACTGACTGCTTCTTCTTCATAGGCAAGAAATGAGCAGTCTTCGAGAATCTATCTACAACTACCCAAATCGAGTCATTGCCCCTTCTAGATCGAGGCAAACCCGATACGAAATCCATAGTGACAGCTTCCCACTTCCATACGGGGATATCCATCCTCTGCATAAGGCCGGATGGTCGCTGCCGCTCGGCTTTCACCTGCTGACATACCAGACATCTAGACACATAATCCGCAACATCTTTCTTCATGCCGGACCACCAAAATGATCTCTTCAAATCTGATACATCTTAGTGTTACCCGGATGAATAGAAAATCGCGACCTATGAGCCTCCGCTAACACGTGCTCACGGACATCTACCACATCGGGGACACAAACACGGTGCTGAAATCTAATCACACCGTCCTCATCACGAGCAATGCCCGCCTTACCCACTAACTCTAACAATCTAGGATCGGCTTTCTGCTGCTCAATCACCTCATCCAAGACTGAGGATCTAAGGGATAGCTGAGCTACAAAAGCCTGACACAACGATGGCTCTAACTCGGTCATAGAGCACGCTGCATCCTCCAACATCTTCCAATCCTACTGGAGCGAAGACCTCTTTCTACTAAGAGCATCCGCTACGACATTCGCCTTTCCAGGATGATACTGAAGGTCGAAGTCATAGTCCTTCAAGAACTCAATCCATCTTCTCTGCCTCAGGTTTAATTCCTTTTGGGAGAAAAGATATCTCAAGCTCTTGTGGTCGGTAAACACCTCAAATCTGACACCATAAAGATAGTGCCTCCAGATCTTTAGTGCATGAACCACAGCTGCTAACTCCAAATCATGAGTCGGATAGTTCTTCTCATGCTCCTTCAACTGACGAGAAGCATAAGCTACTACCCTCTCTTGCTGCATGAGCACACAGCCTAAACCAATCTGAGATGCATCCGTATAAATGGCAAAGCCCTCTAGACCACTAGGCAATACCAATACCGGAGCAGAAGTAAGCTTAGCCTTCAATAGCTGAAAGCTACGCTCACATGCCTCAGACCATACGAACTTCTCACCTTTCCGGGTCAGCTTTGTCAAAGGGGCGGCGATGGATGAGAAACCCTCAATGAATCGCCGATAATAACCAGCTAACCCAATAAAGCTACGAATCTCCGAAGGGGTCCTGGGAATCTCCCAATCCATAACTGCCTGGACCTTTGCTGGATCAACAGCAACACCAGCGCCGGAGATAACATGCCCGAGAAAGTGAACCTCGCGCAACCAGAACTCGCACTTGCTGTACTTGGCATACAGTTTGTGCTCACGGAGAACCTCTAAGACTAACCTCAAATGCTGACGATGTGTGGCCTCATCCGGAGAATAGACCAACACGTCATCAATAAACACAACAACAAAGCTATCTAAATACGGACTAAACACCCGGTTCATGAGATCCATGAACGCTGCAGGGGCGTTGGTCAATCCGAAAGGAAGAACCAAAAACTCATAATGTCCATAACGGGTTCTAACGCCGTCTTGGACACATCCTCACTCCTAATCCGCAACTGATGATAACCAGATCGCAAGTCAATCTTGGAAAAGACTGATGCCTCTCGCAACTGGTCAAACAGATCATCAATACGAGGTAAGGGATACCTGTTCTTCACAGTCACCTGGTTTAGCTTCCTATAATCAATGCACAACCGAAGTGACCCGTCTTTCTTCTTGACGAATAATACAGGTGCGCCCCAAGGGAAACGCTAGGGCGAATAAATCCCTTATCAAGCAATTCTTGCAATTGCTTCCTCAACTCGGCTAATTCTGCAGGTGCCATCCTATATGGGGCCTTCGAGATAGGAGAGGTGCCTGGAAGCAACTCTATAGTGAACTCTATCTCCCTATCCGGTGGCAATCCAGACAAGTCATCGGGAAAGACATCTGGAAAGTCCTGCACCACATCGATCTCTGCAAGAGTCCGTGACGAACTAGCATCGGGTACTAGCATAACGCTGGCAAGAAATGCGTCACAACCCTTGTTCACCATGCGCATCGCCTTCATGGCAGAGATAACTAACTTTCCCGCTAAGTTCTTTGGCAAGGGATGAGAGAACTCATCCTCACCAGGAATGCGGAAAACAATCTTCTTCCTACGACAATCCACTAACGCATAATGCTCCTCTAGCCAATCCAGACCAAAAATGCAATCATAGTCCTTCATCTTTAGCAAGAAGAAGCACCCATCTAGGAATCTATCCTCAATGCACACGGGTAACGACGGAATGCACTTCCTAGTCGATACCGTACCCGCAGGGGTGTGCACAGACAAAGGAACCTCTAACTCCTCAGACTCTATGCCTGACTCTAGGGCTAACTGCCTAGCGAACCGCTCGGAAATGAACGAGTGAGTAGCACCCGTATCAAACAAAACCCGAGCGTGCACACCGAAAAGCAAAACTGTACCTTCGGTGACATGCTCCGCCTGCTCGGCGTCCTCACGAGCTAACGCAAACACTCGAGCTGGGGCTCGAGGCCTTCCTGGTCTCCCTGTAGCTGGCGCGGCTGCCGCTACTGCTGGTACTGGCGCTCCACGCTGAGCTCCCTGCTGAAGTCTTGGGCAGTCCTTGATCTTGTGGTCGCTGCTCCCACACTTTAGGCATCTACCCGCTACTAACCAGCACTCGGAACCTCCATGGGTCTTCCCACAATGGGGACACTCCTTCTTCGCACCGGGGGAACGTACAGAGGGTACCTGATAGTTGCTGACTGTCATTGATTTCTGCGGTGTCTGGTACACCATTTTCCTCTTATCTTGCCGCTGGAAAGTCGCTGCCGGCCTCTTTTGCGAAGCCTTCTTCTCCTCCAGATATTGTTCCATTTCTCCCTCCTGTCTGCAGGCTGCGCTGAGGGCCTCGTCTAGCGTGCGGTGGTCAAACGCCACGAGTCTCGTCCGCAGTGATGGTTTGAGACCCATCACGAATTTCTTGGTCTTCCTGCGCTCATTCTCTACGATATGCGGTGCATATTTAGAAAGTTCAGAAAACCTTGCCTCGTATTCCAGGACGGTCATTGATCCTTGTGTCAGGGAAAGGAATTCTTGCTCCATCTTGTCCTGGATGTGCTCTGGGACGAACTTGGCTCGGAAGAGCCTCACGAACGCGTCCCATGCCACAACTACTGCTCCGTCCTCGAAGCGTGTACGCAGTAGGGAGGACCACCATACATCAGCTCTCTCCTGCAACACACCTTCATAAGTTCTAACTAACAAATTCTAACTTAACAACCAACATTCAAACACAAACTAAAGCATACCTGTAGCATGTAGGTGGCTAAGGTCACCTTGTCCTCGTCAGGACACCTGATAGCTCGGAAGATTTTCTCGATCTCCCTCATCCAGCTTTCTGCTAAAAGCGGATCACTCTCCCCCTTAAAAGAGGGTGGGGTCATCCTCTTGAATCGCTCCATGATGGGAGGTCCACCATGGTCCTGAGCTGGGGCCTGAGCCTGCTACATTAAACAATAACAATACACAATAAACACAACATCATGCAATTTAAATAGCATATTACTTAGTTGTTTCATTATTCTACCTGGGCCTCCAACTGGGCCTGGAGTGCTGCCTGGGTGTGGGCCTGCGTCTGCATGGCTTGCACCAGACCTTGCATGAATACTCCATAGTCCACTGGCGGTGGTGGGGGAAGCACAGGGCCTCGCGGTGCTGGGGCCTGTTGCTCCGCCTGATCATCACGTCTCTGCTCGTCGTCGCGAGCTGGCGCAACTCCACGTCGTCCACGGGAAGCCATGGCTGTAATAAAATTTCAGCCACCATTAGAGCTAGATTACTACTTTTTTCTAACCATTTCTTATCTATCTTTCACTTCTTATTAGTGTTTTCTACACATGTGGACATACTTAGCATGCAATGGGATGATGACTCAAGTATATTCATGTGTAATCTCAACCGGTCGCTCTGATACCAATCTCTGTGACGGCCCTCGTTATACCGGTACGGTTATACCAACCCACGTCGGTATAGCGAGTGCTGCCTGTCACAGTGGGACATTTACCCAACGATACAAACAGCTGAGATACACGCGAATATAAATAACAGAGTAGCGGAAGTAAAAGAGAACTATCTCCATTCATTCATCGTCCACATTAAACATACATGCAGTTTACAATTTGCAAAAAGAACTAAGTTCTCATAATTTAAGTTGCTGAAATTTAAATACAAAATGTCCACATATTACATTCTTTTCATGATAGTTCTAATACAATGTTTGAATTTCACATACTATGAAGATCACAACAAAAAGGGATGCACGGCTCCACAAGCTAAACTCCGCGCTCGGAGTCTGTCTCCACTGTCTCCTCCACGAAGGTCTCGTCACCGTCTAAACCTGTACGCCGAAGCAAGAGTGAGTCTTAAAGACTCAGCAAGTAACACTATGCATGACATACACGTACAAGTCCTAGTGATTTCCACATGCACATACAATTAGCAACACATAGCATGCTAGTCCATTTAAGTTTCAACCTATCATGAAGGTTCTACAATTTTACACATAACACATGCTTTCAGATTTCAAAATATAACATTCACCTATCACATGGTCTCTAATCCATTCACTTGTGAACTTTAACCTTATAAAGAACCAAACATGAGAGTTATCCACATGGGCAATTCACATATACGAACGGGGAACATAGTTAGCATGGATTCCACATGTTCTTAAGTACCTACATAACTTTTTCACATGCTTTAGGTTGCTGATTTCACATGGTTCAAAGACTATGAATCTACACATGAAAGCTACAATGCGGCTTAGAACATAACACATGAACCATCCATCATGCCACTTTGCACACATACTCATTAATTGTTCCTAATCATGGATTCTAAACACTTTGCACACATAAACATGGAATTGCTAACATGCGTTTTCTGAATTCACATGGTTTCAGATTTAGCCTCACATGGTTTCAATAACACATTACACATCTAGATTTTCACGTTTTCCTTTTCACAATTTCCTCTTTTCACATGGTTTCACTTTACACATACACATTCACATGTCACTTCCACATTTACACATGGTCACATACACTTACACATTACACTTTACACATTTTAGTGCCGTGACACATAGTCCAAACCACCAAAGAAGGACACATTCACATTCACATAACACTTAGACACCATCTAGGCAAAGCAATGGTGACTCTTGGACTGCGCAGACCGGGAGAACAAGTCTCCACCCTACCAGTGGTACTTGTCCACCTCCAGGATTTCCCCCTAATGCCCTTAGGGTCACTTAACACAATGAACTTTCTCAGGGGGACTTTTCCCTGATACAGCTCCACTGCCTTCTCGGAAGCAGTATCACATTGGCACAATTTACACTTTTACACAATTAGCGTTTTACACATGGTTTTCACACTTTACACTTCCCATCACATTCACTTCCTCACTCACATGAACTTCTCTGTTTTTACTAACATGGTACTACAGAGTTTCAGGCTTTAACACACAGTAAACATCCACATCATGCTGATTTAAACAAAATCTAATCGCATTGCGATCATATGTACGAATTATTCACATTTCACATGAAAACTCATAACTCTCTATTTACGGGTCCAAATGGTCTGAAAATTTAACCACAGGCTGTTTTCGGGCTCATGATCATACCCTCAATTTTTCAGATTTTTCTGAGCTAAATAGGATTTTCAGATAATCAAACACCTAATTAGCATGTTATTCACGTTTTACATCAACATGGAATTCACACATCATGTAACTTATCACTTGCTGTTCAAACATAAACTACCAATGCATACACATGAATTTAGAGTACAAAGTTTCTAATTCATACATCTATAATTCGTTTATCACAACCATTTTTACATGCTTTCATATTACCGAACCGACTTATTAGCAATTTCACAAGCATGCATTATTTCCAAAATTTCAGAACACACATACATGTTCCGCAACTCTTCATGAATAGACCGAAATCAAGATATTTACATTAATCTAAATCATGAATCATGGATTTTGCAAGATGATCTACAAGTTATTCTCACATTCTTACAAGACATCATTAGCCACATTCACCTACACAACTCACATACATCCACAACCACAATGTACCACATACATAGCTTATAGGAATACCATATATCCTCAACGCATAAACATACCGAAATTAAATGTATAAGAGGGACAGAACAGCTCACTGTTCTGTCCTGAAGAACTAGGCGGCGGTCTCTGGCTGCTGACTCAGAGTCAGCGGCATGATCGATGGACGCCTAGAATGAACTGTGCGTCCACTGATCTTGCCGTTGACTCAGGTCTGTGCAGAAACACAGACCCGAGCTCTGAAGATCGGGTGAAATGGAGGGTCTAGGACTCGAGGAAAATTCCATAAAAATCATAAAAACCTCCTAGACTCATACGGGGATACCATAGATAGGTCACTTGCCTTTGGAAAAACTCCTAAAGGGATCAAATTAGTTGGAGAAGCTCTCCTTGGGCAGTCCCAAGAAGTTGCAGAAGCACCTCCAAAAACGCCTTCCTTCGGGCTCCTGGATGATCTCCTCAGCAAAGCAAGACCGGGGAGGCCTTGCCCTTCATATCAGCTACCTCCTTGTCGGGGAAGTCGGCCGGATCAAGCTCCAGGAAGCCGGATCAAAGTCTCCAAACTCTGAGTTTTCTCACAGAAAGCTCTTTAGGGTTTCCTCTCCTCTTCTCTCCTCTTGCAAGTGTGAAAATGGGTAGTGGGAGAGGCCATTTCGGGTTCAGGAAGTAGGGGAGGCCCTCACCCACTCACCTAGCTGAGTAGACAGCCTGAGAGCCGTTGGGGGTCATCCCCCAATGGGTAGCCTTCCTTGATTCAGAGGCATGCAGCTCTGCTGCGCATGCATGTCAGAGAAATTAGCGTCCATATCGCTGGACGCCGGAGTTAGTGCTGGCGTCCATGTCTGGACGCTGACACTGGCTCAACGGCCTGGGGTTGACGCCAAATGGCCTTCGGCCAGAACCCTAAGTTATGCAGAAAACCATGCATACCAAGCTTATATACATGCAATATGTATATGGTATTACATTCATACTACCATCATACAACACATACGCTATTTATATTTAATATAAACATATCCACACGTAATTATACTAATCAATACTTACGTAATTATGTACATACATACACAAGCACAACATACTCATGCAAACACGAAAAATGCGACGGAAATTCGAGGGTCTTACAGAAATATCGGTCTCAAATCAGTCTCTATTTTTATTTATTTATTACAAAATAAATATTACAAATAAAAAAGAAAAATAACATATTTTACAAACACAATAAAATAAAAACCACACAATCACCAAAGTAAAACAACACATAAACATTAAATGTCAATCAACAACTATATTTTAAAGTTCAAATTTACAAAATGAAACGAACATCATGGATCCTCAGTGTCCACGTCCTCCTCGTCTCCTCCGATGCCACTCGATGAAGGAACCTACATTAGACAGATAAGAATACTAAATTAAAATTAAATACTAAAATGAATAAATTATTTAATTTTTTAGAGTTAGTTTCATATAAATCCATTCACTTTTAAACTATGCTATTGGTGAGTAAGAATTTGAACGTCAAGCTCAAACTGGAAGTCCGATTTGAACTTCGTCGATTTCCACAAGTCAATCTCATCGCCTCGACTGTGTTGGAATAAACCTGATATTGATCGAATTAGTATTTCTAATTTTGAACCTCCTAAATGCGAGTTCTTTGTTTTAAAAACTAAGTTAATTTGGTGAATGAAAGTTTGAGCGCCGAGCTCAAATTGAGAGTCTGGTTTGAACTCCATTAGTTTCCACAAGTCACTCTCATTGGTTCGGCCATGTTGAAATAAACCGAAGGTACATTGGATCAGTATTTCTAATTTTGGACCCCCTAAATGCGAGTTCTTTGTTGCAAACTAAACTAATTTGGTGAATGAGAATTTGAGCGTTGTTCACCCTAGCCATGTTGGAACAAATCAAAGGTCGATCAGATCAATATTTCTAATTTTGGAACCCCCAAATGCAAATTCTTTGTTTTTAAAACTAAGCTACTTTAGTGAATGAGAGTTTGAGCACCAAGCTCAAATCAAGAATCAGGTTTATACTCTGTCAAGTTCCACGTGTCACTCTCATCGCCCTAGCCATGTTGGAACAAATCGAAGGTCGATCAGATCAATATTTCTAATTTTGGATCTCCGAAAGGCGAGTTCTTTGTTATGAAACCAAACTAATTTGGTGAATGAGAATTTGAGCGCCGAGCTCAAATTGAGAGTCCGATTTGAACTCTGTCAGTTTCCACAAGTCATTCTCATGCTCCGACCATGTTGGAACAAACCAGAGGCCGATTATATCAGTATTTCTAATTTTGGACCCCCGAATGCAAGTTATTTGTTTTTCAAACTAAGCTAATTTGGTGAATGAAACTACCAACTTTGACTTCATAAATTTGACTACATAAATTAAACTTCATAAAGTCGACTACACTCTGACTTCCTCTTTAGTCAAGGCTTCGACTATATAACTTCTACTTGTGAGAAGTCGAGTATCATGAAGATAGAAGATGAAGTAAAGATAACAGATGACATCAGCACTAGGTAATTTTGGCTACAAGTCATATTTTAGCCAAATTTCACATGCCTATTTCTCTTCTAATTGAAGTGAATTGTTTTTCAAGAAGAGGCTTATTAAATATGTAAGATAATTGATGATTTGTATCAACAAATTCGAGCAAGATTCACCATTACTTAAATGATCTCTGAGAAAGTGATGTTTAACCTCAATATGCTTGGTTCTTGAGTACTGGATTGGATTTGTTACGTTGTCTAGTTGGGGAGCATGAGCGAGGTTGGGATCAGGTTCTTGGTCAACATGATTGCACTTGTATGTGTTGTCATATAGCGTTGGAATGGCATTTAATTTATGACCATAATATTTCCGTTGATGTTTAATCCACAGAAGTTGGGTACAACAACTTCCACTGCTATGTATTTTGCTTCTGTTATGGATAATGCTATTGAATTTTAATTTATGGATGACTAAGATATTAAGTAACCTGCAAGAAATTTACAAGTACCATTGGTACTTTTTCTATCTATTTTGTATCCAGCATAGTCAACATCACTATATCCAAGCAAATTAAATTTAGAACATCTGGGATACCATAAACCAAGTTTACTTGTGTTTATTAGATATCTAAATATTATTTTAACAGCATTTAAGTGAGATTCTTTGGGATCAACCTAAAATCTGGCACACAAACATATACTGAACATTATATCTGGTCTACTAGCAGCTAGATAGTGCAATGACCCGATCATATCTCTATAGATTATTTGATCTACCTGTTTGCAAATGGGATCACTGTCTATCTTTATACCTGAGCTCATGGAGGTTTCCAATGGCTTACACATGTCAAATCAAAACCTCTTAAGCAAATCTGAAATGTACTTGGTTTGACAAATGTGAGTCTCTTCCTTGGTCTGCTTGATTTTCAAGCCAAAAAATTAATTAAGTTCATCCATCATGCTCATTTCAAATTCACTTTCCATATGGTTTTCAAAGAGTTTGCAAAGTGACTCATTAGTAGCACCAAAAATAATATTATTACATATATTTGAAAAATTAAGATCCCTTCTGAAAATTTCTTAATAAATAAAGTTCTATCTACTTTACCTCTTGAAAAACCATGTGATAAAAGATAAGCACTTAGTGTTGGCCCTTTTGGTACAACAGCAAGCTAACCTAGAGGGGGGGGGGGAATAGGTTTTCTGAAATCTGAAACAGAAACTTAAACACAAAAAATTATCACTTGAAAGTTTGGTTAGTTTAGTGTGATAAAGAGTAGCAGTGCGGAAGCAAATAACAATCACACAATAACACAAGGGATTTATCCTGGTTCGGCCCTTCCCACATGGAAGTCCTACGTCCAGTCCCCAAGCAACCTCTTGGGATTTACTAACCAAGGGTACAGTCCCCCTAAGGACAATACAACACCCAGCACTCCAGCTGGTCTTCTTCTCTTTCTCGGGCAAGAAGGCAGCCCACTTTCTTACAGGTAAAGAGTCAACCTCTTGGTACAAACCCCAGTGCGGTTTTGCTAGACACAAATCCCTAGCTAGGTTCTACACTGTATACAATTCTACAGCTGGACAAAGATCTTTCTAGAAAAAGAAAGAACACGGCTGAGAGTTGGAACAGATGAAAACCAACTAAAAGAAACTCTCAGCTAAAAGACTCTCTCCCCCAGATTACAAGATGCACACAGAGAGAGAGAAGAGAGGAGAAGAGCTTGAATGCTTGAGTGCTTTAGTTGCTTGAACACTTCTTTTTGGCTCAGACTCTTTCTCTCTTTTCCTTTGAGTGTATGTGGCGTTGAGGTTCCCCACTGGTTGTACACTCCTTCAAAGATCTTCAAGAAAAGCTCTTATTTGTTCTTCAGCCTTGCTTCATCTTTTATATGAACAACTTTGAACAAATCCGTTGAGGAGATCCGTTGGAGTTCTAGCCGTTGCTCATCTTCTCTTTCTTCTGATATTTTATGGTCTACGAGGTTTGCAAGCATAGAAGAAAGTGTTTAGTTAAAAGAGTGTTTCTGTCAAGAGCTCACATACCTCTATGCTTCCTGTTTTCTCCCAGAAGAGGTAAGTGACCACCTTTCTGTCTGACAGAGAGAGAGATCTAGAGAGATAAAAATGATCTTCTGTTAGAGACATTTTTGACTTCTCATTAGGCGCCAACATATTTGAATCATCTGAATATAAAGTAATCGATGTTTTCATGAAGTCGATGTTTGGACAAAATCGATGTTTAACTTATGAAATCGTTACAGCGATCAAATCGTTGTGCCACTTATCGAATCGATGTGAGAATCAAATCGTTGTTTCTCACTTATGAAATCGTTATGAGAACCAAATCATTGTGAGAGCAAATCGTTGTTCTCACTTATCAAATCGTTATGAAAACCAAATCGTTGTGAGAGCAAATCGTTGTTTCTCACTTATGAAATTGTTATGAGAATCAAATCGTTGTGAGAGCAAATCGTTGTTCCTCACTTATGAAATCGTTACGACGACCAAATCGTTGTTTCACTTAACGAATCGTTACACGATCAAATCATTGTGTAACTTATCAAGTCGTTGTTAGAGAAATCGATGTGGCACTTTGAACAGAAATCGATGTTTATTGAATGAACATCGATTTATCATTTTAGTGCACATCATACGGCAATAATGCCATAAATTTATATTTATTAGAAAAATATGATATTTAATTTATTATTAAAAAACATGATATTAAATATATTTAATATTTAATTAATCACATAAATTTATATTATTAAGAAAAACATGATATTAAATATTTTTTAATAATATTTAATTAATCATAAATTTTGTTATCATCAAAATATAAGGGTAAAATACAGGAGTGGTTCAACACTTAGTCTTTCATACCAGGCTCTTGGAGCTTGTTTCAGACAATATAGTGTTTTCCTTAACTAAAAAATATGAGTTGGATAATTAATATCTTCAAAACCCGATGGTTGTTCAACATAAACTTCTTTTTTCATGAAACCATTTAAAAAAGTACTTTGCACATCCATTTGAATAAATTAATGTTCAACGAACATGCATACGCTAAAGAATTCTGATTAACTGGAGCATATGTTTCGTCGAAATCAATGCCTTCCTCTTGTGAATATCCTTGAGCTACCAGTTTGGCCTTGTTTCTGGTGATTACTTCTGATTCATTTATTGTGTTTCTAAATATCCATTTGGTTCCAATAACTGGATGGTCAGAAGGTCTAGGCATAAGAGTCCAAACCTGGCTATGTTGGAACTAATTAAGTTCCTCTTACATAGCTAGGATCCAAGATTCATCCACAAGTGCATCACTGACACAAATGCAATATAATCACAAGGGATAGACATGCCTATGGTTTTTATCTTATCTTGAGGACGACCTATTATATTTTCTTTTGGGTGATCTTTGTGATACCTTAATTCATTGGGAAGTCCTTCATGTGCTTCTTCTTGTTGTCGCAATTCTTCCAGTGGAAGATCTTCCTTGTCTTCATCTTTTTCTTCAATAGAAGTTTGTTCAAGATCTCTACACAAATCTTCAACAACATCTTCTTCTTTTATTCTCTTCATAGAAGGGTTAGTTTCATCAAATAGAACATGAACAGTTTGTTCAATTGCTAAAGTTTTTTTGTTAAATAATTTATATCCTCTAGGTTTTGAAACATATCCTACTAGAAAACCTTTATCACTTTTAGCATCTAATTTTCTTATATTCTCTTTACCATTATTCAAAATAAAGCACTTACAACCAAAAGGTCTAAGATGACTGACATTTGATTTTTTGTTCTTGTAGAGCTCATATGAAGTCTTCTTTAGTATAGGTCTGATCATGCACCTGTTGATGATGTATCAGACTGTATTGACTGCTTCTGCCCAAAAATATCTTGGTAGATTATATTATGAAAGCATTGTTCTGTCCATATCTAACATGTTCTATTCTTTCTTTCCACTACTCCATTTTGTTGAGGTGTTCTTGGTACAAAGAAATTGTGTTCAATGTCATTTTCTTAACAATATCTGACAAAGTCTTCATTTTAAATTCTCCATCATGATCTGATCTAATATTGATGATTTCATGCTTCTGGCTCTTCTGTACCATTTAACTAAACTTTAGGAAAGTTGAAAATGTTTTTAAATTAGCTTCTAAGAATGATATCCAAGTATATCTTGTGTAATCATCCACAATTACATAGCCATAGTTTATTCCTCTAAGACTTGCAATTTTTATAGGTCCAAATAAATCCATGTGAATGAGTTTCAATGGTTTTGAGGTTGTCACCATTGTTTTGGACTGAAGGATGTCTTGGTCTGCTTTCCTTTTCTACAAGCTATACAGATTTTAGATTTCTTCACTTTTAACTTTGGTAGACCTTCAACTAGATCATGCTTGATTAATTTTTTGATCATTGAAGTGCTGGCATGTCCTAGTCTTCTGTGCCATAGATCAGTTTCTTCATCCTTAGTAGTTGTGAGGCATAAGTTGATTTCTTTCAGTTCTGCCAGTTGAAGTGTATATAGATTCTTTACTCTATGTGCTTCAAAGATCACTTTCTTATCCTTAAGATTTATGCACTTATCATTCTAAAATTTTACTAAGTGACCTCTGTCACATAGTTGACTGATGCTAATGAGATTGTGCTTCATCCCTTCAACACATAATGCATCTTCTATTAGATAGTTTGTCTTTGTACTTATAATTCCACATCTAACGACTTTTCCTTTTCCATTGTCTCCATATGTTACTTGACCAATTTTACTTCTGAAACTTATAAATAGCTTTCTATCACCTGTTATATGCCTTGATCACCTACTATCCAAATACCATTTGGATGCTTTTAGGCGATCATACACACAAAATTAAGTTGAGACTTTTGGTACCCAAATTTTCTTAGGTCCTTATTGGTTAGTTTGCGGAATCTAAAGCAGGTGTCTAGTAGTGCATGTGCTAATAGTGTGTCCTAACTGGTTACAATGACTACCACATAAATTATATGCATATTTTGGTTATGTAGAGTTGTTAGTCCTGAGTTTTGTTTGTAAATATATTGATTTACCTTTTTTTTTTTTTATTAGTTTTTTCTTTTACAAACTTAGAAGTTTGATATTGTTTTGGATAAGTAATATTTTCTTCATTAATTGGTGGTTTATATCATATTCCATTCCTATTTTTACATGTTCTATCACCTTTGAGTCTAAAACTAAAGATGTTTTATAGTTAGCTGTTCTATCTATTGAGGCTCTTAGATAGTCATTTTCTTCTTTTACTTTTTCTTCATTTTTAAGTTCATTTTGTTTGCTTTCCAAATACATGATCATATTGTTTTATCATTTAAGTCTTTACATAGTAAACTATTGGCTCTTTAGTTTCATTAAGATGGTGTTAGATTTTTCTTCATTAACCAAATTTAGTTTAAGGATTTTCATCTATTCTACAACAATTGTATATTTATCATAAAATTCATTGAATGCATCTTCTAAACTGTCTGAATTAGATTCAGAGCATAAAGTAAAGGATGTTTTAGAGTTTACCTAATGTAGTCTTCTATTAGGACTAAATTGGCTTCTTCCTATTCGGATTCTGAACTTGAAGAATCTGAGCTTGATACTTCTTTATTATCCCATGTAGCTGTCATTGCTTTCTTCTTGTATTTCTTCTCCATACCTTTCTTTTTATCATACCTTTCAGCTAGATCTTTCTTTTTGAGCTAAGGACATTTTGATCTGAAGTGACCCGACTGCTTGCACTCATAGCATGTAGGTTCTTTGCTCATTTATCTTTCTTGAAGTATCTCTTAGATCCATACTTCTTTTTCTTGGCAAGAATTCTCTGAAGCTTTCTTGGTAGCATTGCTTCACCATTACTATCTTTAGAATTTTTTCTGGAATCTTCATATGAAGAAGAAGAAGAAACTACAACTTTCAAAGCATTAGACAATTTCTTTTTTGAAGAACTTTCAGAAAATCTTTCTATGTTTATTTCATGAGCCATAAGAGATCCTATTAATTTATCTAGAGAAAGTTTAGTTAGATCATTTGTTTCTTCTATAGCAGTTACTTAAGGAGTCCATGGTTGAGTTAATGATCTGAGAATATTTCTAACTATTTAATCATTAATATAGTTCTTACCTAATGAACTTAAAACATTTGTTATATCAATGAATCTATTGTACATTTGAGTAATGTTTTCATTAGGCATCATTTTAAATTATTCATATTGAGAAACAAGAATGTCTATTCTAGTCTATTTAACTTTATCTATACCTTCATAAGTTATTTTTAGTTCATCCACATTTCCTTAGTGGATTTACATGCAAATACTTCACTAAAATCTTTCTTAGACAAAGCATAGAAAAGATAGTTTTTAGCTTTATAGTTTAAAGACATACGTTATTTATCTGCTAAGGACCACTTATATAAGCTTTTAGCAAGAATGACATAATCACCTTGTTCTATTAGTTGCCACATATCAAAGTCTGTACTGCAAATGAAGCATTTCATTCACATCTTCTAGTATTTCTAATCCTCACCATCAAAGAATGTTGGTTATGTCACGGACTGACCTTTAGGGTTGTGCATTTCTTCTACCATCTCTTCTGAAATCGTTTGATTCTTCTGAGAAGGC
Organism: Colocasia esculenta; assembly: GCA_014218235.1. Classification (NCBI taxonomy): domain Eukaryota; kingdom Viridiplantae; phylum Streptophyta; class Magnoliopsida; order Alismatales; family Araceae; genus Colocasia; species Colocasia esculenta. The sequence continues at coordinate 26,219,012 of CM024758.1, forward strand.
TGTGCTCTGTTACCACTTGTTGGATCTAGATGTAGCTATAGATGTCCTAGAGAGGGGGAGTTGAATAGGACTATCTGTAAATTAAAATATTTGGACCTGAAAGAACAATTAATAGATATGTTAGTACCTTGTGTGTTGTATGTGAAACAACTGTAACTGGGCAGAAACAATCACAAACAATGTAATGTACCCTGGTTTGGACCTTCTCTTAATTAGGAGTCATACATCCAATCCCCATGCATCCCTTGGGATTTTCACTAACCACCAAGAAAGCTTTGTCTTCCCTTCAAAGAAGGGTATTACAACCACTTGTTCCCAAGCAAGCCTTTCCTTAAACAAAGAGGTAGAAAAATCCTCCTACCATAGTAGGCCCTCCCTTCTACCAAAGAGGAACACATAGATAAGAAACCCCCTACCGGTTACAACAAAAAGGGGTTACAGACTGAGTATTGCTCTAAAGATGAGCAAGCACAGAGAACAGAAAGAGATCTAAAGGAAGAAGAATTGTGGCACTTCTCTCCTTCTGATTGTAAAGTGAATTCTAAAAATAATCTGATAATTCTAATCCACCCAATGACAGACTGGTTGAAGATTTGAGAGCTTGAATACTTGGAGTGCGTTGCTTTGACAGATTGCTCTTTCTTTTCTTTTTCAGATCACTCTCGTATCTTTTCTCGCCTTCAAATTTTCCATGTTGGTCTCTATGTCTGTCTCTCTACTATATGTCTTCATATAGACTTTGACTTCTTATATAGCCTTCAAAGTCTTCATCTATTTGTTGGAATGTAGTCGTTTGAATTATATTCATTGTGACACAAAAAGAGCTTGAGAAGTCTATCTTCGGGTTCTTCTTTTCAACGGCATCTTGGCTATTTTGGATAGCTATATGCTCTTGTTGATAGCTGCAATAAATATCTACAAGCACTATACTCATGCAAATTTTTTTCTCTTTTTCACGGTTAGTCTTGTATTGAATAAAGTATTAGATAGTGAAAATAAGAAGTTGATCATCTAAAAAGATATTTATCTATTTTAGAGAAAAGTATTGTCCTTAAAGTATATGAGGGTAGGTGAGCATTAAAAAAGAACTGGACACCTGCTTGGTGCGTAGTGTGTCTGCAAAAGTCTAACCTTAAAACATGGAAACTTGTCAGTGTAAAGGACACTGACAAAGAACTTGCAAGGCATACAACTATCAAGGAACATTCTAAAATACAATACTCCATGTAATTTCCCCTTTTCTTTGGTCAGCCATCTTCTACTGAAGGTAGCAACGTATCGGGCCGTCGCCTTCTAATGGCGGCAGGATGGCTGTCGTGTTCACCCTTCTAACCGCAACATGCAGTTTTTTTGTCTTGCTGTCGGGACAGTTGGGACATGTGTCAAGCACTAAAAAATGAAGGCGACATGTCAGGTGTCACGTTCATGGTGTCAGGTCTGCAGGAATGACACGTGGTGGATCCGTTGGTCAGGTTTGTCCATGACCTTGAGGTCGCGACAGGTTAGCAGTCACATTCAGAAAGTGAACGCGACGGGTTGAAAGTCGTGTTCTAAAGTCTGAGGCCTATATGTGCATGGCCATCAACACTGTCTTCTTTTTCCCTTCTTCTTGTGTTTTTCTCCTTCCTCTGACCCCTCTGTGTGAGGTTCATCGTGGAGAGCTTGTGAGAATGCTCTTGGTTGAGTTGGTGGCATTCTCTCCTTGGTGTGCTGTTCTTCTCCGGCATGGCTTATCCTCCTTCATGGTGGTGACATCTTTCCCAACGTGTAGGACGACGATCCTTGCTCGTGGACGGCGTGACCGTGGTGCTTAGAGTGAAGAGGAGGTGGCCATGCACACGAGAAGACCCTAATGGGTTGGCTCTTCATTTTGAGGTAGGGACCCTTGTCTTCTCCCTAGTTCTACCATGCTGGGACCCCCAAACCCCTTTCTCCAAGCTAGAAGAAGCATGTTAGGATTGTGCTTTGAATGCTTGGCTTATTTGTGTTTGATTTGGGGGTTGGGTTTGAGTGCTCCATCATGCATGCATGTGAGGTTTTTGGAGTGTAGATGCATATCCTTGACATGCATGGGTGTGGATGAGGGTGGTTTCAACTCAAATCATGTGTTTACATAGTTCTACATGCTCCCCTCCCTTTGCACTCACCGAACTTGTGTTTTAAGGCATGTTTTGGAGGTCTCCAGTGTCTCTGTCTGTGGTAGCGACAAGGTTCTTATCGCGACCTAGATCGCGTGGTGTCGACCCGTCGCCTTCTGGTGTGTACGCGACGCCTCACCCTATCGCGTTCTCGTAGCGACAGGGTGGCTGTCGCCTTCATGCCTGGTTTTTCCTATGGGTTGTGGGAGGTCTCGGGTGGTCACTCAAACCTCTGTCTATGGTCGTAACAATGTCGTTGTCGTGACTCAGATAGCGATAGTGTAACGGCCTTGAATATTTATGCCCAATAAGGCTCCATATCCAAGTCCGCCTCCTGCGATCGGACCGAAGTCTCGCAAGGGATAGCTCACACAAGTGTCCAGTAGGAATATAAAAGACAACAACAACTGGATAAGACAGAAGAAAGTACATGTGCTCATACCTGTAAACAACATTGTACAACTGTTCCAATACATTATTACATGTCCAATTAAATAGTACAACTACTTGGGGCATACCCCGAGGGAGCACAAGCTCACACAACACAACTAAGTCTACTGTTGGTGGTACAAGTCTGTCGCATGCCACTGCAACCCCAACAAATGGCAAGCCCTGAAAGGAACTATAGGGGAGTGAGCCTCAAGTCACAGGCTAAGTAGGGACCACCCAAAAACAACACACGAAACTAAAGAGACCTCAACCACAGAGGGTATCACTGGCAACATCGACAGCTAAACCATATCATGCTCACAACATTCATAATAAACAACAACTAAAACATAAACATATCAACAAACATATAGTCCTCGGAAGGAAAGAGCAGCAACAGGACTAGCACAGCACTACTAGTCCGCCCAACCACTGAAATGCCTAGGCCACAAGCCTCACAGGCAAACCATTACAATAACTGGTTGCCTAAGCTACAAGCCTCGCAGGCAACCTACCCACCAAGGGTAACAGGACTGACATCAGCAAGCCAATCGACCACATACTTAAACCACAATCGGAAGCTTACAAAAAAAAAAAGGGTAAAACACAGCATGTGACAGGTCACACCACCTGACCTTCACGGAACACAAGTCCACCTCTACACCTGAAGAGGGTGGTACACAACGTATCACAACACAAAGCTACCCCTGAAGGGTACATGCACCAACTACCACAAGGTATCACCACTGAATCACAATTACAACTGTGCCAACACTAGGGCACTCCTCAACGGGTAAAACCTCAACCAACGAGTCACTAAACATAGGCCACAACCAGTGGGAAAGAACGAGTCGGAAAGGAATGCCACCACCACGTGGGAACGAACTACTGGTTCATGAGGCTAGTATCCAACCCAGACAACACAGCACAAGAACCACCTCTCAGTCTTGTAGCCACGGACACACAGTCCAGCTACCGCTCCACAAACACACAAAGTTACAACAGTGGAGACCAACCAACACCACACCTGCAGACCACACAGCTTCAGGTACATGCCTAGCACCTTTAGGGACTCCGGCCCGAGCTCCCTAAAGTGAGGAACTAGAAACACAGGACTAGCTGGGGACCAGTGACGTCTACTGGTGTCCGTCCCCCCAACCTCGAGTGCGCTACAAGCGACTGTACACCCACAAACACAAGCCGCTTCCCCCAGTCGTATTTTCCTCAGCCGGATGTACAACTCAAACACAGGAGTGAGGGTGTCCAGGAAGATGACTCAGACCTCTGTGTTACACACCGTACCGGGACACTCCCCGAGCGCAACAAACACACGTGTCTAGCTCACACAGAACCTGGGGTACCCGACTGAAGAGGTATTCCGGAATAGGCGCCGGACCACCAAACTCGGCAACGCATAAACCACGATACATACATATATATATTTATTACAAACCACGGTACAAGTGTCAGGAATAGCTTGCCTCCGGTCACTATGTGACCTACAAGCTAGCCTATACAAACACATACATGAACAACATTAATTAATAATAACTTAGCATGTCATTGATCATCTCATGATCTCCATTGCCACATTAAACACAATACACATTTACCACTTAATAACCATACACTAACTCTTAACCCTACACATGCTTTACTACTTAAACCATCTTAAATAACCTATAAAAGACATCAAAGGACCGAGGCTAGGTTCACGCTGGAACCTCACTGCCTAATCACCACAAACCACATACACACCGCTCAAACCACGTAAACACCACATTATCCACGTAACATCACGCTCCTCGAGCGCTACAGGTGCCAATGCACTGCTTAACAATGCCTTACACATTACACAACAATAATCCGATAGATACGCTATCATGCACATACATAAAATCCTCAGAACTGTTAACGCGACGGGGGTTACTGTCTCCTTCTGAATGCGACACCCCGTTAGGTCGTGTTCAGAAGTAGAACGCGACAGGTCGGCCTGTCGCATTCAGAACGCGACACAAGGGTCCGTCGCCTTCACAGGCAGGAACCCTAATCCGGGTTCCCATCTCTGGATCTCCCACACAAACCATATAAAATGATATAAAAACACATTTTTCATGCTCTACTCAATGTCCTATCATGGTATCTATCATTTATAAAGCGAGTAACAAGCTATTCATGCTTCACATGCAATTCACAATGTAAAACAAGGCGGAATCTCCCTACCTTCGTGAAGAACACGAAGAACGGAAATCACCCGGCATTTCCCCCGCTCCGTACAACGTCCTTGAGGTGAGACCATGCAGAAAACACCTCCAGAACCTCGAATCGCACAAAAACCTCTGCAAAAACTCCTCCCTGGCTGAGCAGAGCTTGCTGGAGCTCTGTTTGGCCGACCTTAGCTAAAAATGCATCACAGTTGGGAACGCGACGTAGCCCATCGTCGCGACCTGAACGCGACGGAGAAGGCCATCTCCTTCCCATGGTCGACGTTAGCAGGCCGCTCAGTGCGCGACACGCGGCAGACATGCAGACGAGGATCGCTCCGCGGCGGAAACTAGAACGCGAAACCCAAGGCCGTCGCTTTCAGAACGCGGCGCCAAGCTCTGTCGCGTTCACAGACAAAGAACCAGTGAGTGCTTTGGGCCCAACCTGCCGGCCCACAAAGCCTTACAACCTGCGCAACACCTGTAACACGCGTCATTGGCCACACACTGGCCACCACAACCACTAAGCGAATATCCACGAGGATCCGAAAAATGCGCAACGTTACATTACTATCACCTAAAAAGAAATCGTCCTCGACATCAGAACGAAACCACGACAAGCCAAACTATCACCTAAAAAGGAATAAAACCATATACAGAACAAGTAGGATACACTTTCTCTGCACTTGCCTTTCAAGCCACTTTACACTGGCTAACTCAATATGTTTTAATTTTGTACCTACTCTGCTCAGTTACCAAACTGACTCACTTTACCTTTCAACCATAGGCGATTCTACCTTGCTGTTGGCACTTTATCTCTTTTGACTCAACCTGCTTCCACATTTTCCCGACTGTGTTTACAACATTTCTTTCTGGCCCACTTCATGTACTCAAATCCTCTTACTTTGCCCTGCTACCCTTAGGTGCTTTGCCATGAAACCAGCTTTAAATTCTCAAATTTTTGGTACCAATTCATCATTTGCCTTTCACTGCTATCTGTTATTCTGCCTCAACCTTATTCACACCCTCAATTGCCAATCTCTCAAAGAGAATCCCATTACTATAACTGAATTTCCTGCCTTTATATACATTCTGCTCATGCTGCCAGAACCACTACCTCTTTATCCAATTGTACATAAACCTTAAACTTTCTTTTAATCATTTAAACTGCGATAACCTATGAATATCAAACTTTCCATGCTTCCGCTGCGCTACTCTGATTATTCTGAATACTTGACAAAATATTTCATAAATCCTGCTTTCATTATTGCTTTTAATTATTTTCCATTTTCACTAATACTCTGACTCCAGCTGAACTCAATTCTAACTATACTTGCTTCTCAAATCGCTTTACTCAATCATTAATGCTGGAGGAATATACCGGAATCCCTGTTTCACTTTTTTTTAATAATTTAATTCCGATGGTGCCACCTACTTGAATTCTAAATTCTACTATACCGCTATTGACATATCTTATTCTACATATACATTTCTTGCTTTAATAACATTCTTTGGCTGATTTAATCAAATTTAATCCATAATCTTTCAAAATACCTGTTCTTATTATTGTCATGGTGCTGCACTCTTTTTATTGGGAAAATAAAACTGCTCAACTGACGCTGCACATATTCTACCTTCTTTCTGTCAATCAAGTGCTACCTGACCTCAAACTGTTCATTGCTTAACTGATCATACTCTAATTCTGATTTCTATACATTTCTTGCTCTTTCTATTTTATTCTGCCATACTCTAATCTGCATATTATTCTTTAACTAATCTGCCTTTTATTCTTACATCAAACTCTGAAATACCTCTATATGAAAACACCTGAATTCTTGAACCGCTTTCTTTAATACCTTAATTCTGGTTGTGCCACAAACTTTAAATTCAAATTTACCATACTGCTACTGACATACCTTGCTCTTCATATACCTTCCTGACTTTAAATCATATTCTTTGGCTAACTACTCATATTATATTCACAACCTTTCAAAATATTCTTTAACTGATCTACTTTTACTCTTATATTAATTCAGGAATACCTTTATTAAAGTTCACTTCTACTCAACGGAATGACTTTCTGTGCATTGACATGCAAACTCGTACTGAACATTTCCTGAACCATCTAATTATATCCATTTCATAGTCTGCTATACTCTTTCTTTCTTTGATCAACAACACTCCACCTGATCTATACTGCCAACTGCATTAACCACAATATCATTTCTACAAAACATTTCTCTTAACCACTCTGCTATCTGGCTAATCCCACTGCATCATTCATATTGCAATTCTTGCTAATATATAAGCATTCCTTATTGACAGACTGCCAAAGCTAGAACTTGAAGCTGATCCTTTTTAATTACAGTAACTTGCTCTGCCTGATTCCTATATTTCACTTTACTGCTTTATTCTCAAATACTGAAAATATCACTGCTACAACATATTGACTATTATCCTTTTCATTCAAACCTTACTTGAATTTCTTATGCAATCTGCCTTGCTATTTCATTCAGCTTGATATTCTTTAGTTGTTTCTCAATTGATCCATCTTTCTATTCTGATTCACATAACTCTAACTTTTTCAATTATTCTTAACTTCAATCTCATCTTTCCCAAATTGTTCACTACTGCTAAATCTCACTGATCTTATCTTTAGCATTGCAATCTTCAACCAAACATTCTATAGAATCCTCACAAATTGTCATTTGTCAAATGAATATCTTTCTTTTAAAATTCACGAAAAAGCTAATTGCACACAAATCATCCTTTACTCTCTCTTGTGAAATCCTCAGGAAAATCTAACTGTACACTGATTCTTCTTTACTTTCTCTTTACTCAAGTGATCACCTCGGCACCTTCTTACATGAATTTCTTATATCAAATTTCCATTATCATCATTACTCACAACAACACTATTCTCAAACTCTTTACTGCAACCGTCTCTAATCACGAAACACACTTAATCTGACTTTCACAATTCACTGCTCCTCTACTTGCCAATACTTCATCTGAAACTAATCTACCTTACTTAATCATGTCAAACTTTCCTTTTCAATAATCACATTATTACCTTAAACCTATCTCTGCCAACTCTGTACCTTACTAAAACATCTTCACTGAATTCCATATCTGAATTCACTAATCTCTTTAATTTCTATAACCGAGAATCTTCAAATAACTATACTTTAACTGCAACTGGTACACTAGTATAACTACTCAACTTATACCACTAACCTCACCATTTCTCTGCCATTACTAACAACTGCCAGTTTAACAATCATAGATACATAATTCACATGCCAGAAACTCACGTGAAAACAACTTTAAACCACACAAAACAACAGACTTACTACCAGCAGTGGACATTAAACCATGTCTTGGGACATTGTAACATCAATGTCTTTTCATATTCTAACTAGACCATTGCTCTGATACCAACTGTAACGGCCCTGGATATTTATGCCCAATAAGGCTCCATATCCAAGTCTGCCTCCCGCGATCAGACTGAAGTCTTGCAAGGGATAGCTCACACAAGTGTCCAGTAAGAATATAAAAGACAACAACAACTGGATAAGACAGAAGAAAGTACATGTGCTCATACCTGTAAACAACATTGTACAACTATCCCAATACATTATTACATGTCCAATTAAATAGTACAACTACCTGGGGCATACCCCAAGGGAGCACAAGCTCACACAACACAACTAACTCTACTGCTGGTAGTACATACAAGTCTGTCACAACGCCACTGCAACCCCAACAAATGGCAAGCCCTGAAAGAAACTGTAAGGGAGTGAGCCTCAACAAGTCACATGCTCAGTAGGGACCACCCAAAAACAACACACGAAACTAAAGAGACCTCAACCCCAGATGGTGTCTCACTGGCAACATCGATAGACAAACCATATCATGCTCACAACATTCATAATAAACAACAACTAAAACATAAACATATCAACAAACATATAGTCCTCGGAAGGAAAGAGGAGCAACAAGACTAGCATAGCACTACTAGTCTGCCCAACCACTAAAATGCCTAGGCCACAAGCCTCACAGGCAAACCATTACAATAACTGGTCGCCAAAGCTACAAGCCTCACATGCAACCTACCCACGAAGGGTACAGAGCTGGCATCAGCAAGCCAATCGACCACATACTTAAACCACAATCGGAAGGTTACCCAAAAAAAAGGGTAAAACACAGCATGTGAAAGGTTACTCCACTTGACCTTCACGGAACACAAGTCCACCTCTACACCTGAAGAGGCTGGTACACAACGTATCACAACACAAAGCTACCCCTGAAGGGTACAGGCACCTACTACCACGAGGTATCACCACTGAATCACAATTACAACTGTGCCAACACCAGGGCACACCTCACGTATAAAACCTCAACCAGCGAGTCACTAACACAGGCCACAACTAGTGGCAAAGCACGAGTCGGAAAGGAACGATGCAACCACGCGGGAACAGACTACTGGTTCATGACGCCGCTATCCAACCCGGAGAACACAGCATAAGAAACACCTCTCAATCTCGTAGCCACAGACACACAGTCCAGCCACCGCTCCATAAACACACAAAGTTACAATAGTGGAGACCAACCAACACCACACTTGCAGACCACACAGCTGTAGGTCAATGCCTAGCACCTTTAGGGACTCCGGCCCGAGCTCCCTAAAGTGAGGCACTAGAAACACAGGACTAGCTGGGGACCAGTGACGTCTACTGGTGTCCGTCCCCCCAACCTCGAGCGCGCTACAAGCGACTGTACACCCACAAACACAAGCCGCTGCCCCTAGTCGTCTTTCGCTCAGCCGGATGTACAACTCAAACACAGGAGTGAGGGTGTCCAGGAAGACGACTCAGACCTCTATGGTACACACCGTACTGGGACACTCCCCGAGCACAACAAACAAACGTGCCTGGCTCACACAGAACCTGGGGTACCTAACTGAAGAGGTATTCCGGAATAGGCGCCGAACCACCAACTCGGCAACGCATAAACCACGATACATACATATATAATCTTTATTACAAACCACGGTACAAGTGTCAGGAATAGCTTGCCTCCGGTCACTATGTGACCTACAAGCTAGCCTATACAAACACATACATGAACTACATTAACTAATAATAACTTAGCCTGTCATTGATCATCTCATGATCTCCATTGCCACATTAAACACAATACACAAAAACCACTTAATAACCATACACTAACTCTTAACCCTACACATGCTTTACTACTTGAACCATCTTAAATAACCTATAAAAAACATCAAGGACTGAGGCTAGGTTCACGCTGGAACCTCACTGCCCAATCACCACAAACCACATACACACCACTCAAACCACGTAAACACCATGTTATCCACGTAAACATCACGCTCCTCGAGCGCTACATGTGTCAATGCACCGCTTATCAATGCCTTACACATTACACAATGATAATCTGATAGATACGCTATCATGCAGATACATAAAATCCTCGGAACTGTTAACGCGATGGGGTTACTATCGCCTTCTGAACGCGACACCCTGATAGGTCGCGTTCAGAAGCAGAACGCGATGGGTCGGCCTGTCGTGTTCAGAACGCGACTGAAGGGTACGTCGCCTTCACAGGTAGGAACCCTAATCCTGGTTCCCATCTCTGGATCTCCCACACAAACCATATAAAATGATATTAAAAACCCATTTTTCATGCTCTACTCATTGTCCTATCATGGTAACTATCATTTATAAAGCGAGTAACAAGCTATTCATGCTTCACATGCAATTCACAATGTAAAACAGGGCAGAATCTCCCTGCCTTCGCAAAGAACACGAAGGACGGCAATCACCCGGCGTTTCCCCCACTCCGTGCAACGTCCTCGCGGCGAGACCACGCCGAAAACACCTCCAGAACTCGAATCGCCCAATAACCTCTGCAAAAACTCCTCCCTGGCCGAGTAGAGCTTGCTGGAGCTCTTTTTGGCTGACCTTAGCTAAAAACGCATCATGGTTGGGAACGCGATGTAGCCCACCGTCGTGACCTGAACGCGATGGAGAAGGCTGTCGCCTTCCCATGGTCGACTTCAGTAGCCACCCAGTGCGCGACACGTGGCGGACATGCAGACGAGGACCACTCCGCGGAGGCAACCAGAACGCGACACCCAAGGCCATCGCATTTAGAACGCAACGCCAAGCTCTGTTGCATTCACAGACAAAGAATCAGTGAGTGCTTAAAGCCGAACCTGCCGGCCCACAGAGCTTGACAACCTACGTAACACCTGTAACATGCATCATTGGCCACACACTGGCCACCACAACCACTAAGCGAAGATCCACGAGGATACGAAAAATGCGCAACGTTACAGATAGTATCCATGTCACCTTCAGACCCAGGTTGTGACAAACCGGTGTCGCCTTCAGGTGAGAATGCGACGGCAGCCCTTGTGTCACCTTCTGTGAGAATGCGACGGTGACCATTTCGCCTTCTCAGACAAAGGGTGACTGACGACCTATTCGGAGTTCCGTTCTACTGCGACTCTATTTTCTTGGCACCTGTGTTGTTCCTAGCACGATCCTACACTAGCCGTTCACCTGGTGCTAGGCACTTGTGGGCTTGTCCATTGAAAGGTTGTTACCGTTACATGGACCCCCGATCCCGCGCATCTTTTAAGGGAGTTCTCCAGTCAGCGGGCGAGCTCGAGTTACGGACTCTGGTAGCAAAGGGGAAAACAGTGGGGACAGTGGCATAGAGTCGTTTGTAGAGCTCTTTTAACTGAGTCTGGGACGCCCGGTAGTTTTAGTGTACTTCCGACGCAGACCAGCTAGTCCTTCTCACTGTCTCACTTTACGTGGTTCCGATACCATTTAGAGGGGCCAGGCGTGGGACCATAGTCTGGCCAGACTACGACAGTTGTGTGTTACTTTAGTTCCGCATCTCACTCTGATGGGAGGTGTTAGACATGGACTGGTGGTCGAGGATAAGACGTGTGGGGCACCTGTCCGGTTGACTAGTGGTAGTTGCCTTCTGTGGCTAGTGTCTTTGTCTAGATAGTTATTCATTGTCTATGTTTTCAGCCTTGGGTTCATCCCAGTGCCGTGATTTACACGGGTTTCTGGTCCGTATGTTTGATTTAAACCGATGGCTGTGTAGTTACTTTCCGCTTCCCCACTTACTCTGTTAGTAGAATAGATTTACTTGCTTAATTTCAGTTAGAGATATATCTATTGTACTTGTAGAACTAGTGGAAGATTGGTAGTCCCTAATGTTGAACCACTCTTATATTTTATCCTTTATTTGGTGATAACAAAACTCATGATTAACTTAAATATCATGAATATATTTAATATCATGTTTTTTCTCGTAAATACAACATACTATGACACTATTGTTTCATGATTTGCACTGAAAGCTAAATCGATTGTTGTTCAATGCATATCGATTATTGACTAAGTGCCACATCGATTACTATTTTTAAAGTCCACATCGATTACTATACAAACACATCGATTAGAGTTTATTTAAACATCAGTTTCAGTTAGAACATCGATTTCATTTAAACATCGACTTCAGTTAAATATCGTTTCATTCAAACATCGATTTCACTTAAACATCGATTTCGGTTCAACAATGATTTCACTTAAACATCAACTCCACTCAAACATCGACTTCAATCAAACATCGATTTCAATCCAACAACAATTTCACCTAGAACATCGATTTCACTCCAACATCGATTATGCCTCAACATTGATTACACTTATACATGGATTATGTTCACATCGACTTCATTTCAACATCGATTACATTCATACATGGATTACATTCAAACATCGATTACACTCAAACATCGATTACCTATATGAAACATTGATTGCATCTGAAACATCGATTACTATTATACTTAAACATCGATTGTCTCTACATTTCAAATGTTTCAAAATGTCTTTGGCGACCAAATGAAAGTTCAAATGTACTTCATATAGTTAACTTATTATTTCTCTGACTGAAGATCTTTTTGCATGTCTCATAGGATTTATTCCTTCCTGCAACAAAAGAAAAGCGCCTACATTCTATTCCTAGCTATCTGTTGGAAAACATGGATAGAAGGCAAAAAGAGGTATGAGCCATTTGACAAAAGACTTCACGAGTCTAATCATCTGCCTTGCATTTAATGTATGCAGGTCCACGTCTACACACAGTCAACATCTTGAACCTGTTGCTGGCATTCTTGGAAGTGCTCACCAGCTACAACATCATCTCCCATTCCAAGTATCCAGTAGGCACAAGAAGAAAGCCGTTAGACTCAAGAAAGAGAGCTGAAGAAGAAGAGATCCAAGAATCTCCAACGGCCATCTATCAACGAATCTCTACAAGCTGCTCCATAAAAGGGAGAAGGAAAAACATAAGAAAAAAAAGAAGATAGAGCAAACCTGAAGATCATTGAAAGAGTGTACATCTAGTGAGAAGTCTCAACGCCATATACACTCAAAGCAAGAGAGAAAGAGCTCCAGCCTAAGAAGAAGTGTGCACGCAGCCATCTGAAGTCTTCAAGCTCCAAGCATTCAAGCTTCTTTCCTCTCTTCACTCTCTCTGTGCATCATTGTAAATCTGGGGGACAGTCTGTGATATGAGAGCTAGAGTTTCTTAGTGTTCATCCTTTATAGCTCTCTGCGTGTTCTTTCTTTTCTAAGAAAGACCTGTGTCCAGCTGTAGGACTGTATGCAGTGTTCCTCTTCTTGTATGAAGAGTAGGCCAGTGGGGTGCTGGTAGTTCTATCCAACTGTGGGACTGTACACAACTTTCCCCTTGTGTTAAGGGAAGAACCACACTAGGTTTGTACTAGGAGGTTGACTTCTTGACTTGTAAGAGAAGTGGGCTGCCTTCTTGTTCGGGATAGAGAAGAAGACCACCTGGGGTGCTGGGTGTTGTATGCCCCATGTTTAAGGGAAGACCAAGGTTACTTGGTGGTTAGTGAAATCTCAAGAGTTTGCTTGGGGACTGGACGTAGGACTCCTGATTGATAGGAGGTCCGAACCAGGATAAATCCTTGTGTTCCTTGTGTGTTTACTTCTGTGCATTTAGTTTCCTTACACACGCTTATTTAGACTAACCAAACATTTTCAAGTGGTGATTTTATTTCAGTTTTTTAGATTACCTATTCACCCCCCCTCTCTAGGTTAGTCTTGCTGCCAACTGTAAGTGGGCCAACACCTAATATGCTTCTTCGTGAAGCTCATGCCCTTCTTTATAGGTGAGACTTCACAACCAGTACCCTCCACGGCGGGTTGCGGAGGCGCGACCGTAGTAGACAACGTCTTCCGTGAGCAGTGTTCCCTTCGTACTTGTTTCATCAGTCTCAGGGTATGCCCCTAAGGGATCTGTTATTCCATTTCTTTCTGCACTTGTACTTTGTTACTCTGGGACTATACTAGACTCATACTTTGTGTTGGACGCTTTTCCTTCACTTGTTAGTACATTTTAGTGCTTGTTGTCGTTACTTACTTCTATTACATATCTTGTTAGACTGGTTCGTTAGCCCTTCCAAGTCTTTAGGCTCATGGGCGGCGGTGCCGACGATCGGATTCTTGGTTGGAGCCAGGGGTCCGGGCGTCGGGGCCGTTATAGTGGTATCAGAGCAAGGGGTCTATCAAGACTTGTAATGGAACTAAGTGACAACGCAAAGTCCCATAGGAAGTACAAGTAACACTGCTAGCCGTCGAGTTATATGTTAACTTAATTAATAGTTTGTGTCACAGGACATGCCTCCACGTAGACGCAGACAGGTCAGAGAGCTGATGGAGCATTAGAACGTCGCACTGGACGAGCCGGTTGCAGTCGAGCACGTACCAACAGATGCTCATCCTCGGCAAGTTGACCAGAAGGGTGTTCCGTTGTAGCAGGAAGCACCGCAACAGCAGTGGTATCCACCCCCGCCACTGCCAAAGGTTATGAAGCAGTGGTGGAGGATGATGTTCCATGCTCATGGCAGTACCAGCAGATGCCAGCAAAAGGTCAATAGTTTGCAGGGCTGGCAGCAAAGGAGCAGCCACCATCGACTCTACAGGTAGCACCCATTCAGCTAGAGGTACCACCTGTGGTATGGCAGCAGACTCTACTAGTCGCAGCCGCACCCGCACCTGAGGACCACACAACACTTTTGGAGATGTTCCTTCATCTTCGGCCTCCGACTTTTTACGACGACTATGATCTAGACTGAGCAGAGATGGGTCCACCATCTCGAGCATACTTTCAAGACCATGGACTATGTAGTGCAAGATCAAGTTCGACTGGCAGTTTATCAGCTGAAGGGTCAGCTCATGAGTGGTGGAGGATAGTGAGGCAGACCAATTTTTAGGGTAGGAGGCTGGACCAGATAACTTCAGAGTAGTTTCTGGAGGTCTTTCACGGTGAGTACTTCCCGACTACGCACGCCGTGAGAGAGGGACCATTTCACGAGTTGATGCAAGGAGAGCTGACTGTGGCACAGTACCACCAGAGGTTCATACAGCTTTTGCGGCATGCCCTCCACATAGCCACTAGTGAACAGACTCACACTGAGCTGTTCATTAGGGGGTTACGCTTGGAGTTGAGGTGTGCCATGGCTGGCCACCTTTGTGACACCTTAGCATTGGTAGTGGCCAGAGCTACCACTTTGGAGAGGGAGTGTCAGTTCAAGCCGCAACAGGGAGGAGGTTTGGTGAGGTCTACCCCATACTAGCGTCCTTCGGGCAGCCGAGGGAGTGTGTCATCTTCTTCTTCTTCGGGCACAAACGGTGCTGGCCTGACCTCAAAGTTGAAGAAGTTGTTCACATGAGGGGGTAGACGACGTTACCAACAGTCACCTCAGCACTGACGTCAGCCAGAGCAGCCAGTGGAGTAGTCGTGCAGTAGGGTACAGAGCAGAGTCAACAGGGCGTAGGTTGTTTTCACTGCGGGCAGCCAAGTCACTTTAGACAAGAGTGTCCGTTGAGGCAGGGGCAGCAGTGGTTGGCACCTCCACAGTACACACAGCAGGCACCGTAGGCTCAGTACCCTCCACCCCAGCAGGCACAGCGTCAGCAGCAGCACCAGGGGCAGTGTTAGCAACTCAGCAGTGCCAGTAGCACCAGAAGCACCCTCAGCGAGGATGTGGTCATGGTCGGGTGATGAACATCACCAGAGAGGAGGCGGAGGCCTCTAATCTGGTCGTTGGTACGATTCCTATCCTTAGTATAGCTACGCGTGTTTTGATTGATCTCGGTGCTACACATTGTTTTACTTAAGAGGAGTTCTTTGATTCCCTTCCTGCATTTGCTCCAAAGCAGACCTATGACCTAGCTGTTGAGCTTCTGATGGGTGACTACGTGTATACTTTGGGTTACCTAGAGGGTGTCACCGTTGAGGTACAAGGCCACCTTCTACCAGCCAGACTGTTTGCCTTACAGATCCATGACTTTGATGCCATCCTTGGCATGGATTGGTTGGAGGCACACTCTACGTTGATGGACTATCAGCGGAAGACCGTGCGGTTCGAGATACTTGCAGCACCTGTGCTTTGCTTCCGAGGTACCTGGTCTACCCTCCGACCATTCGTTTCCTTCTATCGAGCTCGACGCCTGATCCGAGATGCTTGTGTAGCTTACCTTGCTTCTGTGAGTTTCTCTGATTCTGGAGAGCTATCTACTTCAGATATACCTGTTGTTTATGATTTTAATGACGTGTTTCCGGAGGATCTGCCTAGTTTACCGTCGGAGCGGGAGGTAGATTTCCTAATGAGTTGTTTTCGGGACGATGCCTATGTCTAAGGCACCGTACCGGATGGCACCGACAGAGCTATGGGAGTTGAAGCACCAACTCAATGAGTTACTCGATAAGGGCTTCATTCGTCCGAGTCGTTCGCCTGGGGTACGCCAGTTCTGTTTGTAAGGAAGAATGATGGCAGTCTTAGGATGTGCATCGATTATCGACAGTTGAACTAGGTTACAGTGAAGAACAAGTATCTGTTGCCTAGGATCAATTACTTGTTGACTAGTTGTAGTTAGCTTCAGTGTTCCCGAAGATTCACTTGAGATCAGGTTACTACCAGTTGAGGATCCGAGAGTCAGATATTGCTAGATCAGCCTTCCGTACCCACTACAGCCACTTTGAGTTTGTCGTGATGCCTTTTGGGCTCACGAATGCACTGGCAACCTTCATGGAGATGATGCAAGTGTGTTCCGAGAGCACCTGGACAGGTTGTGGTAGTGTTCATGGACGACATCCTGGTGTACTTTGTGACAATAGAGGAGCACGAGGTACACTTGAGGCTGGTGTTAGAGGCACTGATGAGTCACCAACTTTATGCCAAATTCAGCAAATGTGAATTTTGGCTAAAGGAGGTGCACTTCCTTGGTCACGTGGTTTCAGATGCAGGAGTGGCGGTGGACCCTGCCAAGGTCAAGGCAGTGGGTTTTGTGGGGCCAGCCCACTACAGTTGTAGAGGTGTGTAGTTTTCTGGGGTTGGCAGGCTACTACAGGAGGTTTGTGCAGGACTTCTCCAGAGTTGCTGAGCCATTGACGAGGTTGACCAGGAGAGAGACCAGGTTCGTGTGGACAACAGAGTGTGAGCAGAGTTTCTAGGAGCTGAAGAGCAGGTTGACTTCAGCTCCGATCCTTGTTGTACCATCTGGTAGTGGTGGTTTTGTTGTCTACACCGACGCTTCGGGGATTGGTCTTGGTGCCGTGTTGATGCAGCATGGAAGGGTAGTCACTTATGCTTCTCGGCAGCTGAAGAAGCATGAGCAGAACTACCCAATACATGACTTGAAGCTTGCAGCGGTCGTGTTTGCCTTGAGGTTGTGGAGACATTACTTGTACGGCGAGGTGTTCGAGGTGTTCACAGACCACAGAAGTTTGCAGTATGTCTTCACGCCGAGAGATCTGAACCTCCGATAGTGCAAGTGGGTCGAGTACCTGAAGGACTACGACTTTACTCTTTCCTATCAACCGAGAAAGGCTAATGTTGTAGCAGATGCTTTGAGTAGAGAGCCCACTTGAGTTCTTTGTTGGTTAGACACTGGAGGTTGTTAGAGGATGCCGCTCGGGGGGTGTTCTCTCCGTCGAGACTCAGAGACAGAGCAGTGTTGACCAGTTTGACAGTTTATCTAGTCATATCTCAAAGGTGATAGAGGTTCAGAGTGCAGATGCAGAGTTAGCAGACGTTTTGCAGATTCCAGAGGTTGAGCTAGATGAGGACAGTGAGGTTAGGTTCAGAGGTAGGCTGTGCGTTCCAGTGGACGTCAGGCATGAGTTGTTGGCTGAGGCACATAGATCGAGGTACTTTGTTCATCCTGGTGCATGACTTGAGGGGACTCTTTTGGTGGCCCGAGATAAAGAGAGATATTGTTGAGTTTTTGCTCGCTGCCAGTAGGTGAAGTAGAGCACCAGCATCCTGGTGGTGAGCTGCAGTCGCTACCCTTTCCTTGTGGGAAGTGGGAGCATATCACCATAGACTTTGTTGCTAGTTTACCTCGTACTTCGTAGGGACACAATAGTGTGTGGGTGATCGTCAACGACTGACGAAGACATCTCATTCTTACGGTCAGATCAGCTTGGACAGTGGACAGGCTGCCGGATTGTTTGTGGAAAAAGTTGTGTCGTTGCACGGGACCCCGATCTCTATTGTCTCCAATAGAGATCCGAGGTTCACTTCTCATTTCTGGCACAGTTTTTAGAGGGCACTGGTCACCGAGTTGGAGATGAGTTCAGCCTGCCACCCGCAAAATACAGTCAGTCAGAGAGGACCATATAGACCCTCGAGGACATGTTAAGAGCGTGTTACTAGACTGAGGTGGCATGTGGGAGTCGCACCTTCCCATGGTGGAGTTTGCGTATAATAATAGCTTCACTCCAGCATTAGGATGGCACTCTAGGAGGCTCTGTATGGCAGACCGTGTCGGACACCTTTGCACTAGCACGAGGTTGGTGAGAAGTAGTTACTGGG
>CM024758.1:26237845-26274274 GCA_014218235.1 Colocasia esculenta
CAAAGACTAATAGAAGGTTTTACAAATTATGGTGATTTTAGTTTAATTTTTTGAATTTATCTTTCACCTAGTGAAAAATCACCCGAAAAATAGTTGCGTCAGTTTAATATCAAAATCCGCACATCAACAAATCTAAATATTTATATTTCTGATATCACCATATTTTTCTAGAAATTATGGTGTTTTTGGATTTCATTTTCGTTACAAAATTCTAGTGTCGCCTTGCCGGAGCGCGCACCTCTGAGTACGACACTAGGGTAATATTTATTAACACCATTAATCCCCAATTTTAATGATTTCAATCTCATAATAATAATTGAGTCTAAACCATATTATTCATATTTTCCAACAAATAAAATTTTCTGGAGTGTTACAAATCTAACCCTTTCTTGAGAAAGGAAATTGTTAGTGATGATGAAGATATAGAAAATCTCTGCAAGAAACTGAAGGAAGTATCCATCAAAGAAAATGAAGATCCACCTTTGGAAGAACTGTGACCAAAATATATTGCTCATAATGATTTTCCTAGGAATGGAGGTATAAAAAGGATCATCCAAAAGATA
This sequence comes from Colocasia esculenta, assembly GCA_014218235.1. Lineage (NCBI taxonomy): Eukaryota > Viridiplantae > Streptophyta > Magnoliopsida > Alismatales > Araceae > Colocasia > Colocasia esculenta. Next base: position 26,238,409 of record CM024758.1, read on the forward strand.
ATATAATTGGAGATCCATCTATTGGGGTAAGAACAAAAGGTAATGTTATTCCTTTCAATTACCTAGCATTTTTTTCTCATATAGAGCCGAAGATAGTCAATGAAGCACTAATTGATGAATCTTGGATTTTGGCCATGCAAGATGAACTAAATCAATTCAAGAGAATCAAGTCTGGTCCCTTGTTCCTAGACTATCAGATCATCCTGTGATTGGCCCCAAATGGGTGTTCAGGAACAAATTGGTTAAAGCTGGTGTAATTACTAGAAATAAGGCTAGATTGGTTACTCAGGGATATTCTCAAGAGGAAGGCATAGATTTTGATGAACCTATGCACCAGTTGCTAGACTAGAGGCTATTCGAATTTTGCTTGCTTATGCATCTGCATTAGATTTAAAACTTTTTGAAATGTATGTAAAATCAGCCTTTTTGAATGGTGTTATTATGGAGAAAGTCTATGTAGAATAGTCTCTTGGTTTTGATGATTTAGATTATCCTAATCATGTCTTTAATTACATAAAGCTTTATATGGTTTAAAACAAGCACCCAGAGCATGGTATGAAAGACTTAGTACATTTTTATTAAACCATGATTTTATTAGAGGAAAAATATATAGCATTCTATTTATTAAATCTAATGCCAAATATATTAATTGTACAATCTTTGTAGATGACATTATTTTGGATCCACTAATGAATCTCTGTGCAAGTATTTTGAAAAGCTAATGCAGGGAGAATTTGAAATGAGCATGATGGGAGAACTCAACTACTTCCTTGGACTTCAAATTAAGCAAAGCAAAGAAGGAACTCATATCAGTCAAATCAAATACACCAAGGAACTATTGAAGAAATTTGGGTTTGAGAATGCCAAACCGCTGTCTACTCCATGAGCACATCAACCAGGTTGTATAGTGATTCAGAAGGTAAGAAGGTAGATCAGAAACTCTATAGAGGTATGATCGGTTCATTACTCTATTTAACTGCAAGTAGACCTGATATTTTATTCAGTGTATGTATGTGTGCAAGATATCAATCTGATCCTAAGGAATCTCATCTAATCTTAGTAAAAAGAAATTTTAGATATCTAGCTCATACTCATAACTTGGTCTATGGTATCCTAAAACCTGTGAAACAAACTTAATTGAATACTCAGTTGCTGACTATGTTGGATGCAAAGTGGATAGAAAAAGCACAAGTGGTTGTTGTCAATTTCTTACAGGATGCTTGATTCATAGTCTTCGAAGAAACAAAACTCAGTAGCTCTATCAATGGCTGAAGCTAAATATGTAGCCGCTGGGAGCTGTTGCATTCAACTCCTTGGATCAAACAACAACTTGAAGATTATGGACTACATATTAAGACTATTCCATTATTATATGACAACACCAGTGCTATAAATCTCACTAAAAATCTTGTGCAGCACTCGAGGACAAAGCATATAGGTTACATATCACTTTATTCGAGATCATGTAGCAAATGGTAAATAATATTTCTTTTGTATATACACAAAATCAGTTAGCAAATATCTTTACAAAAGCCTTACCTGAAGAGAGATTTACCTCTCTGAGAGGGGAATTGGGTATATGCAATTTGTAATAGATTTATCTGTGTATAACTGGAATAAAATAATCTATTTCAGAATGAGTTTTAACTCTCCCCTCTTTATTTAAATAAATATATTCACTTTTGCGCTATCGTCATCTCTTATTTTGTCGTTTTGTGCAATAAATGCTCTACCTTTTCAAAAGTCACTTTATTTCTCTCTGTTGCAGAGGCAATCATCCCTTACTGATTCTCTCTCTCTTATCGTGCCCTTTCGACTCTGAGGTCTGCGAACCCTCCATTGACTCCAGAATCCCTCTTCCCCATTCTCGAAGGATTTGATTCTTCCCGCTCAAATTTCTTGAGGGGTTTCACTCCACTTCCTTCCACGATCCTCCAGAGCTTTTCCTTGCAAATTTCCATGGCCGCTTCTGGGAGTTCCAGCAGTTTGGGTGGCTACAGCACCACCTTCCTCACAGCAGAATAGCTCGAGAGATTTCATCCTGTAAAGATCAAGATTTGTGGGAACAAGGTAGTGGATTTAGTAGATTTGGAGAAGCACGGGATGGTCAGTGTGGTTGAAGCTCTATAGAGGATGAAATGGACGAAGATTTGCACTATCCCCAAACCCAGTTATCTGCATTTGGCCAAGGCTTTCAACACGTCTTAAATTTGAAGAAGATGGTCACTTACCTCATTTGTCAAAGGTAAGGTCATTCGTATCACTCATGATCTGTTGGACACCTTGTTTGATGTTTCTAAAGTAGGCCACAGTTTTATCAACACAGTAGACATTCATGCCAGGGTCTTGGAATTATCGAAACAGAGTATAAGCTAAGGATGGAAAAATCGACATAAATCAGCTTAATGCTTTCAATAGGCTTCTGCACTTTATTGTTTGTCAAATAACAGTACCTCGCAATGCCACCTTTTCATCATGCACCAAAGGGGACGCAGATGTCATATTCTGGGCTGTGCAGAATTAGAGTGTTAATATGACACAATTATGATTGAGAAGATGAAGTCTGCCACTGAGCTTATTTGGGACAAGAAGAGCAAGCTAGTAGTGTCCCTTCCCTATGCTCATTTGCTTACCAGGATTTTCAGACATTTTGAAGTTGATTTGGAAGGTGAACTCATGGAGAAAATGGGACAACCCATTTGCACCAGAAATTTAAAGAAGAGTGGTTTTTATCTCACAACAAATGTTTGGTCAAATACCTCCATGGTTGAAGGAGAAGAATTCGTTGGAGACACTTCTACAACTGAAGCTCCATCTGCTCAAGAGGATGAGAATGTAGTTAGAGAGGATGAGCCTACTGCATCAGAATAGAGGATTGAAGATATAGCACCTGAACATATTGAGCCCTTTGGGCAATCAGCTGAAGGTGATGTACCTACCCCTATCCTTGAGCCTCCAATTCTATAAGAGACCTTTATCAGCCCTGTTGAAGAAGAGATTGCTCATACTGAGGGGGAGCATGCAGATATTCTATTGTAGATTCACTTAATGCTCCAGTTGAAGAAACTCCTGTTGAAGAAGGGCATGTGGTAGATTTTCTAAATGATGTGAGTCAAGGTCAAGCTGAAGAAATTCTTGTGGAAGAGCCTACTGCTCAGGGGGAGCCTGTTGGTGGTGTTTCTGTAGATCCATTTCAAGAAGGCTTAGTGGAAGATGCCTCTGATGAAGATGATAATGATAGTGCTCATCAGTACACAAGTTTTACAGCCATGCATGATGAGCCAGTTGCTGGAAAAGGAAAGGGTGTAGCCAGCAGTATTCCTATGCTTACTAGAAGGGCTCATAATAGATCCAAGAAAATGAAATTATGTGTTCATCTGGACCCTGTTATAGCTCGATTGGATGCTCATGGAGAGCTTTTGTGTTCCCTTCAGTCAGATGTTTCATCAATTTTTCTCAACCAAAGCTCTCAAGTAAAAGATATTTTTATGCAGTTAGATCTGAGCTCCATGATATGTGAAATGATTTGGACAGTTTAAAGAGCATGGTGACTGATCTCACATAGTTTGTGAGGGAGCACTTACTTCATTTCACTTCTGCAGCGCCCTCCTTAGCTCTTGTCACTCCTGCTATGTCTGAACCAGGGACTTCGGGCCATCTGATCCAGTACCTGAAGCTGTTGCAGGGCCGTCCGACCCTTCTCACAAAGAACAGTCAAAATAGACAGACTAGTCAGTGCCAGTTGAACAAGTTACAGAGCCACCATGGCCATCTGAGCAAGGAGAAGCAATGGCTGGGCCATCAGGGCCATCTGAGCAAGAAGAAGCAGTGGTTGGGCCATCCGAGCCTCAAGAGCAAGTAGAGGAAGCTGCTATGCCACTAGGGCCTTTTGATCCTCCAGTCATTCAGACTCCAGAACCTTCCTCCCCAATTGCCTCCTTCACTGCCCCACCTGCTCCTGAACCATCCAAGAAACCCCTTCCTAAACATGTTTCCTCTCCTACTCCTTCTTTGTTGAACCCTCATTATCACCTACTCCTTCATCCTCTATTCCTCCTCCCTCTTCTGAGGAACCACCAGCCTCTTCCTCTGGTCCCTCCTCTGCTGGACCATCTACTCAACCTACTCCCACTTTATCTTTTTCTCTCTCTCACCCTCCTACTCCACCATCCTTCATCACTCTCATTCCTGAGGGTGCTAGCACCACTGGCCTTACTGTCACTGATATCAAAGATGAATTTGAAGAGGCCATCATTAGAACAGTTTTTTGTCTCTTCTCACATCCACAGGACTGATTCTCAGCCTTCTCCTAGTCCTGCCTCCAAGAAAAGAAAACTCTCCAAAGAGCTTGTACCCCAATCCTCTCAAGCTTTATTTCCTCCACTGTGGTACTCTCTCTCAGTAGTCCACAGACGTAAATCCCTCTATACTGAATATCTTCAAAAATGCACATTTGCTGCAATTTTTGGCCTCCCTATCTAAATCTCATAGAATATCTCACTCTCATTCTTCATGTTTCTCCTGTGCCCAAGACTGCCAATCTAAAATCCTTTCTTCGATTGAGTCCAAAACTAAGGATCAGTGGCCAGGTCCAATAAAACCCTCTACAGAAAGTTTGAGATTTCAAGGGATCGCAGATTCCCTCCTTCAGATCACACTCTTACCCTGTCAGAGTGGTTTGTTAGTCATACTTCTTCTTGGGGTCCCTTTATTCGGAAGGAAATCAAGTTGATCAGGCAATTTTAGATGTACAATGATTACTGCCATGTAAATGGTCTTCCTGAAGTTCAGCTTGGTCATTTTGATCTGCAATCAATGATCTCAGGAATGAACACCCACTAAATGTACCCCTTATGGTTGATTTTGCCACTTTTAAGGTGCCTGAGTTCAAGCTTCTCCCTCAGTTGCATTTTCTACTCATGGATTCTGATGTGGGTCCAATCATATTTGAGAGGTTTGCTAGAGTTAAAGTTAGAATTTTTGTTCAGAAAGGGATCTCCTTAGCATTCCATCGGTTTCTATTCCGAGAATATCATAGGGGATTCATCAAATCATCAGTTTTAGCTCCCTTGCTGGCAGAGTCTGAAAGATTTTTCCCATCTGACTGGCACAAAAATTATAATCAGCCTGCTCTCCAGTTGGATCATCTCAATTCATCTCTAATCAGATCAGATCAACCCACTCTTTATCCTGAGTAGTTCATGGATCTCAACTCCATCAACCTAGTTTCAGGTCCTTACTCCATTTGGTTGAGAGATTCAAAGTTTTTAAAGCCTTGAAGAAAGAATTGAAGGCTCACAATCTGCACTATCCTCTCTATATAGACAAGTTTCTTTAGCATGCTAATTTTGGTACTACTGGTTTCTACAGATTGTCTCTCAGTGCTTCTGAATACGACAAGTTTATTAGGAACATAGACAGACTCACATTCAGAGACTCAATCCAGAGATAGGGTCTTCTTATAACATTAGCTGGGGTGTATTCAAAAATCTTTTTGAAGAGCAGAAAGTCCAAGCTTGGCAGATTATCACTCGCCTTGCTTCCCTTCTATCTCCTGCCTTCTACATCTCTGACCCTCACTAATGAATATAATTTGCTCTCTTAGCTTCCATTTCTCTTTGTCTCTCTTCCAATTCTATATTCTACTTGCTTATTCTTTTTTGCTTAATGACAAAAAGGGGGAGAAAACACTCTGAAATACATACTTTAGAAATTTTCAGCAAATTTATTTCAGCTCTTTCACATATATATTTTTAATGTTTTGTCATCACCAAAAAGGGGGAGATTGATGATCAGTCCATCTCCATATATAAATTTTTATATATTATATGTATTTTTAGTGATTAACAAAACTCTAGAAATTATTGACTAATATTATTTTCTGAAGCTTGCCAACAGGTATTAAATAAAATAAAATCAGTAAGTTATCTACACTCATTTTATTTGAAGTCGATTGCATATGATTGCCTAAGTCTACATCGACTACTATTAAAAGTTTACAATGATTACTGTTTTATTACTACATCGATTTCACTTAAACAACAACTACCTTATTAAAACATCGATTTCAGAAGGAACATCGATTTCACTTAAATAATGACTTCATTCAAACATTGATTTCCTTTAGAACATCGATTTCACTTAAACATCGATTTCAGCTCAAACATCTATTTCGGTTCTACATCGACTCTATCTAGAACATCGATTTCGGTTCTACAACGACTTTATCTAGAACATCGATTTCAGTTCAACATCGACTTCATTTAGAACATCGACTTTACGTGAACATCGATTTCGGTTCAACATCGATTTCATTTAGAACATCGACTTTACTTGAACATCGACTTCGATTCAACATTGATTTCATCTAGAACATCGACTTCACTTAAACTTCGACTTCAATCAAACATCGATTCAGTACAACAACGATTTCACTTAGAACACCGATTTCACTTGAACATCGACTTCAGATAAACATCGATTTCAGTTCAACAACGATTTCTCCAGAACATCGATTTCACTCCAACATCGATTATGCCTCAACATCAATTACATTTATACATGGATTATGTTCACATCGTCTTCATTTAAACATGGATTACATTTACACAGATTATGGTTATATCTCACCATCGATTTCATATTAACATCGATTTCATTCCAACAACGATTCCACTCCCAACGACTTCTCCTGAACATCATTGTGATTGGACATCAACTGCCTGTTTTCATAGACTGTCTCTAAACATCGACTTTCCTTTACAAACCTTGTTTTAGACAGTTAATGGATACTATTATTAAAATCATTTTAGATGTCTTGAATAAATTTTATCCTTCATGATATTCAAATATATTTTCAAATCTCTGTATATTTCAAACTTTCCCATGAACCATGTTGTATCCTGTGCACTCAAACATTTATTATGTTTGGTACAATATCTCTGCACAACATATCTTCAGGTTACCATATTCAAGTCACATAAAGTAGAACTTTAAAAGATGACAAAATGAAATTTCCTCTTTGGTATATCATCCTAAAGCATGGCTACTGATGTTGACTGACAGTTTAGACACATTTAAGATGTCTATGCTCCAGCATTTATTGTGTGCAAGTTTCTGATAGTCACACATGCTACAACATTGGATTTGTCACGTTGACAAAAGCAAAGAAGATATCCAGACAATCCTTCACTCTGTCTGTGTCTATCCCAGCATTAAATGACTGTAGATGTTTCCTGATTCCTACGTTGGACTAGACACAGCTAACGTATCTGAAGATAAGAGATAACAGATACTTCAACGAATACTTCTTCAAGAGAAGATAATAGAAGTCTGTGGACTCCATGAAGGACAACTTTTTCGAATCATCAAGGAACAACAGAAAAGAAGAGCTTGATCCTTCATTCAAAGCCTCCTGCTCGTAGCTCTCCACATAGCACTGTCTTTTAGTTTTTGAGAGCTTGGTTATATATCTGAGAGCATTCTTCTGTATAATTCTTTGTCTCTCAGATTCCGCCTCAGATCAAGCATTTGCTATAAGCTTGGTCTAGGGGCATCAACACTTTATTCTTCTTTAGTGTTCCTCTTCATCTGTGAAGAGAAGACCTGCTTGGAGTAGGTGGTTGTTTCCCTTTGGTAAGAAGGAAGACCTGTTGTATCCGGTGTGTAGTGCCTCTTCATGTAGTGAAGAGAAGTCCAGCTGCGGCTGGATGTGTAAGTGTCCTTGAGGGGGACTGTACCCTTGGTTAGTGTAATCCCAAGTCTTGCTTGGGGACTGGACGTAGGACCTCCTTATGATAGGAGATCTGAACTGGGATAAAATTTATGTTATTGTGATTGATCTTATTCTGTCTTTGTTACTTACTAACTCTAACCATAGAATTTAGTGTCTTATGTCAAAGTGTTTTTTATTAAGAAGAATATTCATAAAAGAATTTTTAGCAATCCATTCACCCCCTCTGGGCTTGCAACCTGGTCAACACTTTTGCTATAGTGATAAAGGAGGGTCTGGATCAGTCTCCCAATCATGTCGGGTAGGTGATGAGGTTGGTCTGCCTGATAGACCTGTTGCGTTCCTTGATAGACCTTGTCATGTTCTAGATGTACCTTGTCACGTTCCTTACAGGGGTACGTTGCCTTCTACTTTTGTATATAAACCCTAAATTTTGGTGTGCTTGTCTTGCTACAGTGACTATATATTCTGTTAACTGTCTTAAACACAGTAAAAGATGATGTTTGAACATGGATATGTAATAGTTAATTAAAAGCCATACACATGATCTTTCCATATCTACGATTCTCTTTATCACACACATACTTGTAACCATCCATTATGACTTGACTTGGCATGAAAATGTTTCATAATACATATGGTAAATTACTTTAATATTATATATTGTCCTATTTTAATGGACTTGTTCTCATTTCTCTCGATGTTTTGGAATACCGTTACTGACGCTCAACTGCTCTAGAATTCTTTTAGAACATCGAGCACCTTGTTTCTATATACACTTTCTCTTGACTTGGACAAACTCTCGGTCGGATATTTCTTCTGCCGGACTAGTGAATCCTTGTTCAAGGCCTCCGTAAGTCTCCTCTGTCTATGGATTCTCTCATGGTCGATGAGCCAGTTGTACCCTCAATACCCATAATACCCTTTAGGGATCAGTAAGATCCAAACGGCCTTAGAATGCTCTCTCTCTTACCATGAGATCACACTGAACCTCTGGAGTATGTGCGTAGCATGGTCATTGGTGGTTAGTGAATTCTACCTGACTGCCAGCACCAAATCATGCGTGTTGTGCAACCGTTACTATCACCTATTTAACGTTGTTTCATGCGTGTTGATCCTAGTTCTCATCTATACTCTATTCGCTCATCTATTCACGTTGTCGACACTCTCATCTATTCATCAAATACTCTCATCTATTCTTGGTACTCTCTATGGCCATTTGACTGATTGTCTAAAGATAAACAATATGACTAATGCTTGGCAATATATAGGGCCCGGTCTGGTCCTGAGAGGTGCGCCCAAAAGTGCTAGTGCCCGTGGGAGTTAATTGACCAGAGTGTTTGGTATTACACTCAAGTGTTATCTATCTCGACTATCTAAATGACAATCAAAGTGCTATACTCAACTCGTTGTGCTATCATGAACTATATTGTGTTATTTGTGCTATGGCCATCTTGCTATTTGTGTTATACTTGATACTTGTGCTATATGAATAATGTTATCGTGCTATCACTTGCTTGATCATACTTGACTATTGCTCTCTATCATTAGTTACTTTACTTTTTAATACATTAATCATTTAAAGCATGCCTGATCATGAGATTTAAGTCCTATTGGGCGTTGTCGCTCACCCTACATTATTTGATATGTGTTTTCAGGTGAAACCGAAGAAGATACCTACACTGATGAGGATGGGAATGACCAGGAGTGAATCAAGAGTACCCTGTCGCATTAGTATTATGTTAGAGTCTTAGTTAGTCTTTACTATCCTTCAATGTAATGATGTCAAGTGGGCCATATAGAATGACTCTGATATTAGGGTTGTAATAGACATTTGAGGAATTATCAATGAAATACACTTGCTTTAGCATTGTTCTTTGTCCAATGGTTTGATGTCTATTTACGCTCTATACTCGCTTACTTGCAACTACCTCACGTTCTGATATTCCGTGTCGGAACATGGCACTTGCTTCACCCTAAGTTTTATCATCTGCTTGAGTGCACTCGCTTCCTATTATAGTTACTGTTATTACTTTTTTATCTCTCTAGACCACGTGTGAACCCTCCCGAGTCTTTAGGCTCGTGGGTGGGAATACTGGGTTCAATTTCCTCTTGGCGTATGGATCCTAAGATTGTCACATAGGGTGAGGAGGAGCTATCGCTCATGAAGGGCAAGGAACGTAGACCCCTGAGGTGCATTCGAGGAGGTGGCAATGATCATCTTAGCTATCACAGAGAAGGCTATAGTAGGTGGGGCTCCAACATCATTCCTTGACGAGGACGAGGAGGTTCTATTGACTGAAGAAGAGATGAGGCCTTCCATGACTGAACTACATCAGAGGTCATTGGTGAGGACTTGGAACCAACCGGAGGCTTCCACGATGTCCAAGAGAGAGGGCCTTCCTCATGTGCTAGTGCTAGTGGCTCTACAAGAGGTGGTGTGTTGGTTGCATCAGTGGTTGTCTCACACAACGAAGGACAACACGACAGTGCCTGCTTGCCAAAATGGTCCTAACGAGATGATGAACCTTCCATGCTTAAGTCATCCCCTTAGGCGGGCCAGTGAGCTACCAATGGTGTGCCACTAGGTTGCACATGCAAATTATTCCCTGGCTAGTGCAGAGTAAAAGACCTCGCCCAAGTTGAGTAGTATTCCACCCTAGGAGGGAACAATTGTCTCAATGGTGGTGGAAGGGACCCTCACTCGATGAGATTGAGAGGACGCTCAAGCCCTTTCCTCCAGTGAAAATTAACAAATAAAATATTGATGAAATCTCACATGAAAGTTATTATCTATTTATGATTTAAAATGAAACTATAGTTGTCTTATTAGTTTTAGAGACATGTCCCGTAATATCTTTTCACTTAAAAAAGGAGATGATGTCTACTTTTTGTGAAAAATTAATGAGTAAAATAATAAAAAAATATTGTGTGAAAATTATTGTCTATTTATTATCTGAAGTGAACTTGTCGTTGTCTTGTCAATTTTAAAGACAAGTATAATGATATTTTTTTCACTGAAAAATAAGATAGATGTATTTTTTGTCAAAAAGAATTAGAAAATAGGGCAAATTAATTAGAATCCTTAAAAGATATTTGATTTATTTTCTAGTCCCTGACAGACCTGTAACTTATTACAGTAAGGGTATCTCCTATTACAGTATACGTTAAATTATATTACAGTAAGGACCTCCTTATTATAGTCAGAGACTTCTAATTAATTTTTCTAAAAAATATCATGTAAAAATTGTTATCTACTTATGATTTGAAATGAAACCGAAGTTTTTTTGTTAGTTTTAGATATAGGTACAATGATATCTTTTCATTGAAAAAACAGGGGAGATGATGTCCATTTTCCATCAAAAAAGCATATCATTCTCAACATTTTTCTTGTTATTCGTTCAGTGACCAAGAAATCTCACGTGAAAATTGCTCCTCTCATCAAGTCCATTTCAATATTTGGAGTTATGATGTTTTTTCAATGCGTATTACAACTAGTTGAAATGAAACATAATTAAAAATATGTTCAATGGTTCCTTAACAAGTATTATTGTAAGTTTTATAGTTAGGATCCTACTATTATTACCGTAAAAGTATAAAAAATTAAACAAATAGTACCTTTGTGTGAATAGTAGAAACTTCAAACTTTGATTAAACAAAGTGAAAGAACAACCTTTGAGAGTAGATTCACTCGGTAATGCGCTTTCCTTTGCGTGATCATGGTGTCCAATATGCTAAGTCTAACAATGTCTACCATACTTAAGATAAATATAACCAATGCAATTGTGTTGCTTTTTGAATGACCATATGTCAACAATCATAATATTGTCCAAACTTTAAGAAATATATATGAAGAAAGAAATTAACTGCTTAAATCTAATTAGGATTAATCATTGAACACTACCTAGTAGTTAAAATTACGTAGTCAATATTATTCACAATAACTTAATTAATAAAGATAATTATCATAAATAACATGCAAAAGTTATTAACTACGTTATTATTCTCCATGCCAATAGTAATAATGAAATATGATTAGTTACATTTAATATTATAATTCTATACTCATTAATGTACATCCCTCGATAAAAAGTAATAGAAAAAAGGTGAAGGGTATGGCACAAAGATATTTTGAATATTACGAAGGTGCTCTCTCTTCTTTAAGAAAGTAGTAAACGAAAAGGTAGGTTAACTCAATTCATTCAAAAGAGTTAACTCAATTCCGCAACATTACTCAATCTAGATTTTAACTCGACTCTCTAGATCTACCACGCCAACACCAAGGTGGTGTCTCATGTGATATTTCCTCATATATGAAATTTAAGTATTTATAAATATATAATGTATGAATAATCAAAATATAATTATATGATAAAAATGTTAACATGAAATTATAATTAAAATTAAAAGATAACATTCACTACAAAAATATCAAAAGTATACTACATTTAGATGGTTCTTAAACAATTAAGATTCTTTTTAACATTTAATCACTGTGACAATATCCACAATCTAATGATTGTGAACAGCGTTAAAATATAGAGCTTGAGACTCTAAACAATGTGTGACATGTATAGATAAACCTAAGTGGCCAAGTCGCAAGGTCAAGGCGGCAGCATCTCTTGTGGGGGGATTTAGGGGGTAGAACCCTTCAAAAGAAGCTTTTAATTTGCGATCATCTACTTTCCATTCAGTCTTCAATCGGGACAACTATCGCTTCCAATCATCTACTTTCCTTCGTGCGTGGACATCGATCTGACATCTCACAGTAAACAACGTAGTAAAGACGGGGATGATTTGATACACAACGCGATGCCAATATCAATATTCATGTCATGCCATATGAAAAGTAATATTTTCAATACAATTTAAGATATATAACTAGGTAGCATGCAAGTACATTTCTATGACACTGTAATCTTCTACTTTAAAAAAAAAAATCAGCACAAATTCTTTGAGTAAGAACACACACAATAACTTGATGCAGTTACAGCTTTTAGGTACTCATTTTTCAAATGATAATGAAGTTCCTTGAAAAAAAGGGTGAAGTGAAGTAAGCCAGAATCTAGATTGTCAAATAGGTCAAATTTATAAATTGTGTTTTAACTAATATATATTCTTTTGGACATTGTAATATTCATCAGTCCATGCATTTTTCATCCGAACAATATAGTTTGGCCCCAGTATCTTCTAAAGCATTGGCAGCTAGGGATTTAGCTTTACTACCTAAAGGCCTTGATGTCCTCATAAGGCATTGTGCCTAAACCGTTAGCAATACAGGGGTAAGAATGCAGGTCATCCATTGGTTGTAGAACCTTCTAAGATCCATCCAAGAAAATGAGCCTCTTTACATTGGTTGTAGAATGTTCTAAGATCCATCCAAGGAAGATAAGCCTCTTTACTTCAAGCAGCATATGATGTAAAATAGATTGGTTTTCCATGGTAAAATGGAGTCACTGATCGGTTAAATGGCAAAGATGCTTTAGCTTTACCTCTCATGGTCCCACCAGCATGAAGGAATTATGAAAAGATAATGAGACAATTTCTCACAGATAAGGATATATAAGGTGAATAAATTGATCTATAAATGACAATCATTAATGAAATCTCATGGCAGGAACATGTTCAGAATCTTCTTCCACTTTTTCTTGTACAAAGAAGGCACATAAATATTGTATAAAGCATACAACCAATACCTCGTTGGCACCATAGGAAGTGATGTGAATCAAGGTTAATCACATAATATGGATTGAAGAAATTGCATAAATCTCGGAGAAAAATTCTCATGTACCTTTCTAATCTTTCTAAAGATTCCTTTGAAATATGATGTCTACAAAATGTCTACAGTCCTCTCATTTCCATGGAGGCAAACAAAAAGCCTTCTCATGTCCTCAAAGGAGGAAACATCGATTTCGCAAGTAACCACCCCTGACCGCATTCCCTCAAAAGCAAATAATGATAGAAAAGCCTACTAGAGATGTCCAAAATTCCCTCCTGGAGAGTATTTGCTACTCACTCTACAACCAAGTTTCTTTCCCCAAGTCGATTTAAAGATGATATCATACAAGATCATATTTTAACTTTCTTTACCAAATTAAAGAATGGATGAAATTCTTTAGTAATCTTCATATATACAGCTAGATCATGAAAATAGGAGCAAAGAAATTTCCAAATTAGAATGCAAAAATGCGATTGTTTGCGCACTACAATCATGACATACAAACATGAACAGTTGTTGAAGAATATGTAATAGATTCCACAGCTACAAAGGACCATGAGCAGGTGCTGTAGTTTACAACAAGAATGGATAAGATTTGTCCCACCAATTTGTTTCCAGTCTCCAGTCAGAGATCTTGATGTTAATCAATCTAGTATGAGATTGATGAACCAAAACACAAGAAAAATGACTGTCAATTTGCATGGTGACTAATCTAAGGACAAAAGCAACACAGTTTTGTGCTCCTTTTCTTTCCGTTTCAACAAACCAGAAAGGTCATAGAATGGTGCACCATTTAGAGCTCTCTATATCAGAATGATGTAGAACGAGTTTTTGAATGCAAGAAAGCGAAAGAAAAAGAGACTGTTTATCAATTTGCACAGTGATCCCAATCGAATAGAAAGGAAACACAAAACTGAGGCACCAGTTAGATAGACATTTCAATATTAGATCCACATTCAAGTTTTCTAATGTATTCAAAACACAAGAAAGAAAAAGACTTCATACCAATTTGTACAGTGACTCTCATCAAAGAAAAAAGAGTAAAAGAATGAGGCAAAGGTTCCATTTCCATCAGAAGAATCAGCATTTCAAACATTAGAGGTACCGCGATCCCCAGACAGAACCAGCAGCAAAATATTATCTGAAATGGCAAAAGAAAAGATGCAAAAGCAAGTTGAGGAGGAAGATCCAAGTTATTGGGTGGAGCCGCACTTGAGACAAGGAAATCCTTAAACAAAGAGCAAAGGTAGAGGTCTTCTATGATCTGAGACCTACAAGATATCAGATCTTATACCTGCAGAAATAGCAGCCATCATGAAGGATCTGATATTAGAATGATTCCAGAAAGCCTGGACTTTGGAGAGTGGGGCCAGTAGAAAAGAGCAAGAGTGGCATCTATACTTTTCTCATTGTAAAATTGGATGAAGATGGCACTGGAAAGCATGTTGCTTGGGGTCAATGGAGAAGAACAAAGAGTGGCACGTCCATTTTGGAGGCAAGAAGGAAGAAGATGGCCCTGCGGTTATAGGCAGCAGCAAAAGGACTATGTGGTCCTCGATGTGGCAAGAGAGGAGGGGGCAAGAAGTTGAGGCCTACCCCAAACCCACCACGTCAACAAGATCCTACTGCCCATAGAGCACATCAAGTTGAGGTACTTGAACAAGCTCAGTCGCTGTGAAATGAACAACAATTACATCAGGGTGGCCACAAGTGCGAGCCAAGAAGCAATATGCAGACGAGGTTGTAAGGGTGCTTCCCCTTGATGGCTGCTTCATCATCGAATACTTGGTCAAGAGGGTCTTCACAGAGACATAAGAGACAGCCCAGTTGGTGGGGATGAGGTGGAGTTTCTCCCACTTGCAAGGGGACTTGATGCTGTTGGAGAACCAGATCCCATTGTTCATCATGGTAACACTATTTGACCAATGTACAATCCCTTTCACAGGTGCACATCAAAGCCTTCTTAATCTTAACACTACTCAAAGTTAAACTACCAAGACAGCAGCATCCAGGGGCAGATCAACTGCACCATCTGCTTCCCATGCACCACTAATGTCTAGATCCAAGTCGCATCCCACCGTTTTCTCTTGTATCCCTTCAACAACCCAATTCACTCAATCATGTTCATGTTTTTTTTGGCCTGTTCCACCTATTCATGATCCAGAACTGGCATCGGCAATGCGGCCCCAATGAGGAACCAAAGGTGTCAAGGATAATCCATTGTGCAACTGAGCTTCCCAGGAGTCAACTTTAAGAAGAATCAAGTGGTGGGTTCCTTCGGTATTTCTTTACATAGGGGAAGTTGAAAATCCCATTCTTGCGGGTCAAGAATCAACCAGTTAAGCAATGCAGTTTTCATGGATAAATATCATGACACCGAGGGCTATGATTGTGCAGTAATAGTGTTACCAGGATGAAGAATGGAATCTGATTTTTCCAACAGCATCAAGTCCCTTCACAAATGGAAGAAACCCCACGTCGTCCCCGCCAACTGGACCACCTAGCGTTTCTATGAAACCTTGTTAATCAAGTATTCGATGATGGAGCAGCCACCGAAGACAAGCACTCTCACAAACTCGTCCACATCTATGATGACCTCCTCCGCACAGTTGCTGGCCCTGTTCTCTTCACCGCGATTGAGCTACTTTAGATACCTTAACTTGATCTGCTCCATAGGAGCAAGGTCTTGTTGCCGCAGAGGGGGGTGATGGAGACGAGCTTGGTTTCGTAAGCCTCAACTAATTGCTCCCTAAGGGAGGGGCGAACCCCCCAGATCCATGGCCATCCGGCACCTCCAGCTATCTCTTTCAAGATCTCAAGCTGCCAAGCGATCAGGAACTGCATCCTCGGGAGACACAGACGGGCCGTCTGGGCTGCTACTGTTCTCCTCCAGGACGATCTCCCCAGATCGTTGCTCCCCAACGCTACCCGCTGGGTCATCTCAATCTCAGCAGCTCTGCCAAGGCCTCCTCACGTCCAGGAAGAAATCGTCGCCTTGCTGAGACCCACGGCCAGCCGGTTCATCCCCGGCGCTAGTGGGTTTGCCATTCCGAGCGCCGCAGAGGCCATGCTACTCTCTGGCCTGCGCCCATCCGCCGGTGAAGCCCTTCGCCTGGCGGTTGCTCTGCTTCCGCGGCGGGGGACTACGTTGCCTCCACACCGTGGCGGCCGTGCCCTGCGATATGTGGGGACGAGTAGGTTGTCAGGATGTGTCGCCCTAACCGAGTTTTGGGTTCACTATTTAAAGGAACAAGCTAGGTGCATTTATTTTCCTACAAATTTAATTTGAAATCAAAATATCACATTAATAATTATCCTTTAGAAGTTTTTTAAAAATACATAGAATCTAATTTTAGTTAATGTATTACGTGATAACTAAATTTATTAATACGATTATTTCATAAGAAAATTTCACATTCTTTCATTAATTTGGCTATCACAAAAAATAATGATAAAAATATATAAGACTTTTAATGATTTTTTACTTTTTAGTTGTTATAATCAAACTATTTTTTCATCCCTCAAATATAACTATTATTTTTAAGGTTATTAAAATCTTCTAACTCTTGCGTATTTGATAAATACCTAAAATATATTGGAGCATATTATATCTAAAAGTAATAGTAAAAATTGAATATCTAAAATATCTTGATTTGTTTGATTTGATAGAAATCTCATTGGCTCCCACTCACACTCCCATCCCCTTCTTCCTAGAAACCGATAGCTCCGCCAGTGGGCAAGCGTCGCATGGCTCCTCTAATGGGCGACGGGGCCTCCTCCATGAGTGTTGTCAAGTCCATGAAGAGGGCGTGCATCGGTGCCATCGCTCTAGGTTGCTACTTCATGCCCAGCCCGTCCAAGGTGGATCTCTCTGAGTTTGTCACAGCCTGGAAAGGCGGCGGGGTGGTGATCCCCATCGTGAGTTCTTTCGTCAACGTACAGGCGGGTGCAATTTTTTGTGGCTCACATCTCCCTTTTCTGGATGGTGCCTCAAAGTTTGTTCCTCTGGGGAGTGAAGCCAAATGGGTTGCTGCTCGTCACTTGAGGAATTAGTCGACTAAATAGACAAAATCAGTCGAACAATTTTCCTGCAATTTAGAACTTGAAACCAAATCAATATAAGTCCATTCCATTAAAAGTCTCACTTACCTTATGGCCTTGTACACATTTTGGTCCTCCCAAAGGCCTCCTTTTTTTTTTTAATCAAAAGCGGTCCTCAGGCTCTCAACCAGGAGAGTGTACCCTCCCCCAAAGAGGGAGAATGTTTCCACTCCACTAGTGAGAAAACTTGGGCCAAAAATATTAAGGAGAGAAACAGTACAAAGAAACATGGGCATCCCCAGCTAAATCAACCTAACATGCATAAGACCAGAATCAATCACCATTGGCCCTTTACAAGGATGAGGAAGGTTATCAGCCCTCTAATAACATTATTCTGCCTAGAAGAGATTGCAAAGTTTGCAAGAGAATCTGCCACTTGATTTGTTTCTCTGTAAATATGGGCTAGCGAAATGCCATTTTTGCATGAGAACCCTTCTGCTTCTCTCCACCATCTGAAAGAACGCCAAGACACAACTTTATCTCCCTGATGGAATTAGTAATAACTTGGGAGTCAGAGTAGACAATAGAAACCCGATAACCAAGAGCAGATGCAAAGCGTAGGCCATCACTAAGCGCTCTAGTTTCTGCTAACATGCGGGTGCCTACACCATAGAAATGTGCGAAAGCCAAATGCACATACCCTGAGAATCCCGAATACACCTCCACCACCACAATCTCCTGGATTTCTTTGCATGCGCCATCAACATTAAGACAAAATTATGTAAAGTGGAATCCATCTAACCAGCTTCAACTTTTTGGAAGAGCACTGTGGAGCGAAACCAAAGCTGTGAAGGGCCTGCATTTCAGAAGGAGAAAGAGCGCCTTTAAAATTCATTTTAGAAAGAGAATGGGCAATATTATACTTGACGTTGCTGATAATGGCCCCAACAGAAACAGTGTTATCACAAATCTTTTTGCACATCTCCATTTCCAAATCTCCCATATCATGAGGATAAGACCATAAAGAGAAGCAAAGCCATAAGGAGAGCGGATGTTATTATGTTGGACAAAATTCCACAGGCAGACTGTGACATGAGAGTGCATGTTGATTTTGAGTGATATTAAAGGTTGAAACCATCGCCACAAAGTGACAGCACAGTCACTACGAAGAAAAAGATGATCTAAAGTTTCTGAACAACAAGAATAGCAGGAGACCATGGGAATGCCAATGTCAGCGATACGGCCATCCACTGGAACAGCACGGTTCAGACCTTCCAAGAGAATAAAGATGCCTTGCGATAGAAAGATTTGTGCCAAATCTTGGAAAGAGCCGCTCTGTAAACACCAGTGGGACGGGTCAGGTTGTAAGCTGAACGAGTAGTAAAGGAACCATTAGGAGAGGCAGCCCACATACACCTATCAGCTTCTTTAGACAGTACCACGCCATCCATGACAGCCTAAGGATAATGGATCGAAGGCGATGGGTAATCAAGAATAAACCTCACTCAGAGAGGCACATTGTCTTCTATCCTCATCAGAGATCATAATAGTATCACAAAGAGAACTATCACCAACCCAGATATCATGAAGAATGTCAATACTCCTTCCATTGCCATGGCACCCATCTAGTGTTATCAATGAGGATCTTCTCAGCTTCCATGAACACAGCTTTGGACATCCCAGGGATAAAGGACCTCTTCGAAGGATGATAGCGCTTCTTGCATAATTGCCCATAAAGAGGAGCCCTGTCTTATTCCAGAGCTGCTTAACGCTAAAGAGAGCTGCACATGACACAAGCTACGAACGCCCAGGCCGCCCTCCGTGATGGGCCGCTGAATGGAGGACCAAGCCACCCAATGCCGACGAAGAAACCCATCAGAACCATCCCCAAAAAAGCAGCTGAAACTTTCTCAAAGTAATAATGATGGATTTGTTGGCCCTTTTGGAACGGCAGCAAGCTAACCTAGAGGGGGTGAATAGGTTTTCTGAAATCTGAAACAGAACTTAAACACAGAAAATTATCACTTGAAAGTTTGGTTAGTTGAGTGTGATAGAGAGTAGCAGTGCGGAAGCAAATAAACAATCACACAAAGGACACAAGGAATTTATCCAGGTTCGGCCCTTCCACATGGAAGTCCTACGTCCAGTCCCCAAGCAAACTCTTGGGATTTCACTAACTAAGAGTACAGTCCCCCTCACGGACAATACAACACCCATCACCCCAGCTGGTCTTCTTCTCTTTCCCGGGCAAGAAGGCAGCCCACTTCTTTTACAGGTCAAGAAGCCAACCTCCTGGTACAAACCCCAGTGCGGTTCTGCTAGACACAAACCGTAGCTAGGTTCTACACTGTATACAGTCATATAGCTAGATAAAAGTCTTTCTTATAAAAGAAAGAACAAAGATGAGAGTTGAAAAAATGAAAAGCCAACTAAATGAACTCTCGCGAAAAGACTCTCTCCCAGAATACAAAGATGCACACAGAGAGAGTGAAGAGAGGAGAAGGAGCTTGAATGCTTGAGTGCTTCAGTTGCTTGAACACTTCTCTTGGCTCGGGCTCTTTCTCTCTTTTTTTGAGTGTATGTGGAGTTGAGCTTCCTCACAGGATGTACACTGCTACAAAGATCTTTAGGAAAGCTCTACTTCTTCTTCAACCTTGCTTCATCTTTAATAAGAGAGGCTTTGAATAGATCCGTTGAAGAGATCCGTTGGAACTCTTCTAGTCGTTGCTGATCTTTCTATTCTTTTTCTTCTTCAGACTGACAGCCACTTGGTGGTCTTTGAGGTCTGTAAACATAGAAGAAAGAGTTTAGATAAAAGAGTGTTTCTGTCAAAAAGGTTCTTACCTCTAATTTCCTGTTGTCTCCCATAAGCGGTAAGTAAGCCCCTTTGTCTAACAGGAGAGAACAGATCTAGAGAGATAAAAAAGATCTTCTGTCAGAAACATATTTGACTTTTCATTAGGCGCCAAAACATTTGAAATATAAAGGAAATCGATGTTTAAGAAAGAGCAAGTCGTTGTTTGCCTTATCGGAATGTTACAACGATCAAATCGTTGTTTAACTTATCAAATCGATACAACAACCAAATTGTTGTTTCACTTAACAAATCGATATGGCTATCAAATCGTTGTTAGTGAAAGCAATCATTGTTTGACCGGATCGTTATACAGATATAAGAAAATCATTATAAACAATCGTTGTTTGCTTTATCGAATCGTTACATTGACCAAGTCGCTATTGTGACTTATTGAATTGTTATGATGATCGAATCGTTATAGAGACCAAATCGATGTTACACTTATGAAATCGTTGTGAGACCAAATCATTGTTTTCACTTAACAAATCGTTGTGAGAGCAAATCGATGTTTTCACTTATCAAATCGTTGTGAGAGCAAATCGTTGTTCTCACTTAACGAATCGTTGTGAGAGCAAATCGTTGTTCTCACTTAACAAATCGATGCAGTGATCAAATCGTTGTTTTCTCTTATCGAATCATTGTGAGAGCAAGTCGTTGTTCTCACTTAACAAATCGATGCAGCGATCAAATCATTGTTTTCTCTTATCGAATCGTTATAAGAGTCAAATCGTTGTTTTCACTTATAAAATTGATATGAGTCCGAAATCGTTATGCTTACTTATCGAATCGTTGTAAGATGAAATCGATGTGGCAGTGTGAACAGAAATCGATGTATATTGAATAGACATCGATTTATCTTTTCAGTGCAAAACACACCAGCGATAGTACAATAAATTATATCTATTAGGAAAATATGATATTAAATATATTTAATAATATTTAATAATCATAAATTTTGTTATCACCAAAATATAAAGGGTAAAATATAGAGAGGTTCAACAATCTCCCCTTTTTGGTGATGACAAAATTATGAGAATTTCTGACAAAAATACTTAAAGTATAGAAAATACAGAAAATTCATAGATAAAGAATACTCTCCCCCTTTTTGTCACTAACCAAAAAGGAAGGATCTTACCATGCATTCTCTCCCATTTGAGAAAATTTATTACCATTTAGGGGTTCAACAATGATAGACGTTAAAGAATAACTCCCCCTTAGTGTATGCTCCCCCTGAGCATAAGGCTCCTCCTGATAAAGAGGGTCCTCTTTAGGATTTTTCATTGTTAGTAGTAATATAAAATTCAATATTTGTGACTACTCCCTCTTCAGATAAAAGTTGGATGAAGAGTTGGCAGTCACCTTACCTTAAGCATCCTAGATGCTCCAAGGCTATCATGCAAACAACTTATTCAGTAGTAGGTACCCAAATCCTTTTGGGTCCTTGATGGTTAGATGCATAAAAATATTTTCGGGATCCATACTAGGTGCCTAGTTGTGCAGGTGTTTATAGTGTGCCTTAATTTATTGCAATGAGAGCAACAATAAATATGATTTGATTTGCAGTTCTTATTTTCTTTGCATGTCTATTTAGAACACAATTTTTTGAAACCTTTTTCTTGATAAAGCTTGTTTATTTCATGTGCCTTTTTCTGAGACATTTTGGTTTCTCTTACAAATTTTGGTAAAATATATTTTCCGAATTATGGCTTGTTTTCTTTTTCGGAGGTATGTATCAAGCCCTTGTTTATTGCTTTCAGATTTTGATCCTTTTAAGCATAGAGCTAAAGATGTTTTCCTTGAGTTAATTTTCTAACTGATTCTTTTAAATAGAATTCTCTTCAGTTAGAGTTCTTAACTTTTCTTCTAACTTAGTTTTTCGTTGTTCTTATTTTTTAAATCTTCATTCAAAAGATAATTATTATTTTACTTTCCTTTAATTATTTTCTAATTGTTCAATTCTGATTTAAGATCAGAATTGGTGTTATCTAAGCAAGTAGTATTATTTTTTAAAATTTTTAATTCTTTTAGAACACCTTTATGTTTTTCATAAAGTTCATTAAAGACTTCTTCTAAGTCTTCTGATTCTGACCCTGAATCATCTAAAAAATGAAAAGATGAGTTAGAACATACCTCGTTTAATCCTACCATAAGGGCGAGACTTGCCTGCTCCTTTTCGGATTCTGAGCTTGATGATTCTGAAGTTGTGGCCTCTTCATTTTCCCAAGCAGCCGCCATAGCTTTTCTTTTGAATTTCTTGTGTTATTCTTGGACTTTTCGGTTTGACCAGTCTTCTTGAGTCTTGGACAATCTGGTCTTAGATGTCCAGGTTTTCTGCATTCATAGCAGACGAGTTCTTCTCCTTTTTCTCTTCTTTGAATCCTCTTGATCCATTTATCTTTTTCTTTAAAATCTTTTGAAGCTTAGACAGTACATCATCTACGTCACTATTTCAGAATATGATTTTTAGAACTAGAAGAAGAAGAAGTGGAAGGAGCAGCTACAACTTTAAGAGCATTAATTTTTCTTGGATGAGCTTCCAGATAATCGCTCCATTTAATTTCATGTGCCATGAGGGAACCAATTAGCTTATCAATAGAAAATTTGGTTAGATCATGGGCTTCTTCAATAGCAGTGACCTTAGGGGTCCATGAAAGAGTTAAAGATCTAAGTATCTTTCTGACATTTTCTTCATCAGAAAGATTTTACCAAGGGAGCTCAGACCTACTACTATGCTTGAAAATCTATTATACATTTGAGTAATATTTTCCTTAGGAAGCATTTTAAACTGCTCATATTGTGAGACAGGAATGTCTATCTTAGTTGTTTCACTTTATCTATTCCTTCATAAGTTATCTGCAGTTTATCGCAGATTTACATGTAGATACTCTACTGAATTCTCTTTTAGATAAGGCGCAACATAGATAATTCTTAGCCTTAAAGTTTAAAGATAATTTAATTTTATCTGTTGCTGTAACAGCAGTAGTACCTTCAGTAGGAATAATAACATAATCACTACTCTACATTACCTGCCACAGATCAAAGTCTGTGCCTCGAATGAAGCATTCATCCTCATCTTCCATATTGGTAATCCTCTCCATCGAAGAATGGAGGTCTGGTGACTGATTGTCCTTCATCAAATCCTTGAGCTGCCATGGATCTTTGCTCTAAGATCATTGGATCTTCTTTGAATGTTTAGAGACCCACTCTGATACCACTTGTTGACCCTTTTGGAATGGCAGCAAGCTAACCTAGAGGGGGGGTGAATAGGTTTTCTGAAATCTGAAACAGAAACTTAAACACAGAAAATTATCACTTGAAAGTTTGGTTAGTTGAGTGTGATAGAGAGTAGCAGTGCGAAGCAAATAAACAATCACACAAAGGACACAAGAAATTTATCCTGGTTTGGCCCTTCCCACTGGAAGTCCTACGTCCAGTCCCCAAGCAAACGCTTGGGATTTCACTAACCAAGGGTACAGTCCCCCTCACGGACAATACAACACCCAGCACCCCAGCTGGTCTCTTCTCTTTCCTGGGCAAGAAGGTAGCCCACTTCTTTTACAGGTCAAGAAGCCAACCTCCTGGTACAAACCCTAGTGCGGTTTTGCTAGACACAAACCCCTAGCTAGTTCTACACTGTATACAGTCCTACAGCTGGACAAAAGTCTTTCTTATAAAAGAAGAACAAAGCTGAGAGTTGGAACAAATGAAAAACCAACTAAATGAACTCTCAGCGAAAAGACTCTCTCCCCAGATTACAAAGATGCACATAGAGAGAGTGAAGATAGGAGAAGGAGCTTGAATGCTTGAGTGCTTTAGTGCTTGAACAATTCTCTTGGCTCGGGCTCTTTTCTCTTTCTTTGAGTGTATGTGGAGTTGAGGTTCCCCACAGGATGTACACTCCTACAAAGATCTTCAGGAAAGCTCTACTTCTTCTTCAGCCTTGCTTCATCTTTAATAAGTGAGGCTTTGAATAGATCCGTTGGAACTCTTCTATTCGTTGTTGATCTTTCTATTCTTTTCTTCTTCAAATGACAGCCACTTGGTGGTCTTCGAGGTCTGTAATCATAGAAGAAAGAGTTTAGATAAAGAGTGTTTTTGTCAAAAAAGTTCTTATCTTTATATTTCCTATTGTCTCCCGGAAGTGGTAAGAAGCCCCCTTTGTCTGACAGGAGAGAACAGATCTAGAGAGATAAAAAAGATCTTTTGTCAAAAACATATTTGACTTTTCATTAGGTGCCAAAACATTTGAAATATAAAGGAAATCGATGTTTAAGAAAGAGCAAGTCGTTGTTTGCCTTATCGGAATGTTACAACGATCAAATCGTTGTTTAACATATCAAATCGATACAACAACCAAATTGTTGTTTCACTTAACAAATCGATATGGCTCAAATCGTTGTTTAGTGAAAGCAAGTCGTTGTTTGACTTGATTGTTATACAGATATAAGTAAATCGTTTATAAACAAAACTGTTGTTTGCTTTATCGAATCGTTACATTGACCAAGTCGCTATTGTGATTTATCGAATTGTTACGATGATCGAATCGTTATAGAGACAAAATCGATGTGACACTTATGAAATCGTGTGAGACCAAATCGTTGTTCTCACTTAACAAATCGTTGTGAGAGCAAATCGATGTTCTCACTTAACGAATCGTTGTGAGAGCAAATCGTTGTTCTCACTTAACAAATTGATGCAGCGATCAAATCGTTATTCTCTTATCGAATCGTGTGAGAGACAAATCGTTGTTCTCACTTAACAAATCGATGCAGCGATCAAATCGTTGTTTTCTCTTATCAAATCGTTATAAGAGTCAAATCATTATTTTCACTTATGAAATCGATATGAGTCCAAAATCGTTATGCTTACTTATTGAATCGTTGTAAGATGAAATCGATGTGGCACTATGAACAGAAATCGATGTATAGAATAGACATCGATTTATCTTTTCAGTGCAAAACACACAGCGATAGTACAATAAATTATATATATTAGGAAAACATGATATTAAATATATTTAATAATATTTAATAATCATAAATTTGTTATCACCAAATATAAGGGTAAAATATAGAGAGGTTCAACAGGATTTCGAGATATAAGATGCCGCTGCTAGATAAACAGAAACATAAGAGATAACAGAGTTAAGCAACGTGACCCTGCCCGCTTGAGAAAGCAATTTGGATTTCCAAATATTTTTTTACCATTTACTTTATCCACCAGAAATTTAAAATCAGCAGTAAGAAGTCTCCCTGATTTAAGAGGCACCCCTAGGTAAGAAAGACACCCGCTTTGCCTCCTAAACCAGTAGCGTGTTGAATTCTGGATATGGTGGAAGCAGATGCCTTGTGAGAAATAAGAAGCAGCTCTTGGCAAGGTTTATATGCTGACCAGAAGATGTGGCGTAAGCTTGTAGGAACTCCATCAAACGATTAATATTTCTGATGCTACCATTCAAGAAAACCAGTGTATCATCGGCATATAGAAGATGGGTAGAGGGAAGGACTGCCCCTGGGACCAGCATAAGGACAAAGGAGGCCTGTAGTAACCATATTCTTGATACCTCTGCTGAGGGCTTCTTCCATGATAATAAACAATTAAGCTGGGGCAATAGGATCACCTTGATGTAAACCCTGGTGGATTTAAAATAGCCAGCAAGGGAGTCATTAAAAAGAACTGAGAACCAACAGTTAGACAACATCATACCAATAAGAGATATAAATCTGGAAGAGAAAACAAACTTCTAAGAACCGAAAAAAGAAAATCCCATTCTAGACTATCATACGCCTTTCTAATATCCAATTTGAAGATGACATTATTGCCTCTAACTTTACGGGCAATATCCTTGACCATCTGCCTAGCCATAGAAACATTGTCTAGAATATATCTTCCCCTAACAAAGGCCCCCTGCTCTTCGGATATAATCATAGGCAGAATACTAGTAAGTCTGTCACTAAGGATTTTAGAAACGATCTTATTACAAAAGTTACAGAGACTGACAGGTCTGAACTCATTGCATAGGATGAGTCTTCTTCGGAATAAGAGCAACAAGAGTGGAGGTGATACCTTTGACAAAAGAGAACCCTTGGAAAAAGCCCTTAACTGCAGCATACACATCGCCTCCCACTATATCCCAGCAAGCTGTAAAGAAAGAGCCTGTGAAGCCATCAGGACCTGGGAGCGCTAGCACCATAAGGTTCCACACAATCGCTTAACTTCCTCCATATCAAGAATAGCACACAAGGTCTTGTTTGATCAGCAGAAATCATATCCGGGATAACACTAAGAATATTATCATGGATTTGGTGATTCGTAGTTTGAAGGAAGGTCTCAAAGAAGGAAGCGCCTCCTTAGCAAGAACCTCCTGATTATCACACCACTGAGCATTCACCTGAAGCCTAGCTATGTGATCTCTTCTGTTACCATGCCACAACATGATAAAAAGCAAAAATTTTATCACCATCATCCAACCAATTAATACGAGCTTTTTGAGCCCAAAAAACCTCAACACATTGCATAGCTTCCTCAGCTTGGCATTGGCGCCCCCAACTCAGATCTATTCTCAGGCGTAGGATTCCTATCAAACTCCTGTTGCCTAATCTTCACCTCATTCTCCTGCAGGGACAAGTTTTCATGAATGTTACCGAAGGTATTTTATTCTAAGAACGTAGGTTCCTCTAACAACCTTAAGCTTGAGATGAAGATAGCCAAGGATAATGTGCCCAAAGTTAACAGAATTCCATCCACTTTCTACCGTGTTCAAAAAAGTCTCATGAGTAACCACACGATTGAAAAATAAATCTGGTCGGGCCCCTAGAAGAGAGAACACAGGAGGCCAACAGAGGGGCATTATCTGAGGGCCCTCTAATCAGATGGGAAATCTGAAAACCAGGAAATGCAACTTCCCCTGATATTGATGAGAAACCTGTCTAATCTTGATTTTACAGTAGCTAGACCAGTTCTATTGTTAGACCAGGTGAAATGGGATCCACTATAACCAGCATCAAGAAGGGAGGAGGCCAATGAAGCATTGAAATCAACCATCGCCTGAAGCCTGGGAGGGTTACCACCCTTCTTCTCAGATGGAGCCGAAACACAGTTGAAGTCCCCTCCTACTAACCAAGGAACAGAAATCACTAGACATATTGATAATCTCATCATAAAATTATTCCTTCTACTGAAGCTACAAGAGCCATACACCATAGTGATAAAGTATTGAGTGGTATTATTCATCTGAATAGCAAGGGTAATTTGTTGATCCGAAGAGCTTACAACCGAATGGTATTATTATGCCAGCATACCCATATAGTGGAGTTGTCCCCATTATTACCAGCAAACTTATCCATCTTAAGGTAGGTACACACCTTCTTGGCGTGAAGCAAAGGAACCAGTGGGTCAGCTATAGTAACAATATCAACTTGGTATTTTTTAATAAGTCTACGAAGGGAACGCTTGGAGGCGGTGTTATATATGCCCTTGATATTCCAATATAATATTGGGCTAATCATGAGGACAAATAACCATTAGAACACCCCACCGCCTTGGCCTTTGATCTCGTACATATTCCACTTTCCTTGTGAGACATACCTTCTTTGGAAACTTTAAAACTTGGCATAAAAATATTTTCTTTTGAGGCAAGCTCAGAAACCCTTCGTAATTCAACTCCAGGATGTTTGTCTTCGGAAAGCACAGTCTGGGAAGGGGAATTTTTACACGTACCTTCTTCCTCGGCTGGAGCTATCATCGGAGACTCCATAGCAGCTCCACCGTCGACCACCATGGATTGGTCGTTAGGTATTATGACTAAGGGGGCCACACCATGCACGCCATGCATCGTGTTTTCCCCATGCAGACTACTCGACGTAGCAGTAGCAGAATCATGAGCAGACTGAACCCGCTGAAACTCACAAGGAGAAGTCGATGTAGACTGATCTAGAAGGCCAGGGAGAAACAGACTTCCTTGAAAACCCCGTCACCAGCCTCTTCTTCCTGAGAGGGATGTATAACCGAAGAAACAGGAACCTATGAAAACTGATTGAATAGCCAGAACATGTGTATCCTCTGAGGATCCCAAAGTGACATGAATGCCATTAAGAGAAGGATCTCCACCTTCTGTCAAATCCGGATTTTCAAACTACCCTGAAGAGGAACGAAACTGTTCCCCTTACAAACATCTGCTGGGAATGCAATATCACTTAATGACGCCAGGTTTTCTTGGCCATGTTGTTCTTCTCTTGATTATTGTTTCCCTGTGTAGGAGGCCTGACCTCTTGGCTTTCATCTTTTGTTCTTCCTCACGCATTCAGACTCCACATGGCCGATCTTGTGACACAAACCACAACTGCGGAATTCAGTAATAATTGATCTTTTTCCAGAATCCATCAGAACCACAGTCGATCCAGATCCTGTCTGGTCTAGCCTTGAGGATATCCAACTCAACACAAACAAAAGCTTCACTGTTTGAGTAAGAGCCAATGTTGGTTCATATATTCTCATCACTTGGCCCCACATTGCCAGCAATTGACCTGAGAAAATCTTCATAGTAAAAGTGAACTGGAAGCATGGGGAGACCAATCCATATAGGTATAACTATGGGATCTATAGAGAAATCAAAGTGGGCATCCCATTTGAAAAACCTGTACAGTAGACCTTTGATATACAAAACTTCTTCTCAAAAAAACTGTTAAATAGTCTTCCTCAGCATCAAAACGGATAAGCAAGTGTCTGTTATTCAACACGCTGATGATGAACTCTCCCTTAAGTTGCAACCCTTGTGAGAGAGAAGACTGATCTCTGGGATGGAAGACCGGCCATAAGCACATCTGACTATAACAGCTAGCTTTAGGGTATTGATGGACAAGCTTACCTTTTCCTTGGAGAAAAATACCGCAGGCTCCCCGGCATCAGTAAAACTTGGAGGTTTTACTCCAATAAGAATTGGCGAAGGAGGTTTAGATGCAGCAATGATTTGGGCATAAGACCGCCTCCTACCAAGGACCCATCATCAGTCTTGGCCAATGCAGGAGTCGCCATGGAGAAGAAGGACCAGAGCCAAAAGCGCCGCCAGCCACCAGGGCTGGCGGCCCAAGCAGTACCGGCGAGAAGACACAAGATCCCCCAGAGCTTCTCTCTCTAGGATCTAGAGAGAAATACTTGATTAGTACAGAGATATCATTACATCCACTCATAATTATTTTGAGTTTTTTCCACAATTCAAGACATTCTAGATCAAAACATGCATTCCTCAAGTAACAAGCACAAGCCTCACATGGAGATAACAATCTTCCATTTTTTGATGATGACAAAACATATGAACAATAAAATACAAGTGAGGTAACCATTAGTCCAAAATAGCAAACACACATATTATTATATATATATATATATATATATATATATATAAACTAGAAAATTGGAAACTTACAATGTCAGCTTGATGCAAAGCACTTACCTAGACTCAACTAGACTGACCTAGACTCATACTAACCTTACACAACCTACATGCATCACAATCATACCAGCACATATAATAAAATAAAAAGCACACTCAACATATTACTAGTTCATAGATACTTCTACCCCTTTGTCATAGAAAAAAGGAGGAAGTGGGATACTAACGAGCCGAGAGCACAAGACATATTCACCCAAAAGATTTCACTATAGAGGAGGATGGTCTGGAGGTGGTCAGAAGTAGCTGTGAATTTCCCTCCATATTTGGGCCTGGGTGTCCATGTCGCTTGAGAGACTCATCCTGAAGTCAACCATCTCTGAGTGAGAGAGTGCAGAGCATCGCCCACTTGGTGAACTTCCCTCTGAGTCCACCTTTGGTAGACATTGCCCCTGAGATTCTCTCATGCTCTCGTAGGAGGTAGAGACTCCTCTGAAACCTGCAGTAGTAGCCTTCACCTTCAAGCTCTTGAGGTGGTATATTGCTCCATGGGAGCAGCTCCCTCTTGTGCTTGATCCTGTTTTCTCCTCGTCATTATCCTCTTCACTTTCTTCTTCATCTTCATTACAAGCTATTTATGAAACTTACCATCCACGATGCTATAACCATGAATCTCATAGTATTCGCCCTATTGTAACAAGCATTGGAGAAATTTCAACTGCCCTCACATATGTCAAATGAATACCGACATGTTGAAAAACTGCACTCAAATATGCTACATGTGGCAATGAGCGATGGTGTTGTTGTCTCACCACTCTTATAGCATTCATCATCAAATTTGGCAGAGAAAGTGGCACATTATGAAACAAATAGTGGAATATAGCTTTATGCACATTGGTAACCTCATCCCAACTTCTAGCCTTCGGAAATAAAATAGTCGTGATAATGTGATGAATGATGCGCTGAGGTGGCAGGAAATCATTTGCATTTAGGAGCATCCTCTGATCAACATGAAAACTTGGATCTTTATTAGTCATGATGAACATGACATCGACATTGTCAAAAGGAACTTGGTCTACAAGTGACCTTCCCGCTGAGTATTAGGGCCTTGCTAAATAATGAATCATTGACCCTAATTACTTTGCCATTGACTGACATGTACAAGTGCTTGTTGTTGATGTACAAAGGGCAATAAAATGGTTACACAAGATCTGGATAATAAACACGATATCTTGACAAAAAGTTCACCCAACCTTGTGTCTCAAACATCGTCTTGAGTATGGATTCTATTGTATCCAAACTATCAAAATCCACCCAACAAGGTAAAACAATGCTCCTGCACTGCGGATTGAGGATCTCACTAGATCCAACAGGTACCTCCTATGCGAGAGCTTTCTCCAGTCTCTCGAGTTGCCTATTGGCTAAAACTGCAACCATGGGTTCTCAGAGCCATCAACCCACATGGAAAGGTGATGGAGATGGGATGAAGTTGGGACACTGCCTGAGCCTAACACTGAGACACCTCACCCTCTAAGATTAAGGCTGCAAGAGGTGACGTACAATGCACATGCCGACGAAGATGAGTTGAAGACATGTCAAAAAGGTGGATCATCTAGTGCTCTTCTAGGGCTTGAACTCTTGAGGAAGCAAAGAGAGTTCTAGGGCAACAAGGGGCTTGGGGCGACTTAAAGGAGGTAAAATGGAGTGTGGGATTGTCCCACAAGAAGCCCCAAGATATATAAATCGGTTTGGGTCAAACCTCCCATAAGGTTGGTCTTGACGGAAATGGTCTGATTCGACACTCGACCAGAATCAATCGTCTGATTTTGATGAATCGGTCGACCAATTCCCTAAAATTTAGAGAATCAGTCGATCGATTCAAATGCGGCTCAATCTTAAGGATTCAACCACCAACAACCCAGATGTGGCTGTGGTTGGGATCCTATAAGCTCAACCAGGGGATAGAAGACACCAAAGAAATTTTAGAGAGATTCCTTGAAGGATCCACCAAGCGTGACCTCTAGATAAACTCCCCCTTAGAAAAGCAAACATGGCCAAATTTATCAAGGCTCTGGATTTATTTATTTAACAAGGAATTAGAGTAGTCTTAATATACATAATGTACAAGCACACACAAGGTAGATCAATAAACACACAAATAAACACACAAAAATCAATCAAGCTTCTTTGGACTTGGCTACATGACCTCACATGCACTCTCCCGCTTGCTATAATGCATTCTTAAATGTTGCATATCTCGAGCTCTCTCCTCAAAGTGTTGAAACTATCTTCACTTAGAGGCTTGGTAAATATGTCTGCAAGTTGGCATTGGGTTTTAATGAATTTGAACTCAAAGCTACCTTCCCCATGTGGTCTCTCAAGAAATGATGTCAAACTTCTATATGTTTGGTTCTGGAATGTTGGACTGGGTTCTTAGACAAATTTATTACACTTGTATTATCACATAAAATAGGAACACAATCCAAATGAACATTATAGTCTAATAATTGATGTTTGATCCATAACACTTGGATCCCACAACTACTAGCGGCCATATATTCGGCCTCAACAGTAGAGAGTGCCATTGAATTTTGCTTCTTGGAGCCCAAGAAGTTAGGCAACCTCCGAGAATTGGCACATCCCACTAGTATTTTTCCTATCAATTTTATATCTAGTGTAATTCACATCGGTATAGGCAATTAAATCATAATTGCAGCCGATGGGATACTACAAGCCCATGTCTTTAGTGCCCAAAATATATTGGAAAATACATTTAATAGCAAGAAAATGTGATTCCTTAGGGCTTGCTTGAAACTAGGCACAAAGATAAATGCTAAATTGATGACCTACTAGCAATGAAGTATAGCAAGGAACCAATCATGCCTCTATATAAGGTGGGGTTTATAGTTTACCATGTTTGTCGCTATCCATTTTAATTGATGTAGACATTGGAGGCTCCATAGGCTTAGTATTTTTGAACCCGTATTTTTTTAACAACTCAGAGATATGCTTTTATTGACTTATGAAATTACCGTCCTTCAATTGCTTCATCTAAAAACCCAAAAAAAAATTCAATTCACCCATTAGACTCATTTCAAACTCACTTTTCATAAATTCAGAAAATTGCTCACATACACTGAGATTGGTAGATCCGAAAATGATATCATATACATAAATTTGAACTACCAAAATTTCCTTACTTGAGCACTTTGTAAATTTGGACTACCAAAATAACTATACATCTTTTGTAGGCTTTTTTGAGAAGAAAATTGATATGTCATTCATACTAGGCCCATGGAGCTTGCTTCAACCCGTAAAGTGCCTTCTTAAACTTGTAGACATGTTGTGGAAGGTTGAATCTAGAAAACTTGGGGGCTGCTCTACATACACATCCTCTTTAATGTATCTATTTAAGAAATCACTTTTAATGTCCATTGGAATAGCTTGAAATTAATAGAGGATGCAAATGAGAGCAAAATGCGGACTGCTTCAAGATAGGCAACCGGTGCAAAAAAGTCATGAAAAATGATGCCCATCTCTTGGCTATACCTTTGGCAACAAGTCAAGCCTTGTTCCTAACTACCACTTCAGATTCATCCAACTTATTTTTGAACACCCAACATCCAATCATAGAGTGATCCTTAAAATATGGCACAAAAGTCCACACCTCATTCCTATGAAATTGATGGAGCTCCTTGTGCATAGTTGAGATCCACGAGTTATCTTGTAATGCCTCATCCACATTCTTTGGCTTCACTTGAGAAATTAAAGCTATTAAATCTTGATCTAGCACTTGCCTCAATGAAAATCATGTACGTATACCATCTCCATAGTTGTCGAGGATATTTGTGGGTGGATGATCCAACATGAATGTCCACTCCCTAGGTAGATCAGGGTCCTCCACTTCTTGTTCTTGGAGCTCTTCAAGTGCTAAATATTTCTCCCCTTCGCTCTTACTTAACGGTGGCTTAGGTGGTTGAGTGCTTGGAGGGTCATTTCTGCCTGCTTCTTGTTCAATCCCTACATCATCATTATTCACATCTAAAAAAGTTAGTTTGGGACTTGACTCATCAAAGGTGACATGTGGGGTTTCCTTGACAACAAGTTTCCTCTTGTTGAAGACTCTATATGCCTTGAATTTGTGGCATAACCAAGAAAGATCCCCTTGTCACTCTTAACATCAAATTTATCAAGGTTTGATTTACCATTATTAAGGATAAAACATGTGCACCCAAAGATCTGAGAAATGATATATTGGGTTTCTTTCTCTTGAAATTTTCATATGGGATCTATTTGAGGAATGGTCTTACCATGGCACGATTTATGATATGACAGGCAATGTTTATCGCTTCGGCCCAGAAGTATTGTGGTAGACCGTTCTCCCTCAACATTATCCTTGCTATCTCTGCCAAGGTCTGCTTCTTCCTTTCTACCACTCCATTCTACTCTGGTGTCCTTGGAGACGAGAAGTTATATGTGTACCCCTGCTCATTACAGAAATTCTGAACTTTTCATTTTGAAATTCTCCACTGTGATAACTTTGGATGGATTTGATGAAGTACCCTTTATCCTTCTGAATTTTCCTGCACCAAATTTGAAACTCTGTCATGACATCATTTTAATGTATTTGATAAGAATAAGACCTATGTAAAAATTGAATAATCATCCACAATGACAAACCCATAATGCTTCCCCCTAAGCTTGCAGTCCAAGTGGGTCCAAACAAATCAAGGTAAATAAGCTTAAGGGGTCGAGATGTAGAAACAATGTCTTTCCTTTTGAATGAGGCTCTAGTATGTTTTCCTTTAGCACAAGCCTCACAAATTTTATCATTCTGAAATTTTACTTCAAGTAGGCCGATTACAAGGTCTTGTCTAGACAGCTTTGAGATGACCCCAAAATTAGCATGACCCAACCGGCGATGCCATAACCATACATTATCTGAATTATTAGCATTCAAGCACACACCACTACAAAGATGAAGAAAATCTCATGCAAGACTCCTTGGTACCCAAATTTTCTTGGGTCTAGAATTGTTAGTCCATGAATCACAATGTCCTTTCTTACCTAGACCAATTTCAATTATTTGGATTTCTCTTCATGGGGTAAACAACATTAACATGACTGAAAGCACCATAATAAAAAGATTTAACATGCGAAACTTGTGGTCTCAAGGACGTGAAGTGTGTGGGTTTGCGACTAACATTCTTTGGCTTCTTAGTTAAGGAATGTTTCTGCACAAGAAGTTTCTTAACAATTTTCCAGGAGTAGGAATTTTCAAAAAATGATGCAAACGAGGTTTTTGTTTTATATTTAAAAGATTTTTTTTTATTTTTGAGAACATAACCAAGACATTCTCTCTGAAGTTCACATGGATGCTCAATAGTTCATCTAGGTTCTATTTTCCCTTCATTAATCTAGCAATGGAGTCTTTCGATTGTTCAATTCTTTTTCAAGATTCCAAACATTATCTTTCAATTCAACAATTTTCAATTTTTAGTACTTCATTCTCTTTTACAACAACAGGAGCACTCTCAAGAGATAAACATTCCATTTCTTCTTAGTATAGTACAAATTTGCAGACAAGTCATCATTTTTTTTTTTAAAAGAGTTACATTCAGATTTCAACTCAGCACAAGTAGAACAAGGAGCATGAACATATCCCTCAACTTTAGTTTTCAAAGATTTATTCTCAGCCTTCATTTTTTAAAAGTTCTTATATAGGGCATCATATGCAAGTTCCCACTACTCAGAAGTAAAGTGCCCAGAATTGCTTACCTCTTTTGAACCCTCATTGTGCACCATAGGCACAAGCTTCCTTGACTCTATTTAGCTTCATCCGTGGAGTCCTTTCTATTCTCGCCGCTCCACCTAGCTACCATTACCTTTGGCTTCTTGCACTTTCCCTTTTTGATTTCTTAAGAATTTCTGGGCACTCTCCACGCATATGCCCGAGTTTCTTACATTCATAGTAGATCACATCCTTTTCTTTGAAAGGCTCCCCCTTAATCACAACTCCCTTCTTCATGGTATTCTTGTAGCTGTTGGGGGTAGACCATCTTTTCCTCAAGAATTCCTCATTTCCTAGTTAACATGGCCAACTCCTCTTCCTCATCATGCCCATCACTG
>CM024758.1:26274374-26444993 GCA_014218235.1 Colocasia esculenta
ACTCGAACACCTTAACCAAGACCCGCCTCATCAATATAGCATTGGCCTTCTTTGGCCACCCCCAAAGCCTTCTAAGCAGTACTGGCTGTGGGAAAGACTCTTAGAGCTCTAAGTGGTGAGGAGCACTCTGGAGCAAAAGGGGGTGATCCTAAGCTTGTGTATTCTTCCTCTTGTCCCTGCTTCGATATGAGGAAACAGAAATTTGAAGAAAAATCTAAGGTAGTTGATCTCGGGTTCAACATAATATAGTTTAACCCCTCTAATACCTGCTAAGCCTGCTTTGGGTATCCCTACTTTACCAATTTTCTCATGAGAGCTTTACGTTGTTATTGATTTGGTTACAGAAGTTGGGGTCTTTCTTACTCCTTAGATTCCTGCACCCCTATACCATTTGAACCCTCAACTATGGTTCTAAGAATCCCTCCATTTTAAATTACCAACAATTTCCTTGTTAGAAGACTGATTGTTCTCTTCCTTGGACTGATTTCTTCCACTATTCAGTTTCCTGACCAGCTATTATGTCAAAGTTTCACAACTTTTGTTGGTCTTTGGTTTCCCAACCTTCATTATGATCTTAACCATTTGGCTTCTTGTTTATATTCTGATTCTAGTACCTGCAATGTTTGAATAGAGATTTCCTAGAGTTCTTTTGCTCGAGCCTCCAACATCTTCTTCGTTGGAAATCTAGATTGTTTCCATTCCGAAGACCCTCTTCCCCACTATTTCAAATTTCATGATAGTTGTTATCTATCCTTATGTGATTCCGAAGAGTCCTCTAGGAAACATTTCTTTTGCTTTGTTTAGTCTAGATTAGCACACTGTATGGTCTATTCGGTATCCTAAAAGT
The DNA here is from genome assembly GCA_014218235.1 of Colocasia esculenta. NCBI lineage: Eukaryota > Viridiplantae > Streptophyta > Magnoliopsida > Alismatales > Araceae > Colocasia > Colocasia esculenta. The sequence goes on from CM024758.1 coordinate 26,275,222, forward strand.
TTCTAAGCCATGTAAAAGCTTTAATAACTGAAGATTATCCTATTTTCTCTTAATCCCTTGATTTGAACTTCTTATCACCTGATTTGAAACTCTATCTTGGAATCTTGCTTGTTAAGAAAATCTGAACCTTATTGGTCTTATTCTGCTACTTGCTATACAATTTGATTTCTAGTAGTTGCACTACTAGCTGTCCATTGACATTCTTAGAATTGTACCCTTTTTATTCTGAATCATCAATTGCGTATTCTTAAAGCTGTACAAAAGCCTACTATGTGTTACCTTTGAAAATTCTTTTGGCCATAATATGTTCTATTATCTGGCACTATTTGGGACTTCGGTCCCTCTGGCCCATGCCTGTGCAATTAAAGGCCATGTCTAATCCTGGGGAGGACCACTCCGGCGTACTTATTAACCGCGAGAGTATGGACTTGTGGTGGTGACATGATACTGATATGATTTGCAAGATTTGAAAGTGCCTTCATTTGATATGATAGTTTGATCCTTTTTATGTGTTCATTCGAATATTGCCAACCTTGTTATTGTTCATATGATTTGTATATGTATGAAATCTTGAAAATGATCAATCTTGTTATTGTTTCTTGATATGTATATGCACTAAAATTCTTAAAAGATGGCCATTTCTGATAAGTGTACCATGACATGCGTCAACCCTGAACATCCATTGCCATTATTGTTATCAATCCACATTTGGAATCTTTAGAAACTCACTAAGTTGCTACCTGGGGTTGTTACACATTAGGTTTAATGTCATGCTAGTTGCCCCTCTATTACTTCTTGGAATTCTGCTTGTTAAACACATTAATATTTATATTTTGTCTTCATCTTGAGATGTAATCTTGATCAACAACTCTCTTTAATTTTACTTAACATTTTTCAGTAGTGAAGATGAACCCATGGAAATGGACAGGGGCGAGCATGAGTGAATGAGTGTCCCCAATTCTTCTGAAGAATTGAAATATTGTCATTTGATATGTAGTAAAATTCCCATTTAGAGGCTTTTGTGTAGTTAAAATGGGCCCTATGTTTGATGTTGTGAAATGGTAACTATTGTATGAAGTTACATTGTGATCTAATGATAATAGAGTGGAGTTAGATGTCTCTGTCTTTAAATGAGCTCCAATTATCTGTTTAGAATCTCCTGTTGCAATTAATAAGCTTATATGCCGAAAAAAAAAGATCAAGGGTCTGTCGACGGCCGAGCCTTGTCTGCTGACTTGGAAGTGGCAGTCTGTTGACTAGATTGCCTGTGAATCTTTGGGCCCTCTTGGATTCGCCAATTGTCTATAGCATATGCATGCTTGCGTGATCGTCGCGTTCCGAATTTATTCTTCCGTTATTTTAAATAAATTGGGGAGCGTGACAGGCCACGTACGGCAAATTTGATCTATATAAATTTATAATCTATTGACAGCTTATACGCATATGAATAATCTTATATTCGAATTCTTGTAATAGTGTCTCCCCCTCCGTCTCTCGAGTGCAAGTGAGATGGAGCCGGCCGGGCGTGTAGCGAGAGACGTACAAGGTATACTTTTTGATCTTTTACATAGTCGAATTACACCTAACCATACTTTAGTCCAGTGCACCATCACACCCCAACCCCCAGAAGAGAATGACAACTATTTTGTTTGTACAGCGACGAAAAATCAGAAAGTTTTTGTATAGGATTCATAGTATGCAATATTACAAGTGACTTAATTTTTTTTTTTAAAATCCTACTTTTAAACTTGTCTAATGTATGTTTTTCTTCTATCATTTATCACGATCTTCCTCGATGGATATGATCTGACAACAATGAGAGGCTAACGACCGACAACAAAGAGCAAAGAACGTCCATCGACGCTGCAGAGGACCATGCATGCACGCTGGAGTGTGCGAGCGCATGGCAACATGTACAAATAATTTCGTGAGCAGTTCTGGATACCAGGGCTCCGAGTTGATAGCCACCTTGCCATCAACTCAAAGGCTCATGATGTGCATGCACTGGAGACTAGCATTGCGTAGTTAATATGAGTACGTGATTATTGAATAAGGTAGTTGGAATTAGATATGGAGAGGAACTGCTTGGTATATTCACAACACCTTTCTCCTTTCACCCCATTTGGCATTTTCACTTCTAAACTGAAAGACGTAAGTTGAGTTAATACTCTCAAATTCTCGAACACGAACTTATTAATTATATTACAGTTTCTAATCCTTTACGGTACCAAACCTTAAACTGGAGAAAGATTGGCCTAGAGAAGATGGCAGAAAAGGGCGTAATAATAGAGTGAAAGATCAATTTTAGAGTATGGAAAGAGAAAGTGAGAGGGAAGATCTGGAAAGGGGGGGGGGGGGGGGGGGGGGGGGGGTGTCCTCCCGCAATGTTAATTAAGTCCGACAGAGAAAGATGAATTGTCATATCATGATGATGGTGAAGGTAGTGAACGAAAGAACTGGACATGGAGCAACGGACAAGCCAACCGATGGGCTATAAGGAGTGGGCGAGGGAGAACACTACAAGAAATCAACATTTATCACAATTATATATCTGCGGCTGAAATTTAGGGGCAAAAGAGATATAAGGCAGCGGCTATAACAGATCGCCGCCATAAAAAATGTTTATTTCGAAGTTAGTTAAACTCGCTGACAAAATTTAACATACATCAGCCGATAAAATGTACGTGGATAAATGTAGAGTTAAGGCCGCGATTACGTAAAATCGCGGACATATAGTCTTCAGCGGCTTCAGAAACCGCTGATATATATATTATATTCTACGGTCTTGAGAACCGCTGACATACATTAATGTCTGCGGCTAAAGGAAGCCGCTGACAGTATTAGTCAGTCAGCTACAAGGCGCTAACAATATAAAATTTCATTTTATTTATTCATTAAATAAAACAACTTCAATCAAAAATATCTAGAACATATAAATTTTTTAATAATAAATTATTTTAGTTTAGTGATTGATATATACTATGTTTTTATATTTGTAATATTATGTATATTTGTGCTAGATATATATTAACTTGTAATTTCAATATAATATTATGTGTCACTAACTTATCAATATAAATATATAGAAATTTAGTGAACATATATACATATGTGTTTTATATATATTTCTATGTGTTTATCAAACTTACATCTAATATTAGAATTTTAGAACATAGTAATTTTATATCTTTGAAAAAATATACCCATGAAGCGAACTGATCAACTGATCTTATATATATATATATATATATTATATATATATATTATATATATTATATATATATATGTGTTTGTGTGGTGTGTGTGTGTGTGTGTGTGTGTGTGTGTGTGAGAGAGAGAGAGAGAGAGAGAGAGAGAGAATCATGAAATAGTGTGTGAAAATGTATTTGTGATCCATCACGAAATCTTATTGTTCTTTGGATTTTTCATGTTCTCATGTATATGGATGCATATTGCAAATTCAAGTGCCGCCAAGTGCTACTCGAGCGGTGGTAACGAGAGATGAATCGACAATTGCATAGTGCAGACGTGCTAGTCTCGAGTGACAACATGTTCTGCCTCCGAAGTCGAAAGACTTTAAGTCTGTTTGCGCACCGTTTGACTTCGTTAAACAAAAATGAGTATCGGGCCTGGTTTTCAAGTAATTAAGTCAACCTGGGTCCTCAAGCAGGTGGATCTAGGTCTTCAAGTAAGTCGACTTGTCCTCAAGCAAATCGACCTGGGTTTTCAAGTAGGTCACCCTAGGTCTTCAAGTGTATGTCGACCTATCTTCTAGTAGGTAGACATGTGTCTTCAAGTAGGTCGACTTGTCCTCAAGCAGGTCGACCTGGGTCTTCAAGTAGGTTGACCTATCCTCAACCAGTCGACCTAGGTCTTCAAGTAGGTCGACCTATCCTCAAGTAGGTCAACTTGTATCCTCAAGCAGGTCGACCTAGGTTTTCAAGTAGGTCCCATGTCCTCAAGTAGGTCGACCTGTGTCCTCAAGTAGGTCGACCTGTGTCTTCATCCATACTAGTTTAAAATGATGAGTCCACATGGTCAGATTTTAAATATGAATCAAATTCAACCGACTGTTTTTAAAGATGAATCAAATTTAATAGAGTAATTCTAATTTATTTTATAATAACAAGATCTTGATGAGATGTAGTCTCTGATTCAACGATCATATATATATATATATATAATATATATATAATATGTATGTATGTATATAATATACTGATCAAACTTAAATGTAGCGTAAGAATTAAGATCCAAAGATTTGTTTATCCTTTGTTTATAGTGATCGACATAGTTGACTTAGGCATTAGAAGTCAATATCAGTTTTGCTCGTCAATTAAAATTCAGATTTTCTTATACCAGCTGACCTAAGCATTAAAAGCCAATACCAGTTCTTTCTCATTATGATTAAATTTGATCATTTATTGTGCCTTAACTGTTCATTGCCTGAATTAATTCTCGTACGATCCTCTTTTAGTGCCGACACATGCTCTATAGGTGTCCATACACAATTACTTGGTATCATCACAAGATAATACATTAATAGATATAGTAATATTTATAAGGGTAAATTAATTAGGAGTCCATGATTGTAATAGGGAGGACCTTACTGTAACAGAATTGAATTAACGTATACTGTAACATGGGCTAACACTTACTGTAAGAGTTACAACTCTCTCATGAACTAAAAAAAAGTAAATATTTGATAGGGATTCCTAATTAATTAACCATATTTATAATTATAATAAAATATATATTATATGATGCAAGTAGTAATATATTTATTTTTCTGAAGTGCATGTGTTAAAATTAATACATATGGCAGCGGCTATTATCCGCCGCCATAAAATTATATGGCAGCGGCTTGTCATAGCCACTACTAAAGAATAATTGGCAGAGGCTTTGTAGCCGCTGCCATATTTTCCCCTGTCCCGCCATAAGCCCTGCTGCTCTCTCTCTCTCTCTTCCCTCTCCTCACGTGCTCTCTCTCGCTCTCTCGCTCCGCTCTCTCGCTCTCTCTCTTCCCCCTTCCCAATGGCCGGTGACTCCCCGACCTCCGACGGAACCGACGGCCGGTGACCCCCTCCGACAACACCCTCCCCTCCGGCGACAGCCCCCACCCCACCACGGTGAGTCTCTCTCTCCACTTCTGCCCCCACCCCCCCTCCCCTCCCTCCCCTCCGACAGCAGCCCCCACCCCTCCTTCCCCGGCCCCCTCTATAAGGCCCTCGAATTTGTTGCATTATTTGTATTGCATGTGGATACTTCTTGGTGTGTATGTATGTATGCAAATGTCTACGTATACTAGTTAGTATACTATTGCATGCATGTGTATAAAATAGATGTAAATAATGTATGAATGGTACGATGGTACATGTAAGTGATAGTATACATAATGCATGTACATATATAGGTGTAAGTTGTGCATGGGTTCTGCATTTTTGGAGCTCTGGCCGAAGGCTAGCTTGGCGTCAATATCAATGGACGTTTGTGTTGTGTAGGCATCAACCTAGGACGACAACACTAAGTCCAGCGTCCAGCGATGTGGACGTAATTTCTCTGACCTGCATGCGTTGCAGAGCCGGATTTCGGGAGCAAGCTAGCTCACCCATTGGGAGCTGTCTCCAACGTCTGAAAGGGCTCACATCAACCCTGCGGGAATGGGAGAGGCCCCTCTCCTATATCTGAACCCTTCGCAACCAGAAAACCTCTCTTGACTCTCTTTGCAAGGGAGAAGAAGGAGAAGAAAAGAAACCCTAGAAAATCTGTGAGAAAACCCCACCTTTGCAGCTTGGATCTGACCTTCTGAAGCTGTTCCTGGCCATCTACCCCGACAAGAGCTAGCTGCAGTGAAGGAGGAGGCTCCCCGACCTCATCTTGAAGTCATCTTCGTCCTAGAACCCGGCGTGAAGACTTCTTGGGAGCTTCTTGGGACTGCCCGAGGAGAGCTTCTCCGACCATTTAGATCCCTTCGGAGTATTTTCTAGAGGCAAGTAACCTACCCCTATCGTTCATGTAGATGTCAAGTAGGGTTTTATGATTTTTATGCATTTTTCCTCGTGTCCTGGATCCCCCATTCACCCCTTTATTTGGAGCTCGGTCTGTGTTTCTGCACAGACAGGAACTTGGCGTCAATGCCTTGACGCCAAGATTCCCCGTATGCGTCCAGCGATCTTGCCGTCCACTCCTGGAACGGCCAGAGACCGCCTCCAAGTTCGTCTGGACAGAACAGTGAACTGTTCTCTCCTTATATATATATTTACTTTCGGTATGTTTTGCGATGAGGATATATTGTAATCTATTATGCTATGTAATGTGAATGTGGGAATGTGTGGGAGAATGGTTGTGCATTTATTGTGGATGGTTGAGTTTTTTATTTATTTAAATTGCATGTGGAAGACGACCATGTATGCTCACCATGATCCTAATAATCTGTGGGAAATTATGATGCCCCAATCCTGTTGATCATGTTTATATACGTCAGTCTCTGTTCTGATTTTTCTGGAATTTCCCATGTCAATGTGATTTACTGCAAATTATACTTGGGAAATAGAAATATGTGTAGGATTGCAAAATTTCCAGTAAATCGTGTGTTGTGTAATAAATCCGAGAAAAATTCCTGTGTATTTGTGCATATTGGGATCAGGGTTATGATCTGTTAAACTGAACTTTTATGTTATACACATGATAAATTGAATTTTGGAATAATACGGGAATTTATGTTAAATTTTCTGCAATTGAATTTGGGATCATAAAATGTGAAATTTTCATGTGGGGTCCTAAACCCGAAATAAGCATGTGGTTTAAATTCTCAGGTCATTTGGACAACTATACATGCAATATGAATTTTCCATGCAAAAATGGGTAATTAATGCATGCCATTGTGAAATGATTTAATTTCTGTGTAACCCACCTGATTGGTGAAATTTCCTGAATGATAAATTCTGTCATCTATAGTGGCATGATTAGGAAAACAGAGTCATGTTGCGAAGGAGAGAATGAAGAGTTGTGAGTGTCATGTGTAAAATGTGTGTAAAACCGATATGTGTAATGTGTAAAACTGTGCCAAGTGTGATACTGCTTCCATAGAGGGCTTTGAAACCGTACCATGGAAAATTCCCCATGGGAAGGTTCAATGTGTTGTGATCCTAAGGGCATTAGGATGAAATCCTGGAGGTGGACAAGTACCACTGGTTAGGGTGGAGACTTGTTCTCCCGGCCTGCGCAGTCCAAGAGTCGTCACTGTATTGCCTAGGTGACGCCTATGTGTATGTGATGTGATGTGTCCTTCTCTGGTGGTTTGGACTATGTGTCACGGCACTAAGTGTAAAATGTGAATGTGATTGTGATCATGTGCAAATTGTGTAGTGTGAACAATGTGTAAATGTGATGTAAAATGTGCAATGTGTAAAAATGTGAAACCAAAATGTGAGGATGTGAAATTGAATCCATGATATGATGATCTGAAATCATGTTAGGACAGCAACATAATGTGGTTATGATCATGTATTGTATGTGTACAATGCGTAGAATCCATGCTAGGGACAATCCTTACTTATGTGTAACCCATTCCATGAGTGTTTAATCTCACGTTGTAGTTTGAATGAGACATAGCTTTCATGTGTTAGTTTGCAAAGTGTTTAATCATGTCAAACAGCAAGCTTAAAGCATGTAAAATGGTTATGTGCGTGCGTACGAATGAGAAGTAACCACGTTAGCAATGTTCTCCTTCATGTATGTAAGCTATTCATGCTAAACTTGCTTTCATGTTTTAGCTTAATTGAGAGTAGAACTTTCATGTGTTGGAAGATTAGAGAGCATGTGATAGGAGATTTTAATTTAGAAATCTGAAAGCATGATTCATGTGTTTCGTTGATAGATTACCATGATAGGTTGTTATTTCTAGGTCACGCATGCTACATGTTTTGTGTCTTGTAAGTGTGTATGTAAAATCCACTATGACACGTACATGTATGGGATGTGTAGAGTTATTTGCTGAGTCTTTTAGACTCATTACTTGCTTCGGCGTACAGGCATAGTTGGTGACGACACACTTGTGGAGGAGGCAGTGGAGACCGACTCCGAGCGCGGAGATTAGATCGTTGGTGTACTTTGCGATATTTGATTTCATAGTATGTAATTGCAACATTGTACTAGCATTATTATAGAAGGAAAATGTTAAGTGTGGACAATTATGTATTTGATTTTTAGCAATGTAATTATGTGGACTTTTAGTTCTTTAAATGTTATCAAATCTTGTATGTTAAATGTGGATGATGAATGAAATGAAACAGTAGTTCTCTTACTTCCGCTACTCTGTTCATATATTCACGTGTATCTCAGCTGAATGTTATTGTTGGGTAATGTCCCACTGTGGCAACGTTCACTATACTGACGTGGGTTGGTATAACCGTACCGGTATAATGAGGGTCGTCACACCCTCCCCTTTGGCGGCCCCCACCCCCCATCCCCTCCCTCCCCTCCGGCGGCAGCCCCCACCCCTCCCTCCCCGGCCCCCTCCCCTCCGGCGGTCCCCACCCCCATCCCCTCCCTCCCCTCCTGCGGCAGCCCCACCCCTCCCTCCCCGGCCCCCTCCCCTCCAGCGGCCCCACCCCCCATCCCCTCCCTCCCCTCCGGCGGCAGCCCCCCACCCTCCCTCCCGGCCCCCTCCCCTCCGGCGGTCCCACACCCCCATCCCCTCCCTCCCCTCCTGCGGCAGTCCCCACCCCTCCCTCCCCGGCCCCCTCCCCTCCGGAGGCCCCCACCCCAAATTGATATAGGCATGAATTGGCTCATAAATACCTGGTGTGGGAATAAATAACTTTTGTCAAAATCATGCAAAGTCTTATCATCAATTACAAAGACAGTCTCATCTTCAACTCACTGTATGCTATTATATCTTCAGTGAAGATACTTTATAGGTTTAGGTTTTATGAATTGTTTATATTCAGTACCACAAGCAATGGTGTGTATATATGTACATATATACATATGTATGTATATGCACACACACACACACACACACACACACACACATATATATATATATATATATATATATATATATATATATATATATATATATAGGAGGACTAATCTGTTATTAGATAAGGACTAATCTGTTTTAAAATTTAGACGCATCAAATTTAAGTCCCAATCCGATCTCAATTTGTTGTCCAATCTCACAATCAAACAGCCGAAAGATAGTGGTGCATGTGGTGTATAAACATAAAAGTTGCACCTCAATACATAACATGTATCAAGGTAGAATTATATCTTCCTAATGAACAAAACTATTGCAAATTATCATGTTCAGATGTAGGTCAAAAGCAAGTAGAACAAGTAAAAATAGGTCAAAAAGTAACTCATGTGGTTATATTCCAATACTACTTTTTTTTTGAGTCAAAAGAATTTTGTTTATTCCAATATAACTTATTTCCTTAAGTGAGTGTTTGCATTCAACCTCTAAATCTTTCATATTTACAGATTAGCCCTCCAATCAAGGTATTTGTCTATTAACTCCTTCAAATCCTTAAGCCCCCATAACACATTATTATTAAGTGTCTCACAAGTTTAAAGTAAGTCCCTAGATAATTGGGAGAGCATTAAAACAAGACTACAGGTGATTAGAACTAAAATCTATAGATATTTGATATCTAGGTTAAAAGTTTAAATGGAGACTATATATGCATGATTTCATTAAAGGGAAAGGTTAAGACTATAATTATGTACTGTGAGTATGATTGGGCGTACTGTACCAGTGCGGGTCCTTTCTTCTTCTTATTTTTTTATAATTAAATTTAGAATGTTTTGGGATCGAATTGTATCGGTAGAGTATAATATGTCCGATAATATACCGTGCCATGAACAGTGTGATACAACCAATATTTACGGTCTCTAAATTCTAAATCTTAAATCCTAAACCCTAACCTTGACTGAGACGTCGTTGGGGTTGGTACAATTTAAACTTAATGCGGCATGTGTGTAGTCTCTTGGCTTGCAACAATGGGCCCAATATCTAATGTGCCTGATAAAGCAAGCCCAATGGGGATGGCCCAATCAGACCCTCTTCAAAAAGAGTTTAATTAACTCTTCCCCATATCAAATACTTTTCCAAGTACAAGTTTGTTCTCTCCCTATTGTGGTATTTATCTATTACTTAGACAATAATCTGAGTCTAATGCTATTATGGCAGAGGTAATAAACTATATATATATTTCTGGTCTTGTTACCTACAAAGAACAATTAAACATATGCATCTGTGAACAAATATGTGAATTCCAATCTTCTATAATAATAAAAGGAAGTGCAATTTAAGCCTAAGGAGTTGAGGTTGCACATCCAATAATTTGTACACATAAAAAATACACACTAAATATTTTTCGACATAAAAAATTGTTGGAATGAATAGAGATAGACATAGAAAGGTGTTGATATATATATATATATAGCAAATATTACTCTTTTTAAGTTCCTTGCCTGTGGGTGAATTTGTGTTCGCTTGTAATTTTGGCCATTAGACTACTAGACTATTAACTAAAAATATTATTCTGGTGGGAGATGTTTGAGGTGGGGAGATGTTGTGGTGGGACTTCTTTCTGCCATCACGTGATGGGAGGGAATATTGAAGGGGTGGAAAAGCCTGTGGCCGAACACTAGGAGTGGATCTTTATTGTTGGTTCTTATGTAGGTTAATTCTGAGGGGCCCATTCCATACATATATGTTTATACATACATGTGTCTAAAGGTGAAGATGTGTTTTGTGTTTGTGTTTAGTCAGTTCAAGAAAAAAAAAGTGTTTGTGTTTATGTGTAGGTGTTGGGGTGGGGTGGGGGTGTTTGTTCTTGCTTTGGTGTGGTGCTGCCTTTGCATGTGGTTTTGGGGCTATTATGTCCAAGAAACACATGCAGGCATTGCAGGTTTTTGATATTTGGCTTGGGATGGAGTTGGAGTTGGGGGGGGGGGGGGGGGTTTAAACAATGGAACAATGAAGGGATCATGAGCAAAACCCATTATCATAGTTGAGCTAAAGTATTCAAGTTTTGGTTTTTGCTCCTGGTTAAGAACATCATGCTGCATGTTCTCTTGGTGGGGGTAGTACTACTGTTTACCCAAGATATAGTTTAAACATGAATCTATGGAACCCTTCATGCTCCTTGAGATTCTGATTCAAATGATTGAGATAGATTACTATCCCTTTCATTGGAGAGTTGATTGGATAAGAGTGGTCCTCCTCTTTGGCAATATTTCTAATTTGAAGACAGTTGTTTTCATATCATTTGTCTGTGAATAGGTTTAATCCACATTGATAAAGTGGGATAAGCTATGCCCTTAGCCCTGTTTGATAGATTGTAAGAATCTTTGATTAGATTTTGGGGTAGTATGAAAGCAATTAGAGCCCACCCACTTAGACATACTAACAAGTTTGATAGGACACTAACATTATTGATGTCATTAACCTTATCCACATAACTGAAATCATCAAATTGTACCTATATACATTGCCGACAAGGGGTCATCTGAGTGAAAGAAAACTGCCCTATTAAAGCTGCATAGTGACATGCCTATCCATGCAAGTAAGAACTTATCCGACCTCCCTATTCCCATCATAAAAAGCAATTGTAATAGGTTTTATCCAATCGGAACAAATAAATCCATGACTAAGAACTTGATCCATTTATTTACCTACTAATACTTAAGTTATTAGGGTTTTAGAGACGTGGAGACGATCAAAAGAAAGGGAACAAATAATTTTTTTTTCTCATGGTAATAATAAAGGGCAAAGTTTAATATCTGTAGGGTCGGATAACAAGCATTGCTCGTCATTATGGCAAGCCAAAAGGCAATTGCCCCCTCTTAATTTTTTGCATAAATTACCCCGATCGATATATGAAGATTTTTTTTAACTTATTAATTACTCCCCCTTGCGTTGCAATTAATCTTGTTAACTACCACTTTTCTAAATATTTCTGGCTCCGCCACTGCTCGTCATAAAGATTACAATTGTAAAACGCCACACTTTGTGTTGTCTTTGCACGTGCTTTCAACTTCTTATCATTCTCTTATCATTTTTCAAAATTGGATGCCACACGAGTACAAAAACTCCTTTAGTGTTTCTCTAATAATACTTCTCTTCTGGTAATGCAAAACTCCTTTTTCACCAGTGTGGGTCCTTTTAATAGGACACTTGTGGGTAGCCTTTTTTTCCTCACAATCAGACACAAACATCCTTTAATGAAGAGAAGTTCTTACATATCACATATGTGGGATGTCTTTGTCAAGAGTCTATGACTTGGAGTATGGGATTCTTCTTTCATGAAACAGGTATAGAATCTATTCTGCTTCATCCACTGTATAAGAATATATTGTTAAGCCTTATCTTATATATATTTATATGTTTGCAAAGTCCCATAGGTAATAATTTTTCTAGACCTGAACTATTTATTCATAGAGACAAATCATTTATCATAGTTAAGGCAAACACCCATATGGTAATTTTTTTAGACATGAACTATTTATTCCTAGAAGACAAATTATTTATCATAGTTAAAGGCAAACACCCATATGGTAATTTTTCTAGACATGAACTATTTATTCTTAGAAGACAAATTATTTATCATAGTCAAAGGCAAAGACCCATATGGTAATTTTTCTAGTCATGAACTATTTATTCCTAAAAGGCAAATTTATCATAGTTAAGACACCAAGTTGCACTGCTTAACATTTACATCCACTAAAATTATGTTATAGAAACAGACTTTTTAAAAAATGAGATAGGGAGAGATATTAAAAGAGCTCCCTTCATGTGACATAAATTTAGTAGATATGTTACACTTAGTGTATACTTTTGATGGGCATTAAATATTTGATATAAAGTCAGATAATCACCACATATATTTAATTCTGCCTCTGTCTTTCAAGCCATACACTATTAGTCATGTTAACACCCAGACCATCATATGCATATGGAACAGATACCAACAAAAGATAGGAACATGTTCTTTGCTCTGCATTTATATCATAAATTTTAGCTCAGCATTTATATCGTAAGTTTAGTGTACATTCATCATAACATGTTCTTTGCACTTTTTTCTCCTAGCCTACTAGACCATGTCTTTTTCTATTTTTTTTTTAACTTGCATATGCCCTCGTATTACTTTTGAGAAAGTTGCACAAGCACTCATATTACTTTTCTTGTTCAATGTATGTATTCATTTGTACAACTTGTTTAGGTTTTGTTCTCTTTTCTCTGCTTAGGTAATCCTTCCATCCCCTCTGTATATATTTGTTGAACCAGAGAGCCTGGTGGTGGCTCATATTTATTTAATCCACGAGCCTGGGTGGTGGCTCATGTTTAAACTAATCCAGTGAGCCTGGGTGGTGGCTCATATTTTTTTGCAGGATGTGATTGTATGTGTGAATGTGAATGTATACTAAGTGCTTTACAGGATGTATGAATGAGAAGACGGAGAAAGCATGAATATCAATGAGTGAGATGAGTAGACCTTCTTTTCATTTTTTGCCCGTTCAAGACTTGTGTTAGGATATATAATTTTACTGTCTTTTGATAGTAATGTCATATATCGAGCATAAAGTCTTGAATTGTCCAAGTTGGACAGTCTATGGATTTGATTCATCTGTATATTCTTATTTATTATATGTGTATTGGGATTGTCTTAATTTTGGTAGCGTCTTTTCGCTCTTCTCCGATATGCCAACTAATTTTAACTGCTCTTCTTGTCACTTGTATTTCATACAAGTTACTTTCTGAGTATAGTTAAAATTAGTAAATATTTGGGGTATATTAGAGAAGTGTGGGGAGATGCTACCGAAATTTTAAGACATCTCAATACACTATAATAAATTAAGAAGAACAGATGAATCAATATCTATAGATGGGCACGATTTTTTATAGGCACCCCCTTTTTTTTGCAGGAATCTATGCAGACATGTATGTTGTGGAATGTTATATGTGAAAATGCTCCTGGTATAGGGGAGGTGCTGTCGAAATTTTGTTTGAATTGTCGATTAATTTATATTTATTGAATACAACTTAGAGATTGTTTGGATACAACTTAGACTGATGGGTTATTGTCAATGCAGAACTATTACATCCTCAAATGATGAGACTCGATAAGAGTTGGATACAACTTAGAGATCGTTTGGATCCTAGATATGAGAAAGGAGTAGATGAGTTTTTAGATTTTGCTTTTGATGAACAAAGACAATCTTTTAGACATGAACAAAATCATGATTCATACAATGTCCGTGTCGTAACTGTGTTAACGGATTGAAGTTGTCCCGGATGGATGTTGAAATTCACCTTAAAGTTGATGGATTTTGGACACGACGTATACCAATTGGGTATGTCATGGAGAGGCACCATTAGTTGATGTTCAGCAGTTAGCTCGTGCCAAGAAAGCACAAATAGCAAATATCAGATTGATACAACATTGAATGTTATATGAGTTACAAGAGGCTGAAACGATAGGCAGAAGGAACATGACCAAATCAGAAAGCAAAAGATTTTTATCAATTATTGAAGATGCTGAAACACCATTATTCCTGGTTGTGTCAAATTTTCAAATTGACATTTCTATTGAAACTATTGCACATTAAAACCATGAACAAAGTGGCAGCTTCTTTTATACGAATGTTTCTTGAGTTGCTTAAAGAAGTATTACAGAAGGAGCTAATTTACCTCGAACATGGTATAGAAGTGAAGAAGACTATGAAAGATTTGGGTTAGGTCATGAGAAGATAGATGCTTGTCAGAATGACTGTGTCTTGTTTCGAATTAACATGAACATAGGGATCGATGTCCAACATGTAATGCACCCTGTATAAAGAAAATACGCAACAAGGTAGCCTGAAGAAGAGACATCGCAAACAGGTGCCATACAAATATTGCGTTATTTTCCAGTGAAAGATAGATTGCAAAGAATGTTCATATCTTCTAAGATAGCCAAGTGAATGACATGGCACAAAGATGGCCGAAGTCTCTCGAAAAATGGAACTATGCGACATCTTGCTGACTCTGAAGCATGGAGACATTTCGATGATCATATCCACATTTTGCTACAGAGGTACGGGACGTGAGACTCGCTTAGCGACTGATGGGTTCAATCCATTTGGGATGATGAGTAGCAGATACAATGTATGGCCTGTGATGATAGTAGTTTATAATTTGCCGCCATGGATGTGCATGAAGTAGATGTTTATGATGATGTCATTACTTATTCCAGGTCCTAAAAGTCCTGAAAATGATATTGATGTCTATTTACAACCGTATAGAAGAATTGAAAGATTTGTGACAACGGTGTTGAAACATATGATGCTTCAAAGAAACAGAATTTTCAAATGAGAGCTGCCCTTCTGTGGATGATCAATGATTTTCTACATATGCCAATTATCAAGATGGAGTACCAAAGGAAAACATGCATGTCCATCCTATCATATTATATAAATTCAAATGGCTACACAATTGTCGAAAATTCTGTTATCTAGGCACCGACGATTTTTGCCAATCAGTCATAGATGGAGAAGGCGTGAGTATAAACACAAATTTGATGGCGTGGCTGAACATCGTAAGCATCCAGAAGTGTTAACGAGTGCTGCAGTGTGGAATCAACAACTTCAACTTCCTCATATCAGATTTGGAAAGAACTTTAAGAATGATATCAAGAATTTAGAAGGATGGAAGAAACAAAGTATTTTTTAGAGAGCTGTCGTATTGGTCAAATATACTCATTCGGCACAACCTGGATGTAATGCACATTGAGAAGAATGTATGTGACAATTTTTTTGGAACTTTGAATCTTCTTGGTGGGGAAAAGAGCAAAGACAGTCTGAATGTACGGTTAGATATGAAACAGTGGGGAACAATACCAGAATTCCATCCATAGACAGACAGTCAAAATAAGACTAGGTTACCAGTTGCAGAATATACATTGAACAGATTGCAGACAACGGCTTTGTGCAACTTTCTGCGTAATATAAAAGTTCCAGATGGATATTCCTCCAATTTGATGAAATGTGTAGATATTGCAAGTTGAAAATTGGTAGTGCTGAAGAGTCATGATTGCCATATATACATGCAAGTATTATTGCCTTTGGCAATTCGTGGTATTGTCAATCAAGATGTGACAGACCCAATTACAGAGTTAAGTATATGTTAGAGATGTCTGTTATAAAGTTCTTCAATCTGATCGTTTGCTTACATTGGAAGGTGATATTGCAGTAACATTATGTAAGTTGGAACAAATTTTTCCACCGTCTTTTTTTTGATGTCATGGTTCATTTGATTGTACATCTTGCATATGAAGCGAGAATTGCCGGACCAGTTTTACCGATGGATGTATCCTATAGAGAGATTTTTGAAGAAATTGAAAGACTATGTTTTAAATAGGGCACATCCAGAAGGTCAATTGTTGAAGGCTATCT
The DNA here is from genome assembly GCA_014218235.1 of Colocasia esculenta. Lineage (NCBI taxonomy): Eukaryota > Viridiplantae > Streptophyta > Magnoliopsida > Alismatales > Araceae > Colocasia > Colocasia esculenta. The sequence continues at coordinate 26,291,665 of CM024758.1, forward strand.
TATGGAAACAATCTCATTTTGTTCAATGTATATGGACGATATTGACACTCGCTTTAACCGAAGAGAGAAACTATGACGGCCCCTCTGAAGACAACAATGAAGGAGGTTGTTCGATATTCAAATCTTTAGGACGTTTCTTAGCAGGAGCAGGTAATAGTCGTATATTGTCTGAAGAAGAAGTTGAGAAGGCACATCTATACATTCTTAAATAGATTGAAGATATCGATGAATAGTTTTTTGAACACTGGAGACGTGTTGATAGTTCAAGCCATACAAAAAGAATTTCTTGAAGTGGTTCCAAAGTTATGTGAAAGATTTGTACGATGCAAATGATCCTCGGTGTACTCCTGATATATACTGTATGGCACGAACACCTTAAGGTTTGCACGTTCACACTCGGGCTATATTGTCAATGGATTCAGGTTTCGTACATCATCTATTGATGCAACAAGGTCACTCAGTTGTCTGGAATTATTGTCAATGCAGAACTTGAATCCGGATGTGATGGATATTAGGATGTCTAAATGATGTATTGTAAATATGTTTCGATAATCAAAGACATGTGTTTTATTTGAGTGTGACTGGTGGGATGTTCATAGAAAAGATAGAGGATTAAAATAGAAAATATGGAACTATTAGTCTGAACACTCGTCAAAGACTCAATACAGATGAACCATTTGCCCATGCAAGTCAAGTGGAACAGGTGTTCTATGTCAATGATAGCACAACACAAGGATTGATCATTCATGTCAAAGCACGTTCGCGTGATTACTACGACTTGCAAGATAAGTCTCCTGAGAATGATATAGAACCAAGTGACGAAGCGTTTCAGGACAATCTGATTGATGTTCCGATTAGAGGAGAAATTCAAGATGTGGATCTATGTCAAGAAAGTAGCATAAGAGTGGACGATTATATTGATATTTAGGTGATTTATTTACGTTAGTATTTATATTTCATTTAAACATAAATTTACATAGTTGTCAAGATTGAATTTTTTAACTTGTTATGTTTACATATTTACTAACAGTTTTTTTAACAGATGGTTTCTGGTAGTGAGCGCTATTCTCGTGATGGCTCAGCCTACGGAGGCATGGACTCTGTCGGTCCCTCTCCCTCCCACCTCTCAGTCGATCCCTGTCCCTCCCACCACAATCTCAGGTGCTGCTCCCACTCTCGGAGCTTCCTCTCCCACCTACCTCCCCTCTTCCAGCCCTCAGGGCTCTTCGATGGCATCTACATCTTCTGTAGCAAGTTCATATTTTAATTTGATGTAACTTTTATATTCATTGTTTAATAGATATTCTCTGATGACGTTTAATGTTTATATTTCAACAGGTCCATCTGCACTGTCTGCACCATCTTGGGGAGGGGCACTGGCCGTCGAGGGCCGAGTAGGGGAGTTACAGAGAGGAGGCTGCCTGATGGACAACAATGGAATGTCTCCCTCGTCCGGGATATGGCGTGGGCCCTACTGAAGATCACTTTACGAGTCGTATGGGCGTTGTATCAAAAATGTATTGTAAGATTTGGCAAAAAGATTTTGCGAAGCTGCCTATTACAACTAAGGAGTTGATATTAAGAGATCTTCAGGTAATTATTGTTTAAATTGAATAGTATATATGTGTATATTTCTTATAATTGAGTGACTTTGTTTTACAGTTGATGTACCAGTGGGAGCGAACAGAGAAAATAGATAGGGAGATGCTTGCTCACATGAGCGCCATGCATCGCAGCTGGCGTAGCAAGCAAAAAAAAGAGTAAGTTAATATACTATTTCATTTTCATATGTACTTTATTTTTTTAACATGTTTATATATTGACAAATTTTGTATTTCATGTCAGCATTTTAATGGCAAGTCTTTAGATGATGCGATTGCCTCCGTCCAGTAGGTGTTGACTCCTCAGATTGGCAAACAATGTGCGAGATGTGGACTACTGGGGATGAGCGGGTAATATTTAAAATGCTTAGAATATAATTTTTATGATTATTTTGTTTCTATAAATGGAACAATAACTGTCTATTCTATCTTTTTAGAGGGTTGCTGACCGAAATAAGCAAAATCGTGCCACTCAGTCTATGACATATAGACGGGGCAGGACTAGTCATTATCAGTTGATGAATGATTTTGTGAGTTATGTTTTATGAATTATATTATCCCTTTCATTTAGTTACTTATATGTCTTTCTTATTTTGTCTCATTTTAAACAGTCTAATATGCATGGACGTAATCCCCATCGACTTGAGCTTTTCAAGATGGGTCGATGCAAAGACTTACCAAACGGCAGTGAGAGCTGGGTAGATGAGGAGAGCAGGAGACGATATGTAAGTAACTTTATTTCTATTTCTTTTATGTGAATATGTTTTCATTACAATAGTTGTATCATTAATATTTTTTTCTCTACCTTTTGTTGTAGGAGGCTATGACTCAGATGATTGCTCCTTCCTCAGACGTTGATGCCGAGAGCCACACCCCAGCGACTCCCGAGGACGCCTTCATTTCGGTCATGGGAAAAGATCGACCTGGCCGTGTTCACTGTGCGAGTAGTGGAGAGACGTTGAGCACATGGTATAGATCTACAGGAACGTCTGTCAGTTCAGAGCGAGAAAGGATAATGCAAGAACAATTAAAAGCACAAGAAGAAAAGTTGAAAGCACAGGAAGAGGAGATGACTCAAATGCGAGAAAATATTTCTCGATTGGAGAATGTAGCTACGAAGGTGGACGAGATGAGCATACTCCTCTCCCAGATACAGGCGTCACAGGCACGTACCCAGCATGTACCTCCTGCAGTTCAGAGCGCGAGCGATAGCGAGACAGATGAGGCGGCGAATGATTATTATGATCATGATGATCATGTCTCTTGATTTCCCTCTTATTTTATTACACTTTTATATTTTCTACTTTTCTAGATATTTGTATAACAATATTTATGCATTATTTTCTATGTGTGTGATTGAATGATCCACGAGCCTGGGTGTGGCTCAATGTGTCTAATTGAATGGCTCATATGTGTCTGATTGAATGATCCAGTGCCTAAGTGGTGGCTCAATGTGTGTGTGATTGAATGATCTAGCAAGCCTAGGGTGGTGGCTCAATAATATATGTGATTGAATGATCCAGTCAGCCTGGGTGTGGCTCAATAATAATATATGTGATTGAATGATCCAGGTGGCTCATGCACGAATAGAGTGCGGTAATAATAAAATGTTTTTTTTTTTTTCTGACAACATGTCAGCGGATGGAAAGCCGCTGCTAAAGGCCCATATGTCTGTGGCTACCAGATGCTAACAAAAAGTAAAATATGTCGCGGGGCTTAAGTTTGCTGACAAAAATGTTTTAAGGCAGCGGTTTCAGCTGCTAATAAAAAGGACATATGTCCGCGGCTAGAACCCGCGGCCATAATATGCTAATGGTCGCGGCTTACAGCCGTTGCTGTACAGTCTATGGCCGCGGCTTGTAGCCGTTGCTGTACAATCTATGGCCGCGGCTTGTAGCCGTTGCTGTACAGTATATGGCTGCGGCTCATAGCCGTTGCTGTAAAGTCTATGGTGGCGGTTGTTTAGACCGCTGACAATAATACTTTATGTCCGCAGCTGTAAAAGGTGCAGACAAATGCTATATATGTCAGCGGTGACAGTAAACCGCTGACATAAGATCTGTCCACAGATTTTTTGGCAACAGTTGTGGCAGCGCTTCTATAGCCGCGGACATAATATTATGTCAGCGGTCTCTGAAAATTTGTCAGCGACTTCCAACCGCTGACAAATGTTCGTTCTCTCCTATAGTGGAAGAAGAGTACAGATGATGGACAAGAGCAAGCAAGACCATCAAACAATTATAAAGTTTGTAGTCTTAGGTAGTTGAACATCTATATCAGAGGTTTTGCGTCGAGTCATCTTAATGCCTTTAATTGATGTGTGAAATTTCAGCATGCCCTAAAGAGATATTGTCTTTGGAGTTTTATCTTTTTTTCTGAAAAAAACCTCTTAATAAAAGAGAATGTGTTTGCTTATAAATATATATTTATTTTTTACTACATCTATATAATATTAAATTATACCTCTAACCCTTCAATTAACATTAACCAACATATGAGATATATTAAGTAGATCATGCCAAACCATGGATCTTAGTTTCATGACCATTCACATATAAGTGCTGTTTTTTTACCCATTTGATTTCAAAGTTGTGAATAAGAGTCCAAATTTTATTGTGATTGGAATCTGATTCCAGACCTTACTGTAATTATGTTGTAATCGGGGTTTTCCTTCTAATTGTGCTGGAAAGAAGAGTCTAAATCTTATTATGGATTTGGAATCTGATCCAGATGTTAGTATGATTATGTTATGATCATTAGGATACCGTATATGGATATTAATTATACACTTGTATATAATGGTAGTAATAGGAGAACAACCGTTATGATCATTCCCCTAATATTCTGTCTTTACTATAACGGTAGTATGATTTAGAATCCGATTCGAAATATAATAAAATTTCTACTCTTCTTCCTGAAAAAGATACAAAGTGTACATAGGATTACTCTTTTTTTATGTTCTCGGAGAAAAACAGATGGACTCATGCCTAACCGCCATATGAATATGAACAACGCGTAGTTTTGATAATATATTAACACAGAAGAATATATCCTTGCGTTTATTTTGTAAACGATATATAAAATGCAAATTGCAAAATTAAATTTCAAACATGCACATATTTTGATACTAATAGTCTTAAAAGAAAATTACGCATTATAAAGATTGATCCTGTAATAATTAAGCTGATGTAAATTGCAAGAAATATTTTCTTAATATTAATATGATGTGGAGAGGGGAAAATCGCAGCCCAATAAATCCTATATCAAAGACCTATAAGACATATCCAACCCGGTGCAATAAATATTTTGAAGTCCACTTGTTGAAAGCCTAAGGAACAAGGCAGAGGTGCTCTTTCATCCCAAATTGTCGCATGCGTAGAAGGATCCTCAAGCTTGAAAAAAAGTCCACAATGAGAGAAACTCGAGTGACTAAATAGCTATCGAGGAATTCTTTCAAAAGATCGCTATGGCAAACCCTCATTGGACTATGGTTAAACCTAAGGATAGGGAAGAATTAAGATAGGATAATGAGTTCCACATAATCTACTCAAGGCCCATAATGGACTACTAGGCACCGATAAGGACTCTTATTTGAGGAGCACGTCTCTCGGTTTACTCTTTATCTTTCCGATCTTTGCAGAGCCAATAAGGAGCACATAGCTATATATTCTCTACATTAACCACCCTTTGGAAGAAGTAAGTACACTCCAGACCCTTGATTGGTGTAGAGTGGTATTGTATCCTCTAAACCTCTTTCCCCTTGCTTGCTCTCTGCTCTTGCCCATCACTGAATTAAGCACCAAGGGTTTTCCTAGCACCCTCATCCTAGGACCTCTGATATTTATCCTCCTTGCAAATGCACTACCAAAAGATCTAAGCACAACATCATTGTCAGCAATCTCTCCTAAATACAATAGTTTGTGACAGGATATGAGATTGAGCCTCTTCATCTAGCACTATCTGTGGGAAGCCTGAACAAAAAGCCAATATACTACGCAAGAGCAACAACGATAGTAAGAGGGCTAATGGCGATAGAGAGAAGCATGAAGCCAAACGAACCTTCCATTCTATGGTCTTAGCCACCCAAAATGCACGAGACGACACTCCTGTACTACAGCAAGCTCAGGAGACACAACTCCCTCAAGTGGATCCTGAAGCTTCCAACTCCGTCAAAACAAAATTGGACATACTCATCACGTTGATGAAGGCCCAGGCTGAGAGGGAGGAATGCTTCCATCGATGCCAATCGATCCACCATTGGGAGGAGACGTCATGATGAATGACAGGTGGTCGTTTTATCTTTTAGAAGTGGTTGCATCGACCTGAGTGAAGTAGGTTGGCCATCCCACCCTCTTCCTCACAATAAAGACCAAGAAGCCTCCTGTAATCCGTAAGGGAGGAGGAATAGCATTCGACAGAAAACACCGCCCCTAGTCATTGCTAATCTTCCATTGCCACTAGATGACCACGTCATTGGCTTTCCCATAAAGGGAAATTTGCCTCTTGCCCTTTAGCAACGTAGATATTTTAAATAAAGAGAATTATAAAAGAATAAATTGAGAATGAACAAATAAAAAGATTAATAAAGAATTAGATGAAAATTTTAAAAGAGTAGGGGGCCAAAGAAAGGTTTAAATAGGGTTTAAAGAGAGAGAATAATAAACAAATAGAGAAATGTTTATCTTAAGAAGGTCGGACAATTTCTAGTTTTAGAGACTGCTCAGCGGATTAGGGTTGCCGCCATCCCAGGGGCGGTCTCCCTCGTGGGGAGGGGGGGGGGGGGGGCGGCATCTGTCCCCTTCCCATGGGGGACGGGGGAAGTCGGGGGTTGAGGGTATTCCTTCTAACCCTCCCATGGAAGGTGCATCCACGGGCAGGAAGACTTATGCACAGATGATCGCAGCGGTGAAGTTGCCTCCGGTCATTAATATCCAGCGGGTTTCACGGACAAAGGTGAGCCCGCCGTATTCTTCACCAGAGAGGAGGTTGAGTTGTCAACAAAGACCTACAGTTTGCTATCATTGATCATTGTTCCTACGGCCGGAGCCCTTTCCAGAAATAAAAGCCTGTCTATCCCAACGACTTGATCTTAAGAAGGACTTTATTGTGAGCATCCTTAACCAGCGACACCTACTATTCAGGTTTGTTGATGAACAAGAATTTCTCAAGGTTATTCTTCGACGTAGTTTATACATCAAGGTTTGTTGTATCAGTTCTTCCGCTGGGATCCACAGTTTGATTTCAATGCTGATCCGACTCTGCTACCAGTTTAGATCGGTTTACCATATGTGTTATGGACCAAGCTGCTGGGGTGGCTGCTCCGAGCTCCATAGCCGTCGACTGGATCCTTTGCAAGTAAGAACAGAGGAACTGTAGCAGAACAGGATACCGTTTCCTACCTAAAGAAGAACTAAGAAGAGAGTCAGGGAAGGAGAACAGGGGATCGGATGGCAGAGGGAGGAAGAAGAAGAACTAGGGGACAGTAAGAAGACAAGTTTTCTGAGCAATATTTTCCATGACCTCCTTCGGTCTTGCCCATCACTATTTATAGCCAAGTATACAATAGAAGTGTCTGTTACAATGCCACTATCTTCAAACTACCTTCCAACAAACTACAAACTAACTCTAATAGCTACCCATATATCTAACAATATGCTACCGATTAACTATTATTATGAAGATTTCTTGAAGTCCATTGCCAGTAATCTAGGACAAGTCCTACGGATCTATGAACCAACGTTGGCCTTGACGCAAACGCAGGAAGCCTTTGTCTGCGTAGAGATGGATATCATTAAGCCAGACCGAATAGGATTTGGATTGGGTGCGAAAAGGAAGGATTCTGGCACCACGGGATTCCGCCTTTATGTTCTTTCTGCCATAAACTTGGTCACGTCGAAGGGGATTGTAAAAGGAAACACAGAAGCACCGGACTCCTCTGAAGCCAACAAAGATCCCGGTGCGGAGATGGAACCTGTCAAGGAAGCAATACCAAACAATCTCACTGCTGACGCAGACGTCCCCGACTTCGTGGATGCTTCGCATTTCCCTAGACTCAGCTTCCCTGTTGGTGACTAGCGATGCTACTCGGGGCACAGACGTCCCTAGCTTATCAAAGACACGCTCCACGTCATCAGAAAAAGACTCACCTCTCCTGGCAATATAATAGAGAAATGCCCTTCATCGTGATCTCCGCCTCCTTGTTTTTAACAGGCCCAGGTCTAGAGGTCACAGGCATCGCGGAATCGTCAGATTGACGTTGCGCAGAGGAATTACCCACTCCATCAGCTCATGGACCTCTTCCCCAACAGGTTTAGGCCATGAGGGTCCGTCGTCGTCGCCGGCTCATTCAACAAGACCATGGGTTCTTTTCCAGTAATCGCCTCCTTCCTGCGCCAAACCTTTCCTGCAGAAGCCCCTGCTGTACTTGTTATCATGGAGGAGGGCCTTAGCAGGGGACTTGGTCACTTGACTGTTTCCGGCAGAATTCGACCCTATTCTGGCCCGAGGATCTGCCCTGTCATTTCGCATCTCCTTTACACGGCTGACACTCTCATGTTTACAACTGGCCAAGCAAACAATATCGGACGCCTCCTCTGATGGGAATAAAACGCTTGTGTACGAACAAATACGAGCAGACCAAAATACGTAGCGGAAAAATAAACGGAACACACAATCACAAGGGACACCAAGATTTACGTGGAAAACCCCACCAGTATGATGGGGAAAAACCACGGGGCAAGCCGGAGTAACAAATTCACTATAAAAATAATGAACGTACAAATCTCGAAGTCTCTTGCCCAAGACCCGAGTAACAATCACAAGAGAATAACAGAGACACAAGAACTACGTCACCGTGAACACGGTATTCTGCGTTGCCCCTTGTCTTCTTCTCTCGTACGCACGTGAAACAGAAAGCCGCAGCACCCCGGTCGAAGACGACAACGTCACAGCCGCTGCACCTTCTTTTCCCTGGCCGTGCACAGGGAACCTGCACAGCCGCACAACCTCCAGCCGCCTTCTCTTCTTCTCACGGCCGGTACAAAACGCACACAGGGTACCAAAAAACCCAGCCACGCACGGTACGCAAAGACCGTGCTTTCTTTTTCTGGTTGTTTTCTGCTACAGGAATACCCACAGCCGCCAACCACCTAATGTGCCTTGCGTTTTTCCATTTTGAGTTGTTTTGGCCACAAGGCCATCTCCACCGTTGGATCAAAGTAACAGGGTTATTTTAAACCCAAGTGGGCTGTGCTGTTTTCACATGGGCTGAATAATGGGCGATGTGCCCAACAACCTCCCCCTTCAGCCCATAAGGGAGGCTGTCCCATGGCTCTCAGTGTGAAGCCATGCCGACCAGCTGTCGGCACATCTCTTACCTTTCTTTTGACAAGGCCTTTGTCAACATGTCTGCACGTTATCAATGTATGAATTTTCTGAAGCTGCAATGCTTCTCTTCAAACACATTTCGGATCCAGTGGTATCTGACATCTATATGCTTTGACTTAGAATGAAAAGTCGGATTCTTGCATAAATAGATGGCACTCTAACTGTCACAATACATACATAGTGTTCCTGTTTCAGCCCCAATTCTTGTAAGAATTCTTTCATCCACAACATCTCTTTGCAACCTCTGTAGCTGCAATATACTCTGCCTCTGTGGTAGAGAGAGCAATACACCTCTGCAACCTGGATTGCCATGACACAGCTCCCCCTGCAAAGGTGAGTACAAAACCTGATGTGGACTTCCTCGTGTCAATATCTCTTGCCATATCAGCATCTGTGTAACCTGTCAACATAGATGGTCCACCTCCAAAGCTTAAACAAACTTGGAGCTTCCTCTGAGATATCTGAAAATCCACTTCACTGCTGCCCAATGCTCTTTTCCGGGATTTGCAAGAAATCTACTAGCAACACCCATTGCATATGCGATGTCTGGCCTCGTACATACCATCGCGTACATCAAACTTCCGACTGCTGAAGCATAAGGAACCTTTTGCATTTTCTCCTTCTCTTCTTACTTGATGGACTCTGCTCTGAGCACAACCTGAAGTGACCTGCAAGAGAAGAACCAACTGGCTTTGCATTGCTCATACTGAACCTATCCAACACTTTCTCAATGTATTTTTCCTGTGACAACCATATCTTCATGTTCTTTTGTCACGTGAAATCTGCATGCCCAGTATTTGCTTTGCTGGCCCCATGTCCTTCATTGCAAAGGACTCACTCAGTTCCTTCTTCAACCTGTCAATTGTAGACATATCTTTTCCAAGGATAAGCATGTCATCAACATATAACAGAGAATAACAAAATTCTCACCAAACCATTTGATATACACACAATGATCTGAAGCCGTTCTTTTGTATTCATTTTCAGCCATAAATGAATCAAATTTCTTATACCACTGTCTTGGAGCTTGCTTCAGCCCATACAAGCTCTTCCTCAACCTGCAGACAAGATTTTCTTTACCTTTGATTTTGAAACTTTTGGTTGCTCCATGTAAATTTCCTCCTCCAAATCACCATGAAGGAAAGCTGTCTTCACATCCATTTGCTCAACCTCCAAGTCCATGCTAGCAGCAATACCTAGAGCAATACGGATAGAAGACATTTTAACAACAGGAGAAAAAATCTCTTCAAAATCAATACCTTTCTTTTGACCAAAGCCTTTCACAACCAATCTTGCTTTGTACTTTGGTTGAGAACATTGGTCTTGAGTCTTCAACCTGAAAACCCACTTGTTCTTCAAAGCCTTCCTTCCCTTTGGTAGTTCCACCAAATCATATGTGTGGTTTTTCTGCAAAGCATCCATCTCTTCATGCATAGCTGCTAACCACTCCTTTTTCTGCTCACTTTCATATGCTTCCTGGTAACTCTCTGGTTCACCTGCATCAGTAAGCATAACATACTCATCTGTAGAGTACCTTCTGGAAGGTTGAAGTTGTCTGGAAGATCTTCTCAATAGAGGCTCTGGAGAGGGCTGCTCCTCTTCCTCTTCCTGCTCAACATGTCCTGCAGGTAAGTCAATATCAACCTCTGCACCATCTTCCTGCACATCTCCCCCGTCAGCCTGACGTACTGGAGGAGTAATTGGGTCACATTCTACTAATCCTTCTGCAGAAGTCTTGGCTGGTGCCTCTTTCTTCAAGTCCTCAAGAGTTGATCTTCAAAGAAACACCATCTCTGCTTCTAAACACCTTCCGCTTTTCTGGATCCCATAGCCTGTAACCAACAAATCATGTGAATAACCAAGAAAAATATATTCTTTTGTCTTACCATCCAGTTTGGAACTCTCATTGTCTGATACATGTGCAAATGCACGACAACCAAACACTCTCAAGTGCCTGTAGGAGACATCTTTCCCTGACCATACATGCTCTGCAACATCACCATCTAGAGCTGTACAGGGTGACAAGTTGATCACATCAACTGCAGTCCTCAATGCCTCATCCCAAAATCTTTTGGGTAGCTTGGCCTGTGAAAGCATACATCTGATCTTTTCCATGATGGTGCGGTTCATCCTCTCTGCAATTGCATTATGCTGAGGAGTACCTGGAACTGTCATTTCATGCTGGATACCATGTGACCTGCAATAATCATCAAACACAATCCTATATACTCACCACCATTATCTGATCTATGCATTTCAATTTCCTTTCTGTCTCCCTTCAACCCTGGCATGAAAATCTTTGAAAACATTAATCACCTGATCTTTAGTCTTCAAAGCATAGGCAAAACTTTCCTTGAAAAGTCATCTATAAAAGTGACAAAATAAAGTGCACCACTAATACCCGGAACATCAACAGATCCACCAGGAGTTTTTGTCCTCAAAGGACCACAAACATCTGTATAGACACGATCTAAGGCATGCATTTTTCTAGACAAAGCAGGACTAGCAAAAGAAACTCTATGTTGTTTACCAACCAAACAGTCAATACATGAGTTCAAATGTGTACCTCTGAAGTCTGGCAAAACTTCTTTCTTGGAAAGAGCTTGCAGCCCCTTCACGCTCATGTGCCCCAGTCGCCTATGCCACAACTCCATGCTGAAGTCTTTCTCTGTAGCATTCAACTGCTCACCACAAGCTTTAGCCTGCAACCTGTACAAGTGTGACATTTCTTTCCACTAGCTACAACAAGAGAACCCTTACTGAGTTTCCATTGCCCTCTGTGAAATCTGCTATCAAAGTCTTCATCATCCAGTTGCCACTGAAATTAATCAGTCTCAAATCAGCAACATGCCTCACATCCTTCAGCACCAACTTGCAGCCAGGTTGGTCTTTATGTGGATGTCGCCTATGCCAATGATATCTACCGTGGCCATGGTTGCCCATCTGACAACACCAAAGTTTCCTTCTGTAGGTAGCAAAGAACCCCCCGTGGTGTAGCATGGTAAGAAGCACCTGTATCAATCACCCATTCGAGATCCTGACACACACAAGAAAAATTCATTAGAAGTAGACAAAATCAAATAGTCACAACCCTGCACTGAGCTGTGGTATTTCCTTTGACCTGTAGTCTCCACTTCTTTTCCCTTTTTCTTGCTCTCTTGGTTGCTTGCACTTGTTCTTGAAGTGTCCTTTCTCACACAAATTGTAACAAGTTAAATCTGATGACCAAACTGTCCCCATAATAAATAATTCATTTATTTATATATTAATTTTGATGATTAACAAATAGTACTAAGGATTACTTGAGCCTTGAGAACAGGAAATAAAAGAAAAATGAAAGTTCAAAGACAATCAGGTAAGACTCTCAATTCACAAGTATTATGATCGATTTCCTTCTGACCAAATTGCAAACAAATCGATACCATAACGATTGCTTAGATTTCATAACGATTTGTTATCGTAACGATTTTCCTTCTGGCTGAAAAAGTCATGTTGTTTCAATCAAGTCGATGTCATAACGACTTCATAAGTCATCGTAACGATTTCTTTAGAACTCGTAACGACTTGCGTCTTAACGACTTCATAAGTCATCGTAACGATTTCTTTAAAACTCGTAACGACTTGCTTTCATAACGACTTCATAAGTCATTGTAACGATTTCTTAGAACTCACAACGACTTGTTCGCCGTAACGATTCTATAAGCTTCATCGTAACGATTTCTTTAGAACTCAACGACTTGTTTGCCGTAACGATTCTATAGCATTCATCGTAACGACTTCTTTAGAACTCACAACGACTTGTTCGCCGTAACGATTCTATAAACATTCATCGTAACGACTTCTTTAGAACTCACAACGACTTGTTGCCGTAACGATTCATAAGTTATCGTAACGATTTCTTTAGAACTCGCAACGACTTGTTGGTGTAACGACTTCATAAGTTATCATAACGATTCTTTAGAACTCGCAACGACTTGTTTTGTAACGATTCATAAGTTCATAACGATTTCTTTAGAACTCGCAACGACTTGCTTGCCGTAACGATTCATAGGTTATCATAACGATTCTTTAGAACTCGCAACGACTTGCTTGTTGTAACGACTTCATAAGTTATCATAACGATTTCTTTAGAACTCGCAACGACTTGCTTGTTGTAACGACTTCATAAGTTATCATAACGATTCCTTAGAACTCGCATCGACTCGCTGATTGTAACGATTTCATGTGATAACAGTTTCTTTAAGAGTTCAAAACGATTTGATAAGTGATCATAACGACTTGCTCCCTATAACGACTTGTCAGTATTCATATCGTTTTGATAAGTCATATCTGGATATCTTATTGACTTTAAAAAACTTTGACTAGTCAATGTCCTCGTAGACATCTCTCTGACGCTTTTGCATTTATGAGATCTGAACGTATCTCTGCATGCATGCAGACCATATCATCCTTCTTTTAGTCTACTCTGATTATGTCTTCTATTATCAAGATATTTGGTGTTACTATTTTCATGTCTATTGCTACTGACGTTGACTGACATCAGAAACAGCTTAGCTGTCTGCTACTTGAGTTTGACATTTGTGCAGACTTCTGAACCAGCTTTACAGTACAACGTTAAACAAATAGAAACCAACGGATATTTCTGAAGAGTTATATCTTTGCGTGATCAAGTAATCAAAAGACTGTTGACTGGAAGCTTCCAAGACTCCAGGTGTCTTAGTCTAACGACTACTCAAAAGAGAGACAACGGACACTTCAACGTCTTGATTTCAAATTGAAGATATAAATTCAAGACAGAAGGATAGAAGAACATCGATCAGATATTCAAGTACTCAATTCTTCTGAAGAAAGTCCAGAGCCAAGAATTGTCATTCCTCTTGCTTTAGCTCTTTTGCTCTCAACTAGTTTGTGAAAATCCTGTGAGAGCTTGTATAGTTCTGAGAGTGCTTCCTGCTTAACATCTTCTTGCTCTCAGTTCTAGTTGCTTCAGATCTTTGCTTATCAAAAGCTTGATCTAGGGGCTTGAAAGTCTTTCATATTCTGTGTATTGTTCCCTTCGTTGTTGTGAAGGAAGACCTGGTGGTATCCAGGGTGGTTCCCTTCGGTTGTGAAGGAAGACCTGGTGGTATCCAGGGTGTTGTTCCCTTCGAGTTGAAGGAAGACCAGCTGAGCTGGGTGTTGTAGTTTCATTAGGGGATTGTTCCCTTGTTAGTGAAATCCTGAGGCATTGCTCAGGGACTGGACGTAGGTCTCCTGTGAAGAGGAGTTCCGAACCAGGATAAAATTCCTTGTGTCGTGTGGTTGTGTTTTATGCGCTTGCTATCTTTTCTTCTAACTCTAACTTCTGTTTAAGCTGTTGTGTAATCCTTTTAGTGAACAGGTTTAATCAAAATCAAATTTTAATAACCCATTCACCCCCCCCCCCTCTGGGCTAGCTAGCTGGGCAACAAGTGGTATCAGAGCAGTCTCTTCGACAAAGAAGAAGATCCAACGATCTGAAGAGCAAAGATCAATGGCAGCCCAAAGCAACTTCGAAGGTCAGTCAGTCAACAGGCCTCCCTTGTTCGATGGAGAAGATTACACCTATTGGAAGACAAGAATGGAGTACTTTCTACAAGGCCACGACTATACAATATGGTCCATTGTAGAAGAAGGTGATCTTCTAGTCACAAATGCTAAGGCTCAGTGGACAGATGACGACAGAAGAAGAATATCCCTAAACTGCAAAGCCAAGAGCATCCTTTGCTGTGCCCTCAGCAAGAAAGAATTCAACAGAGTTTCAGCCTGCAAATCCGCAATGGAGATGTGGGAAAAGCTCAGAATTACATATGAAGGGACAGACAAGGTAAAGGAGACAAGAATCGATATTCTTGTGACTCAGTATGAAAGATTCCAGATGCAATCAGTGAATCCATAACTCAGATGTTTAACAGATTTACAGATATTACAAATGGATTAGCCGGTCTAGGAAAAGTTTATGTCATACCAGATATGGTCAGAAAGATCCTCAGATCTCTGCCATCCTCATGGACTCCAAAGGTAACAGCCATTGAGGAAGCCAATGATCTGAAATTAATGTCATTGGAAAAGTTAATAGGATCTCTCATGGCTCATGAAATAAATATGGAGAGATTAGGAGAATCCTCCAGCAGAAGGAAGCAATCAAATGCTCTCAAGGCGAATGATGATATATCAGAGGAATCTTTGGATAACAGTGAAAGCAGCAAAGACAGTGATGATGAAGAAGCCATGCTGTCTCGAAGACTTCAGAAAATATTAGCAAGAAGAAGAAGTATCAGTCCGGAAGAAGATTTTTTAAGAAGAACAAAGACTTCAGAAAACCAGAAGTGAAGGATCCGAAGAAAGGAGAAGTAATATGCTATGAATGCAAGAAGCCTGGACACATCAAGGCAGATTGTCCAATGCTCAAAAAGAATGATCATAAGAAGAAGGACAACTTCAGAAGATTCAAAAGTATAAAAAGAAAGCAATGGCAGCTGCTTGGGAAAACAGCAGTGATTCAGATAATGAGTCAAGCTCAAGCAGTGAAGGTGAAGAAGCAAATCTGGCTCTCATGGCCAATACCGAAGATAAGGTAACCTCTGACTCCTCTTTTGATTCATGCAATGATTCAGATTCTGATAACTTAGAAAGTGCTTTTAATGAACTCTATGAAAAATATAAAGAAGTATCTAAATTACTCAAAATTAGTAAGAAAAATTTAATCTGTTTAGAAAATACAAACTCAGATCTAAAAACAGAAAATGAAGAACTTGAAAAACAAATAACTGAACACAAAAGAAGAAATGAGTTATTATGTGAAGATTTAAAAGAGAAAAACAAACAGATAACTCACCTAGAAAAACAAGAAGACTTAGGTGAACTTAAAATAGAAATAGAAACTAAATAAAGAAAATGATAAACTATCAAGTACACTAGAAAAATTTACCAATGGTAAAACTCTCTAATATTAAAAGGTGCTAGGAGATCGGGTAAAAAGAAAAATGGATTAGGATATACACCCCCAGACAATGAAGAAACCATAATATATCCTAAAACATATCCAACACCAAAATTTGTACCCGAACAAGATATAGCATACAAAGCTGATTTCAAATACATAGAAAAGGTGACTAAGTTATCCTGCTGCAGTCACTGCAATAAGTTAGGACATATTAAAATTACATGCCCAACAAGACATAAAAAATGGATATTAAAAGGTAAAATTAATGATACTAACCTATCAGGACCCAAAAATTTTGGGTACCTAAAGCTTGATGTTTTCATTTCAGGTTAACCCTCGAGCATCCAAATGGTATTTGGATAGTGGGTGCTCAAGGCACATGTCAGGCAAAGAAGATTTTTGTTGATCTCCAAGCTGAAGAAGGTACAGTCACCTATGGAGATAATGGAAAAGGCACTGTGATAGGAAGTGGGTCTGTGAACATCAAAGGAAAATCAGTTATTGAAGATGTAATGCTGGTCAAAGGATTAAAGCACAATCTTATCAGCATCAGCCAGTTGTGTGACAAAGGCCATCACATTCAGTTCCAAGAATCAAAGTGCAGTATATTAAAGGATGGTGCAGTCATATTTGAAGCCTTCAGAGAAAGAAACTTGTATGTTCTCTATCTCGAGGAACTCAAGAATCAAGATGTTTGTTTGGCAGCCAGCAAAGATCAATCAACAGAGCTGTGGCACAGAAGATTAGGTCACTGCAGCTTGGACGGTTTGAATAAGCTCAGAAAGAGAAAGCTAGTGGAAGGACTGCCAAAGGTCAATTCTAGATTGGATAGCATTTGCAAACCTTGTGCAAGAGGAAAGCACACCAAAAGCTCCTTCAAATCAAACTATAGTAACCACCTCAAAGCCCTTAGAACTACTTCATATGGATCTATTTGGGCCAATGAGGACCACCAGTCTAGGAGGAAAGAATTTTGGATTTGTAATAGTTGATGATTATTCAAGATTCACTTGGGTATCCTTTCTAGAGCACAAAGATGACACATTTGACAATTTTGTTAGCTTCAGTAAGAAAGTTCAGAAAGATCAGAAGTTCACAATTGTCTCTATCAGATCAGATCATGGTGGTGAGTTTCAGAATGAAAAGTTTGCAAAGTTCTGTGATGATCAAGGAATTGAGCACAACTTCTCAGCCCCAAGGACACCTCAACAGAATGGAATTGCTGAGAGGAAAAACAGAACTCTTTTGGATATGGCAAGAACCATGTTATCAGAATATGATTTGCCAAGATATTTCTGGGCTGAAGCCATCAACACTGCATGTTATATCATTAATAGAGTAATGATCAGGCCGATTCTGAAGAAGACTGCTTATGAACTCTACAAAGGAAAGAAGCCAAAGATCAGCCATTTCAGAATATTTGGATGTCCTTGCTTCATCCACAATAATGGAAAAAGGGACATTGGTAAGTTGGATGCCAAATCAGATGAAGGCATCTTTATGGGGTACACTTCTAAACCCAAAGGTTATAGAGTCTTCAATAAACGTTCATTGTTAATTGAACAGTCTGTGCATGTTATTTTTGATGAATCTAACCCTTCCTTGAAAAAGGAAGAAATTAGTGACATTGATGATGCAGATGACTTGTCCGAAAAATTAAAGAATACCTCAATTAAGGACAAGGAAGATCCACCATTGGAAGAACTGCAGCAAACTGAAATCCAACATGAAAATCTTCCAAAAGAATGGAGACATCAGAAAGATCACCCTCCTGAAAACATTATTGGTGATCCATCCGTAGGGGTAAGAACAAGAGGTAATGTAATTCCATGTGATTATTTAGCCTTTGTTTCTCAAATAGAGCCTAAGACAGTCAATGAAGCTTTATCTGATGAATCTTGGATATTAGCCATGCAAGATGAACTAAATCAGTTCAAGAGAAATCAAGTATGGTCACTTGTTCCTAGACCATCCAATCATTCAGTTATTGGCACCAAGTGGGTGTTCAGAAATAAACTGGATGAGTCTGGAATAATCTTAAGGAACAAGGCCAGATTGGTGGCTCAAGGCTACTCCCAAGAGGAAGGCATAGATTTCGATGAAACTTATGCACCTGTAGCTAGACTTGAGGCTATTAGGATTTTACTTGCTTATGCATCTGCATTTGATTTAAAACTATTTCAAATGGATGTAAAATCAGCCTTTTTAAATGGTTTTATCAAGGAGGAAGTTTATGTTGAACAACCTCCAGGTTTTGATGATCCCGAATTTCCAAATCATGTATTTAAACTACATAAGGCTTTATATGGTTTAAAGCAAGCACCTAGAGCCTGGTATGAAAGGCTCAGTACTTTCTTATTAGATCATGGTTTCACTAGAGGTAAAGTAGATAGTACATTATTTATAAAATCCAAGGTTAAACATATACTTCTTGTGCAAATATATGTAGATGATATTATTTTTGGATCTACTGATGAATCTCTTTGCAAGTACTTTGAAAAGCTTATGCAGGGAGAATTCGAAATGAGCTTGATGGGGGAGCTAAGCTACTTCCTTGGATTGCAAATTAAGCAAGGGAAGGATGGCACTCATATCTGTCAAGCCAAGTACACCAAAGAGCTGTTAAAGAAATTTGGATTTGAAAGTGCAAAGCCATTATCAACACCAATGAGCACATCAACCAGAATGGACAGTGATCAAAAAGGTAAAAAGGTAGATCAAAAGAATTATCGAGGTATGATAGGATCATTACTTTACTTAACCGCAAGTAGACCAGACATCTTGTTTAGTGTATGCATGTGTGCTAGATATCAGGCAGACCCTAGAGAGTCTCATTTAATTTCAGTAAAAAGAATATTTAGATATCTGGCTAGAACTCATGATTTAGGTCTCTGGTATCCTAGATCTTGTGAAATAGAATTAGTAGGATATTCAGATGCTGATTATGCTGGATGCAAAGTAGATAGAAAAAGCACCAGTGGGTGTTGTCAGTTTCTTGCAGGATGTTTAATATCATGGTCATCCAAGAAACAAAATTCAGTAGCTTTATCAACAGCTGAGGCAGAATATGTTGCTGCTGGAAGTTGCTGTACACAACTTCTTTGGATAAAGCAACAACTTGAGGATTTCGGCATTCATATCAAGCAAATTCCGCTATTGTGTGATAACACAAGTGCCATCAATCTCACCAAGAATCCAGTACAACACTCAAGGACTAAACACATTGAGGTAAGATATCATTTCATTCGAGACCATGTAGCTAGTGGTAATTTAGAAATTTCTTTTATAGATACAATTGGTCAATTGGCAGATATCTTTACAAAAGCCCTACCTGAAGAGAGATTTACATCTCTTAGAAGGGAATTAGGGATGTGCAATTTGTGAAAAGATCTCTGTAATTCTATTGGCATATAAATTTTTTTTGAATAAATGAAATTTTTCCCTCTTTAAAGATAAGCAAAACTCAGTTATCTACATTACTTTGACCACTATTGTGTTGAAAGCGGTTTGACTCGTCAAACCTTTTTTGTCGCCTTCTGCTATTACCGCTTTTTGGCGCTTCGCCTTTCGAGAAATTAATTTTAATCAGTCAAATCATTCCGGGAACGACTCGTCTTCTACCTTTACCCTTTTTATCCTCTATCTATCCTCACCACCAAAGCCGATGCCCTAACGATTTTGGGATCGACTCTCTGCAACTTTCGAAGCCTTCTCCTCTTCCCGCGAAGAATCCCTTCGAGAGCTTCCATCCTTTCCATCATCTTCCTCCTCCAGAAATCTTTCTCCTCTCTACCCATGGCCGCTCCGATGATCTCCGGAAGTGTTGGGGGCTACAGTGCTGAGTTTCTGTCCCCAAAGGAGCAAGAAAGGTTTACCTTTGTGAAGACGAAGATCTGTGGAAATAAGGCCGTGGATGTTCAGAATCTTGAGAAAAGTGGAATGAGCAGTCTAGTTGAAGCTTTGAGACGGATGCAATGGTTGGATGTGGTTACCTTCACCGAGGTAAGCTATCCGGACTTGGTGAAAGCTTTCTTCATCTGTTTGAAATCAGAAGCAGATGGGTCCCTTGTCTCCTCTGTCAAGGGTATCCAAATCAGAATAGACCGTGAGTTACTAAGTACCTTGTTTGGAGTGAAAACATCAGGCTTTAGTGGTGTGGACTCAGTAAATGATGAAGCTAAGGGTCTTGGCATTATTGGTCCAGGGTTTAAGCTGAAGGATGGAAAATTGGATATAAATCAGATGTCAGCTTTCAATCGGTTGCTCCACTTTATTGTCTGCCAAATCATAGTTCCTCGAAGTGCTACCTTTTCTTCATGCACTAGGGCAGACTCAGACTTGATGTTCTGGGTAATCCAGAACAAGAGATAAATCTGGCCGCAGTAATAATTGAGAGAATGAAATTTGCCAGTGCTCAGATCTGGGAAACCAAGAGCAAGTTAAATGTTTCCTTACCCTATGCTCATCTACTCACCAAAATTTTCAAGCATTTCGGAGTAGATGTATCTGGAGCAGTAGTAGAGAAGATGGGCCAGTCTATAAGGTCCAGAAACCTGAAGAAGAGTGGTTTTTCAGTGCAAGATGGAGTTTGGTCAAAGACTTCTGTGGCTGAAGGAGAAGCGATCATTGGAGATTTCCCAGAAGTTCAAGAGCAAGCAGCAGCAGCAGCAAAGAGCAGCAGTAAGCAGCAGCACAGCAGAGCAGCAGCAGCAGCAGAGCAGCAGCAGCAGTTGTTCAAGCAGCAGCAGTAACAGTTGTGGCAAGCCAGGCAGAAGTTTCAGAATCACCTGTTGTGGAGATTATCTCTCATTCTCCAGAAGTTCAGTTGGAGGAAAGTGCAGCTGGTGTGGCAGACTCTTTGCCCACCACCTTAGTCGCCTCTATTTTAAGAGAGGTATTGGATTCAATTCCCTCCACCTCAGCTCCTTCTAAAGAAGGTGGACGTGTTGAAGAAGAAGTTATGGCACCAGGCCATACAGAAATTCAGTCTGAACCAATTGCAAATGTTGAGATCCAAGCAGGTTCTCAACGAGATGTGGTCATGGAAAGCTCCTAGCCAAGGGGAGCAAAGTATCCTTGAACCTGAAGTGTCTGAATCCGTGGCAGAAGGCCACTTGGAACAAATTGTTTTGGAGGATGCTTCTGCCCAGGGGGAGCAAGAAAGTGTTGAACTCCCTGCTCCTATTCAGGGGGAGCAAGTGGGCTTTGAGGAAATTCCACCTCCTGCCAGTGTTCCTGTTAGTGAAGGCCCAAGTGCAAGCAATATCAATCTTGAGGAGCCTGTCATTCAGCAAGGGAAGCAAAAGAGAGTGGCTCACAAAAGGCCAAGAAAGAGTCTCAGAAAAGTAAATCTGAAGCCTATTATGGCATTGCTGAAAGCTCAGGGAGAAGTCTTGTCATCAGTTCAGACAAGTGTTCAGGGCATTATTGCTAATCAAGCTTCAACCTCCTCTGACCTATCCTCAATTCGAAATGCCATGAGGTGGTTCAATAAAGAGATGTCTGATATGAAGCAAATGCTAGCGGTTCTTCAAAGTCTAGTGGTGTCCCTCCTGCACCCACTCAGAGCAGTCCTGCTGAAGTTCCTAGGCCACCAGGGCCTCCAGTAGAAGTCTCTAGGCCACCAGGGCCATCAGGGCCAGCTTCAGGGTCATCAGGACCCTCTTCAGTTGTCAGAGCAGCCAAAGGGAAAGAGCCCATGACAGCTACTTCGGCCCCTGACACTTCAAATCTTGCAACTCCAATTTTGTCCTCACCTACCACTCCTCTCACAGCCCCTCCTGCTCCACCAACTATAAAACACCAGTACCTCGCACCCAACCATCATCCTCTATCATCTCATCTCAACCCACCTTCTCTCCCACTCCTTCTCACACCTCAGCCCCATCATCTTTCTCACCCTCTTCACCTCAAACTCAAACCACTCCAATTCAACCCACTTCATCCTTTAATCCCAAACACCTCTTCTATCCTCCTATTCCTCCTTCTTCTGTCTATTTCTTTCCGGAAAAACCTCTACTTCTTGGTGTTTTTGACACCAATATTCGGATGATTTTGAGAGAAACATACTTATTTCAATTCTCTCCACCTCCACTCACATTCACAGGACTGATCCTCCCAGTCCTGCCAAGAAAAAGAGGAAAACTTCCTCATCTGCTCGCACCCTCTCTGTACCTTTATTTCCTCCCCTTTGGTACTCTCTTACCCTCGAGCCTCCAAGAAGACAAATCTATAAAGAATACCTTCAGAAGTGCATTCTCTCCACCATATATGGCATTCCCTTCCTTAACCTATCCGAACACCTAAACATTACTCTTCCTCTTACCCAGTTGACCCACTTCCAGAAATCCAAAATCCTTGAGGGCACTGAGTTCAAGACTGAAGAACAGTGGGCAAATGTCAAGGGCACTAAGGCGCAGTATGCAAAGTTTTTGACTGCCAGGGCAGAATCTCTCACCCACAGACCTCATCCACTCACTCTTTCTGAGTGGTTTGTCATTCAGCATAAAAACGCTTGGGGATCCTTCATTCTGAAAGAGATTCGGATTGCCAAGAACTTCCAGCTTTACAGTGATTTCTGCTACTTGAACAAGCTGCCTGAAGTTCAGTTTAGCCAGTTCAATTCCACCATTGTCTCGCTAAGAACAGAGCACCCTGTGAACCTTCCACTCAAGATAGAATTTGCATCCTTCCAGGTGGATACTCCAGTTCTTCTGCCAAAGTTGCATTCCTTAGTATTTGATTCAGATGCAGGTTCTCATGCACTGGATATGTTTGCAAGGCAGATGGGCCGGCTGTCAGCCAAGCAGGGCAGATTACCCTCCTTCTTGCGGTTCATCTTCAGAGAATACCACTCTGGCCGCATTTCTGCTCAAACTTTGGCTCCACTCATGTCTGAGTGTGAGAGGCTTTCTCCCTCAGAATGGGAAAAGCTATACATTGCCCCCCGTCTTCAATTGGAATCAATTAATAGTGATCTAGCCCGTCAGTGCAAGCCACTTCTTTCAGTAGAAGTTTTCTTGGATCTCAACTCCATAACTCCAATCCAGGAGATCTATGTTCAGTGGGCAGCTAGATACACTGCCTTTTATGCTCTGAAGCAGGACCTCCTTGATAAGCAGATCTTCTATCCCATCTCTCTGGATAGATTTCTCCATAGAGCTAGTTTTGGGAAAAGTACCTTTTACCGATTCATCCTTGACCACGCTCAGTATGGGACATTCCTGGAGCAGCAGCGTCAACTCTACATTCAGCGGACCACCCCATCCATGGGTCCCAATTTCTCAGTTGCTTCTGGGGTTTTCCAACAGACGTTTGAAGAACTTGAGATCAAGGCATGGGCTGTCATCTCACAGCATGCCTCCTTGTTATCTCCCTTGTACTACCTTTCTCATACTTAATACAATGATCTCTCTTCTTTGTCTCACAGCCTATCTTTTTGCTTAAATGACAAAATGGGGGAGAAAACTAAAGTCATTCTGAAAAACATGTTTAATTTTTGTATGATGTTTAGTATATTTTGTCATCATCAAAAAGGGGGAGATTGATGACCAAACTGTCCCCATAATAAATAATTCATTTATTTATATATTAATTTTGATGATTAACAAAATAGTACTAATGGATTTCTTGAGCCTTGAGAACAGGAATAAAAGAAAAATGAAAGTTCAAAGACAATCAGGTAAGACTCTCAATTCACAAGTATTATGATCGATTTCCTTTCTGACCAAATTGCAAACAAATCGATACCATAACGATTGCTTTAGATTTCATAACGATTTGTTATCGTAACGATTTCCCTTCTGGCTGAAAAAAGTCATGTTGTTTCAATCAAGTCGATGTCATAACGACTTCATAAGTCATCGTAACGATTTCTTTAGAACTCGTAACGACTTGCTTGTCTTAACGACTTCATAAGTCATCGTAACGATTTCTTTAAAACTCGTAACGACTTGCTTGTCATAACGACTTCATAAGTCATCGTAACGACTTCTTTAGAACTCACAACGACTTGTTCGCCGTAACGATTCTATAAGCATT
This sequence comes from Colocasia esculenta, assembly GCA_014218235.1. Classification (NCBI taxonomy): domain Eukaryota; kingdom Viridiplantae; phylum Streptophyta; class Magnoliopsida; order Alismatales; family Araceae; genus Colocasia; species Colocasia esculenta. The sequence continues at coordinate 26,315,656 of CM024758.1, forward strand.
CATCGTAACGACTTCTTTAGAACTCACAACGACTTGTTTGCCGTAACGATTCTATAAGCATTCATCGTAACGACTTCTTTAGAACTCACAACGACTTGTTTGCCGTAACGATTCTATAAGCATTCATCGTAACGACTTCTTTAGAACTCACAACGACTTGTTGTTGTAACGATTCATAAGTTATCATAACGATTTCTTTAGAACTCGCAACGACTTGCTTGTGTAACGACTTATAAGTTATCATAACGACTTCTTTAGAACTCGCAACGACTTGCTTTGGTAACGACTTCATAAGTTATCATAACGATTTCTTTAGAACTCGCAACGACTTGCTTGTTGTAACGACTTCATAAGTTATCATAACGATTTCTTTAGAACTCGCAACGACTTGCTTGTTGTAACGACTTCATAAGTTATCATAACGATTCCTTTAGAACTCGCATCGACTCGCTGATTGTAACGATTTCATGTGATAACAGTTTCTTTAAGAGTTCAAAACGATTTGATAAGTGATCATAACGACTTGCTCCCTATAACGACTTGTCAGTATTCATATCGTTTTGATAAGTCATATCTGGATATCTTATTGACTTTAAAAACCTTTGACTAGTCAATGTCCTCGTAGACATCTCTCTGACGCTTTTGCATTTATGAGATCTGAACGTATCTCTGCATGCATGCAGACCATATCATCCTTCTTTTAGTCTACTCTGATTATGTCTTCTATATCAAGATATTTGGTGTTACTATTTTCATGTCTATTGCTACTGACGTTGACTGACATCAGAGAACAGCTTAGCTGTCTGCTACTTGAGTTTGACATTTGTGCAGACTTCTGAACCAGCTTTACAGTACAACGTTAAACAAATAGAAACCAACGGATATTTCTGAAGAGTTATATCTTTGCGTGATCAAGTAATCAAAAGACTGTTGACTGGAAGCTTCCAAGACTCCAGGTGTCACTTAGTCTAACGACTACTCAAAAGAGAGACAACGGACACTTCAACGTCTTGATTTCAAATTGAAGATATAAATTCAAGACAGAAGGATAGAAGAATACATCGATCAATATTCAAGTACTCAATTCTTCTGAAGAAAGTCCAGAGCCAAGAATTGTCATTCCTCTTCGCTTTAGCTCTTTTGCTCTCAACTAGTTTGTGAAAATCCTGTGAGAGCTTGTATAGTTCTGAGAGTGCTTCCTGCTTAACATCTTCTTGCTCTCAGTTCTAGTTGCTTCAGATCTTTGCTTATCAAAAGCTTGATCTAGGGGCTTGAAAGTCTTTCATCATTCTGTGTATTGTTCCCTTCGGTTGTGAAGGAAGACCTGGTGGTATCCAGGGTATTGTTCCCTTCGGTTGTGAAGGAAGACCTGGTGGTATCCAGGGTGTTGTTCCCTTCGAGTTGAAGGAAGACCAGCTGAGCTGGGTGTTGTAGTTTCATTAGGGGATTGTTCCCTTGTTAGTGAAATCCTGAGGCATTGCTCAGGGACTGGACGTAGGTCTCCTGTGAAGAGGAGTTCCGAACCAGGATAAAATTCCTTGTGTCGTGTGGTTGTGTTTTATGCGCTTGCTATCTTTTCTTCTAACTCTAACTTCTGTTTAAGCTGTTGTGTAATCCTTTTAGTGAACAGGTTCTAATCAAAATCAAATTTTAATAACCCATTCACCCCCCCCCCCCCTCTGGGCTAGCTAGCTGGGCAACAAAATCTTTCTAGACTTTGACTTGCTTCTACCTTTACTGGAACCGCCTCTATCTCTGGACTTTGACCTCCCTAGTCTCTGATACAAGTGCCTGTGAATCATTCTGAGATGTTGCTGAATTCTTTCTCCTCACTCCTCATTCAACAAATTGCTTGTTACTTGACTCATAGTGACAACACCATCTGGCGCAGAATTACTGAGGGAAACGACCAGTGTCTCCCCTTTCTGGCAATGAACTGAGAAGTAACAATGCCTGCAACTCATCATCAAGAGACATTTTCATAGAGGATATTGGTTAATAATACTCTGCATTTCATTCAAATGCTCAGCAATAGAAGCACTCTCTTTATATTTCAGGTTCACAAGTTTTCTGATCAAGAAAACTTTGTTGCCAGCTGTTTTTCTCTCATAGAGACCTTCTAACTTTTTCCAAAGAGAGTGTGCAGAACTCTCTGTAGAGACATGATGGAAGACACTGTCATCAAGCCATTGTCGAATAAATCCGACGATTTTCCGATCTAACTTCTTCCAATCATCATCTGACGTCGTTGCGGGCTTTCCACTGTCCCCTTGCAATGGTCCATATAGATCTCTGCAATATAAGAGATCTTCCATTCTTGGTTTCCATATCATCCAATTGTTTCCGTTCAAACTAACCATGCGGGAAACATTACCGCCTCCATATTCATACACAAAAATTAAATCTATCCCAAATCGCTCTGATACCAGTTGATGGAATAAAATACTTGTGTACGAACAAATACGAGCAGACCGAAATACGCAGCGGAAAAATAAACGGAACCACAATCACAAGGGACACCAAGATTTACGTGGAAAACCCCACCATGTGATGGGAAAAACCACGGGGCAAGCCGGAGCAACAAATTCACTATAAAAAAATGAACGTACAAATCTCGAAGTCTCTTGCCCAAGACCCGAGTAACAATCACAAGAGAATACAGAGACACAAACTACGTCACCGTGAACACGGTATTCTGCGTTGCCCCTTGTCTTCTTCTCTCGTACGCACGTGAAACAGAAAGCCGCAGCCCCCGCCGAAGACGACAACGTCACAGCCACTGCACCTTCTTTTCCCTGGCCGTGCACAGGGAACCTGCACAGCCGCACAACCTCCAGCCGCCTTCTCTTCTTCTCACGGCCGGTACAAAACGCACACAGGGTACCAAAAAACCCAGCCACGCCACGGTACGCAAAGACCGTGCTTTCTTTTTCTGGTTGTTTTCTGCTACAGGAATACCCCCAGCCGCCAACCACCTAATGTGCCTTGCGTTTTTCCATTTTGAGTTGTTTTTGGCCACAAGGCCATCTCCACCGTTGGATCAAAGTAACAAGGGTTATTTTAACCCAAGTGGGCTGTGCTGTTTTCACATGGGCTGAATAATGGGCGATGTGCCCAACATCCTCAAGTTCATCAATGATTACGAGGAGTCTTCAGGTCAAAGAGTTAACTCGAACAAAAGTAGCTTTATGCTTTCTAAGGAGGCAGCTCCAGTCATTGCTAACAAGCTGAAATCACTTGCGGGATTCAAGAATCATTCTAGCCCTCTACTTTACCTGGGGGTTCCCTTAAGGGAGGGCCGCGTGCGGATAGCTCACTATAATTCTTTGTAGATAAAATCAATAATAAAGTGGTTGGATGGAAGTCAAAAGTTTCTCTCTCAAGCTAGTCGGGTAACACTCATCACTTCTGTGTTGTCATCTACTCCGATTTACCTAGTTGCTGCCTCAGTTTTGCCAAAGTCAGTTATCAGAACAATTGATAGTATTTGTGCCTCTTTTTTTTGGAATGGTAGTAAGCACCGTCATTGGTGCCTTGGAAGTCCATTCAACGGCCAATACAGGAGGGTGTCCTCGCTGTAAAAACAAGTCTCAGGTATCTGCAGCTCTCCCTATCTTCCAAGCAAATCTGGAACATTGAGAATGGATCAAATCTGTGGGCTACTTATGCTAGAATGAGATCAAGGTTGAAACCTCTTATTCTAGGATTTCCAAGGGATATTTATATGGCTGCTAGTGATCTTATCAAGGCTAATTCTTGATGGATTGTAGGTGATGGCAGAACTATTGACTTCCTCAACCCTCTTATCACACTGTTGCATGGGTTGCATCGACAAGCTAATTCCCTCTCAGCCTCGGTCCAGGAGGTTCTTACAAATGAAAGCCACCCCCATCAGAAATCTGCTTAATTCCTTGTATAGCAACATGTTAAAAGACATCACATTGAGCGAGAATGTTAACAGGCATGTTTGGAAAGCCACCAGTGATGAGAATTTCACAACTAAATCTGCTTATGACCTTCTTCGTCCTCATGGTATTCAAAGATCTGGTTTTTCTAAAATTTGCATCATAGTTACCACCGCAGGGCGTCCATCTTCTTATGGAAGTTATTAACAAAGCTATCCCTGTCTGTTGACTCCATCATCAAAGAATGTGGGATTCAGCTGGCATCCCGTTGCTCTTGATGCTATGGTCCCTGCCAGGAGGATTTAAATCATCTTTTTATCAGAAGTGATATTGCTTCACCTCTCTAGCGTTGGTTCAGTCCTTTGATTGGTAACGACGTACACATGCATGATCAGTTCACTACTCGGTGTTGGAGTGTTATTCCAAGTGTTAATATAAACAACCCCATTGGATTCATATCTCTTTATGGTTTAACGCTCATTACTTGGGAGATCAGGAGAGCAAGGTGTTCAACTCGCTTTGATCATGTAAAGCGCCAAGCTAACAAAATAATTGGCAATGTGCAGTTCATGATCCGCTCGGCACTAGAGCAGGTTATTTTTAAAGGTGTTATGGAACCTCTGGATGAAGCTCTATTAAATACCTTTGGTTTCCATCCTAATGTCACAACAACAAAATTCAAACTGGTCCGTTGGATTCCCCCCATTACATGGTCTCTGCTTGAATGTGGATGGGGCAAGTAAAAGTAACCCAGCGGTGGCTGCATCAAGATCCAAAAGGGAATGTGAAATTGGCGTTTGCTTTCTTCTATGGTGATGTTAACAGTCTACAGGCAGAGGTCAGAGCCCTTTGCGATGGTCTTAGACTTGCTAAAGAGTTTCACATGCAAATCAACCAAGTTCTCTCTGATTCCGCCACTCTTGTACGCTCTATCCAGGCTGCTTCCCTCCATCTGGGGATTGTTCAGTTTGGTGGCAAATGGCTGCACATAATTGAATCTCTCAGGGGCTTCCCTTACACATGTTTACCGGGAGGAGAACCAGGTAGCTGACGCTTTGGCGTCCCATGCTTGCAGGACATTGCAATGAGGTCATCCTTTCCTCAGCTTCTTTACCCGCCTCCTGTAAAGGCCCAATCACCTTAGATAATTAAGGGATAGGCATGATAGAATCAAACATACAAGATTAAGGGATTAAATCTTCTTTTCTGTTGTTCCGGGTATGCCCCGGAGTTTGTGTTTTGATGTAATGATATTTCTATATAATAAATTGGCGCAAGCTAGCACCGGGTGGATTTACTATCCCGGTTTGCTGGCTCTGTAGCTTGTTAAATAAAATAAACAATAGAGAATTTCAAAAAGAATGTAATAGAAAGTAATTTAATAGAAACTCCAAAAGTGTTAATGGACCAAGAGAAAACATAAATAAGAGTAAAGAGAGGAAATTGATATTAAATTCACAATGTCCAATTATCCATAACTAGATTAGGCTAAATAAACTTAAATATAAAGATTAATGAGTAAAAATCATGAAACCCAATAAGGAAAACTCATTTCCCATTGAAACCCTAATCTAATTAGGTTGGAAGACTCAAATAGAGAAGGGAATAAGGTAAAATCACAACCTTCAAATTGAGTGCAAGTGGCACTCTTAAGACCCTATATCCCCTTAAACCCCTCAAGCCAACCGTAACCATTGCTAGGGAGTTCCAGAACATGGTTGGAGGCAGCTGAAAGGAGCATAACGAGGAACCCTAAGGTTCTTTGGTGTTTTTCATCTGTTCTTGCCCTACAATCTCCAAAAGAGCTAATGTAGGTGTTCTCTCAGGTCAATTTTATTAATCTTTCTTATAGGTTCTTATGCATGTCTAGATATACTAATATCATTTTCCCCAATTATTTCTTCCTATCTTGCATGTATATTCAGATTTCAATCATGGTTTACCTTTTCATACGTTAGTTTGATCTTTATTGGGCATCCCTGTAGAGTTAGAAACATGTTTCCATGTGTTTTGAATATTTTTCTCTCTTTTTAAACAAGTTTACATCACGTATTTTAGTTTCTAGATCGGAACCCGCTAAAAATTCCTCCCTACAATGAAACATGGTAGGTTATAGACTACATTCTTAAATGTGTCTGCCCAATACAGCCCATTCAAGACACGCCTAACATGATTGTTAAATGTGCCACAGGTCTCAACCGCTTTCCTAATGTCCTTGCCACCTCTGGCACATTTAGACTATCAGCATTAAAATTTGTTTTCCCAGAACAGTGTCATGCAACCAGTAACTTAAGTTTTTTAATTACTATTTCAACCCTAAACTGCGATACAATAACAATATATTTAAATTAAAAATGATTTAATCCCTTAATCTTGTATGTTTGATTCTATCATGTACCTATCCCTTAATTATCTCGCGTACTTGATCCATGTTCATTATTTACTTAATTCTTCCTATTATATCATCATATTAATCTCCATGTATCTTTATTATGGTCTTATTACAAGATGTCCTTGTTTCAAAATATTTTTATCAAATGATACTTGATGATTCGGATGGATATTATTGTTGTTTCTTCATCGCTCCATTGGTCATGGTTCCTGCACAATTGCCAAGCAAAGTTTTATGATGAAGTTAGAACCCTTCTTCAGGTGTTCCTCCTACTGAACTAGAAATGCTTTATGAGACCTCTGTAAGTCTCTATTGGCCTAGATTCCTATATGGCCACTGGGTCGATTGTATCCTAAACCCCAATAACCCTTCTGAAACACTGTCCACCCATTTCAACGTGTTTAGACTAGATTTTCTATGAAAACTAAACCTTGTGTGGAACATACCTGCCCATAGATGCATTCATAATGCGCCTTTGACCCCAGCTGCATCTTCACCATTAACGTGCCTTTAACCTTGACTGCATTATGGTTGCAGTTACTTCTTTATCGCATTCAACCTTGTGCTATCAGTAGCATGTGTATATTGCAGATGTGGTTTCTCATGCAGAATAGTATTTTTGTAAGGTCTTTGGAAGTAAAAAACTTTATTTTCCTTGGAATCTGTGATCATCTCATCTCTTTTACCTTAATTACTTAGCTTATTCTTGGAACTTGATGACCATTAAATAATTATCTAGATATTGCATGGGATCTTCCATCCACAACTCTATGCTTGGAATTTATAGGGCCAATCTAGTTCTAGGAGGAGCACCCAAAAAGTACTTGTGCCCGTGTGAGTTAATTGACTAGGATGTTTGACATTGCACCTAAGTACTTGGCATGCTTGATTTGTTATGACAATCATCTCATAAATACCTACTTGACATGTTAAATACTCAACTGGTACTTGTTGTCTCGTAAATAATACTCATGATATGGTCAACTCTACATTATTCTTGTTATATGTTATGGTTCTGTTGAAAGGCTATCTCTTTTCCATACACCATGAAATCTCTCGTCCATTTCTTTATATATCTTGACAATTCCTTGTTTGTTCTTATACTTGTATTTGCATCTAAGATTCACGTTTTGCTTGTTTGAGTTTTTCATCGATGTGATGTCATTAGTTTATTCCAACTTGTTGAAATATATAGTGATGTAAAGCATGATTGGCATAGAGATGTAACTCCCACTGAGCATTTCACTCATTCCATTTTTTCAGATAAGATGTAAAGATACAAACTGATGTAAACGAGCTTGAGCAATGGGTGTCCCAATTAACCAGAAGCTATAGTAGAGTGTTAGTAGAATCATCATTCTTTCATGAAAGTAGGTATTAGTTATGATGGAAACTATGTTTGAATCTGTTAGAATCGATATAATAGTTAGTGATTATGTTATCAATGAAATTATGAGTTAAGTATTTTAAGGGTTATTTCCAATATTGCCCCTTTACTATTTGCTTTGAATGACGCTATTGATTTATGTACATGTATCTCCTCTCTTTTTCATATCCTACGCCAGAGCGTGACAAACTCCCTCACACACCCATCCGAAGTTGACTCTTCAGCTTCTATAATTTGAGCAGCATTTTGTTGAGCAGGAGCACATGTTGCGAGCCTTACAAAGGGAAAGGGAGTATGTCATGGTGGACGTCGATGAGCAGCAATCTTTAATCTCCTAAGAAACCCTGGAGGTTGAGATACTATCAAGGCTTTAGGTTCTGGCATTGAAGCCCTATGATGGGTTGAGCAACCCCGTTGATCATTTTGACATCTTTTACACCCTGATGACCTTATAGGGGGCTCTAGACTCCATTAAGTGTAGGGCCTTTGCCACCACTCTAGTGTAGGGTGCCCATGCATAGTTCTAAGCCCTCACATCGGGAAGCATCTCAACTTCTAATAGTTTGGGCGTCTTTTCAAGGAAACATTTATTGGAAACAACCCACGAAGGTTGATTGCAGGGCTGCTAGCTCTCAGGGAGGCCCCCAAGAAAAAGCTCTAGGCTTATATCAATCACTTCAAGGTGCAATCCCTACAAATTCTCCACCTCAATGTTGCGGCGGCGATCACTGCCCTAACCAAGGGAACCTGGGATGAAGGGCTTTGATAACATTTAGTACTTTACCCTCCTACTTACCTCGCCAATCTCATCACCTTGGCCTTGGGACGTGTCGAGTGCAAAGAAGTTCTCACCACCTATTAGAACAACTTGGGAAAGGAAGAAGAGAGAAAGTGCCAATCTGATGAACCTTCTAAATTAGAGAAAAAGAAGAGTTACAACTGTGATAGGGAGGAACTGACCGAGAAGTTTAAGTAATATACTCCCTTGGCTAACCCAATTTATGAGATCTACTAAAAGAACAAAGACTCGGTCTTTCTTCATTGAATCATGCCAATGAAGTCCAATCCATGACATCACAATGCGCGGAATCATTGTTAGTTCCATGGAGATCACAACCACTATATCAATAGTTGCTAATAGTTTAAAGATGAAATTAAGGCTCTCATTTAGTAGGGGGCAACTAGCCAAGTACGTGGCCAATAGATGTGATGCCCCTCGAAAACCCCCTAAGGAAATAGATACTTGTTCCTATGGTGTGCACATCAACGTTGTCACAGGAGGATCAAATTAGGGAGGAGACACTCACTGAGGGAGAAAGTGTGACGGCCCTCGCCATTCAGGCCCGTTAACCCAATAACGTGCCCGACACGACTCTGTTCCCGCGAACGAGCCAAAGCCTTGCAAGGGATATCAACACAACATGTCCGTGGAAATATAAAAGAACATACTGAACACATATAAGTTTTCATTCCTCACATATATCCATATGAATTGTACATATCCAATTTCCATACCAAAGTCATAGTACAAGGTACACTGGCCTGGGACAAACCCCTAAGGCACAACAAGAAGAAGTATTACTCTACTGGTGATGTCGGCCCGACTCCACTACGGTGCTGAATGGAACTAGAAGAGGGATGGCAACCCTCCTGCTCTCCTTCACCTGGAAGAAGAAGAGGTGAGCCTCACAAGTCACTAGCTCAGTAGGGCAACTCCCCAAAAGCCGAAAGAGCAATGTATAGCAAGTGAAGTAAGCAAAGCTATAAGCAACTAAAATATATCATCGCCTAAGCATGATACTATAGTTGTACATAAATAAACGGAAAACCACGTACAAGTATACAAGCTAAAGAGGGGCACGCCGCACACGAGTCATGAGAACTGGTTTGCGACACCAGCCACAGACTCGGACAAACAACACAAGTCTACCTCTCAACCTCACAGCCATGGACGAAAGGTCCAACTGCCGCTCCACCTCAACAAGGCATGAACTGTGGAGACAAGACAACACCACTCTGACAGACCACACAGCCGCAGGCCCAAGCCTGGCACCTTTAGGGACTCCGACCCGAGCTCCCTAAAGTGAGGCACTGGAAACAGGACTACTTAGAGCCCAGTACGTCTACTGGTGTCCGTAACCCCCACCACGAGCGCGCTACAAGCTGTTGAACTACTCCATAGTTTACCATTTTATTTTGGTGAAAACAAAATTATGATTAATTAAATATTATTAAATATATTCAATATCATGTTTTTCTAATAAATATAATTTTATGACATTATTTTGTGTGATTTGCACTAAAAAGATAAATCGATGTTCATTCAATATACATCGTTTTAGTTCACAAAGTGCCACATCGATTTGCTTGAAAACATAGATTCATTGCAACATCGATTTGCTTGAAAATATGGATTTGCCTCTCACATCGATTTGATAAGTGAAACATCGATTTGCCTCTCACATCGATTTGATAAGTGAAACATCGATTTGCCCCTCACATCGATTTGATAAGTGAAACATTGATTTGCCTCTCACATCGATTTGATAAGTGAAACATCGATTTGCCTCTCACATCGATTTGATAAGTGAAACATCGATTTGCCTCGCACATCGATTTGGTAAGTGAAACATGGATTTACTTCTCAGATGGATTTCATAAGTGAAACATAGATTCGTTTGAAAATATGGATTTGCCTCAACATGGATTTGCTTCAAACATGGATTTGCTTCACATGGATTTCATAAGGGAAACATGGATTCGCTTGAAAACATGGATTTGCCTCTAACATGGATTTACATCAAACATGGATTTGCTTCTCACATGGATTTCATAAGTGAAACATGGATTCACTTGTAAAACATTGATTTCAACATGGATTTCACTTAAACATCGATTTCCTTATATTTAAAAATGTTTTTGGCATCTAGTGAAAAGTTAAATATATTTCAGATAGAAGATCTCTTTTATCTTTACAGATCTCTTCTCTCTTGTCAGAACAAAAACAACTTACCTACCACTTCTTGGAGACAACAGGAAACATAGAGGTATGAACTTTTTTGACAGAAACACTCTTTAACTAAACACTTTCTTCTATGCTTACAGACCTCGTAGACCACAAAGTATCAGAAGAAAGAGAAGATGAGCAATGGCTAGAACTCTAAGGGATTTGTTCAAAGCTGCTCATATAAAAGATGAAGCAAGGCTGAAGAACAAAGTGAGAGCTTTTCTGAAGATCTTTAAAGGAGTGTACATCCTGTGAGGAACCAAAACTCCACATACACTCAAAGGAAAAGAGAGAAAGAGCCCGAGCCCAAGAAGAAGTGTTCAAACAACTGAAGCACTCAAGCATTCAAGCTCCTTCTCCTCTCTTCACTCTCTCTGTGTGCATCTTTGTAATCTGGGGAGAGAATCTTTTCGCTGAGAGTCTCATTTAGTTGGTGTTCATCTGTTCCAACTCTCAGTGATGTTCTTTCTTTTCTAAGAAAGATCTTTGTCCAGCTGTAGGACTATATACAGTGTAGAACCTAGCTAGAGATTTGTGTCTAGCAGAACCATACTGGGGTTTGTACCAGGAGGTTGGCTTATTGACCTGTAAGAGAAGTGGGCTGCCTTCTTACCCAAGAAAGAAAAGAAGACCAGCTGGGGTGCTGGGTGTTGTATTGTCCTTGAGGGGGACTGTACCTTGGTTAGTAAAATCCCAAGAGATTGCTTAGGGACTGGACAGAGGACTTCCATGTGGGAAGGGCCGAACCAGGATAAATTCCTTGTGTTCTTTGTGTGATTGTTTATTGCTTCCGCACTGCTACTCTATCACACTCAACTAACCAAACTTTCAAGTGATAATTTTCTGTGTTTAAGTTTCTATTTCAGATTTCAGAAAACCTATTCACCTCACCCTCTAGGTTAGCTCTTGTGCTTCTTTTTGGATTTTTTTAGTTGACCAGCCTTCCTTAGTTTAGGACAATCTGGTCTTAGATGTCTAGGTTTCCTGCATTCATAGCAGACTGGTCTTTTTCTTTTCTCTCTTTCTTTTGAATCGTTCTCGATCCATTTTTCTTCTTCTTGAGAATCTTCTGAAGTTTGGATAGAACTTCATCTACATCACTGTCCTCAGAACCTACATTTTTTAAGCTAGAAGAAGAGGTGGTGGAAGTAGTAGCTACAACTTTAAGAGCATTAGTGAGTTTTTTCTTAGAAGAGCTTTCAAATAGCCGCTCCATATTGATTTCATGTGCCATGAGAGAGCCAATTAATTTATCAATGGAAAACTTGGTTAGATCATGGGCTCTTCAATAGAAGTGACCTTAGGGGTCCATGAAATAGTTAAAGACCTAAGTATCTTTCTGACAGTTTCCTCATTAGAAAGATTTTTACCAAGAGAACTTAGACCTACTACTATGCTTAAAAATCTATTATACATTTAAGTGATATTTCATTTGGAAGCATTTTAAATTGCTCATATGTGAGACAAGAATATCTATCTTAATTTGTTTTACTTTATCTGTTCCCTCATAAGTTACCTGCAGTTTATCCCACATTTGTTTTTGCAGATTTACATGCAGATACTCTACTAAATTTCTTTTGGATATAGCACAACATAAATAGTTCTTTGCTTAAAATTTAAATATAATTTACTTTTATTTGCTACTATAATAGCAGTAGTACCAACAACAGGAACAACAAAAAAATCACCTACCTCTATTCCATCCACAGATCAAAGTATATGCCTAGAATGAAGCATTCCATTCTCATTTTCCAGTATTGGTAATCTTCTCTATCAAAGAGTGGAGGTCTGATATGACTGATTGACCTTCAACAAATCCTTGAGCTGCTATGGATCTTCTCTAAGATCGTTGGATCTTCTTGATTTGATCAGAGAACCTTGCTCTGATACCACGTGTTGGCCTTTTTGGTACGACAGCAAGCTAACCTAGAGGGGGGGGTGAATAGTTTTCTGAAATCTGAAACAGAAACTTAAACACAGAAAATTATCACTTGAATGAAGAATTAAAAAGGAAAAATAATGAAAAATTAGAGTTAGAAGAAATATTAAAAACTCTAACTGAAGAAAATCTTTATTTAAAAGAATCAGTTAAAAATTAACTAAAGGGAAAACATCTTTAGCCCTATACTTAAAAGGATCAAAATCTGGAAATAATAAACAAGGTCTTGGATACAAACTCCAGAAAAAGGAAAACAAGTCATAATTCCTGAAAAATATCAATTACCAAAATTTGTAAAAGAAACCAAGATGCCTTAGAAAAGGCCCCTGTAAAGGAAAATGTTTTCAAACATTGTGTTCTAAACAGACATTACAAAGATAATAGGAACTACAAAACAAATTATATGCATTGTTGTTCTCATTGCAATAAATTAGGACACACAGTAAACACCTGCACAACAAGGCACCTAGTATGGATCCCGAAAGGATATTTTCATGCATCTAACCATCAAGGACCCAAAAAGAATTGGGTACCTACTTCTGAATAAGTTGTTTGCAGGATAGCCTTGGACATCAAGAAGAAAGGATGCTCAAGGCATTGGTGACTGTCAGCTCTTCATCCAACTCATATCTGAAGAGGGAGTAGTCACAAATTTATTTTTAAATTTTAGTATTACTAACAACTATTTTTCAAGTCTCATTCTGGTGGAGTCTCTCATTCAGGGGGAACACAGACTAAGGGGGAGTTATTCATTAAATGTCAATCATTATTGAACCCCTCAATGGTTAGAAGTCTTCACAAAAAGGGAGAAAATGTATGGTAAGATCATTCCTGTTTGGTTAATGACAAAAAGGGGGAGAGTATGCATTATGTATGATTTTTCTGTATTTTTTATGCCTTAAGTATTTTTGTCAAAAAATTCTCATAAATTTTGCCATCGCCAAAAAAGTGGAGATTGTTGAACCACTCTATAGTTTACCCTTATATTTGGTGATAACAAAATTATGATTAATTAAATATTATTAAATATATTCAATATCATGTTTTTCTAATAAATATATTTTATGACATTATTGCTGTGTGATTTACACTAAAAAGATAAATCGATGTCCATTCAATATACATCGATTTCAGTTCACAAAGTGCCACATCGATTACTTGAAAACAAGGATTTCACTGCAACATTGATTTGTTTGAAAATATGGATTTGCCTCTCACATCGATTTGATAAGTGAAACATCAATTTACCTCTCACATCGATTTGATAATTGAAACATCGATTTGCCTCTCACATCGATTTGATAAGTGAAACATCGATTTGCCCCTCACATCGATTTGATAAGTGAAACATCGATTTACCTCTTAGATCGATTTGATAAGTGAAACATCGATTTGCCTCTCACATCGATTTGATAAGTGAAACATCGATTTGCTTCTTACATGGATTTCATAAGTGAAACATGGATTCGCTTGAAAACATGGATTTACCTCAAACATGGATTTGCTTTGAACATGGATTTGCGTCTCACATTGATTTCATAAGTGAAACATGGATTCACTTGAAAACATGGATTTGCCTCAAACATGGATTTGCTTCAAACATGGATTTGCTTCTTACATGGATTTCATAAGTGAAACATGGATTCACTTGTAAAACATGGATTTCACTTAAACATCGATTTCCTTATATTTCAAAATGTTTTGGTATCTAGTGAAAAGTCAAATATATTTCTGATAGAAGATCCCTTTTATCATTCCAGATCTCTTCTATCTTGTTAGAACAAAAAGAGCTTACCTACCACTTCTGGGAGACAACAGGAACATACAGGTATGAATCTTTTTGACAGAAACACTCTTTTAACTAAACATTGTCTTCTATGCTTGCAGACCTCGTAGACCACAAAGTATCAAAAGAAAGACAAGATGAGCAATGGCTAGAACTCCAACGGATTTGTTCAAAGCTGCTCATATAAAAGATGAAGCAAGGCTGAAGAACAATGTGAGAGCTTTTCTGAAGATCTTTAAAGGAGTGTACATCCTGTGAGGAACCAAAAACTCCACATACACTCAAAGGAAAAGAGAGAGAACCCGAGCCCAAGAAGAAGTGTTCAAGTAATTGAAGCACTCAAGCATTCAAGCTCCTTCTCCTCTCTTCACTCTCTCTGTGTGCATCTTCGTAATCTGGAGAGAATCTTTTCACTGAGAGTCTCATTTAGTTAGTGTTCATCTGTTCCAACTCTCAGCGATGTTCTTTCTTTTCTAAGAAAGATCTTTGTCCAGCTGTAGAACTGTATATAGTGCAGAACCAAGCTAGGATTTGTGTCTAGCAGAACCATACTGGGGTTTGTTCCAGGAGATTGGCTTCTTGACCTATAGGAGAAGTGGGCTGCCTTCTTGCCCGGGAAAGAGAAGAAGACCAGCTAGGGTGCTGGGTGTTGTATTGTCCTTGAGAGGGACTGTACCCTTGGTTAGTAAAATCCCAAGAGATTGCTTGGGAACTAGACGTAGGACTTCAATGTGGGAAGGGCCGAACTAGGATAAATTCCTTGTGTTCTTTGTGTGATTGTTTATTTGCTTCCACACTGCTACTCTCTATCACACTCAACTAACCAAACTTTCAAGTGATAATTTTCTGTGTTTAAGTTTCTGTTTCAGATTTCAGAAAACCTATTCACCCCCCCCCTCTAGGTTAGCTTGCTGTCGTACCAAAAGGGCCAACACAAGCGACCGCACACCCACAAACACGAGTCACTGCCCCCTGTCGTCTTTCCCTCAACCGGACGTACAACTCAAACTCAGGAGTGAGGGTGTCTAGAAAGACGACACAAACCTTGATGGTACTCACCGTACTGGAACAAAAACCGAGTACCCAGTGCCTGGGTACCGACTGAAGAGGTAACCATGGAAGGCGTTACAACCCAACTTGCTATGCACCATTTTTAAGCAAAACCCATCATTATCAACCACGGTATAATCCGACATAACCCATACAGACCTACATTACATAACCAACACATCCCAAGCAATGTACAATAAAAACAAGACTGGCTGGCCACAGAACCCCAGAGCTCGGGTGGCCACATTCTAAATCGTGACCAACACAGTGGTCGCCAATCGGAGCTTGAATCGCGACGGACCAACCCCTCGCTTTAAGGCCTGAATCGCGACGGACCATGTTGTCGCGATTACAAAATGCGACGACTGGTTCTGTCGCCTTTTAGATAGAAGAAACTCACCATCACTTTACCTTCTGGAAATCACACCAAGCAACAGTACAGGCTATTCAAAGCAGGAGATAAATGTTCATACAAAACCCTAAGCATGCTCTCTATCATGGTTATGTGATTTCTAAACCATAATCCATGCATGCCATACAATAAAAAACAAGGGAAAGTTCCCTACCAATAGGTGAAACGCAAAACCAATGCCACCCAGAGGTTCCCTGCGCTCTGAAGCTCCTCCTCGTGCCGGAACCATGCCGAACAGACAGCCAAACGCCCAAAATCACTTCCAAATCCCATAGCAGTCTCCCCTTCAGCTGAGCAGTGCAACTACACTGTTCGGCCTAGGGCAGAAACCCAAAATACATAGAGTTTAAATCGCGACGTATCGGGTCGTCGTGTTTAAAAATGCAACGTACCCCGTCGTTGCGATTAAACCCTGACGACCCTACATGCGCCACACGGCGCACATGTAGCGGCGCTCACGTAGAAGCAGTCCAAATTACGACGTAGTAGGTGGTCGCGTTCATGCAAGAATTGCGACGACTGCGTTGGTCGCGTTCTTAATGAACCCGCCAGATTGGCCTGGAATTTCAACCCTCCAGTCTCACAACCTACAACAAGGACCTGTAAACACACATTCACCCACACATACTTAACCAATGGGCCGCACATTGGCCCCCAAACCCAGTAAACTTCGATCCGAACGTACCAGTTATTACAGAAAGTGTCACGCCCAGTGAGCTAGTCAATAGAAGGAGTGAAGCCAACTATCTTTCCACTCGAACAGCAAATTGTTGCCTTCTTTAAGGAAGACCTAGAATGGGTGAAGCTTGTTGGACATGGAATGAATATCTAGAGGGGTGTGAATAGATATTAGCCTCTTTAAAATTAAGAACACGAATTAGACCTTAAGATATATGAGAGCTAGCAGATAAAAAAAAAACCCAGAATAATTAGACAACATACCACACAATGCACTCAGGATTTCAAGGTGGTTCAGCTCCAGTGTGGAGACCTACATCCACCACTCACTATACTAAGTGAGGCTTCAATCAACAAGACAAGAGTGTGAACACTCACACCGCTGATTCACAGCTTCATACAATCTGCTGACACATAGCTTCAACACCGCTGATTCACAACTTCAAGATTATGACAATCTCACAATCCTAACACACAAAGTGTAGGATCTATTCATCTACTCCATCCATAGCAGACAACCAAGTGGTGTAATGTTCAGAAAGAGAAATCACTAAAGGTGAGAGGAATTTTGTCAAACACTCTTGCTGTAGATTCACTGAAGTTGAGATCGAATCAATTCTCCACTTGAATTCCAAATTGCTTCTTCTCCAGACTCGAATTCATCAAGCTCTTCTTTGGCTGTAGCTCAAGGATCGAATTGCCTTTGATTGAACTGTAACTCTGAATGTCTGCTTCAATCGAACAGTGACAGAGATTCAATCAAGATGAAGAACCGATGCAGCATATCTTCTTCCCATTGAGCGATCTATACCAGATTCTCTTCTTCTCAGCTCTCTCTCCCCTTGCGCCTTTTCTCTACTACCCAGTGTTCTCTTTTATGTTTTTTTTCTTCGAAGATGATGCACACACCTTTTTGATTAGCTCATCAGAATCTTCTGGTGGGCCCCATAAAATTCGTTGGGAAATATTTACCGCCAAAAGGTTCTCTTCCAGAACCTTGTAAGGTGCGCCGAGAATCCCCATTAATTGGGCCTCAGATCATGTGCCCGAAAAGAACACGTTGGCAATTCCTTTTCCTTACTAAGAGAAATAGATTAGTGTGTCGACACCTCTTGTGCATTGTGTCGACGCACAATAAAACTGGTTTTACTCAAAGTAAATTCTTTAATAGAGTCGACCTAATGACTTCATGCGTCGACCTTATCCATTAGACTTCAGAGGAGACTAGATGTTAATATGCTTTGTGTTGACCTCATAGCAATCAAGTGTCAACCTCTTGGAATAGTAGAGTCGACCTGACTTTCAACATGTGTTGACTCCCGTACTCTTTAATTCCATCGCATGCTAGAACTTGTGTCGACCTGAGCTTCATTTAGAGTCGACCTCTTGAGATTCTTTCCATTCGGTGCTAACATGAAGATCAACATGTGTCGACCTGACATTGACTAGTGTCGACTCAAGTGGTTCTTTTCTCTTCAGCACTTACTGGAACGATAGCATGTGTCGACCTGAGCATTGACTAGTGTCGACTCAAGTAGTACACTAAACACCAGTAAGTCACTAACTGAGCATGTGTGTCGACCTATTCAGGGCAATGTGTATTGACACACAATGATCTTTTGACTTTGAGAATTTTCCTGTCATAAGTAAACATGTGTTAGAGAATTCTTAGATATTTATGACAGTTATTTTGGTTCATGACATCATCAAAACCAGGGACAGAACAATCTCCCCCATTTTGATGATGGCAAGTATGATTCATAGAGGTTTTAACTGACTTAATATACTTACTCATAGTCATCACACAGTACACAAGTCATCAATTGAGCATACAAGCAATCCACTCAAGCAATCCACACATGATAAATGTTCAAAATAGATGATTTCATTTCATGTAAAAGTTTTACAAATATGAGTCATAGAAGCATATCACAGACAAAGCAAACACAAAAGATTTCTATGAAGATCTCCCCCTTTGACATTATTAAAATATATATAAAATCACTGCTCAAGCGGAGCAGGAGGTGAAGGTGTCGAAAGAGAGAGTCTCTGTTCAATCCTGCTAAGCCGGATTTCCAGATCATCATAATTATTTCTCAGGTAGATCTGAACGACATTGGAGTTTTGTATTCAAAATCTTGGACATTTCTTTCAGGTTGTCAGACTCCAGAATTGAGTTCTAATCTACTCCATGAGGCATAGGTGGTGCAGCTGTACGTAGAAGAAGTGGCATTAGTACTGTCAGTTGTCTCTATCTTACCATGCAGTTTCCAGACTTGATTAAATCATTTCTTATTGATGTGAGATGTCCAGCCATGCCTATGTAATAATCTCTTAGCATGTTCAAATTGCCAGCCATGTCTGAATATGACACCTTGATGGCTGGAATATCATCTAACTTTTCAGAACCTTTAGACAACATCTCCTCAATCGACAGCTGCTTATCAAAGATCTGTGCCTGAGTGTATGCTGCATGATTGAATACCTCTCCAATCTTTCATAAGCTTATTTGATCTGAAAGATGTAAACCTTGTAGTCCGTATCTACTTGTCTATATTCTCACTGAGTTGTTTTTCAATTTCTTCCATTCTGCACTCAAACCTCAGTGATTGTTCTTCACCTTAGCATTTAGCTATCCAACTAGTCATGAATGGATGCAAATTGCTCCTGAATTATCTGCAAAACTTGCCTGAAATTGGATGACAGAACGGATGGGATGATGTCATTGGTGATGTGATGGAGCATGTGAAATGTAGATGCATCTTGTTGAGTGTAACGACCCCGAGAACCCGACCCTCAGCCTAAGCCAAGGACACGAATTCGCGGTCGCCGCCTACAGATCCAGGGACACCGAAGGGCCATAACACAAGTCTACAGAATATGTAAGGAAATAAATGTCAACTACTGAACTAGTAGCACACACGCGGAAGTAGAAAGAAGAGCGAGACCACAGCGTATCGCTCTAGATACAGTCCCATCACACACACAATGAGTACAAGTAAGGAAGGGAAGAACAGATCCCTTAGGGCATACCCTGAGGGTGAAGTACAACTGAAGGGGATCCACTGCTAGCTATGGGACGATGACTACCGCACCGCCTCCTCCGCCCGACGCACACCCGGCTACTGTTGAGAAGTCTCACCTGGAAAAAAGAAGGGATGAGCTTCAAACAGAAGCTCAATAGGGACTACCAATCTCCTACTAGCTCTAATAGGTGGGAAAGAATATGTAAACAAATTAAGTGACAGTAGTTCTATATATTTTAAGCTACACGAGAAAGTGCGGTAGCAAAACTAACTAACTAGTGACGGTACGGAAAGAAACCGCAGTCAGAAACCCCATACAACCTGCACGTCGTGACCACCACATGGCTGGAAACACAGAGAGGAGAACCCTGCCTGGACAAGAGACACTAGCTATGGAAACCACTACCACTAGTCAACCGGTCAGGAGCATCCACTGACGTCTTACCCTTGACCTGGGTCCAAACCTCCATGTCTCGTCAGAGTGGGGGTGGGAACACAAGTAACCACAACATAACTGCCATAGTTGGCCGACTACGGTCCCACGCCTAGCCTCTCTAAGTGGTTTCGGGGCCACAAGAGCGAGGCAGTGAAAAGGACTGACTGACCTGCGCCGGGAAGGACTCCAAATGACCTCGGCATCCCAGACCAACCAAGAGAGCTCTTCAAACGACTCAACACTGCTGTCCTAACCACCGTTTTCCCCTCCGCTCTAGAGTCTGTGACTCGAGCACGCCCGTCGTCCAGAGCACTCTCTCAACAGGCGCACGGGGACGGGGGTCCCTGGTAAACGGTAACAACCTCTCTTACGGGACAAACCCTCAAGTTCCGAGCACCTGGTGAACGACTAGTGTAGGACCGTCCTAGGAACTAGCACTGGTGCCACGGGTACAAAAAGAACCGGAAACGGCAAAGACTCCATGAGAAATGGACTTCACAATAACTTACCTGAATCTGATACTGTCGTGACGCCCATGGCCGTCGCGACGCCAAGTCTGGTCGCGACCATGCCGCAACGCCCCAAGTCGTCGCGATGATGTCGTGGCGGCCATGCCAATCGCGATATCATCCCGACCCCTATGCCGGTCACGACCTCAGTCGAGAGGGGTCCAGGGACAGTCTTCCCAAGGATCACCCCACAAACGATACAAACCATACCAATAGGCGGAGGGGAGCATGGGAAACACTAGGAAAGTACAAAAATAGGCAAACCATCCTCGCAACCCTACGGATCATGGAATAAACATGGAGATCTAGACTCAAAGGACACCTCTCCATGAATGAGGCATGGATATCTCATTCCCCAAACCCCAACCACGATGAGGAAGCAAGAACCACAAGGGGAAGGGGATCATGCTGAACGAGAGGAGAGAATGGGAGTCCCTACCTCAAGGTGTAGAGCGAACCAGTTAGGGCCTTCTCGTAGGAATGGTCACCTCCTCCTCAATCCCACCACCATGCGCATGTCGCCTACACCAAGGGACGTCACCTCCTCGCCACGAACACCACAAACAAGCTAGAAGAAGGAAGAGGGCTCGGGGATAGGAAGAAGGAAGAAGAAGAAGGAACGAGAAAAGGAAGGAGGGAGGGGGAAATGGGTCGCCCGCTTGATTTTGAACCGACGGCCAACAAGATGTGAGGGTCGGCCGGCGTGACAATAACCTTGTCGCGACCACCATGCAGGTCGCGACCGCTACCCTGGCGCGACACCAAAAGCAGTCAAACCTCGAAGAGGGAAAAACCATAACGCGACGGTCTCCCAGGTCGTGTCAACTTTGTACGCAAGTGACACCCGACAAGGCCATTCTGACAGAAAGAACAGTGGTCAGAACAAAGTCGCGTTGCCTTCAGACGCCACGATAGGAACGCGATGCCCACCCTTGTCGCGACCAGAATGGGACGGCTAGATGTGCCACGACCAAAAGCATGTCGCGATCGACTCCTCTGTCACGACAATGTCATGCCTAGAGGGTCCCTCATGACCATGAGGACGGGGCCAGGGCCCGAGAGGGCCGGGTCTTTCATTCTACCCCCCCCCCCCCCCCCCTTAAGGAATTTCATCCTCAAAATTAAAAGAAACTCGGTTTTGAAAAAGTAAGCAGTACAGGGAAAAACAACATACCATCACTCTAACAAGTATGGAAACTGCTCTCTCATTTTATCCTTGCACTCCCAAGTGGCCTTGCCACCCATTCTCCGAGACAACCTTGACCAGCGAAATCTACCTCCGGCGCAACTATTGCACTCTATGGTCCACAACTCTAACTGGATGCTCTAGTACTAACAAATCTTGTGCTACCTCAAGCTGTGAGTGGTCTAACACATGTGACGGGTCTGCAATGTACCTCTTGAGCTGTGAAACATGAAAGACACTGTGCACCCCTTCCAACTCTACCAGAAGACACAACTGTATGCGACCTCGCCGATCCTCTCTGAAATAGGGAAAGGTCCAATATATCTCGGACTAAGCTTTCCTTCTTGCCAAACCTCATGACACCCTTGGTCGAAAAAACCCGCAAGAACACAAGGTCACCCATGTCGAACTGCAATGGCCTCCTGCGGACATCTACAAAGCTCTTCTGTCTCCTCTGTGCTATCTGAAGCCTCTGTCTGACTAGTCTGATCGTATCTGCACACTGCTATACCATCGCTGGTCCTAAAAGCTGCCTCTCACACACTTTAAACCAGTAAAGTGGTGTCCTACATGGTCAACCATACAAAGCCTCGTATGGTGCCATTCCAATGCTGGAGTGATAACTGTTGTTGTATGCAAACTCTACCATCGAAAGGTGCGACTCCCAAGTTCCTCCCCAGTCGAAACAACACGCTCTCAACATATCCTCCAAAGTCTGTATAGTTATCTCTAACTGACCATCTGACTGTGGGTGGTACGTTGAACTCAGTCTCAACTCTGTACCAAGAGCTCTCTGCAAACTGCGGCCAAAACCTGAAGTGAACCTCAGATCTCTGTCGGAAGCAATGGAAACTGGGGTTCTGTGCAACAGAACAACTCAGTCCACGTACAGTCTGGAAAACCTGTCCACTGACCAAGACATCCTGACTGGAAGGAGGTGCACTAACTTGGTCAACTGATCCACAATCACCCAAATACCATCATGCCTCTGCGGAGTACGGGGAAAACCAACCACAAAATCCATGGTGATGTCATCCCACTTCCACTCGGGAACGGGCAATGACTACAAATCACCATTAAGATACCGATGCTCTGCCTTCACCTGCTGATAAGTAAGGTAACGAGTGACAAACTCTGCTACACCCCTCTTCATCCCTGGCCACCAGAAGAACCTCTTTAGGTTATGATACATCTTGGTGGAACCAGGATGAACAACATACCTCGACCGATGTGCCTCTGACAACACTACTTGCTGCGCATCACAAGGGATGTACAATCTACCTCTGAACCTGACCTCACTGTCCTCGTCCAGCTCAACATTTGGCATCTGCAAGATATCTACTAACTCTGTATCTGCCTGTTATGCCTCCAGCACCTGACGGTACACTGACGGGTGAACTGACAAACTGGTCATCACTGCACGATCTTTGTACCTCGAAGGGTAGAAAACTCCTTGGGACAGGTCCTCGAACAACCTCCACTCTCTGGCTAGCAATGAACTCAAGTGAACCCGTTTGCTCAAAGCGTCCACTACGACATTAGCCCTTCCTAGGTGATAAGAGAGGGTAAGGTCGTAGTGTTTCAACTATTCTATCCATCTGCGCTGCCTCAAGTTCAAATCCTTCTGAGTGAAGATATAATGCAAACTCTGATGATCTGTAAAGATCTTAAACGCCTCACCGTACAAATAGTGCCTCCACAACTTCAGAGCGAACACCACTGCTGCCAACTCTAAGTCGTGAGTAGGGTAGTCCTCCTCATGGTTCTTCAACTGCTGAGAAGCATAGGCAAGGACCCCACCATGCTGCATTAGCACTGCACCCAAACCTTACCTCGACACGTCGGTGTAGACCACAAACCTGACGGCAAGACCAACACTAGCGCTGAAGTCAACCTCATCTTCAGCTCCTGAAAACTCCGCTCGCAATCCTCAGTCCAAACAAACCTGGCCTCGAGTCTGGTCAATCTGGTCAACGGCTCTACAATCCTAGAAAAGTCTTGGATAAACTTCCTGTAATAGCCTGCCAAACCCAGAAAGCTGTGAACCTCTAACACTGAAGTGGGCTGCTCCTAAGACAACACTGCCTCAACCTTGGCAGGGTCCACTGCCACACTAGAACCTAAGATCACGTGTCCAAAAAAGTGCACCTCCCTCAGCCAAAATTCGCACTTGTCGAACTTGGCATAAAGTTGGTGACTCCGCAACCTCTCCAACACGATCCTCAGATGCTCCTCATGCTCCTCGTCAGAAGCCGAATAGACCAAATTGTCATCTACAAAGATGACCACAAACCTATCCAAGAACTCGTGGAACACTCTATGCATCAAATCCATAAAAGTTGTAGGCACGTTCATGAGCCCAAACGGCATCACGACGAACTCTAAGTGGCCGTACCTTGCATGAAAAGCTGTCTGGCCAATATTTGACTCTCTGATCCTCAACTGGTAGTACCCTGATCTTAAGTCAATCATCGAAAACACCTTGGTCAACTGCAACTGGTCAACAAGTCTTCGATCCTGGGCAATAGATACCTGTTCTTCACTGTTACCTGGTTCAACTGCCTGTAATCGATGCACAACCGCAAGCTTTCGTCCTTCTTCCTCACGAACAACACTAGTGCTCTCCACGGCGAATGGCTCGAACAGATGAAACCCAGCTCAAGCAACTCCTGCAACTAGCACTTCAGCTCACGCAACTCAGCCGGAGCCATCCAATATGGTGCCTTAGACAAAGGCATCATACCAAGAAAAAGCTCAATGGAGAACTCTACCTCCCGCTCAGACAGTAACCCAAGTAGATCCTCAGGAAAAACATCAAAAAACTCACAAATAACATGTACATCAAAAACCAACGACCCGCTAGGCTCAGACGTACAAATAGAAGCAAGAAATGCTATGCAACCATCGCGGATCAAACGATGAGCTCTACAGAAAGAAATAAAAGGTCGACTGGTAGACCGAATAACTTGGAAGCAGAGAACAGGCGCTCCATGTATCTCAAACTAAACGGTCTTCCACTGACAATCCACCACAGCTGAGTGAGCCTCCAACCAGTCTATGCCAAGGATGACGTCAAAGTCATGAAGTTGCAACGCGTATAACCTGGCTGACAACTAGTGTCCCTGGACCTCAACTGGACACCCTCAAGGTAACCAAAAGAACGTGTGTAATCACTAGATGGAAGATCAATCATCACGTCACACTGTCTCTCAGGGGTGGGACGAACTAACAACTCATAAAACTCCTCAGAAGTAAAACAAAGAGAAGCATGAAGATCAACTAGAACATGACCAGCTCTACCAAGGATAGGTAAAGTACCTATGACCGTTTGATGCCTCGGCCTCTTCCCTAGTGAGACCCATCACATGACCACGACCACGCCCACGCTGCGGCACATGTTGGGGCTGCTGCTGCTGCGGCGGCTACTGGTACTGTGGGAACTGCTGCTGGTGGTGGTATGGCTGAAACTGCTAAGGCTGCTGATGCTGCGGAAACTGCTGAGGTGTTGCTGGTACTGCCCCTGCTGCTACTGACGGGGTGCCTACTACTGTGAAGGGCACTGGTACAACGGCAACTGCTGAGTGTACTACATTGGCTGTTGGACTTGACCCGTCGGGCAATCCCTCCGGAAGTGGCCTGGTAAACCACAAGTGTAACAGACTGCCTCCTGCCTGCCGTGCTCGGCTCCCTGTTGGACCGACTGCTCTGCAAATCTCGACTGGCACTTCTGCTGCCGGCTCCGTCCACCCCCGCAAGTGTTCATTTTCTAGAACTTTGAGCGCAACCCGGAACTGTCCGAGCCCGAAGAAGAAGAAGTCGCACTACCATGACTACCTGCGGGACGCTGGTACGGTTGGTCCTAGAGGAAGCACCTCCATGCTGTTGCTGTTGTTGGGGCTGCCAGGTCTCTCTCTCCAAGGCAGTGGCCTTAGCCACTGCCACTCCTAAAGTGGCACACATGTGAGCGGTCATGCCCTACCTCAAATCTAGCCTCAGTCCTGCGATAAACCTCTATGCACAAGCCCGCTCACTACCAACAACATGGGGAACATGCCTCAGCAACCGGATGAACCTCTGGTGATACTGAGCAACTGTCAAACCACCCTGAACCAACTCATGAAACTGATCTCGTCTCTCACATCGAGCATAATTAGGAAAATACTCACTGTGGAAGACCTTCAAAAACCGCTGCCATAAATATGATTCAATTGCTACCCTGGGAAGTGTGTCTGCCTCTGAACTCTCCACTGCTCATGGGCTGGTCCCTTGAGCTGATACACTGCCAGTCTGACCTGATCCTCCTCGGTGCAATCCATGGCCTCGAACGTACGCTCCAACTCGTGCATCCAACTCTCAGCTCTATCTGGGTCATAGTCGTCGAAGAACGTCGGTGTCGAAGATGCAAGAACCTCTCCAAGAGGCAGTCCTGTCCTTAGTTACAGTCGTCCTCCTCCTATCGACCCGGGTACTCCCAGTACCCGACGCCTGCTGAACTGCTGGCTGCTCCACCTGTGAATCTGCCTGCTACTCTGGTACTATTGGGGGAGGTACTGGCGGCTGACCTCCCATTGCCATCTACTCTTGCTGCCACGTCCCCTGAAGCATGGCCCTGAAGAACTGCTCGGCCATGGGGAACCAATCTGCATACTGCTGTGGTGGGGGCTAGTACCACTGTTGTTGCTATTCACTGGCTGCTTCTAGTGTCGTTGCCTCCTGAGGCTGTGCCACGGACTCCTCTGCTACACATCCTCCTGAACCTGACCTGGCGCTGGCATATCTGACTCACCCTGCTGCTCCATCAGCTCTCGGTCTGCCTACGCCTACGCGGAGCCATATTCTACATGGCACACAACCAACAAGGTTAATGACACTAACTCAGACGACTAGCAGTGTACTTGTACTACTGTTGGGACATCTTGTTGCAGTTTAAATCTGCTACAAGTCCTCTTAGACTCTCTCTCTGATACCAACTGTAATGACCCCGAGAACCTGACCATCAACCTAAGCCGAGGACCTGATTTTCACGGTCAACACCCCACGATCTGGGGACCCATAAGGGCTATAACACAAGTCTAACAGAATATGTAAAGGAAATAAACGTCAACTACTAAACTAGTAGCACACACGTGGAGCAGAAAGAAGAGTGAGACCGCAACATATCGCTCTAGGTACAGTCCCACCACCACACAATGAGTACAAGTAAGGAAGGAAGAATAGAGCCCTTAGGGGCATACCCATTGGGTGAAGTACAACAGAAGGGGGATACCACTGCTAGCTATGAGGACACACTACCGCCCCGCCTCCTCCGCCCGACGTGCACCCAGCCATTGCTGAGAAGCCTCGCCTAGAAAAAAGAAGGGATGAGCTTCACATTAGATGCTCATTAGGGACTACCAATCTCTTACTGGCTATAACATGTGGGAAATAATATTAAAAACATTAAGTGACAGTAGTTTTATATATTCTACACTACATGGAAAAGTGCGGAAGTAAAACTAACTAACTAGTGACAGTACATAAGAGAAATCACTAAAGCTGAGAGGAATTTTGTCAAACACTCTTACTGCAGATTCACTCGAGTTGAGATCTAATCAATTCTCCACTTGAATTCCAAATTGCTTCTTTTCTAGACTCAAATTCGTCAAGCTCTTCTCTGGCTATAGCTCAAGGATCGAATTGCCTATAATTGAACTGTAAGTCTGAATCTTTGCTTCAAGCGAACAGCGACTGTAATCACGGGATTTGCTCACCAATAATGATGATGAAAAAAAAAGAAAAGAAACCACGATCGCCACCAAAGTAGTTTCAAGAGATGAATATGTGAAGGGACTGCTAACTGCCTTGGAAAAGGAAGAAAGTTGCTGAAGAGTACCTGGTCCTGTGAAAGCGACAGGCCCGCCATCGCCTTAGCGTGAACGCGACGAAGGTGGTGTCGCCTTCTGGTTATCGGAACGCGACGCGCAGACCGTCGCCTTCCTTAGATCGTGACAAGATGAATGTCACCTTCTGCTACTGAAGATGAAGACTGCAAGTTCTGTTCTTCCTGCTCCTCAGTCGGGCAAAGGCAAGAGCCTCATGCTTCTACTGTCTCTAACACATGCCAAGAACATCAAAACAATGACTCCATTTTGGAAAGTGGGAGTTTTTGATGCACCAAAACAAGGAAAGCCTGTCAGACTTAAGAGACAACCTAACCTAACCAAACCACTTTTCCTAAACAGACAATCCTATGCAAACAAAAGAAAGAGAAGAAGTCTCACCCAAAGCAAGCAACTGGCAATGATGATGGTTTCTTTTATCTGGTTCAAGTTTGCCTTTTAGGTTTGATCTTTTACCAAGTTCCCTCAAAGTAAAGGTTTCCTAAAGGGAGAGGGTTTCCAACTTCGGGTTCGACTAGGATTCTCACAGACTCACCAATGCATGGATCCTAAATCTAGGTGGCAATAGGTACAACCAGCCCGGCGGTCGTGTGGGAATCCACAGTCAGCGGGGACTTACAGAGGCCCTCAAGTGAGTGCTCTAGTCGGACACAAGGAATATGTGGCCGAGAGAGCGGGCATCACCGAGGAGGACAACCTAAGCTAAAGTATGGAAATATGAATGTGCCCTATGTGCACCGGAGTGCATGCAAAATCTAACCTAAAACTAGCAAAACAGAAATCAGGCCGACCTGCTCTTAGAAGTAGAAGGCGACAATCTACCTGTCGCGACCTGGATCGCGACAGGAAGAGCGTCGCGTTCTTCTTCACATGGACTGAGATCAGATATACCTACGGGTGTCAATGGGCTGGGTTATTTGAAGCCAATGGGTAGTCCACTCCAGACTCAATTTGGGTTAAAATATGAAGGCCCATGGATCTCTTTTGAAGCCCATTTGTCAAACCCACCACTTGATGGGTTGGACTCGGGTTAGCCCATTGGGCTAAGAGACATCAATAACAACCATACCTATCAATAACCACCATACCTACACATGCATTAAAAACATGCTTAAATAAAGAAACTGGTTTCCACCACACCAACAGTTCCCTTTAATTAAAAGATGCTTAAATTAAAATAGTGAATCTATCTACATATTAGCTTGATGGGCTGAAACAGGTCCCAATGGGCTACCATGGGTTTGCTTTAATTTAATCCATTAAATTTAGGTTGGACTTGGGTTGGGTTATTTTAGTGTTGGGCTAAACTGAGTTTAAATTGGGCCAGCCCAAGCCCACCCATTGACACCCCCAGATATACCTGATTATGCACGAAAAATCAAACAACCCTATAGCATGGAGGACTGACAGACTTGTAAAAGCATGGATCAGGCACAAAGCAACTCAAAGCATGGATGAAGTACTTGAAATAAACCCAAAAACACAAAAATAGATGGAATTAGGAGCACTAACCTTATCGCGACGACCACCATGTCGCTTTTCAGATCGCGATGACTTCGACGTCGCCTTCTCACCCAGTGCAGCAGAACTCAAAACAACAATGAAATAAATGGAAAAACGCAAAAACTAAAGAATAACCACATGCATGAAGGATTGAAACAGGCAGTGGAAGATAGTAACAAGCATGATAGGCACTAGAATTCCTACCATGATCAGTAAAAGGTGTAATCACGAGATTTGCTCCCCAAATATTTATGATGCAAAATAAAGAAAAGAGACCGTGATCACCACCAAAGTAGTTGCATGAGATGAATATGTGAAGGGACTTCTAACTACCATGGAATAGGAAGAAAGTTGCAGAAGAGTACCTGGTCCTATGAACGCGACAGGCCTGTCGTTGCCATAGCGTGAACGCGATGAAGGTGGTGTCGCCTTCTGGTTACCGGAACGCGACACGCAGACTGTCGCCTTCCTTAGATCACGACAAGATGAACGTCGCCTTCTGCAACTGAAGATGAAGACTGCGAGTCTGTTCTTCCTGCTCCTCAGCCGGGCAAAGGGCAAGAGCCTCATGCTGCTACTGTCTTCTAACACATGCCAAGAACATCAAAACAATGACTCCATTTTTGGAAAGTGGGAGTTTTTGATGCACCAAACAAGGAAAGCCTGTCCAGACTTAGAGACAACCTAACCTAACAGACACCTAGTTTCCTAAACAGACAATCCTATGCAAACAAAAGAAAGAGAAGAAGTCTCACCCAAAGCAAGCAATTGGCAATGATGATGGTTTTTTTTATTTGGTTCAAGTTTGCCTTTTAAGGTTTGATCTTTTAGCAAGTTCCCTCAAAGGAAAGGGTTTCCTAAAGAGAGAGGGTTTCCAACTTTGGGTTCAACTAGGATTCTCACAGACTCACCAATGCATGGATCCTAAATCTAGGTGGCAACAGGTACAACCAGCCTGGCAGCCGTGTGGGAATCCATAGTCAGCGGGGACTTACGGAGGCCCTCAAGTGAGTGCTCTAGTCGGACACAAGAATATGTGGCCGAGAGAGCGGGCGTCGCCGAGGAGGGCAACCTAAGCTAAAGTATGGAAATATGAATGCGCCCTATGTGCACCGGAGTGCATGCAAAATCTAACCTAAAACTAGCAAAATAGAAATCAGGCCAACCTGCTCTTAGAAGCAGAAGGGGACAATCTACCTGTCGCGACCTGGATCGCGATAGGAAGAGCGTCGCGTTCTTCTTTACAGTAGACAGAGATCAGATATACCTGATTATGCACGAAAAATCAAACAACCCTATAGCATGGAGGACTGACAGACTTGTAAAAGCATGGATCAGGCACAAAGCAACTCAAAGCATGGATGGAGTACTTGAAATAAACCCAAAAATACAGAAATAGATGGAAGAAGGAGCACTGATCTTATCGCGACGACCACTCTGTCGCTTTTCAGATCGCAACGACTTCGACGTCGCCTTCTCACCCAGTGCAGCATAACTTAAAACAACAGTGAAATAAACGTAAAAACACAAAAGCTAAAGAATAACCACACGCATGAAGGACTGAAATAGGCAGTGGAAGACAGTAACGAGCACGATAGGCACTAGAAGTCATACCATGATCGCTAAAAGGTGTAATCACGGGATTTGCTCCCCCAATAATGATGATGAAAAATAAAGAAAAGAGACCGTGATCACCACCAAAGTACTTGCAAGAGATGAATTTGTGAAGGGACTGCTAACTACCTTGGAATAGGAAGAAAGTTGCAGAAGAGTACCTGGTCCTGTGAACGTGATAGGCTGTCGTTGCCTTAGCGTGAACGCGATGCAGGTGGTGTCGCCTTCTCGTTATCGGAATGCGACACGCAAACCGTCGCCTTCCTTAGATCGCGACAAGATGAACGTCGCCTTCTGCAATTGAAGATGAAGACTGCGAGTTCTATTCTTCCTTCTCCTTAGACGGGCAAAGGGCAAGAGCCTCATGCTGCTTGTAGCAACATGAATTTTTGAGGAAAATAATAAATTAAAAACTAAGCTAAAGAGATATTCATTGAAAAGAGCATTAAATAAAACCCATTAAATGGAAAAGAGTAATGGGCTTTGCTTAATGGATCCTCTAGAACTTATTGGGTCAAAATATGAATTTACAAATAGTAAATAAAAAATGAAAATACCCTAAATTCGGAGTCTTAATATCTCCTAAATAGAAAAAGAACTCTTTAAGCATTAAAAGAGACAATAAGAGTTGGAATTGGATTCCTAAGCCTACCCCTTATGATTTAGCATGAATTTAGATCCCATCCTAACCTAAATAGAGTTGGAAAGTAAGAAAGGAAGGTTGGAGTTAGGAAATCTCGTAATTAAAGAGCAATTAGAATAGAAGTAGGAATAGGAACCCATACATGCATAAATACATCTCTTAAACCCTCTTGGCCGACCCTAGCTCGTTGGCAAATGTTGTTGGACATAGAGAAGAGGCCAAGGAGGAGAGGATCTCGTGGGAAGAAGGAGTTCTTGGAGCTTCTTCTTCGTTCTTGGAGATTTTAACCCTAGAAGACAAATCGAGTCAAAGGTAGGCATTCTCACAAGCAAAACTAAATCAAATCCATCTATAGGTAGTTCCAATCACCAGGAACAAAATCCCTCTTGTTTCATAATTTTTCATCGAGCCAATCTTTTGTTCTTGATTTTAGAAGTTCTGCAAACATGATAACTCCGAGTCATCATGTTTGAATCATATCTCCATGTACACTTGATTCCATGCTATGAAATTTTTACTATAGACACTTCATGTTGTTAGGGATCTTTTGCCTCTGAAAGCCCAAATTTTTGTTGAGCATGTTGCTCGAATTAAATCAATCTTGCTCTCTGTATCATGTTCTATGTTACTCGTTATTGTTCATGCTCAAACCATGTTCAAACCATGCTCTCTCTCTAATTCCTATTTACTGGAAGTACTCTCGCATGTCTAGTTTATTTGCCACTGGCTTCATGATTTTTCATCGTGTATACAATCAGTTATGATTTTCTGAACAACCCGGTATCAAAAATTGATATTTCTAGACCGCAATCCAAGATAGAGCAGAACTCTGTCAGACTCAGGCCATGGTCCTGAGAACACGACGGCCCGATAGGTCGCGTTCTCAAGCCCGTCGCAACGCTTTCCTTGTCGCATTCTGAATGCGACAGTACCCTACATCGCGTTCTGGCCTTCTGTCCTGGCAGCCCTGTCGCGACCCTTTTCAGGCCCTGTCGCGATCTGCCCTGACCCTGTCGCGACCCTTACTGGCCTACGTCGTGTTCACTGGATTCTTGATGAAAACCCATAAAATTTATTGCTCTCACTTTCTACGCCTTTTTAACAGTAATACACGCAGTAAAAACACATGTTTTAAAATGGAGCCATATTGAATGCTTTAAAATACATATTCTCGACTTCTTTTCTGTCTATGATTTCTCTTACACATGCACACACATGAACCATCCATATATGGCTAAAATCTGGCATAAAATATCTCATAATGTATCTGGTAATTTATTGCAATACAGTATATTAATTGCCCTATTTTAAAGGACTTGTATTCGTTTCTTGCGTTGTTTATATACCAATATCGACGCTCCATTGTTCTAGAATTCCTCTAGAACATCGAGCACCTGTTTTTATATACACACTTTACTTGGCTTGTGGTGAACTCTCCGTCGGATATTCCTTTCACCGGACTAGTGAACCCTTGCACAAGGCCTCCGTAAGTCTCCTCTGATCATGGATTCCCACATGGTCGACGAGCTGGTTGTACCCTAACACCCATTACACCTTTAGGGATCGATATGATCCAAACGGCTATTAGAAGTTCTCTCTTACCTTGAATCACGTCGGACCTCTAGACTTGTGCATAACATGGCCAGTAGGAAGATCGTGAATTCCACCTGACTGCTAATACGACTTGCGCGTGTTGTGCAACTGTTACTATCGCCTGTTTACTCGTTGTGTTACGTGATGTACCCTTAGCTCTCATCTATACTCTACTCGCTCGTCTATTCACGTTCTCTCTACTATCTCGTCTATTCATCTAGTGCTCTTAACTATTCTTGGTACTCAATATTGACCATTGACTGATTGTCTAAAGATACAATATAACCAATGCCTGGCAATATATAAAGGGCCCGATCTGGTCCTGGGATGTGCGCCCGAAAGTGCTAGTGCCCATGGAGTAAAATGATCAGAGTGTTTGGCATTACACTCAAGTGCTATCTATCTCGACTATCTATAGATAATCAAAACACAAAACGTGCTATTCGTACTATAATCGATACTCATGCTATTTTTGGAAACTATACTCGATCTCGTGCTATTGTGCTATCATGTTACCTGCTATGCTACCTCTTGCTATATTTCGACTCTCTTGTACCTGCTATCTTTAGATACTCTGCCATTAAATGTGTTAATTATTTAAAGCCTGCTTGAGCCTGAGATTTAAGTCCTACTGGGCGTTATCGCTCACCCTACTTTATTTGATGTTGTGTTCTCAGGTGAGACCGAGGATGACACATACACTCACGAGGAAGGGAATGACCAAGAGTGAAGCCAGAAGTACCCTCGAGTCATTATGTTATCTTAGAGTTGTAGTTAGTTATTTCCTTTTATTGCAATGTAATTGGGTCCTATAGAATGGCTCTAATATTAGTGGTTGTAACTAGACATTTGAAAAGTTATTAATGAGAAAGATTTGCTTTAGTATTATTCAATGTGCATGGTTTGATGTCTAGTATTCTCTCTATACCTTTTTCTTGCAACTGCCTTCGCACTCCGATATTCTGCGTCGGGGCGTGACACTGCTATTGTCTTCTAACACATGCCAAGAACATCAAAACAATGACTCCATTTTTGGAAAGTGAGAGTTTTTGATGCACCAAAACAAGGAAAGCCTGTCTAGACTTAAAGAGACAACCTAACCTAAACAGACACCTAGTTTCCTAAACAGACAATCCTATGCAAACAAAAGAAGAGAAGAAGTCTCACCCAAAGCAAGCAACTGGCAATGATGATGGTTTCTTTTATTTGGTTCAAGTTTGCCTTTTAAGGTTTGATCTTTTAGCAAGTTCCCTCAAGGGAAAGGGTTTCCTAAAGGGAGAGGGTTTCCAACTTCGGGTTCGACTAGGATTCTCACAGACTCACCAATGC
Source organism: Colocasia esculenta (assembly GCA_014218235.1). NCBI lineage: Eukaryota > Viridiplantae > Streptophyta > Magnoliopsida > Alismatales > Araceae > Colocasia > Colocasia esculenta. The sequence continues at coordinate 26,349,930 of CM024758.1, forward strand.
ATGGATCCTAAATCTAGGTGGCAATAGGTACAACCAGCCCGGCGGCCGTGTGGGAATCCATAGTCAGGGGGGCTTACGGAGGCCCTCAAGCGAGTGCTCTACTCGGACACAAGGAATATGTGGCCGAGAGAGCGGGCGTCGCCGAGGAGGACAACCTAAGCTAAAGTATGGAAATATGAATGCGCCTTATGTGCACCGGAGTGCATGCAAAATCTAACCTAAAACTAGCAAAACAGAAATCAGGCTGACCTGCTCTCAGAAGCAGAAGGCAACACATCTACCTATCGCGACCTGGATCGCGATAGGAAGAGCGTCGCATTCTTCTCACAGTGGATAGAGAACAGATATACTGATTATGCACGAAAAACAAACAACCCTATAGCATGGAGGACTGACAGACTTGTAAAAGCATGGATCAGGCACAAAGCAACTCAAAGCATGGATGGAGTACTTGAAATAAACCCAAAAACACAGAAATAGATGGAATCAGGAGCACTAACCTTATCGCGACGACCACCCTGTCGCTTTTCAGATCGCGATGACTTCGACGTCGCCTTCTCACCTAGTGCAGTAGAACTCAAAACAGCAGTGAAATAAATGAAAAAAACACAAAAACTAAAGAATAACCACATGCATGAAGGACTGAAACAGGCAGTGGAAGACAGTAACGAGCACGATAGACACTAGAAGTCCTACCATGATCGCTAAAAGGTGTAATCATGGGATTTGATCCCCAAATAATGATGATGAAAAATAAAGAAAAGAGACCGTGATCGCCACCAAAGTAGTTGCAAGGGATGAATATGTCAAGGTACTGCTAACTACCTTGGAATAGGAAGAAAGTTGTAGAAGAGTACCTAGTCCTGTGAACACGACAGGCCTGTCGTTGCCTTAGCGTGAACGCGATGAAGGTGGTGTCGCCTTCTAGTTATCGGAATGCGACACGCAGACCGTCGCCTTCCTTAGATCGCGACAAGAGGAACGTCGCCTTTTGCAACTGAAGATGAAGACTGTGGGTTCTATTCTTCCTGCTCCTCATCCAGCCAAGGGGCAAGAGCCTCGTGCTGCTACTATCTTCTATCACCTTCCATGAACATCAAAACAATGAAACACCCATTAGAAACTCGTTTGGTGTAGAATCTATCCCAAAACAACAAGTAAACATGAAATAATTGGAGGAACTCACATGGGGTGGTGTTTTAACCCCTTTGGGTGATAAAAGTGGTGTGTGTGGAGTGTTCTAATGCAAATCTACGAAGAAAATAGATCTAAACATGCATGTATGAAGATAAAAATAAAAAAGAATAGGAGAGAGAAGTGTAGATGGGAAGACAATGCCCTCGGGGGCACTTCCTGGTCATCTAGAGGCTGAGAGGTCTTCTAGGAACTCGAAGCTCTCTGGGAGAGGAAGAAGCAGACGTCGGCCTTTTTTAAACTGTGCCCTATGAAGAGATTTATATGTGATTTTTCCTGAACGGGCTTGGAGGAGAATAATGAGCTGGAGTCCGACTTTGGGCAAGTATGCTCGTGCAATGGGAGTCAGAACGTGGCAAGGAAGGTCTCCTCCGAGTTTGGAAGGATTTGGAGATCTCTAGACCCACTAAGAGATAGATTATTCATTAATAGTAATGATCCAAGTTTGACTAGGAAAGGCCACGTTGCACGGAACCATAATGCGACTGCCTCATGGTCGCTATCAAGTCGCGACGCCTCGATACGTCGCCTTGCATAGAATGAAAACTTTTAAGCATTTTTGGTGATTTTCAGGGAATTAAGATGCTAATTGAGAACGCAACGTATCGAGGTGTCGCCTTCTGAAGGAGATCGATTCAGGCTTGAAGGAAAATCGATGTGAGGAAGAACGCGACATGAAGGGCGTTGCCTTTTGAATATGAACGCGATAGGGTCATTGTCACCTTCATGATCCTTCATGATTTGACTTATTCAAAGTATCTGATCTCCTTGCATGGGTATCAGATTGGCGTGCAGTTTGAAGCGTTGAACTCCCAACTCAAAGAGCTATGAAATGCTGATGAGGACTGATTGATGTGACCAGGAAGAACCCACCAGGGCGATGAACTAATGAGAAAGATATCATGATCGGATAAAGCCAGCTTGAGGATGATGAGCTAACGTGGGGCATCAATGATGTGACAAGAAATTTGGCTCAGCTTATGGGCCAGAAATGGGTGTCTACAGATTGCCCCTCATTGATGCCTGCTTTGCAAGGGAGTGGAGCGATAGTGAAGCAGAGATGGCATGAAATGACGATGTAGCGGAATGAAGAGGAATGAGATGAAAAGCGGGCATCGAGGTAAAGAGACACCCATTCTGAGCGAATAAGTAGCGAGAATTATCTGGCGATCTTCAAACATGTCTGGAACAGAATACATGGATGTTACAATCTGGGACAAAAAGGATCAAAAGAAAAGAAATGATCAACCTCTTGATGAAGAGGTACCCTGGCCATCTTAGACTTGCAGGTTTCGTTCATTAGGGGATAGGTGTTGTCCCGACGGGTCGATTCGACTCTGGCCTTCGAAAGATTCACAGCTAATGAGCGGATCAGTGGAGAAGGGATGACTGACATAATGAATGGGGATGAGAGGAATCCTGAATAGGAACCATACTGACAAACTAGACAGAGCAACTAGCTCGAAGAAGACTTTCAAATTCAGAGTGGAATGGAATTCCTTGTCTAAGAAATGAAGATCTGGTTGAGACATCATTGAGAAGTTGGCTTTGACTAATCATGAAGCATGAAGCTCAAAGATCCTAAATGATGCATGCTGGGCTAAAAGAAAATAAATCATAAATAAAATGTAAAAAAATGAGAAAATAACAAATACTCAAGGATACTATTGCTAGACAAAATGAGTAAGGGTGAAGACATCGCATCCCCGGCGTGTGATAGAATCCATCATTCCCAAGCCACAACATCTAACGGCCTGTCCAACGATTAACAGTATGCACTTAGATCATCCTCATTTTTGGTGAAGGGGAACTCAGATCCTAGAACACACTGAGAACTAGCCGGTCCTTGAGATGATATAATAGAGTAGATAACATATAGTAATGCAGAGATTAGGGTGAGAAATACTTACCTGAACTTACCGGATGAGTCATTATTTGATTTTCTGATTTTCTGATTTTTAGATTTTTGCATTTTCTGATTTTTATGGATTTTCAAGATATAAAGCAACAAGATAAAACTCAATTTGCACCAAAGTAATTGAAGAATTTTAAAGCATAAGTGCACACACATCTCAAATTGGCAATACAATCATGACAATGCAAAGAAATCAGCCAACAGATGTTGAAACACAGAACCCAACATGGTGTCTATTGCTACCTCAAGTAGAACGCGACAGGATGACTGTCGCGACCAGGTGGCGACGTGTCGATACGTCGCGACCTCAGTTTTTCTGCCCAGAGTGCAATTGGCAACCCGAGGGCTCCATGTTTGCTTCTCACTCTTACCCTTTATTGCTTTGCTGCTTATTATAATTAACTGTGATACTGAGTACGTTGTTTTGCAGGTGTGGGCCTATCACTACCTCCCTTCCCTAGGATGGGGAATACCGAGGTGGCCGGGCACTGCGCCACTCTTGCAGCGCTGGCGGATCCGCCGCGACGAGCGGTCCCTGCACCTGCAGGTGACCCTCATCTAGGACACGTGAGTACTTCTACCCTTACAACCCTTCCTTTTCTTTATTACTAACAATCGACTAACGAATTTCTATGTGTGGTGTGCAGGTCGAGTGGACTCCCTATGCTAGGGATGACGACAGCAACCAGCCGTGGGTGGAGCAGGGCCGCCCCTACTTTGGTAGGGAGATCTGGCTCCATGCCTTCACACGGTGGTACCACTCCACCTTCGGTTGGTCGCACGGACTCTAGGGCTCCACCAAGCGGTGGTGGAGTTCCCGACCCGACAGAGGCTGTGGGAGAGGCCGAGTCAGAGCTTCCGGGGCATCCAGCAGGTCACTGACTGGAGACAGCGAGCCTAAGAGCAACTTGGGGATTGGCGACAGCGGGGTCGAGTGGGGACCTTCGAGGCCACCAGTGATGAGAACTACTTCCGTTCTTACGCACGGAGGTACGGGGCCCAGGTCTACAGGGGACCCGACAACTGGTGAGTCCTACTAACTTGGCCTTTTCTAAATATTTTAATTGTTAATTCCTTAGCTAACATGACCTGTGCTTGCAGCTCAACCCCGAGGGTCGGATCGCCTCCCTCGAGGGCGTCCTCCACTCCACGATCCAGTAGAGGGATGACCTCCAGCGGACCGTGACTGAGCTGGTGAGTGCTTTACTTCCTGCTTCTTCTAGTCTTCACTTCAGTTGGATGACTCGTACTTTTTCTTTGCAGCGCGACGAGCTGGAGCGCGCGCAGCAGATGGTGGGGGGTGCTTCCACCTCCCGAGATGAGCTTGGCCGCTCCGTGTTGGAGGGTCAGTTGGCAGTAGTGGTGACCTGGGCAGAGGATGCCATGACCCAGCTGCGTGAGTGGGTGAATTATTAATTACCTGCCCCTTGTTCTTTATTTCCCTTACTGACAAATGTTTGACTTACAGAGGCGGAGTTGAGGGATGCTCTAATGTGGACGACCACGCTAGAGGCGGAGATGGCAGAGTTACGCTTACACCCTCAGGTGGACGAGGCAACGGGGGTGCGCCGAGAGGCAGACGAGCTCCGTTCACAACTAGGGAGAGAGCGCGAGACCGTCCTGGTACTCAGGGCGGAGATGAGGGGCTAGAGAGAGCCCTATCGCTGGTTGGCCGTAGTCACTCCTCGGCCAGCAGGAGTGGTGCTCCTAGCGCCTCAGCGGGGCACTACCTGATGGGTTCCTCCAGACGACGAAGGAATGAGGAGGAGGGACGACGATGCGAGGGAGCGGCTGAGGGGAGGACGACAGGGCTGAGGGCGATGGCCCCTCCACCTCTCGCATACCTAAGGGTATAGGGGAGAGCGGTTGATGACTTGTACTTTTTTTATTTTTGTTCATGATGATGTGATAATGATGATGATGTAAATATGGAATGGTATAGAATTTTTTGTTTATGAAATGTGATTGTGTGCCAGTGACGAGTGAAATATGAGTGCCGCTTTCTTTCTTCTACTGTGACCTGCACACTTAGGACAACCATGAAGACAAGTTAGATCCGTTCTTCGACTTAGCCCCTGCCTTAAATATGATAAGTGACCAATCTTGATAAAATGGTCAAGGGGCTAAGCCTTATTAAGTAGGCAAAAAGACATAAGTAAATGAATGACATGCATGAATGAGTAAAGTGTTTTTTTTTCCGAAGTTTGAAAACATTTTTTGGAGTTTTGAAATATTTGATTTTTTTTAGAGTTTTGAAGTATTTGATTTTTTTGGAGTTTTGAAATATTCGATTTTTTTAGTTTTGAAATATTTGTTTTTTAGTTTTGAATTATTTGATATTTTTTGAAGTTTAGAAATATTTGATTTTTTTTGAAGTTTTGAAATATTTGATTTTTTAGAGTTTTGAAATGTTTGATTTTTTTTTTTGGAGTTTTAAAAGACGCCTAAAGCTGATGTTAGCCCTTCCTAAAATAGGACGCGCGAGACAGAGGGGACTCTCCCTTTGGGCCACAACACATAGACCAGTTCGAACCGCTGGTTGGAGTCTTGATCACCTCCCCTTCTCGCCAAGGACCTCACTAAGGTAGGACGTGCATTTAGGGGTGACATGCCTTGGGTGACTGCCCCTGGTTGATGGTGCGGCTAGTTAGGCAATACCTAAGAGATGATTCGATCTTATAGAGGGAAATGGAAGACTATTTAAGGAAAGTCTAATGCAGGTTTGAGGGCGTTGGGTTCGGCTTCTTCCCGTAGCATACCCTTCAAAGATTAGGTCTGTTACGTAGGTACTTTGTGGTCTTTTCTTATGAATTTGCACTGTCTGGGGCATACGTACGACTGGGCTCATGAACGACCCGTGGGGACTTTGCCACTCTTTGTCATGCCCCTATTCTATCATGTATTTTTATTCATTCTTTTGCTTTTTGTTTCTTTGCCTTTGTTATTCGACCGTCCCTGTTTGAGACTTCCTCTAGTCAGGGTGTGCTGAAGGTTGACAACCTTGCCCTTACGACCCTTGCCGCTACACTTTGACTGATTTGGAAGAGAACAACCATCGCATCGCTAGAGTAGGGCCCATATAGCTATGGTATCCACCAAGCGCAGTCGCATGGGCTTGCCGTGTGTGTGTGTTGGTCCTAACTTAGGTCAACCCTTGACGATTGGGAAAGAGACTTCAGACACTTAACATGGGGTTATCCCTAATCTAAGTGTTGTGGCCTCACGCCTACAGACCTAGGGATAGAATCTCTTGAGATACAACCCATTCCACGGATGTGACAATTCTACTCTCTCAACGTTGGTTAGACGGTAGGCATTTCTCAGATACACCTCCTTCACAACGTACGAACCTTCCCAATTTGGTTGTAATTTAGACCTTGGATCTCCAGGTTTGATAAAGATGCGTTTCAGAACCATATCACCCTCTTGGAATTTCCGTTCAATTACCTTCTTTTCAAAAGACCTTGAGATTCACCTTTGGTATGAGAGCACATGATCGGCCGCCATTAGTCGCCTTTCATCCAAGAGTTCTAATTGGACTAGCAACGCCTCTCGACGTTCGTCAAGATTAAGTTTCTTATCTAATTGGACTCTTAGTGAAGGGATCAAGATCTCGTATGGAACTACCGCTTTCATCCCATACGTGAGAGCATACGGGGTTTGTCCCGTGGGAGTACAGACAGAGATACGATAGACCCATAAAGCCTCTATTAGCTTTTTTGGCCAATCAGCAAATTTGTGCGATTCACAAGTTTTCTTCAAGATCTAAGAAGAGTTTTATTAGTTGCTTCAGCTTGGCCATTGCCTTGTGGGTAATGTGGAGATGAATGATGCAGAGTGATATTGTATTTCATACAGAGGTCCTGAGGTTCTTGTAAGATGAATTGCAGCCCATTGTCTGTGACGATGCTGCTTGGCACTCTGAACCATGAAATGATATTCTTCATGATAAAGCGGAACACTATGGATGCTTTGATTTCTGCAACGCTTTTGCTTTTGCCCATTTGGTGTAATACTCAGTTGTTGTTAGGATAACGAATTTTTGTTTGGTTTTAGCATTAGGATCACCAAGGGGGCCAACAATATCAAAAGCCCACATGGAGAATGGCCAAGGTGTGGAGAGTGGATGAAGTGAGGATAAAGGAGCATGAATTTTATGAGCATGGAGTTGGCATTTGACACACCTACGGACGTAGATGGCACAGTCTTCTTCTAGGGTTGGCCAGTAGTAGCCCTGCCTAATGATTTTCTTAGCAAGCATATGACTGTTGACATGCCCCCCCCCCGCATTCACTAGCATGGGCTCCTTCCACCACCTTCCAAGCCTCGTCCTCAGTAAGACATCTCAAAAGAACTCCATTAAGAGCCCGCCTGTACAAAACTTCTCCGACGACTGTGTACCTTAGGGCAGCTCTTCTTATGGCCTTGCGTTCCTCCGAATTTGCCCCTTCTAGATATGACCCATCCTTACAGTACTGCTCGATCTCAAAATACCATGGCAATTTCTCTTCGTCTAGGATTTCCTCAAGCTCAACTAGCATGATATAACGATTCCATGTGAAAATTATGATTTGATTTTCGAGCTCATTTTTGAATACGTTGAAAAGTCAAAGTCTTCACGTAGATATTTCTGACATCCATGCATTTATTATGACTGAACATATTGCTGTAGTGCATGCAAACGATATCTTCTATTTTCATGCTTATTCTGTAAACATCTTTTTAGAAGAACAGAATGGAACTTCTATTTCTATATAAAATCAATCTAACATTGACTGACAACAAGAGACAGCTTAGTTGTCTATTGTTTAAGCTTGTAATACGTGCAGGTCTCTGACAACACTCATCATACAACATTGGACAAAATAGAAGCCAAAGGATATTACAGAAGATCTTCTCTCTTTGTGTGCATGAAGACCATTGAACAAGAAGCTCTACAGTGGCATGCAGTCTAACGTAAACAAAAGCTTAGAGACAACGGGCACTTCAATGTTCAAATTTCAAATAGAATATATATAAAGAAGACTGAAGCTCCATATGAACACAACTTTGAGATTGAGAATACCAACTACAATCTTTCACAAGTTTTTCTGCGAGCATCTCGAAGAGCCAAGCCTCACTCCTCTGATTGTTTAGCTCTTAGCTCTCTACATTCATTGTGTTAGTCTTGAGAGCTTCTATAAACTGAGAGTGTCCCTCACTGTAGAACTTTCCCTCTCAATATTAGCTTCAGATCTAGCATTGCATAAGCTTGATCTAGGGGCTTGATCACATTCTTGTGTTCTTGTGTTCCCTTTGTGTTGAAGGAAGACCTGGGGGTTCCAGGGTATGTGTTCCCTTCGAGTAGAAGGAAGACCTGGTGGTATCCAGGGTGGTGTATTTCCTCTTCGGGTTGTGAAGAGAAGACCAGCTGTGACTGGGTGTGTAAAGGTCCATAAGGGGGACTCTACCCTTGGGTAGTGAAAGCCTGAGTTGTTGCTCAGGGACTAGACGTACGACTCCTAAGGAGAGGGGATCCGAAATAGGATAAATCCTTGTGTAGTGTGATTGCCTTTGTGTGTTTGTTGTTTATCTTTACTAACACTAACATCTATCAAAGTGTTTTTGTTAATCTCTTTGTGAACAGATTTTAGGTTCTCAATATTTTTTAGAATCCCATTCACTATTCCCCCCCCCCCCTCTAGGTTTTCTAGCTGGGGAACAGAACACTGGGTAGTAGAGAAAAAGCACAAAGGGAGAGAGAGCTGAGAAGAAGAGAATCTGGTACAAGTCACTCAATGGGAAGAAGAAATGCTGCATTGATTCTTCATCTTGTTTGAAGCCCTGTCGCTGTAGACACCCATTTCTGGCCCATAAGCTGAGCCAAATTTCTTGTCACATCATTGATGCCCCACGTTGGCTCATCATCGTCAAGCTGGCATTATCCAATCATGGTATCTTTCTCATTAGTTCATCGCCTTGGTGGGTTATTCCTGGTCATATCAATCAGTCCTCATCATCATTTCATAGCTCTTTGAGTTGGGAGTTCAATGCCTCACACTCCACGCCAATCCGATACCCATGCAAGGAGATCAAAAACTTTAAATAAGTTAGATCATGAAGGATCATGAAGGCGACAATGACCCTGTCATGTTCATATTCAGAAGGCGACGCCCTTCATGTCGCATTCTTCCTCACATCGATTTGCCTTCAAGCCTGAATCGATGTCCTTCAGAAGGCGACACCTCGATACGTCGTGTTCTCATTTGGCATCTTAATTCCTTGAAAAATCGCCAGAAATGCTTAAAAAGGTTTCCTTCTACGGAAGGCGACGTATCGAGGTGTCGCGACCTGATAGCGACCATGAGGCTGTCGCGTTATGGTTTCCATGCAACATGGCCTATCCTAGTCAGACTTGGACCCTTGCTATTCATGAATAATCCATCTCTTAGTGGGTCTAGAGATCTACAAATCCTTCCAAACTCGGGGGAGACCTTCCTTAGGCCTTCCTTGCCACATTCTGACTCCCCTTGCACGAGCATACTGGCCCCAAGTCGGACTCCAGCTCATTATTCTCCTCCAAGCCTGTTCAGGAATAATCACATATCTCTTCTAGGGCATGGTTTAAAAAAGGTCGGCGTCTGCTTCTTCCTCTCCCAGAGAGCTTCGAGTTCCAAAAGACCTCTCAGCCTCCAGATGACCAGGAAGTGCCCCCTAGGGCATTTCCTTCCCATCTACACTTTCTCTCTCCTATTATTCCTGATTTTTCTCTTCATACATGCATGTTTAGATCTATTTTCTTCGTAGATTTGCATTAGAACACTCCACACACACCACTTTTAATCACCTAAAGGGGTTAAAACAATACCCCACGTGAGTTCCTCCCAATTATTTCATGTTTACTTGTTGTTTTGGGATAGATTCTACACCAAATGAGTTTCTAGATGGTGTTTCATTGTTTTGATGTTCTTGGAAGGTGTTAGAAGACAGTAGCAGCATGAGGCTCTTGACCCTTGGCCGGCTGAGGAGCAGGAAGAACAGACCTGCAGTCTTCATCTTCATTTGCAAAAGGCAACATTCATCTTGTCACGGTCTAAGGAAGGAGATGGTCTGCGCGTCGCGTTCTAATAACCAGAAGGCGACACCGCCTTCATCGTGTTCACGCTAAGGCGACAGCGAGCCTGTCGCGTTCACAGGACCAGATACTCTTCTGCAACTTTCTTCCTATTCCAAGGTAGTTAGCAGTCCCTTCACATATTCATCTCTTGCAACTACTTTGGTGGCGATCACGGTCTCTTTTCTTTATTTTTCATCATCATTATTTGGGGAGAAAATCCCGTGATTACACCTTTTGGTGATCACAGTGGGACTTCTAGTGCCTATCGTGCTCGTTACTGTCTTCCACTGCCTGTTTCAATCCTTCATGCGTGTGGTTATTCTTTAGTTTTCACAATTTTCAATTTATTTCACTGCTGTGTTAAGTTCTACTGCACTGGGTGAGAAGGCGACGTCGAAGTCGTCGCGATCTGAAAAGCGACAGGGTGGTCATCGCGATAAGGTCAGTTCTCTTGATTCCATCTATTTCTGTGTTTTTGGGTTTATTTCAAGTACTCCATCCATGCTTTGAGTTGATTTGTGCCTGATCCATACTTTTACAAGTCTGTCAGTCCTCCATGCTATAGGGTTGTTTAATTTTTCGTGCATAATCAAGTATATCTGATCTTTGTCCACTGCGAAGAAGAACGCGACGCTCTTCCTCTCGTGATCCAGGTCGTGATAGGTAGATTATCACCTTCTGCTTCTGAGAGTAGGTCGGCCTAATTTCTGTTTTGCTAGTTTTAGGTTAGATTTTGCATGCACTCTGGTGCACATAGGGCGCATTCATATTTCCATACTTTAGCTTAGGTTGTCCTCCTCGGTGACGCCCGCTCTCTCGGCCACATATTCCTTGTGTCCGACTAGAGCACTCACTTGAGGGCCTCCATAAGTCCCCGCTGACCATGGATTCCCACACGGCTGCCGAGCTGGTTGTACCTGTTGCCACCGAGATTTAGGATCCATGCATTCGTGAGTCTGTGGGAATCCTAGTCGAACCCGAAGTTGGAAACCCTCTCCCTTTAGGAAACTCTTTCCTTTGAGGGAACTTGCTAAAAGATCAAACCATTGAAAGGCAAACTTGAACCAAATAAAAGAAGCCATCATCATTGCCACTTGCTTGCTTTGGGTGAGACTTCTTCTCTTTCTTTTGTTTGTCTAAGATTGTCTGTTTAGGAAACTAGGTGTCTGTTTAGGTTAGGTTGTCTCTTAATTCTGGATAGGGTTTCCTTGTTTTGGTGCATCAAAAACTCCCACTTTCCAAAAATGGAGTCTTACTTGAACCCAATCTATGGTGATGAGAATCAGGATGCTGCATTCTACACCTCCCATGACTATGAGGAATCTCTTCCTCATGATCTCCTTGAAGAGACGGCCCGGCCTTGGGTCACCACAGTCCATGCCAGTGAGAGTCATCGTCCCGACGACGGCGGCCCGTCACTAAATGTATGTTCCCCTCCAGCAGATGATCAAGCTGCTCAACTCTTGCGCCTAGTCCCTCAGCTTGATCAATCTCAGATCCAGGATCTCATGATGGCCTTCAAAGGAAAGGCCCCCCGTCGCCCTCACTCAGAGCGGGCACCTCTCGCCCCATGGCATCTACCTCCGGCCCCTGCATTGTCACGGGACCAACTGACAACACTCCCTTTCGGCCGTGGGCCATTCGATTCACCCCCTTTGAATCTGAGCACTACCATCCACGTGAGTCGAGGCCCCGATCTCCCCCTTATCTCCCTTGCCATCTACCACAGCTTGAGCCACATGCCAGGCCGGCATCTTGTGCCTCCTCCTTGTATGCTCAACCTTCCGCCGCTCCCGACATGATGTTTGTATAGGCATCCATCAAGGAGCTCCAAGAGCTGCGAAAGCAAGTCGACCCTAGGCAGCACCATGACGTGCACATGCCTAACTTCAATGGCCTATGGGTCCCATCTCCATTCGAACTCCCAAAGTACCACAAGTACAATGGCTCTAGCAACCCATACATCCATATCAAGGACTTCATTTATGAATCTGCACCTTATCAGCATGACCATCGCCTAATGGCTTACCTATTTCGTCGGTCATTGGATGGGCCTGCACTAGACTGGTTCTATTTGTTACTACCCTAGGACGCAGATGGCTTCGCTATAGTAAAGGGGAAATTTCTTGAACAATTCCAAGATAGGGTTGGGCCAGAATACTCTCTTACAGATCTCATGGCTAAAAGGATGAAGTTGGATGAAGATTTCGCTACATATGCCGACAGGTGGAGACAGATGGCCACATGAGTCCCGGGGTACCTTCCGGAGGGAGAGAAGGTCAAGATCATCATTGCCAATGCATCCCCCACCTATAAGAACATCCTAGCAATGAATTATATCACCACCATGCATCAACTCTACAGTCGGACCCGATTCATCCAAACCCAACTCAAAGACTCCCCCATACACTCCATGTTCGAACCCCAAAAGTCTCGCTTCCAAAGAAAACCTCAAGGGCCACTGACCGAGGGTGTTCAAAGTAATGAGCAAGTGAGTGCATTCAACCCTTCCAGCAAAAACAATAACCGCCAACCCTATACTGCCCAGGGTCAAAATCCCACCAATCTTCCACAAGGCCAGCCTTGATATAACCAAGTACCACCTCCTGATGGCTCCCAACAAAGGCGTCCCCTAGGTCCGAGGAGAACTCAATACACACCACTTCCTGAGACACTCTCCGACATCTTCTTGGCATTGATCTCCACAGATGCCATCAAACTCCCTCCGGAAGGCCATTGAACCCAAGTGTGGACCAAACGAGGTATTGCATGTTCCATCGGCAGCCAGGTCACACTATTGAGCAGTGCTTCACGTTCAAAGACCTGGTATATGATCTCCATGAGCAGAACAGGCTGGACTAGATAGGTCTCCAAAGAGTAATCAGGGATATCAAAGAAAGGCAGAGGCAACAGCAACAACAAAGGCCGCAGTGCCAACCACCCCCTCAACAACAGTAGCAACAACAACCGTTGCAAGACCTAGGGATTGTCCATAACCCACTTCCAAACCACCTGCCAGCTCCCAATCCACCACACCACCGGCCCAGGTAAACCCTATCATTCATCACCCCCCTCCTCAAGCGAATTGGACGTACGATGATGAACCCGATGTTCAGTAGATGATGGCTATTAACCACCAGTCTCCCCAATATCCTCAAACAATACAATCAACTGACATGCCCCCCCCAATCAGTCCCTCCTTTAGTTTCCCAGGCCAACACCATCATACTGCCCGTCGGCTCCACATATGCCCCAGTCGGTAGACCATCCATTGTCCTACCACCTATCATACCTCTTGCTCTTCCTATCATCATTTCAATCAAGCTAGAACAGTAACAAGAGCAAATCACAAGTTTCATGAATGATCAAGACATTAAGAGAATAATTAGAATATTGTTCATGTAATTATAGTTTTTAAATGGGTTAACCATTTTTAAGCCATTAAATAACTATCATGTAATGACCGGACCAAAAACATGCAATTTACACATTAAACACCATGTTAAACAGACCTCAGGTATAGCGGTAAGTTTTGCAAAAGAAATAAGTGGTGTTTCACACAAAGTTCTGAGAACACGACACACCCCAGTAAGGGTGGCGACGGGGTCGGGACAGAATGCGACAAGGGTATGTACAGAACACGACAAGGCAGTCGGATCAGGCAGAGAGATAGCGACGGGGCGCTCGTCGCGTTCAGAACACGACGAGTGTGCTGTCGTGACAAGACCTCAGAAGTGGCCTATCGGGCTGTCACGTTCACAGGGTCTGCGTCTGAATCCGACAGAGAAAAGACATTCTTGGATTACGGTCCAGAACTGCCTTATATTGACACATGATGCTTCAAAAATAGAGAACAAATTGTACAATGCATGAAAAATCACGAAACCAATTTATACCAACCTAGACATGCAAGGTGCTTCCAGTAAATCAGAATTAGAAAACATTGATGGTTTCGACAGGCTTTGATCAAGTCTAACATGAGGTATAGAATACTGAGAACAGTCAATGTAAGATTTACTTTGCAAGGTATGATGCCGAAATAATTAGGGCTTTTAGGAGAAAAGTCTCATCATGAAAGTTGTTGGGAACATGGAATAGATGCAGACTATGATTTTTAATGATTTTAAACGACCTAGAGATTCATGATAATTCGACACAACGTAAAAGCCAAGTGCAACCCGAAAACGCAGTATCATGCAGTAACCCTCTTAACCATGCTTATAACTCTCTAACTGTTGACATTTAGATAAAACATTAAACACAAAACATGATGAGTACAATTAGTAGAAATACTTTCATGTTGTGTGTTTGCTCTAATTTGGTCTTGAATCGCATGCAACATATAAAGAACAGGAAAAGCCCTGACAGTGCGCGACTTGGGGAAAATGCTTATAATTCAAAAATCTACTCATTGGAATTAGATGAAACCAGTGGGAAACGAAAGTTAACTTGATTATCTACACATTGGTATACGATATGTTAAGGTTTGGCCTAATAAAACCTACCTTATGGGTTGAATAATTCCCATTTTTTCAGAAAACCTATGTTCAGACCACTGTTTGAGAACGCTTAATACTCCGTGTATACTGCATGGAATTTGGGCATTCCACTTGGGTTAGAACGTAGACTTGACCCTATTTCCAGGGGTATAAGCCTTGTAAGTTTTGTTTATGGATTGACTCACCTTTGGTCGACTCCAAGATGACTATCTATGCAGGTCGTAGCTGACGCAATGGGGAAGAAGAACGGCTTGGTGTGGGCGATCTCCTGCTCCCCAGCCACCAAGAACTCCTCCACATGACCCCAACAAGATGTAAACTCGTCCCCAAGGGTTTGGTGGAGACTATTTAAGCATCTATGGTGTTTAGGAGTCCTATTGTGACAAGGAAAGAAGAGTTGCGGTTTTGGCTTACTAGTTTCCTATTTTGAGGATTTCTTCCTCCATTAGAGTGTGTGAGGCTTTAGGAAACCTCCCTCCATAGTTAAGCACGAATTTGGGTTGCCAAGAAAGCATGTTCTCATCCCAATTCAACTCTAATTGCCTCTTTCTAATTTCAGCCTATTTAAGCTACGAATTTCTATGCATTTTCTTGCTTCATTTGATTTTTGGGTCATGTATGGTCCATTGGCCCAATTATGATATTGGGTCATTAATATATAATGTTGGAAGTCTCTCCAACATTTTTATTTATTTTATGATTTAGTCATATTTCTGTGTTAATAGTTTTCCGACTTGTTTCCTTATTTGGATAATCGGTCACAATAACTCTTAACCTAATACAAATGATTTTTATGACCTAAATTTCTTGATGGGTCATTAGAGGATATTATTTGAAGTTTGTATATGATTTTTATTTAATTTTCTGACTCAACCGAGCACGTGTGATAATGATTTTTGACTTATTCATGAATTATGATAATAAGTCGCAAAACACTTTAAACTTGGCTAATCCAATTTTTCTTGGCACAAATTACTTTGTGAAACATTTAGTAATAATGTTTAGGGTTGATTTATAATTTTTATGGAATTTCTGATGTGTTTTAGAACATACGATGATGATACGTATGTTTAAATACTTCGATATTATGGATATTATTTATTTCTATTTATTTTGAAATTTTTTATGCAATTAAAATTTCCGGGGTGCTACATGTTCATTTCGAAATAAGACACGGTCATTTGACAAGCTTCTATCTTCTCATGACCTAACCCCAATCTTTCATAGTCTTCTTCACTTCATACCATGTACGAGGTAAATTAGCTCCTTCTGGTAATACTTCTCTAAGCAACACAAGAAACATTCCCATACAAGAAGCTGTCACTTTGTTCATATTTTAATATGCAATAGTTTCAACAAAATGTCAATTTTGAAAATTTGACACAACCAGATAAACGGTGTTCCTGCATCTTCTAATAATTGATAAAAATCTCTTGCTCTCTGATTTGGTTTCATGTTCCTTTTCTGTCCTCTCTTTTTCAGCCTCTTGTAACTCATATAACATTTCAATTGTTCTATCAATTTGATCTTCTACTTGTGATTCATTAGAAAACATGCTAACTTGCTGAACATCACTAATGGTGCCTCTCCATGACATACCCAATTGGTATACCATGTCCAAAATCCATCAACTTTAAGGTGAATTTCAACATCCATCTGGGACAACTTCAATCCGTTAACACAGTTACGACACAGACATTGTATGAACTCATGATTTCGTCCATTTCTGAAAGATTGTCTTTGTTCATCAAAAGCAAAATCTAAAAACTCATCTACTCCTTTCTCATATTTAGGATCCAATCCATCTCTAATTAAGTTGTATCCAACTCTTATCGAGTCTCGTCATTTTAGGATGCAATAGTTTTGCATTGACAATAACCCATCAGTCTAATTTGTATCCTAACGATCTCTAAGTTGTATTCAATAAATATGAATTAATCGACATTCAAACAAAATTTCGACGGCACCTCCCCTATACCGGGAGCATTTTCACATATACATTCCACACATATACATGTCTGCATAGATTCCTGCAAAAAAAGGGGTGCCTACAAAAATCGTGCCCATCTATGGATATTTGATTCATCTGTACATTCTTAATTATTATATGTGTATTGGGATTGTCTTAAAATTCGGCAGCATCCCTCACACTTCTCCAATATACCCCAAATATTTACTAATTTTAACTATGCTCAAAAAGTCACTTGTAGCAATTAAAATTAGTTGGTATATCGGAGAAGAGTGAAGAGATGCTACCAAATTTAAGACAATCACAATACACATATAATAAATTAAGAATGTACAGATGAATCAAATATTCATAGACTGTCCAACTTGGACATTCAAGACTTTATGTTCGATATATGACATTACTATCAAAAGATAGCAAAATCATATATCCTAACACAAGTCTTGAACGGGCAAAAAAGAAAAAAAGGTCCACTCATCTCACTCATTCATATTCATGCTTTCTCTATCTTCTCATTCATACATCAACATTCATACATACAATCAATCCTGCAAAAAATATGAGCCACCACCTAGGCTCACTGGATTAAATAAACATGAGCCACCACCTAGGCTCGCTGGATTAAATAAATATGAGCACCACCCAGGCTCGCTGGTTCAACAAATATATAGAGAGGGGATGGAAGGATTACCTGAGCAGAAAAGAACACCGAAACCTACACAATTGTACAGATGAATACCTGCATTGAACAAGAAAGTAATATGAGTGCTTGTGCAACTTAAAAAATAATTAAATAAATAGAGGAAATCATGGTCTAGTAGGCTAGGAGAAAAATATAAACAGAAGGACTATCCACATGGTGAAGCAACCTGGGAATTTTATGAAGATGTTGTGCAAGCTATAGGTATTGAACAACTTCAAGGGAAAAAAAAGGGTGCACTGGCCCTGTGTTCCTAAATTTCACCTACTAACACGACAACCAGTAGCTGACCGAAAAAGATTTGGGGGAGTCAGATTCAGAGAAATGGAGAGAGATTGTTTGATAACACGACAACTAGAAGCTGACTCCTCACAGACACTGAGTGTGAATAGGCATTCGTGAAGATTTGCTAGTTGCTGTGTTAGTAGGTTTCTAGCTAGGCTTATCAAACAATCTCTCTCCATTTCTCCGAATCTGACTCCCCCAAATCTTTTTCGGTCAGCCACTAGTTGTCGTGTTAGTAGGTGAAATTTAGGAACACAGGGCCAGTGCACCCTTTTTTTTTTTCCCTAGCCTACTTCTTCAACATCTACAAGAAATATTACATATAAAAAATTACAATACTAAACAAATATATTAACATAAGAAGTAATACTAAACAATTTACTAATCATTAAACTGAAAGTGTAATACTAATCATTAAACTGAAGATATATGAAACTATTGACAGGCTAAATAAGTAGTGCAGTATTTAAGGGGATGACTCTCAGTTGTTTTATTCAGAGTCTTTTATTAAGTAGTACAGTCTCTAAGTCCATGTCAAACACAAGTATAAATGTATATCACACTAGTAGGGATTAGCAAATGTATCTTTTGTCCACACACTGCCCTAGGCAAGATCCAATAAGGATAACCTTTCACTTTTAAAGCACACACACTTAACCTGTGAAAATATAATTTTATGTTAATCTGATAAGACATATGTCAGAAATTTATAGGTAGACATAAAGAACATTGAGAAAAAATCTCTTGGAGAATCTATTCAGAAATTTCTAAGCATATAATAGTTTTTGGACAGGAAGTAGATGACAGTGTAGGAAAATAAATATTTATTGATGATCTAGAAAGGAGTTGTTGGAAATGGTTAGCTTGTTAGCTTGAAGTACATGACAATGTCATCCTGCAAATAACAAATGTTAATCTCTGCTACTGGGATGATAATTGCTGAAGAATTTTCCTACAGCAGTGGATGAACTACATAGAATGAGTGTTCATTTTGCTGACAGTAGATGACAGTGCCATCCCCAAACATGACCCTCATCTTGCACTGAATTCTATATATGCTTATAACTGCATATATTACATATATTATATGAATTTAATTAAATGTTAGCACAATGAAAGGCATGGTTAGAAACATATATTACATATATTATATGAAATTAATTAAATGTTAGCACATTACACTGAATTATATATGTAGAAACATGAACATGGTAAAGAACAAGAACAAGGAGTTGGATACAAGCATATTCCTGATCTTTAAAGGCAAAATAATCACAAGGTGGATGATAGAAATTGGGGAAAGATGGGGGTTTTGTTTCTGACATAAGAAGAATCTATAGAGAGATTTAATTAGATTTAGTTTGAGAGATTTTATACTTTTGGAAGAAATTGAGAAACTAGGATTAGAACGTGAAGAACTCCTTTTAAATCTCCTAAGACTCATTTCTTCCCACGAAATCCTTCTCCTTTGGCCTTACCTTCATGTCCAGAAAAGCCTCCCACAATAATAAGGTCGGCCAAGAGGATAAATGGGTGTATTTATAGATATTATCTTTTTATCTCATAACACAACTCTAACTCCATCTAATTACACGATTTCCATGTTAATGTCTATCTCAGCCCTTCATATCACTAATTGGTTTGAGATATGCATGGTAAAACATGGTTATCTTGTTTAGGATAGTGACAAGACTCTATTTTAGATAATTATAGAGTTATTTAAGTTTATCTTGCCCATTTAGATAAGGGATATACGCATTGCGAATTTAATAATAATTTCTTAATATTCTCTTATTCTAACTCCTATTTTGGCCTAATAACTCTATTATGGACCATTAGTTATGTCTATTGTATATTTCTTTTATGAGTTTTAATTTAACCCATTTAGAATTTAATTAACTATAATTTATTATTTAGTAGAATAAGTATGGCTCTATCTAGCATGTGGAATATGTTAGTTTCCAGCAACAAAAAGTAAGGGGAAAAAAGATGTTAGGTCATGCTAGATGTGTAAATATGTACAGTTTTAGTCTGTCCTAATCACTACATAGCTAAAATTAATATCTTCCAAAGGTCTGAACAGATTACTCTAAGAAAAAATTGTCCAATCTAAAAGTTCATACAGCCAATCGCATTATAAATATGTTCTATCTACAATACATATTTGAAACCCAGGTCATAAGATATAAAACCATTAAATGCTCATGAACAGAACCTACTCACAGTGATGGGTTCTGCTTACAGTTTTATGGCTGAAGAATGGATGAGAACCCTATAAGCTCCAACCACCTGACTCAATCAAAAAAGAAAGACTGATTGAGAGCCTTAAAACATTAATCCATTGTTAACAAGTAATTATAGATACATTTTTCTTACTTGGGCTGTTAAAAGTAAATTATAGATACCATATAATTGTGTAGCAGCGGCTAATAGCTGCTGCCATATGTATTAATTTTAAACATAAACTACAGAAAAATAAATATATTTACTCTTGCATTAATATATTTATTCTTTATAATTATAAATATGATAAATTAATTAGGATTCTTTATCAGATATTTTACTTTTTTTTAGTTCATGACAAAGTTGTAACTCATTACAGTGTTATCCATGTTACAGTATACGTACGTTAAATAAGTTTTGTTACAGTAAGGTCCTCCCTATTACAATCAGGGACATTATTGTGTATGGACACCTAAAGAGCATGTGTCAGCACTAATGTGACGACCCAACCAACAAGTGGCTCAACAGCCGTACTAGTTGGTAGACTTCCCAGGAAGGTCATCCCACTGAGACTACTCCCAACTTAGCACGCTTAACTTCAAAGTTTTTTTACTGCTCGAACTCTGAAAATGACTAGTCCGAGTGGTTGATAGTTTTGCTGATTTAGTCGATTTAACATATTCTTATATGGTACAATAATATGATCAAATTTAATCGAATCAGAAGAACTGGTAGTGTCTATTAATGCTTAGGTCAACTGGTATAAAAATTTTTGAACTTTCAATTGACGAACAAAACTGATATATTGGCTTTTAATGCCTAAGTCAACTAACAAAGGATAAACAAAAAAAAATAGTTTAAACCTCTTCATCATCAGTACTTCTATAGAATATCTTTGCATCTTAATTCTTACTCTTACATTTAAATTTGATCAATATATATATTAATATATATACATATATATATATATGATCGTTGAATCAAAGACTACATCTCATCAAGATCTCCATTATTAAAAGTACATTAGAATTACTCTATTAATTTGATTCATCCTTAAAATCAGTCGGTGAAATTTGATTCATATTTAAAATCTGACCATGTGGACTCATCAGTTTAAACAAGTATGGATGAAGACACAGGTCGATCAACCTACTTGAGGACCCAGGTCGACTTAATTAATTGAAAACCCGGGCCCCATACTCATTTCTGTTTGACAAAGTCAAACGGTGCGCAAACAGACTTAAAGTCCTTCGACTCTCGGAGGCAGAACATGTTGTCACTCACGAGACTAGCACGCCTACGCTATCCGACTGTCGATACATCTCTCGTGATCACCACCATTCGAGTAGCACTTGGCAACACTTGAATTTGCAATATACATCCTATACATGAGAACATGTTAAAAATCGAAAGAACAATAAGATTTTTTGATGGATCACAATCCATTTCCACAAACCATTTCAGGATCTCTCTCTCTCTCTCTCTCTCCCCTCTCTCTCTTCTCTCTCTCTCTCTCTCTCTCTCTCTCTCTCCTCTCTCCTCTCTCCTCTCACGCACACATACACACATATATATGAGATCAGTTGATCAGTTTGCTTCATGGATATATATATTCTTTCAAAGATATAAATTTACTCTGTTCTCAAATTCTAATTGTTATATTTAAGTTTAATAAACACTTGAAATATATAAACACATATGTATATATATATGTTCACTACATTTGTGTATAATATATTTATATTTGAGATTACAAGTATATATATCTAGCACAATATACATATATATTTCAAATATAAATAACATATGTATATATCAATCACTAAACTAAAATAACTTATTATTAAAAAATTTATATGTTCTAGATTTTTTATTTGAAGTTTTTTTATTTAAAAATTTGAATAAATGAATTTTATATTTGTCAACGGCTTGTTGCTGCTGACTAATATTGTCAGTGGCTTTCTATAGTCGCAGACATTTATTGTATGTCAGCAATTTATAAAACTGCGGACATAACATCGACTATATGTCCGCGGTCCAATGTAGTTTTAACTCCACATTTATCCGCAGTTACAAATCATCTGCTGACGTATGCTAAACTTTTGTCAGCGAGTAGCGCTAACCGCGGACAAAATATTTGTATGGCAGCGGTCTCCTGTAGCCGCTGCCTTATAATTCTTTTGTCCTTGAATTTTCAGCCGCGGACATATATTTGTTAATAAATGTTGGTCCTCCTGTAGTGAACTATATATATTCTATCTCTTCCCTCCTTGTCTGTGATCATTCTAGTAACTGAGCTGATAAAAGTAATCATAAAACTGATCATGATATCAACATATAGAATATTGAGTAAAACCAAAATGCAAGAAAAAAAAATCAAGCCAATGTTTGTTTTCACTCTACTGTAGTATCTTAGAAATTTTTTTGACAGAGAATATAGGATAACAGTATTCGAATCTGTGTAGACAGAAATTTTGATGAACAAAGTACATGGGAACTGAGACTGTCCGATACGTAAGTTTGATCCGACAGCAACTCTGACGATCGGAACCTTCTGATTTTCAGCGGATGGTTTTAGTTAAAAAGAAAAATAGGAAAAAACGATAATAGAAATTGACTTTATCACACATCGAATGTTTAATGTTGGAGAAATATTTATTATGGGTAGCCAAATAAAAATATATTTTTGGAACTCTCGTGTGAAAATTATTAGGCCAAATGTACAATACGTAAACTCCATCATCTTTTTTCTCTCTTTTTTTATATATAGATCTAGACTCTCTATGTAAAAATTACTTATCCCTCTTAATAAGTTATTTGTCTTATTTAATTAGTTATTTATCACTCTTAATATACTATTTATTATCTTTAGTAAATAAAAGTGACAAATAACAATATGGAGGATAATATAAGAGTATTTAATACTCTTATTTGAGATACATAATTATTTATCTCTCATAATTAGTTATTTTTTACACTTAATTTATTATTTATCATTCTTAGTGAGATATGGGTAACAAATAATTTTGTAGAGAATTATGTGAAGGTATTTAATACTCCTAATTGAGATATATAGCTATGTGTCCTCTTTAGTTGGTTATTTGCGTCATCTTAGTTTGTTATTGATCACCCTTAATCAATCAAGGATGACGATAATTTTATTAAAAATGATGTAAGAATATTTAAGGCTATTAAATATTCTTGTTCGGTAAAGTGCGCACAAGTATTACTATCCGTGAAGTGGTATTTTTCTTATGCATTTAAAATATTCAAAATTTAACAATGATCTTTTTAACAACATTCAGTAAGGATGAAAATGTTACTTAAAAAAATTATTTTATATTTTTTTTTTCTATCCAATAAAGTTTGTGGTAAAAATGTAGCATTCCTTATCCAACAAAGAATTTTCTCCTTACCAACATAATCAAATATTTTCTGTTGTAATTATTATTCCTAAATTGTACACCGTCATCTTTGTGGACCCCAAAAGCGGTCGAGAAAAGCGTTAATGAATTCACGTACGAATGTTTTCAGTGTACAACTTTGTTTGCTAAATTATTTCCCATGGCAGCCAAAAAACATGCTCGAGGATTCGGTTGAGCTCAGAAAAACATCCAATCAGATGGCTACAAGTCTACAACACAAGGATCAACCGTTAAGACCAATAGCTCATTCCATCCAATGGATTTCGAATCTACACAAGCTTCCTCCATATCCAACGGTGGAGATTAAATGGAATAGTCGATGGTCTCCAGCACTGGCCTCTACGGCGATAATGTCTCATGACCAGTGAGGAGTTTTTTTTTTTTTGACATTGAAAATGATCATATTTTATTACCAAAGGAAATGATACAGAGCATGATGGTTAAAATCTATCAAAACAGAAGTAGGGATATTAGAAGCAAACCAAATTCCATGAAGTAGGGATATTAGTCTGAAAGAGGATTGGGAGATGGAATGAGCAGCATTTGTATCACACATATTGATGCTAATACGATGATCCATCTCGACAGCCCCAAAGATATATATCTTGGAGAATTCCAACAACTTCAACAGGACAATTTGTTTGGAGGATAACTGATTTACTACCACTACCAGAAATAATTTTAAATGATTCCACTAACACCATTCCAGCACAAATAAAATTGTTGGAAAAAGCAACATCAACAAGTATGAAATCACTAGCTTGGGGAAAGTTTCTCTGCGATCTAGGATTTAAGAGGGGGGCTATCTCAGCAGACTGCTTCCCCACCATGATGTATTTTGGCTAGAATATGATAATGATTCCACTTTATGCTTAAAAATTAAATTGCATCTACCTTTCCACAGGTTCCAAAGGATTGCAAAAGCCTTAATATTGAATTGGTGATCTTTTTTTAATAAGGCATGAGGTGGATTCACCTAGCTCAGAATTATGTGTTGGATCGAGATGGCATTTTAGAATCCTAGAGGGGGGTGAATAGGACTTCTTGCACTTTAAAAATTTATCTGAAAGTAAAATAACACTAGATAATATTGTTAGAAAAGCTTGGCAGAAACAATCACACAAAGTGCACAGAGATTTATCCTGGTTCGGCCATTCTAAATGGTAGTCCTACATCCAGTCCCCAAGAACCCCTTGGAATTTTCACTAACTACCAAGAACATTGGCCTTCTCTCAACCTGAGAGATATTAAGCAAGTCTTCCCTTCACAGGGAGGTATTACAACCACCTACAACCGTAGGTCTTCTTGCAACGACCCTCTTCCACCCGGTACGGTTATACCAACCCACATCGGATGAGAGCAAGCCGCTACAGGAGGGAGAATACCCCAACAAGTAACAAGTGAGCTGAGATATATACAAATAGAATTCAATAATGCAACAGAATTTAAATAAATCTTTTCCATCAACTTTCAAATCCACATACCACAGTCTGTATAGTTCAACAAGAGATAACATAAACGTAATATTTTCCAAATACATAGCGACTCCAAGTACATTTGATCAAAATTAAATTTCAATTGTAGCATTACATACTATGAAAGATAAATTACAAGTCTTCAATCACTTAGTCCAACTCCACTTCAAATCTTGCTAGCTCCTCCGCTGCTAATTTCCGGAAATATTTAGCAAGAGTGAGTCTACACAATAGACTCAGCAAGTAACTTAAGATTCAATACATACATGTTTTTTATCAATTAACACAATAAAATTTCAGCAGTTAATATCATACAAGATCACACTCTAACCTGAATAATTGCACAGGGAATTTCATTAAAACAATATCCTAACAATGTAAAACTAAATCTAACAAGATCACTAACATCATGGTGTCATTAACACGAGTAAAAATACATCACACGTTTATACTTTACCCAAGTCATTGTAAAATTTTCACAACTAAACCATGGAAACATATACAAGATAGGTAGCACTCCTAGCATGATTTCTAACTCACTTCGCATGCAATCATAACAATTTACTTCACATTTAGCTTGCTGATTTTATACAAATTTTATGACATTCATATACATTTGCATAGGGATCACTTTTAACTACACAACATAATACTAAACACATGTGCATCCAATAATTCAAATTCCATGAATATGAAAGCATATACTTACATTTTGGTACTAATAGTAACATCACTTTTAGCATTTGACAATTAATACATCAACACATACACACACACATTATACACATCAATAAAAAAATATCAATTAACACTATTGTCATTTACACTATACTATTTCTCATTACATACAACCATATGATTAACCTTGGCTTTCACATACACTCACTTTGTTCTATCACACAATACTTATACACATTCCCATTAATTCCTCTTTCACATTCACACTTCTTATCATTTCACTTTTGCACATAACATGTGCCACATTTACACATATCTCGCACATACCTTGTGCTATGAAACCATATCACTTTCACATCACACTTATGCTCATTTTCACATAATGCCAAGACACAGCCCAAACCACCATTAGACGATCACATAACACACACATTCACATTCACGTACTTAATCACCGGCACAGTGACAAGTCTTAGTTCCTGCAGAAATTGGGGAAAGCCCTTTCCACCATTACCAGTGGAACTTGTCCACCTCCAGGATTTCACACCCTTTGCCAGGTATAAATTTATCAAGACCCTTCTCTAGGGTATCACATATCATATTGAGCTTTCCCGTAGGGGCACTACTACAGTACAGCTCCAAGCATCTCTAATTTGGTGGCAGGCCTTATTGGCACCATGTTTCTTGTCCATTTAACCATTTTATACACACATAAGCTTCATTTACTGATTTTAACCTTACTATTGCAACTGCCAAATAATCATAATATAGATTTAATCATACTGAAATTTACTGAATCACATCAAATCACAATTAACATGCTCACATAGTCATTTTTCTCATTAAAAATCCATAACAATTCTACTATCATCAAAATAATATGAGATTTTAACCACAGACAAATTTTAGGTTTATAATCACTCATGCAAATTTCCAGATGTTTCTGAGTCATATTACATTTACAGAAATTAAAACATTCAGTTTCATGCTATTCATAATTCATTTAACATGGAACATAACACGAACATCAGGTTTAACAGTTCACAGCCCTGATCCTAACATACTCATCATCACAGGAATTTTTCCCCGGATTTATTGCACAATACACAATTTACTGTAAATTTTACAAATCCTACGCATGTCTTCTATTTCCAAAACAGAAATTTACAGTAAATCCCACAGTCATGGAAAAATTCTCGAAATTTCAGGCATGGACTGATACATATACACATGGTATAGAAAAATCTAGGGCATTTAATTCCTCAGGAATCATGTAGACAGTAGGTGAACATGCATAATCATTTTTCCCAACATGTATTTCAATAATCTAAAAATTTATGCCATCCACAGAAAAATACAGAAATTTCCACACACATCACATTATCTATTTTACATAACATATAAAAATTACACTATATCCTCATTGCGAAAACACATCGAAAATAATCATCTACCAGGAAGAACAGCTCACTGTTCTATCCTGAAGAACTTAGCGGCAGTCTCTGGCCGTTCAAGGGTTTGGACGGCACGATCGCTGGACGCCGACGGGAGATCTTGGCGTCAAGGTATTGACGCCAAGTTCCTGTCTGTGCAAGAGCATAGACGAACTCCAAATACAGAGTGAAAAGGAGGATCCAGGACACGATTTAAAATCCACAAAATTGCTGGGACCTAGGGCACATGTATAGGATTGGGATCTATAGGTTACTTGCCTTTCTAAAAACCTTCAAAGGGATATATGTTGCTGTTGAAGCTCTCCTTGGGCAGTCCCAAGAAGTCTCCAAAACTTCCTTCCTCCGGTTTCTCAGTCGATCCCTCAGCAGGTTGGGGTCGGGGAAGCCTCCCTCTAAGCCTCAGCTAGCTCCTGGTTGCTGCAGATGGCCGGATGAAGCTCCAATCCGCCGGATCAAGGCATGCAAAGCTAGGGTTTTTCTCTCCTCTTGCAAAGAGCCAAAGAGAGCTCATGGGGGTTGCAAGGAGGGGTTGGTTTATAGGAGAGAGACCTCTCATCCCACGCAGATGGTGATGTGAGGGCTTGATAGCCGTTGGGGACATCTCCCCAATGGCTGGGGTTGCTTGCCCCCGGGATTCGGGTCTGCTGCGCACTGAGTTTCAGGGAGCTAGACGTCCACATCCATGGACGGCTACATTAGGGTTGGCGTCAATCGATATGGACGCTGACATATCATGGGCGTCCATCCATGTTGACGCCAAGACACTCTTCTGCAAGAACTTAAAACATGCAGAACCATGTTCAGCTTATACATATATACATACAATGTATGTAACATAGTATACACACTATCACACCATGCATTCAAACCATGTTTACCATATAATTATTCACATGCATACATAAGCACAACTAGCTAATACGTACGTAGATATCTACCTACGCGTACGTGATGTTTTACATAAGCATGACTCAACATGCGGCAAAATAAGTGACAAGAATTGCGAGGGTTTCAAAATCATTAGGAGGCATATGAATTAAGTTAGCTAGGAATAATCTATTCAATAAAATAGTTCTTGCTTGCACTCACTTGATTTGGCATATATATAGCATACACACACGGATGTAACATACTTATGTACATTATGCACGAAATAGATAGATACCACATGCACACGGTAACTAGATTAAACTTGCACAACATTACTTAAGTACTATATGCATGGATTTTTAATATACACCGTATGCACAATTTAGCTAATTGTCTATTCTCACATAATGTCATATAAAAATACATGCATGTTATTCATGAGGAATATAGAATTATAATATACACTACTAAATACCTACAATACTTGCACTCTATATGTACATACAATGTACGAAGTACAATGTACACATTAACTACACCATGCAATGAACAACGTTTACAACTAAACATACACATGCATACATAGGTATACCAAGGTGTTATGTATGTAGCATTAGGTGTACAATTATCACATCCATAAAATAACATACATCCACGCATGTACACATGCAAAATTTATAATTATAATTGCACCATTTTCATGCACGCCATTTATGCAAGAACAAGCAAACATCATATACATAAAATATAAGTGGGGAAAAAAAAAAAATTTCTGGGCCTTATACCCTCTCCCCCTTAAAAGAGATCTTCGTCCTCGAAGATCGGATCACGTACCCTTGATGACATCTCGTTGCCGCTTCTAGTCCACTTAGACCGTTGCCTAATTTCCTACCGTGGCTTCCTTACTACTGGAACATCTCGGAATAAACCTCTTCTTCTGATTCGGACAGTATTAATCCGATGATTCTTGCTACCACACTTGAGACATCTTCCAACTCGTCCAACATATGTCTCCGCCGTGGCGCTTGCCACAATGCACACATACGGGCTTCTCATTGCCGGCAAAACTACTGACTGAAAGGTTGATTCTATTGGTATCATAGTTGGTTGCTGTCCTTTCATGAACTTCTTCATCTTCCTCTTTTGCCATTGAAATGGTTCTGGTAACATTTCTAATCAGGCTTTCTTCTCTGCCAAGTATAACTCCATCTCACTCTCTTGTCTGCACGCCGCGCTAAGAGCTACATCCATAGTTCTAAGGTCAAACGCCGCTAGTCTGCTCTCATGACAGTCTAAGCCCCATTACAAACTTCCTTGCCTTGCGCCTCTCATCGACAACTATGTGTGGTGCATATCTAGACAATCTGCAAATCTAGCCTCATACTCCAAAACTGTCATGATCCCTGAGTCAATGCTAAGAATTCCTGCTCCATTTTGTCCTGCATATGTTCAGGAACATACTTGGCCTGAAACATCCTTACGAAATCTTCCCAAGTAACTTCTAGCTCCACTCACTCAAACCGCGTGCGAAGAATGGAAGTCCACCACACATCCGCTCGCTCCTGAAGCATATATGCCGCCAACTGATCTTGTCATCTCTGCACACCTGATGGCTCTGAATATCTTTTCGATTTCCCTGAGCCAACTTTCTGCAACTAACGGCTCACTCTCCCCCTAAAAGAGGGTGGAGCCATCCTCTTGAACCTCTCCATGACTGATACACCTCCTAAACCACGGTCCTGCTGAGCTGGTGCTGGAACCTGAGCCTGAACTGAGTTTGAAGAGCCGCTTGTGTTTGCGCTTGAGTCTGTATTGCTTGTACAATCCCTTGCATGACCGTACCATAATCAGCCAACGGTGGCGGGGGTGGCGCAGGCGATCCTTGAGGTGCTGGTACTTCATGCTGCTTTCTGTCAGTCCTACTTAACTCTTCATCCCGAATAGGTAAGCTCGAACGTCGAACCTCTCTAGCCATTGCTACAAAATAAACATCAAGTTAAACTCCATTTACCCCTATACCTAACATGTTATCATGTATTTATCTTACTACTTTTCTAGTACTATCTAATTATTCCTTGGATCTGGCTATCCACTACAAAGACTTAGAGATGTGATTTAGTTGATGGCCATTTATGTATAATCTCAACCCAAAGGCTCTGATACCATCTCTGCAACGACCCTCTTCCACCAGGTACGGTTATACCACCCACATAGGATGAGAGCAAGCCGCTACAGGGGAGAATACCCCAACAAGTAACAAGTGAGCTGAGATATACACAAATAGAATTAATAATGCAACAGAATTTAAATAAATCTTATTCCATCAACTTTCAATCCACATACCACAGTCTGTATAGTTCAACAAGAGATAACATAAACGCAATATTTTCCAAATACATAGCCGACTCTAAGTACATTTGATCAAAATTCAAATTTCAATTGTAGCATTACATACTATGAAAGATAAATTACAAGTCTTCAATCACTTAGTCCAACTCCACTTCAAATCTTGCTAGCTCCTCCGCAGCTAATTTCCTGAAATGTTTAGCAAGAGTGAGTCTACATAATAGACTCAGCAAGTAACTTAAGATTCAATACATACATGCTTTTTATCAATTAACACAATAAAATTTCAGCAGTTAATATCATACAAGATCACGCCTAACCTGAAAATTGCACAGGGAATTTCATTAAACAATTATCCTAACACATGTAAAACTAAAATCTAACAAGATCACTAACATCATGGTGTCATTAAACGAGTAAAATATACACTCACACGTTTTATGTTTACCCAAGTCATTGTAAAGTTGCACAACTAAACCATGGAACATATACAAGATAGGTAGCACTCCTAGCATGATTCTAACTCACTTCGCATGCAATCATAACAATTTACTTCACATTTAGCTTGCTGATTTTATACAAATTTTATGACATTCATATTACATTTGCATAGGGATCACTTTTAACTACACAACATAATACTAAACACATGTGCATCCAATAATTCAAATTCCATGAATATGAAAGCATATGCTTAAATTTTGGTACTAATAGTAACATCACTTTTAGCATTTGACAATTAATACATCAACACATACACACACACATTTATACACATCAATAAACAAAATATCAATTAACACTATTGTCATTTACACTTATACTATTTTCTCATTACATACAACCATATGATTAACATTGGCTTTCACATACACTCACTTTGTTCTATCACACAATACTTATACACATTTCCCATTAATTCCTCTTTCACATTCCACACACTCTTATCATTTCACTTTTGCACATAACATGTGCCACATTTACACATATCTCGCACATACCTTGTGCTATGAACACATATCACTTTTCACATCACACTTATGCTCATTTTCACATAATGCCAAGACACAGCCCAAATCACCATTAGACGATCACATAACACACACATTCACATTCACGTACTTAATCACCGGCACAGTGACAAGTCTTAGTTCCTGCAGAAACCAGGGAAAGCCCTTCCCACCATTACCAGTGGAACTTGTCCACCTCCAGGATTTCACAAGACCCTTTGCCAGGGTATACACTTTATCAAGACCCTTCTCTAGGGTATCACATATCATATTGAGCTTTCCCGTAGGGGCACTACTACAGTACAGCTCCAAGCATCTAAGGTGGCAGTGTCTTATGGGCACCATTGTTTCTCTTGTCACATTTAACCATTTTATACACACATAAGCTTTCATTTACTGATTTTAACCTTACTATTGCAACTGCCAAATAATCATAATATAGATTTAATCATACTGAAATTTACTGAATCACATCAAATCACAATTAACATGCTCACATAGTCATTTTTCTCATTAAAAATCCATAACAATTCTTACTGTCATCAAAATAACATGAGATTTTAACCACAGACAAATTTCAGGTTATAATCACTCATGCAAATTTTCAGATTTTTTTCTGAGTCATATTAAATTTACAGAAATTAAAACATTCAGTTTCATGCTATTCATAATTCAATTTAACATGGAACATAACACGAACATCAGGTTTAACAGTTCACAGCCCTGATCCTAACATACTCATCATCACAGGAATTTTCCCCGGATTTATTGCACAATACACAATTTACTGTAAATTTTACAAATCCTACGCATGTCTTCTATTTCCAAAACAGAAATTTACAGTAAATCCCACAGTTATGAAAAATTCTCGAAATTTCAGGGCATGGACTGATACATATACAAATGGTATAGAAAAATCTAGGGCATTTAATTCCTCAGGAATCATGTAGACAGTAGGTGAACATGCATAATCCATTTTTCCCAACATGTATTTCAATAATCTAAAAATTTATGCCATCCACAGAAAAATACAGAAATTTCCACACACATCACATTATCTATTTTACATAACATATAAAAATTACACTATATTCTCATTGCGAAAACACATCGAAAATAATCATCTACCAGGAGAACAGCTCACTGTTCTATCCTGAAGAACTTAGCGGCAGTCTCTGGCCGTTCAAGGGTTTGGACGGCACGATCGTTGGACGCCGACGGGAGATCTTGGCGTCAAGGGTATTGACGCCAAGTTCCTGTCTGTGCAAGAGCACAGACCGAACTCCAAATACAGAGTGAAAAGGAGGATCTAGGACACGATTTAAAATCCACAAAATTTGCTGGGACCTAGGGCACATGTATAGGATTGAGATCTATAGGTTACTTGCCTTTCTAAAAACCTCCAAAGGGATCTATGTTGCTGTTGAAGCTCTCCTTGGGCAGTCCCAAGAAGTCTCCAAAACTTCCTCCTCCGGTTTCTCAGTCGATCTCCTCAGCAGGTTGGGGTCGGGGAAGCCTCCCTCTAAGCTTCAGCTAGCTCCTGGTTGCTGCAGATGGCCGGATGAAGCTCCAATCCGCCGGATCAAGTCATGCAAAGCTAGGGTTTTTCTCCTCTTGCAAAGAGCCAAAGAGAGCTCTTGGGGTTGCAAGGAGGGGTTGGTTATAGGAGAGAGACCTCTCATCCCACGCAGATGGTGATGTGAGGGCTTGATAGCCGTTGGGGACATCTCCCCAATGGCTGGGGTTGCTTGCCCCCGGGATTTCGGGTCTGCTGCGCACTGAGTTTCAGGGAGCTAGACGTCCACATCCATGGACGGCTACATTAGGGTTGGCGTCAATCGATATGGACGCTGACATATCATGGGCGTCCATCCATGTTGACGCCAAGACACTCTTCTGCCAGAACTTAAAATCATGCAGAACCATGTTCAGCTTATACATATATACATACAATGTATGTAACATAGTATACACACTATCACACCATGCATTCAAACCATGTTTACCATATAATTATTCATATGCATACATAAGCACAACTAGCTAATACGTACGTAGATATCTACCTACGCGTACATGATGTTTTACATAAGCATGACTCAACATGCGGCAAAATAAAGTGACAAGAATTGCGAGGTTTCAAAATCATTAGGAGGCAATATGAATTAAGTTAGCTAGGAATAATCTATTCAATAAAATAGTTCTTGCTTGCACTCACTTGATTTGGCATATATATAGCATACACACACGGATGTAACATACTTATGTACATTTGCACGAAATAGATAGATACCACATGCACACCGGTAACTAGATTAAACTTGCACAACATTACTTAAGTACTATATGCATGGGATTTTTATATACACCGTATGCACAATTTAGCTAATTGCATATTCTCACCTAATTGTCATAAAAATACATGCATGTTATTCATATGTAGGGTGTGTCAACCTGAATAGCTAGAAGAGAGTGTTGACACTTTGAAGGATAGTGTCAACTCTCTGCAAGGTATAGGTCGATAATATGAAGGGATAGGTCGATAATATGAAGGGATAGGTCAACGTCACTATAAGGGATATTAAATAGGTCAACATAGTGTTGACACTACTGGATAGATCGATAGTGTTGACACTACTGGGCAGATAGCTAGGTCAACAACTAGTGGACAGATAGTGTTGACACTACTGGGCAGATAGCACAGTCTGTATAGTCAACAAGAGATAACATAAACGCAATATTTTCCAAATACATAGCCGACTCCAAGTACATTTGATCAAAATTCAAATTTCAATTGTAGCATTACATACTATGAAGATAAATTACAAGTCTTCAATCACTTAGTCCAACTCCACTTCAAATCTTGCTAGCTCCTCCGCAGCTAATTTCCTGAAATGTTTAGCAAGAGTGAGTCTACATAATAGACTCAGCAAGTAACTTAAGATTCAATACATACATGCTTTTTATCAATTAACACAATAAAATTTCAGCAGTTAATATCATACAAGATCACGCTCTAACCTGAATAATTGCACAGGGAATTTCATTAAACAATTATCCTAACACATGTAAAACTAAAATCTAACAAGATCACTAACATCATGGTGTCATTAACACGAGTAAAATATACACTCACACGTTTTATATTTTACCCAAGTCATTGTAAAGTTTGCACAACTAAACCATGGAAACATATACAAGATAGGTAGCACTCCTAGCATGATTTCTAACTCACTTCGCATGCAATCATAACAATTTACTTCACATTTAGCTTGCTGATTTTATACAAATTTTATGACATTCATATTACATTTGCATAGGGATCACTTTAACTACACAACATAATACTACACATGTGCATCCAATAATTCAAATTCCATGAATATGAAAGCATATACTTAAATTTTGGTACTAATAGTAACATCACTTTTAGCATTTGACAATTAATACATCAACACATACACACACACATTATACACATCAATAAACAAAATATCAATTAACACTATTGTCATTTACACTTATACTATTTTCTCATTACATACAACCATATGATTAACATGGC
Source organism: Colocasia esculenta (assembly GCA_014218235.1). Taxonomy (NCBI): domain Eukaryota; kingdom Viridiplantae; phylum Streptophyta; class Magnoliopsida; order Alismatales; family Araceae; genus Colocasia; species Colocasia esculenta. The sequence continues at coordinate 26,384,634 of CM024758.1, forward strand.
TTTCACATACACTCACTTTGTTCTATCACACAATACTTATACACATTTCTCATTAATTCCTCTTTCACATTCACACACTTCTTATCATTTCACTTTTGCACATAACATGTGCCACATTTACACATACCTTGTGCTATGAACACATATCATTTTTCACATCACACTTATGCTCATTTTCACATAATGCCAAGACACAGCCCAATCACCATTAGACGATCACATAACACACACATTCACATTCACGTACTTAATCACCGGCACAGTGACAAGTCTTAGTTCCTGCAGAAACCGGGGAAAGCCCTTCCCACCATTACCAGTGGAACTTGTCCACCTCCAGGATTTCACAAGACCCTTTGCCAGGGTATACACTTTATCAAGACCCTTCTCTAGGGTATCACATATCATATTGAGCTTTCCGTAGGGGCACTACTACAGTACAGCTCCAAGCATCTAAGGTGGCAGTGTCTTATGGGCACCATTGTTTCTCTTGTCACATTTACCATTTTATACACACATAAGCTTTCATTTATTGATTTTAACCTTACTATTGCAACTGCCAAATAATCATAATATAGATTTAATCATACTGAAATTTACTGAATCACATCAAATCACAATTAACATGCTCACATAGTCATTTTTCTCATTAAAAATCCATAACAATTCTTACTGTCATCAAAATAACATGAGATTTTAACCACAGACAAATTTCAGGTTTATAATCACTCATGCAAATTTTCCAGATTTTTTTGAGTCATATTACATTTACAGAAATTAAAACATTCAGTTTCATGCTATTCATAATTCATTTAACATGGAACATAACACGAACATCAGGTTTAACAGTTCACAGCCCTGATCCTAACTACTCATCATCACAGGAATTTTCCCCGGATTTATTGCACAATACACAATTTACTGTAAATTTTACAAATCCTACGCATGTCTTCTATTTCCAAAACAGAAATTTACAGTAAATCCCACAGTTATGGAAAAATTCTCGAAATTTCAGGGCATGGACTGATACATATACACATGGTATAGAAAAATCTAGGGCATTTAATTCCTCAGGAATCATGTAGACAGTAGGTGAACATGCATAATCCATTTTTCCCAACATGTATTTCAACAATCTAAAAATTTATGCCATCCACAGAAAAATACAGAAATTTCCACACACATCACATTATCTATTTTACATAACATATAAAATTACACTATATCCTCATTGCGAAAACACATCGAAAATAATCATCTACCAGGAAGAACAGCTCACTGTTCTATCCTGAAGAACTTAGCGGCAGTCTCTGGCCGTTCAGGGTTTGGACGGCACGATCGCTGGACGCCGACGGGAGATCTTGGCGTCAAGGGTATTGATGCCAAGTTCCTGTCTGTGCAAGAGCACAGACCGAACTCCAAATACAGAGTGAAAAGGAGGATCCAGACACGATTTAAATCCACAAAATTTGCTGGGACCTAGGGCACATGTATATGATTGAGATCTATAGGTTACTTGCCTTTCTAAAAATCTCCAAAGGGATCTATGTTGCTGTTGAAGCTCTCCTTGGGCAGTCCCAAGAAGTCTCCAAAACTTCCTTCCTCCGGTTTCTCAGTCGATCTCCTCAGCAGGTTGGGGTCGGGGAAGCTCCCTCTAAGCTTCAGCTAGCTCCTGGTTGCTGCAGATGGCCGGATGAAGCTCCAATCCGCCGGATCAAGGCATGCAAAGCTAGGGTTTTCTCTCCTCTTGCAAAGAGCCAAAGAGAGCTCTTGGGGTTGCAAGGAGGGGTTGGTTTATAGGAGAGAGACCTCTCATCCCACGCAGATGGTGATGTGAGGGCTTGATAGCCGTTGGGGACATCTCCCCAATGGCTGGGGTTGCTTGCCCCCGGGATTTCGGGTCTGCTGCGCACTGAGTTTCAGGGAGCTAGACGTCCACATCCATGGACGGCTACATTAGGGTTGGCGTCAATCGATATGGACGCTGACATATCATGGGCGTCCATCCATGTTGACGCCAAGACACTCTTCTGCCAGAACTTAAAATCATGCAGAACCATGTTCAGCTTATACATATATCATACAATGTATGTAACATAGTATACACACTATCACACCATGCATTCAAACCATGTTTACCATATAATTATTCACATGCATACATAAGCACAACTAGCTAATACGTACGTAGATATCTACCTACGCGTACGTGATGTTTTACATAAGCATGACTCAACATGCGGCAAAATAAAGTGACAAGAATTGCGAGGGTTTCAAAATCATTAGGAGGCAATATGAATTAAGTTAGCTAGGAATAATCTATTCAATAAAATAGTTCTTGCTTGCACTCACTTGATTTGGCATATTAGCATACCACACGGATGTAACATACTTATGTACATTATGCACGAAATAGATAGATACCACATGCACACCGGTAACTAGATTAAACTTGCACAACATTACTTAAGTACTATATGCTTAAGATTTTTAATATACACCGTATGCACAATTTAGCTAATTGCATATTCTCACTAATTGTCATAAAAATACATGCATGTTATTCATATGTAGGGTGTGTCAACCTGAATAGCTAGAAGAGAGTGTTGACACTTTGAAGGATAGTGTCAACTCTCTGCAAGGTATAGGTCGATAATATGAAGGGATAGGTCGATAATATGAAGGGATAGGTCAACGTCACTATAAGGGATAATTAAATAGGTCAACGTAGTGTTGACACTACTGGATAGATCGATAGTGTTGACATACTGGGCAGATAGCTAGGTCAACACTAGTGGACAGATAGTGTTGACACTACTGGACAGATAGATTAACACTACTGGATAGATAGTGTTGACACTACTGGACAGATAGATTATACTACTGGATAGATAGTGTTGACACTACTAGACAGATAGGTCAACACTACTGGACAGATAGTGCTGACACTGCTGGACAGATAGTGTTGACACTACCACTGCTTCTAGAACACAGACAGAAGAAAAGAAGAAGAAGAAGGAGAAGAATCCTTCACAAAAACACTTGCCTAAGATATGAGTGTCAGCTAAGACACGTACACAAGAGACCAAAAATATACCTAATGATCTTTATGGCACGTAAATCAAGGGATAAATTGATAGATACTCATATTCAATATCCTAACCAAAGATGGAGACACGAAGGAAAGGAGATACAGAAATCTTATACGATGATCACGCAATTCTAGAAATCATATAGTAGCCTTTAAAAATGAACTTCAGATGGAACATTTGTTTTTGATTTATATTAACTGAAGTTCTTGACTTATAAACTAGATTAAGGATCAAGAAAAAAATTTATTATCTTAAAGGTAATGTGAAAGTACCTATCTTATGCACCTTATTTTCTTCTTCATTATTTCCAGAAAATCAAGTAGTCATTTTTCCTTCTGCGAAAACTTTTCCCTTCCTGGCGTTTCTTCCTCTCCCAATACTTCCGCCGCCACCCCTTTATATATGTACTTATATATGTATATATATATACTTGCACATGCATATAAGCACTTCCACACTCTCCCACGTAGCTATCTATCTTCCTTCTAACACCTCACACACTCCATGTGACACTAACAAGCACAAACTGACCGTATATGTGCATGTAGGAAGTTTATGCATTTCTTTAACATTATAATTTATCATTTCTTTTATTACACACATATATATACTAATAAATATATACACTTTTACACATATCTATCACTACCTACACATGTTCACATTTAGATGCATGTTAAACCTTGCGTAAATAAATTACAGAAAATAGAGACCACTTTAGAGACCGGTTATATTCGGTCCCTATTCGGTCCCAAAATAGGGACCGAATAGAGACCGAATTTAATCGGTCTCAATGTCTTGAGACCGAAATTTTCCGTCCCTATTCGGTCACTATTTTGGGACCGAATAGGGACCGAATATAATCGGTCTCTAATATAGAGATCGATTATATTCGGTCCCTATTCGGTCCCAAAATAGTGACCGAATAGAGACCGAATTTAATCAGTCTCAATATTTTGAGACCGAAATTTTCAGTCCCTATTCGGTCACTATTTGGGACTGAATAGAGACTGAAATTTCCGGTCCCTATTCGGTCCCAAAATAGTGACCGAATAGGGACTGAAAATATCAGTCACTATTTAGTCCCTATTTTGGGACCGATTAGAGACCGAAAATTTCGGTCTCTATTCGGTCTCTATTTGGGACCGAATAGGGACCGAAATTTTCGGTCTCTAATATTTGAGACCGATTATTTTGGTCCCTATTCGGTCCCAAAATTGAAACCGAATAGTGACCGAAATTTTCGGTCTCTAAATCGGTCTCTATAAGTATTTTTTCTTGTAGTGTACTAAATACACCTACCATACTTGCACTCTATATGTACATGTAATGTACGAAGTACAATGTACACATTAACTACACCATGCAAATGAACAACGTTTACAACTAAACATACACATGCATACATAGGTATACCAAGGTGTTATGTATGTAGCATTAGGTGTACAATTATCACATCCATAAAATAACATACATCCACGCATGTACACATGTAAAATTTAATATAATTTAATTTCCACCATTTTCATGCACGCCATTTATGCAAGAACAAGCAAACATCATATACATAAAATATAAGTGGGGAAAAGAAAAGGAAATTTCGGGGCCTTATACTTCTCTTCATAGAGGGACACTACAAGGAACAAACCCCTTGCTGGTTACAATACAGAAATGAACACTGGTATGTCTGCTCAAGAGAATGAGCAAACAAAGGAGATCAGAAAGAGATAAATATGAATAAAATTTCTGACTCTTTCTGATTCTAAGAGGGTGGACTGAAAGGGCAAAAGGCCACCCAAAGAGAAAGACTTATGAATGCAAGAGAGCTTCGGAAATCGAAGCTTGAAGCAGGCTCTCTTCAAATATTGAGCTCTTCTCTCTTCTGTGTGTGTGTGTATGCTCTATTTGTATTGCAGTAGTGGATAGATTCCTTGTTTGAAATTCAAACATCAGTTATTTATATAGTCTTCAAAAATTTCCCGTTTTGAAAACAATTGGAAGATAGTCGTTTGAATTTGATCGTTGGGTCTTGAGACTTGGAGACTGCTGAGATCAGATCATCAGCGAGCAAATCTTCTGTCTTCTTAGTCTCAACGGCTTCAGGCTGTAGACATAGCTATATGGCTCTTCATTAGATAGTTCTTCCTGATTTTCTACAATCACCATACCAAGTCTTTTCCTTTTCTCGGATGAGTCTTATGAAATATAAAATAATATAACAAGGTAAGAGACAGATAGTTTCTAACAGATCTCTACCAGTTCTTGACAGACATATAGTATGTCCTTTGACAATACAAGGTTAGGTGAGCATTCAAGAGGAATGGGACACCTGCTTGACGCGTAGTACAGTTTCAAAGAACTTTTTCTGAAAATTTGGAAACTAGATATTCTAAAGCATGCTAGCACAAGTATTTGCAAGACACATAGCATTTTGAAAGGATAAACTATGAAACTGATATTTAGAAATGTCAAGAAGCATTATAAAAAAATAGTGAAGTACAAGGTACATTGGATGAAATATCGTACATATAGCAAAGAGAATGTCATGGTGTACTTCATGTGTTCATCTGTAGATCATTAAATAATTCCATAAGAATTAACACATTAATTGTACTAATAATACATTAACATTTCTGCAAAAAATAATAGCAGATACTTAAAAACATCTAAGTATAGTTGATCACAAAAGTTGATATTATACTTCAATTTTCGAAGAGTCAGAGTGGGATCAAAAGAGCAGTAATCGATGAGAGACAGAAGCAATCGATGTATGATTAAAGGTAATCGCTGTAAAAGATAATCGATGTTCTGAGGTAATCGATGTGAAAGATAATCGATAAGAAAGACAATCGATGTTAAGAATAATCGATGTTTAGAATAATCGATGTTCTAATGTAATCGATGTGAGATATAATCGATGATTGAGATAGTCGATGTACTAAGGTAATCGATGTAAAAGACAATCGATGTTAAGCATAATCGATATTCTAAGGTAATTAATGTAAAAGACTATCGATGTTAAGCATAATCGATGTTCTAAGGTAATCGATGTGAAATATAATCGATGATTGAGACAGTCGATATACTAAGGTAATCGATGTAAAAAATAATTGATGTTAGAGATAGTAGATGTACTAAGGTAATCGTTGTAAAAGACAATCGATGTTAGAAGGTAATCAATGTGAAATACAATCGATGTTAAACTTCGACTTATCAAGAGTCGGAGTGAGTCTGATATATATATGTATACATTGTGTACTTAGAAAATTTTCTTAATGAAAGTTGACAGTGTGTCAACAATTAGGCTTACTATGTCAACACAAATAAGATTGTAAAGGTTATATGATATATTACATGTATGTCTTTACTTTTAACATATTAATTTTCATACAAAATAAACTATGGTATAATTAAATAAGTTTGTTTAGGAGATTATTAAAAGATTTCATCATGAACAAAAATAATGATCAAGTAAATGTAAGAGATAAATGCATAACAGTTCTTTTAAATATAAATCAACCATTTGTATAAGATGATTGTTCAACATTATGTCCTCAAGAGAGCCTGTAATAGCATCAACCTTATAGTTTAAATCACTGGCGAACCAAATCAGTATGGCATGAATACATTCAAAAAATATATGTTCAATAGATTCCTCAGATTGCCAACATAATGGGCAAGCCTTAGATATATGTGTGTTCACCATTGCTAGTCTAACTTGGGTGGGTAAAGCTTTCACCAGAGCTTTCCAGACAAAGGTGATGAGCTTCGAAGGGAATGCTTGACAAATGGAAGGATGCCAAATGATCTTCCAAACCACATGCTGAGTTGATGTAGATGTTAGATTTCTTCTATCAAGAAGGAATTTGCATGCTGACTTAGTGGTGAGAACTCCATATTGGGTGAAATTCCATATGAGCTTGTCGTCCTCAAAACTTGAGAACTGTAGAATTCTACAAATTGCTTCAAATTCTGCATCCTCAAACAAGTTAGAAATGAGAGTTGTGTTCCACATATGGTTCTGGGTCAGTGCAGCAACTTTAAAGGGTCTAAGGCCCAATCAACCTAATTTGGGAAGTAGGGGCCCCACTTATTGGGGATACCCTATCAGACCAAATATTAATATCTAAACTATTTCTGACATCCCACTGACTCCCCTCTCTGACATAACCTCTGATAGACATGATAGAGTGTCAAATAGAAAAAGTGTTACTTTTTTACTTTAGCATACTAAAGATGTGAAGCTCCACAGTATTTAGCTCTCAAGATAGAGGACGAAAGACTCCCTCATTGGTGATAAACCTCCAGGCTAACTTCATAACTGTAGATTTATTAAATAAATGAAGATCTCTAAAATTTCGGCCACCTTCACCTTTTGGTTTCTACATCTTGTGCCAGGCAATAAGTGGAACCTTTTGAGTGCCCTCCCATTTACCCCACTAGAATTTCTTTGAACCCTGTTCAAGATCTGAACCAAACCCTTGGGAGAATGATAGTAGTGTTCATAACATGAACAGGAATGGCATTTAGTGTGGATTTAGGGTCCATATATTTTAATGTAAAACTCTATTAGGAAAAGTTTTTCAGGGAAAATCTTTTGTTTTAGATCGTTTGGTAACCTTGAAAAGCAAAATATGAAAACGGTATCCCAAGAATCCCAGATTTTGGCATCCGCCGTAAATCGCGGACGCCATTTTTCTGCGCATTCTACATCTACAGTGATATTGTTTAGACACTGTAGACACTATTCATTTAGTTACAGTTTTATTTTCTTTCCACTCATTTAAGCAGTCTTTGTCAAATTTTTATTTTTTATTAGTTAATTTAATTTTTATTTTTTATTAAAATATCTATAAATACTATTATTCAATTGTGTTTTATTTATTTCTCCTACTTTAAATGTCTTTGTCAAAGTTACTTATTTTTCATTAGTTATCTAATTTTTTTATTTTTTAAAAAATATTAAAATAAAAATAAAATATTTTTTTTGATGAATAGTGTTAATACATAAAGAGTACATGACTCTCTCTCATTTGAGTGGATCATAAGATCCCATACCCCTCCCATATTCTCTATTTACATAAATAGCCAATGAAAATATTTATCTGGCAATCAAATAGATAATTACGTTTTTTTTTTCATTAAAAGTTATTTCATGAAAAATTATTTCCCCAATAATTATTTTACATGTAACCAAACGGACCCTAATCAAGACTGTTTTCCTTACTTGAGTTAAGGTATTGGCTTTCTAGAGATTAAATCTTTTTCTGCATTTATTTTCCAAGAAACTTAGCTGCTCCTTCTTGTTCCTTCCCAAGTATAGGGGGGTACCCAAATAGGTAGTGTCATAATTTAGCCTTTGAAAAGTAGATATCTAACATAAATGCTCTTGGAGGATCCGGGAAGTGTTTCTGCTAAAAACGATATCATATTTCTACATATTCATCTCTTGACCAGCCCAAACGACAAATTTCTGAATTGTAGCCTTCATTGCTAAGAGAGCCTTTTCCTCCGCTCTGCCAAAGATCATAATATCATCCGCATAGAGCGCACGAGTGACAGTAGGTGCCTGGGCATTAATTTTGAAACATATAAATTCACCATTATTAACACCATCAGAGAATATACAAGACAGGGCCTCCATACACAGAATAAAATATAAGGCTTGGACATCTTTGTCTGATCCTCTAGAAGGCTTGATGGGGGCAACTGATTCACCATTGAAATTGATGAAATATATGACAAAAGTGATGCATTCCATGATTAAAGCAATGCTCTTGTCAGAAAAATCATGTCTTTGGAGCATGTCTATCTTTTCTTTTCTTTTTTTTTCTCAAAGCCCAAGAGGGTGATTTATATATAAAAGGAGAATATGAGAACAGAAATTAACCGACTACAAGTGAAGGTAAAATGGGAGTTAGCTAGAACTCCAAAGAAGATCTATCCCAAGAATGAGTGCGTCGGAGGACTGCCCGAGTTCGAAGTCCTGGTCTTCGAGAACAGCGCTCCATCTCATCTTCCTTTGAATCCATACCAGTTGCTTCTGAATCAATTTTAAAGTTAGGCATAAATATATTTTCAGCTCTGGCAAGCTCGGCAACAGAAGTAAACTTCGTCCTCCAATCTGCATAATTATTATCCGGAGTTGGGTCTGGCATATTGATAACCTCTGATGGTCGCACGGGACTAGGGGAACGATCTCTAGCAACTGGTAAAGAAATCTTAATACCCCCTTTACGAGAAGGACGTGAAATATTTTTCCGACGTCCAGAAGAAGAACTGCTAGAAAGAGTGTTGAAGCTCTCTCCATTAACCAGCTTTGCCTGAATAATGGGGACTTAGGAGATTGACGCACTACTTGTGCAAAGGACAAGGAGGTAAGTACCTTAGCTGTAGTATGAGAATGTCCAGCTGCCGCAGCTCTCCCAGAAGAAGATTGCTCCACTTGATTATTCTGCTCCACATGCACCTGAGTAGAAACTGGAAGAGTAGACGGCTCACAGGTAGATGCTACCTCTCGGGAAGTAGGAATCAAAGTTTGAGTATTTCCCATAATGGGCTCCACTTCCTCTTGGGCGGCCTGGTTAAAGGAGCCCACCTTAGTGCTCAAAAAGCCCAGCGTGACTGGCGTACCTTGTTCATAGCCAACTACGGCAGCAGCAATAGGAGGAAGGGACTCTTCCGGAGGATGCAAGTTTAGCGCGTCCTTTTCTTGGGGGGTCCAACTAGTGATCCGATCGGCGAAATTCCCCTCCTATTGTGAGGATTTTGCACGCCAAGAATAGAAGGGCCACCACGATCGGCAGGGTTCTGCCCGAGCAACGCGGACTTGCCTTGAGCAGGCGGCGAGGACGCCCGGACGCAGGGAAGCACCTCCACAGCGCTAGCTCTGCCGGTGGCAACATTCGGCGGACCCATTGGAGCTGCTCCAAGCAGTCCTTCGGCGACCAGACTCTGGTCCTTTCGAGACCGATCAAAAGCATGCCCCTGCATTCCAGAGGGACCGGCATCCCTGTGAGACGTTTTTCTTGGCGTCCACCTTGCCGTGTAAGATCTGGCACAACCGATGTGGGCGCTATTCCAGCAGCATCGACTTTGGATGTGGAGATTTGTGAGCGATGACAAGACGAGGCTGTATGGCCCAACAAACAGCAAGATGTGCAATATTCAGGCACACGCTGGTACAAGATCTTCTGCCAAAAACCAGCAGAACCCATTCCAATCCAAACCCTTGGGGTCTATCCTTCAAGAGATCCAGTTCGACACATGCATAGGCTGTCGTGGCATTGGTAATTGAGATGTACGCAAAGCCACCTGCAGAACCCGCCCAATATTCCCTGCAACAGAGCGAATACAGGTTTTGTGAAACAGATTTAGTTTCAACCCAGGGAACTCAACCCAAACGGAACGATCGGGGCTCCTTTCCACATTTAAAGTCGATAGTCCACTTCAGAAACTTGAATAGAAAACCCTTCACGAGAAGCTGTTCATGCAGCAATAGACGCAAATAATCATCCTCAGAAGTATATCAGAGCAGAAGATGGTGATTATCCATGGCAGCAATGATGAAATCGTGACCAAGGTTGAGGCGCTGCTGAAGTAGGTGCTTGATTTCTTGAAATGGAGGCCATCCATATGGAGTTTTAGCTACTATAGTGAACTGGAGTGGCTTGAGAGTGGCAGCGATCTCATCCGAGGAGAAGAAGACTGCCGACTCTCCAAGATCTGTAAGGCCGGAGGATGAACAACGATGGAGACCGGAGCAAACAGGGGACATCCGTGAGAGCTCGAGCATAGCTTTTAGATGGCAATGGCGAAGGATGGTCCAAAGTCGGGGCCTGGGGAGAGGAGGAAGGGGAAGCCGAGGGGGGAAGCGCAAGCCCCCCCCCCAGGAGGCCATGGCCGCAACCACAAAAAACTAGAGCTTCTCTCTCTAGGGAACTAGAGAGAGAGAGCATTCTTCTTCACAATTGTAGTTGCTAACAATTGATTATTGAAGCATGTCTATCATAAGCTTTAACAAGATCCACTTTCAAAACAAAAATTCCAATTTTTCCTCCTTTCACCATCATAGAATGAATCAATTCTTGCACAGTAACAATACTATCTGTGATCTACGTACCTACCTGGGATGAAAGCACCCTGATTGCATGATATTAGAGTCTTCAACAAAGGCTTGATCCTGTTAGCAAGGATTTTGGCAATAATCTTGTAGCTGGTATTACCAAGGCTAATAGGACGAAATTAAGTGACCTTGGAAGCATTTTGCTATTTTGGAATTAAGGTGATCGAGGTATCATTGGAGCCTATTGGTAGTTGACCGGAGATAAAGAAATTAGTGACCATAGTTTGGATATCATCCCTTACAATATCCCAGTGGACCTGAAGAAAATGAGTAGTGATGCCATCCGGACCAAGAGATTTATTGAAGGGCATTTTAAAGACAATACCCTAAATTTATTCAAAAGAAGGAATTTCACATATGGAGGAATCGTCATCAGCTGAAAGATGTTTAGTTTTGAGATGGAAATTAAGAGGAGGATCTGGGCAATTAGATTTAAAAAGATTATGAAGGTAGTGGCAGAAATGATCTTTGATGGTAGTCCTGTTGCCAGTCCACTTCCCATTTGGCATCTGAATCCTAGAGATGTAATTCTTGCTCCTTCTGTAGTTGCATTGATATGATAACATCTAGTGCATCTGTCTCATCCTTGAACTAGTGAACTTTTGCTCTTTACTTCCAGTATAGATCTTCCTGGTTATAAAGCTCCTCCAACTCTTTTTCCAGCTGCATTTCGTGTGTTATACTTTCATCATCATCAGGCTTCTTAATTACTAATCTCCTCAAGCTGTCCCTGAAGTTATAGTGGACTTAATTGATTAACTCCAACTGATTATGTCTCAATGGTGAGGAGCAATTTTATTGTTGTACCACACAATGGACTTAATTGATTATCTCTAGATAATCAATTATATTTCACTTTGGTGAGGATCGATTTTATGACTACACAATAGACTTAGGTAGCATTTGGCAATGCTTGTCCAAATATGAAAATTGGCAAAAGCCGATTCCCCGCACAATCATGACAGAAGCGTGATTTGCAGCGTTTTACATAAGCGGGTGACGAGGCCCCTTGTCGCTTGTGCCCAAGCCGCGAAGGGCGAACAACCTCTCTATCTCTCTGTTCGTTCATTCCCAAAATCCGCAAAATTGGAGAGAAACTCACTTTTGGGTAGGACTGTTCATAATATGGTCCAACCCGAAAAATCGAACCGAACTGGCCAGTTCGGTTCGGTTCGATTTGGGTTGAGAGGTCTCATAGTTCAGTTCGGTTTCCTGTTAGAAAACCGAATGAGCCAATTTATATTAAATATATTAATAATTAATATATATCACAAGGGAACGCATAGCCCAGTGGGCTAGCGCCTCCCAATTCCTGGGGCGGACCTGAGTATCGCCGTCTGGGCCTTTATATGTGTTTTTTTTTCTTCGATTTGAACTTAATTTCGGTTTTGTTTCGGTTCACCCAAAAAATGAGGTGAATCGAACTGAACCGGACCATGTTCACCCCTACTTTTGGGCAAAGCAAAAAGAGAAAACAACATCTCTCTATCTCTCTCTGTTGCGCGAAATCGGCCACACACGCAAGCCAACGACGCCAAGGAATCTTTGGAAATGCAACGATTTTGTCATATATTTTCATCTGTAAAATCTCGCGTAAACTTTTCCAAATGATGTCTTAATCAATTATGTCTCTAGATAATTGATTGTGTCTCAATAATGAAGATCAATTTTACAGCTAAATCTACATAGTAAATACCACAATCAATTATGTGAGCCTTAATAATCGATTATGTATTGTGACATTTTACTTTCTTTCTCACATAGTGCATAATTAAATTGATTATGTTCACTGTGCAGCGATAGCATTTGCAGCTAGTACCAAATAGTGAGTATTTTAAATAGATTAGATATTTCTTATTGAATTCCGATTAGATTATGCATCATAATATAATAGAGTTTGGCTAAATCAACTATGTATTACATTACATACATGATAAGATTTGGCTAAGTATTGATACTCTTGTTAATCGATTATGTAGTATATGGTAGAGTTTTGATTTATCGACTAAGTATATATTATAGTACAATTTCAAGATATTACATGTTAAGTTTTGTATAGGACTTGTAAACTTTATAATGGATAAAATTTTAGGACCATATTTGGAGAGATTAGCGAATTGTTTTATTGAGTTATGGTCTCGTGAAATCTTCACGTATATTATTTTAGCCAATAAAGTTTTAAGGGGAACTTGAAGTTTTGAATCAGGCAGACCACTGTAGAATCTGAAACATTTTTAAAGAATAATATTTTGATGTATTTTTATAATCAGTTTTAATTTGTCAAATGATGTAAGAGTATTGGAAGGATGTAACTATGGAATCATTTTATGAATTAATGAATTTTATAAGACTATGTAAATTATAGTGTTCATTTTTATGTTTACTTTTCTAATAGAAATTGATCTATGGTTCTACTTCTTTCCTTTGCAACAAAAATATTCAATGCGAATTGAAAAATCTGGGCCTGACAAGGTGGTAATTAAATGAGAAGTGAGACAGTCCGATATATAAGTTTGATCCGGCAGCAACTCTGACTCTGAGGAGGAACCATCTGCAGACTTTCATCGGATGGTTTTAGTTAAAAGGAAAATAGAGAAGAAAAAAAAGGGGTGGAGGAGGGGGGGGGGGGGGGAACAGATCGGATTGTTTAATTGTTTATGTATTTTTAAAATATTTGAAATTTAACAATGATCTTTTTATCAACATTTATTAAAGATGGAAATATTACGATAGCCACTGTAAAAGTAATTTATATTTTATTTGTTCTTTCTATCTACCAAAGTTTGTGGTAAAATGTGGCACTCCTCCAACAGACATTTTGCTTCTAACCCTGTGACATAATCAAATTTTTTCTGTTGCCATTAATATTCCAAAATCGTACACCGTCCTATTTGTGGACCACAAAAACAACCGATAAAAGCATTAAATGAATTCTTATAATAATGTTTTCTATGTACAACTTTGCTTGCTAAATTAATTCCCTTTGTGGCTTCGGCTGAATTAGGTGAGATCAGAAGAACATCCAATCAGACGGCTACAACGCAAGGATCAGCCGTGAAGTCTAACAGCACACTCCACCCAAATGGATTCCAGATCTCCACAAACTTCCTCCATCCAACGGTCCAGATTACATGGATTCGTCAATGGGGTCCAGCACCGGTCTCCACGGTCGAGAGCCGCCGCCGAGGCCGCGGAAGCCGGGGAAGCCGCCGTCGCCGCTTGTCCCGGAGAAGAGGGGTTGCGTATCCCCTCCCTTCCTCTTCCCCTCCTCCTCATCCTTCTCTTCCTCCTCTTCGCAGGCCATTACCCCGGGGAACGCCCTCCCCCCGGAGGCGGGCCGCCGGCTCTTTCGGCCTCCCCTCCGCTTCCCCTCTCTGCGAGCGCGGTCTATCGCCGCCATCTGCTGGTCGGGTAACCTGGAACCCGCCCTGCCCGCGGGGAACAGAAAGTAGACCCCGCCGGGCCACAGCGGCTCGTCGGCCCGCATGGCGAGGGCCCGGCGGGTCCTTCCGGCCTCCTCCGCGGAGGCGACCAGGTGCCCTGGCGCTTCCAGCATCAGCTCCGCAACGGTCGAGGGGGCCCCGTGGCGGACGAGGTTCCCCTCCCAGTCCACGACCACCACCGCCGCCGCCGCGCGGTCCTGCGATGTGCTGCTGCCGGCGACGCAGGAGAAGTAGCCCATCAACAACCTCATGGCAGCGTCCTCTCTCTCTCTCTCTCTGTGGGCGAGCGTGGTTTTCCTCAATCCCGCTTTCTGGGTCTCGTTCCTGCGTGGTGAACGTCTGATCGAGCTGTTCGTGGCGGCGAAGTGTCTGAGAGGGGCATATATATATATATAGGATATATGCAGCTGTGATCTGAAACGAGTGAAGTAGAGGAAGCTGGAGCCTGGAAGAAGGTTGACGGCGGTCACTTCACGTGGACGGAGCACGGGAAGAGGACTGTTGAACACGCGGGCACAACGTGGTCTTCCTTCCTCTGGAGGCTTCCGCGTGCGCAGCCCTACACACCACGAGGTATGTACGTGTGCCCTCGTCTGAGAGAGGTCGAGCAGAGGTATCACATCACGCAGAACACAGTTTGTTTGGTTTTGTATCAGCATCTCTCTTCCACGCATACGCACGGGCATGTATCGAATTAGGGTCGTGGGACTCGCTTCCGACACACTTCCACTACGCGGACAGCTGCAGCCAGAAGGCGGAGGGTCCGACGCGCTCATCTCCCAGTTCTTGTCGGCGATGGATCAGGTTTGGTTCTCAGACGTAAAATTTGTTTCAACTTTCAACTGGAAAGAATATAATTTTAAGATATTTAAATTAATTTCAATGTTTATATAAAGTTTAAAGTTAGAAATTTATCCCTTCACATCGTCAATAAAATTTGTGTGCTAAACTTCTCCTATAAGGTAAGAAGGCGTCAATAGTTATAAAGCCACATATACTTGGGTGCCACACATTTTATTATTAACGTTTCACACTTTTTCTTTTAGTTTTTAATTCATAAATTAGAAAGATATGTTGTTCTATCTTTAAAAGCGTAAAAACGAAGGGAAGTACAGATTAAACACGAGTCCTTGGCGTTCCAATTTGACACGTGCAACAGTCCAACTCTTTCACTTGTATCAACCGATTCAACCGTGTGCTCCCCCATCAAACTCCCCCACGGCCCCACACCACCCTTCAATAGAAAAAAAAGATAGTTATCTACTTTTCTCAGAAATAAGTCATCGGAAAATATTGCCTCTATAATTTCATTCCAGCAATTTATCTGATTTCAGAAATTTCAGTTTCAGACTACTTTCTAAGGTGGTATTTGATAACACTTGTTAAAAAAATCTGAAGTCTAATTTTCTATCTATTATCTAAAGCTATAATTTGATAAGGACTTAATATATATTAGACTTTTATTAAGAGTTGTTTGATAATCAACTTAAAAGACATCTAAATTAATATATTATTTGATATAAATATCCATATATTTAAGAATATCTCCAAATATATCTTAGCGGCCCAGTGGAGGTAATGGTTGCCAATGGCATTGTCAGAGGGGTTGGGCGACCCCGTCACCAACAGAATTTGAGGGTTTTTTGTTGTGAGGGCCGCTGATGGCGGCGATGATCTCGCTGGCCACCGATGGTGCTGCTCATCCAGTTGGCTTCCACTTCCGCTTCCGACTCTGTGAACATCGTCGTTTTGGTCTTTTTTGATACGATGATTGCTACAAGGATGCCACACTGTTCTATGTTTCAGATTCTCAATGCACAGATTGGTGTATCTCTGTCCAGATCGAGTTGTTTAACCGCTTCCTCGGGACGACGAGAGGCGATGATGAACCGGAGCACCGGCGCCTCCACCGTCGGTGACTGGTGCGTTAGCAGATTGGTCTGGTTTTTGTTCTCTTCTTGTTCTTCTCTTTTGATGGAATTAGGGGAAAGAGGAGGACCTTCATCGAGTTCTTCCGTCGGCGGTGTGGCATGGATGGCCCGATCCTCGGTCGGGCTACCGGCTGCAGCCGCGGGGTGTTCGGTGGCGCTGCGTGTATGAGAAATCTGCCAGCACTTCCGTTGACGTCGTTGTTTTGTTCCACGAGGAAGGTGCTACTCTTTTTCTTACAGTTGCAGTGTGAGTATACTTGCTGCACACCATGAGTTTCCGGATCGATCTGTTTAATCTCTTTTTCCAGAGAACAAGAGGCGGTGATGAATCGAAGCACTGGCACCTCCACCGTCAGTGGTTGGTGCCTTACCGTTGTAGAGTGGTCTGGTGTTTCATCTCAGATGAAGCACTCGCTTCGGCTCCCCTCCGGCGTCGTCACCCTCTTCCTTGTCACCGTGGAAACCATACTCCGCTGCCGCACCGCCGTCCACCGTGGCAACGTCTTCTTCTTTGCATCAGGCTGGAGAGTGGAAAAACTCAACTCCCTGTCGAGGGAGGAGCAGCGGAGACCGGGGGAGGCAGATCTCGACGGGTTCGTGCAAAGGAGGGGCAGCAGAGGTCGGAGGAGGCGGAGTCTGCGATCTCAAGAAAAAAGTGGCATATCTTCACTTTTTTTTAAGAGGCAATTTAAGACATAGTCATCTTTTTAGATATTCATAAGAATTTTATCAAACAGTCTAAAAAGACAATGTCTAACCGCTTTAGATAATAGACTTGTGTTAGTGTTATCAAACATGGCCTAATTTATGCGTCTTTTCACTTTTTCTTATTTCCCAAAGAGTAAATTTCCTCACTTATCCAATTTCACACTAGTCGATTTCAGAATATTTATCAAAGGGTTTTTTACTTTTTAGTTCTTGCAAATATACATTTTTTCCTTTAGTACCTCAATATATTATTATTTTTAAAGTCTCTTAAATATATCATTATTTTTTGGGAAAATTAATTGGGGTCCCTGTCAGAGGGTGATACTTTTTTCCTCGTCCCTGTCAGAATTCTGGTAGACGTAAAGTCCCTACTTTTCGCCCGATTTAATTTCCAGTCCCTGCTTTTCAGACGTCACCATTTACGACCCTCCACCCACGGTTTTCGTCTCTTTTGCATCCGTCAATTTTTCTCATTTCCGTCTTACCCTTCCGTCCTTCTTTCGAATCCCTTTTTCCCAATCGACGCTGACGATTGACGCTTCGATCCTTTCGAAGGCCCGTGAACTCTGATCGATGGAAGTTGCTCTACATAACGTGTCGAGCACACTTACAGCAGCATTGACATCAGTTACACAGAAGCCCGCGAACCGTTCTTCACAACTATAAAAGGAACCCAAGGCCGCATACTTATCCTTCACAAGCTTCTCTGAGTCTTCTTCTTCCTATCTTTCTTCCTCGTTATTTGCAGATGTCTTCATCTAACCATGCTCCCCAGAGTGATGGCAAGGCACCTGCCTCACCGGTGCCACCATCGCCCCCGTCTCCCCCGGCGCCACAGGCTCTACCTTCGCCGACGACCTACAGCCCCAACTACTGGAATGGTTTTTACATGGGCTGGAAGATGACTTTACAAAAAGCCTCTCGGCTGTACGGCCACAAGGCCCCACCAACATCCTCACTGACATTGGCCCTAGGGAAGAACACATCTCTTCCTCACCTTCCTCCCCCCCTCCCCGACCCGTTCCTCTTCCTCCCCTCCCTCTTTCACCTACGGAGTTTAGATTGTAACGGGTTCCTCTTCCTCCCCTCCCTCCCCGGCCCATTCCTCTTCCTCCCCTCCCTCCTCGGCCCGTTCCTCCTCCTCCCTACCATGTATTGTAACAGGATTAGGAGGTTATTGTAACACCTTATTACGTGTACTGTAATAGTGTAGGTTTAGAGTGTAGTGCTCGACCTGTAACCTGCTAGCATGTATACTATAATGAAAATAGGTAAATACTGTAACAAGTTTCTACGCTTACTGTAATAGTGTAGGTGTAGCTGTAGTGCTCGAACTGTAAGTCTGTAGTGCTCCAACTGTAACCTACTAGCATGTATACTATAATAAAAATAGGTAAATACTGTAACAGGTTTCTACGTTTCTTGTAATAGTGTAGGTGTAGCTGTAGTGCTCGAACTGTAAGACTAGTGCTCCAACTGTCACCTAGTAGCATGTATACTATAATGATGAAACATGTAAATACTGTAACAGGTTTCTACGTTTACTGTAATAGTGTAGGTGTAGTTGTAGTGCTCGAACTGTAAGACAGTATGCTCCCATTGTAACATGATTAATGTATACTATAATGACAGTAACTAAATACTGTAAGTGCATAAAGTGTCAAGTAAATGTACAAGTATTATTACACTGGCTAGAAAATTATCATTACACTGTACGTGCGACAGTTCTTCTCCTTAACTTATATACACTCTAAACATTCTTGTGCATTGAAGTACGCTTTGATGAAGTGGAGGGCGAACTTTGCTCGCACGGTTGGCATGTCATCCTGACTAAAGGGTAAACCTTGAGTGTCCCTACGTGCTAGGCACTCCATGTATTTGCAAGTGAAAATGGCGCAGTCGTCTCCCGATCCTTGTTGTGGGCATGGGTCGGGGTAGCGTAGCGACCAATTTTCTGCATCTATGTGCTTGCCCTTCATATATCTTCTGAGTTCCTCCACTTGCATGAAAGAATTAACAAAAGAGTTCCAATTAGTTGATGTGTAATTTACTGTAACATATGTAACAAAAGTGTGCATGCTCTGTAACAAATGTAAACCTTGTATGTAACACTTGGCACTTACATATTGTGAAATGTCACAACGATCTTTGTTTCTTAATGATCGTACACGTGGAACTCTTTTTCTTTAATGTTTATGACCAAAAGAGTCCAATGGTTCATTCCAACGTGCATGGGTGAGAAGAGGAGGTCGAATTCAGTTGAGGCGTGGTCCAATGTTTTGAAAGAGTAATCGAAATGTTGTTCCTTACTCTTATCGTCTTTGCATGATTGGACATAACCCTTTAAAGCGCTCCCAGATATCCAAAATTCTTAAAAATGTCAGGGTTCTCTTGACGAGGGAGAAACAAGCAAGTGTTGACGCAGCAGTCAATTAGACCGATTCGCTCTCCCTCGCGAACAATAGATCCCGGAGGTCTTTGAATGATAGGAAATTATCGTATCCATCCAGTGTGCCGCCAAACATCAAATCACTGCATGTAAGAAAATGTACATCTTTGGTAAGAATGAAGATGTCATATAGTAATAGACGATCTTATATAATGTAACAGACAAGGTCTACACTGTAAACAGTGAACACATCTACTGTAACACTTACTCATTAATGATGCACTCATTCAGAAATCATTCAATCAAAGACTTTTCGTCCACTCCTAATACTTCCTGGGCGACATAATCTCGTCTCTCCTCTTTCTTGCCCGTTGGAAGTGTCTCTGTACTCTCCTGAGAGTCCACAAAGATCGGTTCGGAAGTAGACACATTGACTTTCGTAACTTTTTGGTACCGAAAATCCTCTGGCTGCGATAGAGCAAGTAACAAAAATCTTCTGTAAGAGGACTTTTTATGTTAGTGTAAAGGTCTCTTAGTCTAACTGTTATGAATTGTCAAGCTTACTGTAACGGAAAGTTTGAATTATGTATCTTCTGTAAGGGGAAACCATACAATTATAACTCCGGTTGTCGTCTTTTCCTCGTCCAGTTGTAACTCGTCGGGACAAAGGATGGGAAAATATGATGCCGCTTCCTCTTCTTTTCTTCCTCTTCCTCCTCCTTCTCTTCCTCTCCTCCGCCTCCTCCTTCCTCTTCCTCTCCGCCTCCTCCTCCTCCTTCCTCCTTCCTCTTCCTCTCCTCTGCCTCCTCCTTCCTCTTCCTCTCCGCCTCCTCCTCCTCCTTCCTCTTCCTCTTCGCCTCCTCCTCCTCCTTCTTCTTATGCTCCTCCTCTTCCTCCTTCCTCTTCCTCTCCGCCTCCTCCTCCTCCTTCCTCTTATGCTCCTCCTCCTCCTCCTCCTTCCTCTTCCTCTTCGCCTCCTCCTCCTCCTTCTTCTTATGCTCCTCCTCTTCCTCCTTCCTCTTCCTCTCCGCCTCCTCCTCCTCCTTCCTTCCTCCTTCCTCTTCCTCCTCCCGCTCCCTTCCTCCTTCCTCTTCCTCTGCTCCTCCTCCTCCCTCCTTCCTCTTCCTCTTCCTCTTCCCCTCTGCATCCTCCTTCGTCTTCTCCGTCCGCCTCCTCCTTTCGCCCCCTCTTCCTCTGTTCCTTCGGCTCCGATGTCTGTCACTCTGACATTGATCGCCATGACCTTGTCATCATGATTCTCTTTGCTGTAACTGAGTAAATGAAAAAGTGTAAATGTTTATGAAGTAGACTGTAAATGAATAACACATATACTGTAATGGAGGATATTAAAGACTGTAATTCTCTATGAAGCATGTTGTAAACGTCGAACACTAACACTGTAACGGAGTATATGAAAGACTGTAATTGTCTATGAAGTAAGCTGTAGACGTATAACACATATATTATAACGAGGGATATGAAAGACTATAATTCTCTATGTAGCCTGCTCCAGATAAAGTAGAAAACATATACTGTAAAATATTACCTCGGCGTCGGGTACTCATCTTTGCTACGCCATGTGATGGTACTGAAGCTGTAGGGAGCTCCAGTGGCGGTAGGACTAAGACTGCAGATTCTGGCTCTGCGGGGGATGTTGCTAGTGAGGCTGACGCTCAAACTGTTCCTCCAGTCTATGTAGCCTTTGGTCCATTGATTGGAGGATATTGTTCTGCCAATGTAAGAGGTTGGTCTGCATTTGGATGACCTCCCTCTGTTCCTTGGACACTCTTAAAAGCTCCTGAAGAATGGCAAGAACGTGCGGATCTGATGGAGGGGTTCGGGAAGTGGTGGATGTGGATGCCGTCAATCGTCACGAGACATTAGGTCGGTCATCCCTCACATTAATCTCCAAATATACCTGAATTAACACAGGTCCAGGTGTAAGTCATATACCAACATAACACAGGTTCAGGTGTAAGTCACACTTACATCAGAGCGTCTCAACCCCCGTAGTAGGGCGGATAACTCCTGTCCCTTACCCTGGCAATCCCAACGGAAAAATGGGGGATCTCTTTGGGGATGCTCTGGTTTCAATTTTAACTAGTGCGTCAAAAACCATGTCTACAATAAAAACAGATAGATGATACGTATCAGATACATTGGCGTCTGTAAAAGACACTTTGGGTATTGTAACAGACAACTTCTAGTACTGTAACAAATACATATCCCGTATGTAAGAGAACTTCTGGTACTGTAACAATATATATCTCGTATGTAACAGACAACTTTTGGTACTGTAACATATACAGATCGCATATGTAACAGACAACGTTGGGTACTGTAACAAATATATATCTCCTATGTAACAGACAACTTCTGGTACTGTAACATATACATATCTCGTATGTAACAGACAACATTGGGTATTGTAACAAATATATATCTTCTATGTAACAGATACATTGTGGTATGTAAAAGCCTACTTACACCGAGAGCGAGAACACAACTGGTTAGGAAGATGGTTTTCCCAGAGGCAGCTCCTGTCACGACTACCTTCACATGCTTGTGGCACTGCTGCACCCCCCCGATATCAGGTACTCGTGGATGGCAGCAGCCTAATTGGCGCTCTTTATCTCATGGAGGTCGTCCAGATATGGCAGAATGGATAGCAACCCCGACCTCCCACTTATGGGGAAGAAGAAACAGGAACATAGAAGCGCAAACCAAAGCTTCACCGAAATTTCAACAGCTAGCTCACCCTCCTGTGGAACGTACTCCGTAAGTTTTCGCAGGACATTGTGTCTGTCCATCGTTTTTTTGCATCCAAGGATGCGGCGCAAACTACCTTTTGTCCCATCTGCCTTCAGATTGATAGGTGAACCATTATTGGGTATACGCATAACCGTTGCCCGGTCTGAAGGGCGAAAAGGCAAGGTGCAGGGGCCAATCTTAAAACGATCTTCTCCTTCGAAACGTGTTATAAGATCGACTATCAGGGAAATCGGGTAGGTCACTATATCGCATTTAACATACGCGCGAAATGGTGAATTCCTCATTAACTTCAGATGTGCGCTCCTAAATTGCAAATCTTGCATAATGGTACAGTACCAGGAAAGCGAGCATCGTGTATTAAATTCATTCTTTTCTGCAAAGAGATCATCGGATCTTAAAAAAAATAATCAGTCGACAAAGAACGGACACGGGGCAAGAAGAAAGATTACTACTTCGGACGACTGCGAGGCTGGTTTCATCAACTTCCATCGCCAACAACGCTTGTTGCTCTACATCCGCGGCAATGCGCGAAATCTCAACACTCGTAGGAGATCGATGGCTTGCCATCGTTAGAGTGGACAGAGTGCGAGGCTTCGGCTGGAGATGTAACTCAAGAATGGAAAACTGTAAGAGGAGAAGAGGGCTGGTGTAGGAATGGCGGTGTAGGAATGGCGGTGTAGGTGTATGGGTAACTGAAAAGGCGTGATATATGCAGGGATGGGCTTGGTGGACCCGACGGAATGGCGGTGCACTGTAATGATGAATATCGGGCGGCTGAAAATAATCGGTATTCCCGACGATGGGACGTGAAAGCTATCACGTCCGTTCGTTTAGCACTTTCCCGCCAGTTATGCTACCACGATACGCACTCCCGCCAATTTGACCCACAGCAGCACATACATGCTATTTACAGACATTGCGCGCCAAATTTCCATCGCCACATTTCCATCGCCTTCCTCTGCGACGCAATGGAACAGCTCCCTGCAAGATGTGCATTTGGAGATTAAAGTTTTGTTATTTTCTTAGGGAGGGACATGGAATTGGCATCCATACATACCAGGGTTTCCGACAGGTTGGGTGTAAACATGCAGGAGAACATTCTGAAGTATCTTCTTCCCATTGATGGCCAGGTTGACCAGGTGCTGCATGACGATGGGGATGTTCAAGCTATTTTGATCTTCACAAGTGTCAAGGAGCATCATTCATAAATCTACAAGTTCATGCACTGGACACTCATTGCCTCAGTACGCATGTCAGTCGTCATTCAGGTGATCCGCCACCACTTGATAGGTATGTACTCTCTGCATTCTTCACCAGCCTTCATGTTATCCCATGCATTCTTCAAAAGCCTTCATCTTATCCCATGCATCACGTACGTATGTATGTACATTCTTTACAGGAGTACATCAAGCATGCATGACGCTTCTTTCAAAACCATAGAACCGTCCCACTTACCAGGAAGCAGTCTGGAATTTTTCGACCGAGGAAATGAAGCGAAAGGTGAAGTGCCAGTGTTGACACAATATGGTGTAGGTAGAATACATTCAGTAGGACAAGTCTTCATAAGCAAAGAGCAATTGCAGATAGGGCTGACAAATTACGCGATCGCATGAGGATTTAATTGGAAATATTTGAAGAACGACTCTGTACGATTAACTGTACGGTGCTATGTAGATGTTTGCCTATGGCGCCTTCATGTGTCCGTCGTTCGTGAAGGTCCAGAATTTGCAATCAGGACTCTCAACAACATACACAGTTGTGGGTGTGACATTATGAGTGATGGTCATCCAAGGACATCTAAGAAGTGGGTTGCAAATACTGTGAAGGGGAAACTAGTTGATAAACTCACTTATAGAGCAAGTGAAATGATGAGAGACATACGTCAGGATTACGGTATCTTCATCCCTTATCATCAGGTATGTCATGATTTCATTTGTAACACATTACGACCTCTACTGTAATGTACGTAACGATAACTGTAAGTCTCTGACCCTTATATTGTAACAACTATAATAATATACTATAAGGATCCGTAGTGTAACAACTATAATCATTTGAAAGTATACTGTAACAATCTCTGTGGGCCACTGTATGGTCTAAGGACAAGTACTGTAACCATCTAACTTATCATGTATATCATAACAATAGGCATGGTGGGGCAAAGAAGTTGTTGTCAGTTCTCTATACGGAGATTTCAGAACAAGCTATCATATGCTGAACTGGTACAGCGAACGTGCATTACAGTCAAACCTAGGATCGGTTTTGTCTCTAGAAGTGGACCCGAGACAACGTTTCCAACGTTTTTTCATATACTTCCAGGCATCTGCATATGGGTTCGAAGTTGGTTGCCGACCTATGCTCTTTTGGACGTAACTCATATCAAACAGCATAAAGTACAAGGGGTTATACTTGCAGCAAGTGCCTTAAACGGTAACAATGAGCTATTCACTGTAGCGTACTCCATCGCAGATTCGGAAACATATGACAACTAAGTCTGGTTTCTACAAAATTTGAAAAAGACATTACTATCAGATAGAAGGATCGCCTTCCTATCAGATAGGGGGAAAGGTCTGAAGGAAGCAATTCCTGACATATTTCCAAATGATCATCACGGCTACTATTTCCAGCACATCATGTAGAACTTCAACGACCAATGTGCCGGGAGATATGCTGCCCCTTTCAAGAAATTACTTAGAAAAACTCTCTAGTGCATTGCATATGTTGTTACTGAACAAGAGTACCAAGACGCAACGATGGCAATGGAGCTTAATTCTACTGATGCCAAAGAATGGGTGTTGCAAAATGATGTCGACCACTGGTCCCATGCTCGTTTCCCGGGACAAAAGTTTGCCTCCTCAAATACACAAGCGATATGTTGTATTACATTCTGCCATTCATGTTCTTACAGTTGGGCGTTACATCTCTTAGTAGCAGATATAAGCTATTACAGTAATTAAGTATTATCATATAATTACAGATATATGCTATTACAGAACAAGCTAAATATGGTTACAGTATGTAGTGGACACGTGTTACAGATATATGATGTTAACCTAATTTCCTTTACATTGCCTAATAGGTTTGGCGAGTTACTCTAATTTGGCAGAGTCATTCAATAATTGGATACATGATGCGCGAAGTCTACCAATACTACAGATGGTTGACAAAATTAGAGTTCAAATGATGGAAATGGCTGCAAAGAGGAAAATTGATGCAGCCTTGTGGGATACACCATACTGTCCTAAAGTACAAAAAATCATCGAAAAAAACCTTCAAGAAAGGAGAAGCTTAGCAATCCGTCATTCAAACGGAATCAAATTTGAGGTTATTGAAAGTATGAAGATGTACGTCGTAGACCTCCATCTACAAACATGCTCATGTGAACACTGACAACTTGTGAAGATTCCTTGCAAGCATGCATGTGCAGCAATTGGCAGTATCAAGGAGGTCGTTTCTCAATATGTTTTAGCATTTTACAGCACAGAAGTGTACAGGCTGCATACGAAAGAAACATTCAACCTATCCCAACATTTGACATGCCGGATCCGCCTCAACCATCAGATGTTTTCATCAAGCCACCGACAACAAAAAAGTTGCCAGGAAGACCGAGAAAGAGGAGAATACATTCAAGAGGAGAAGTAGATCATGCGTATATTTGTTCAAGGTGCAAACAAATAGGTCACAATCGAAGAACTTGTAGCAACCCACCCACAATCCTGAATGAATTTAAATCTTCTATATTTGTTACAACAGAATATCGTCCTGATGTTCCACAATAAGTAAGTTCATACAAGGCTTACATTTGTTATAGTTCGAGCACTGTCTACTAACGCTTTTTGTCACAGTATACGTAAAAATGTTACAGTTTAATCACTACACTATTACAGTTTGAGCACTACACTCTTACACGGTTACAGTTTAAGCACTAAACTCTTACAGTTCGAGCAGTATATTGTTACAGTTGGAGCACTACAGTTTACACTGTTACAGTTCCAGCACTACACTCTTACACAGTTACAGTTCGAGCACCACACAAACTTTTACAGTTGGAGTACTGAGAAATGCTATCGTGCGGCATGGTCTTTTGAGCACTACACTCTTAGCACGTTACAGCTTGAGCACTATTGTGTTACACTTAGAGCACTACAGTGTTACAGTTTGAGCACTATAGTATTACAGTTCGATCACTACACTTACGGTTCGAGTACTACACTGTTACACTTCGAGCACTACACTGTTACAGTTTGAGCACTACACTGCTACAGTTCGAGCACTACACTCTTACAGTTCGAGCGCTACACTTTTACGGTCCCCGCCATTAAAAACACTGTTACAGTTGGAGCGCACGTTATAGTTTGAGCACTACAGTGTTACCTTTAGAGCACTACACTATTACAGTTTGAGCACTATCGTGTTACAGTTCGAGCACTACACCTACGGTTCGACCACCACACTGTTACAGTTCGAGCAACACTCTTATGGTTCGAGAACTACACTCTTACCTACACTCTTACAGTATACGTTACAACCTGTTACAGTATTTTCTTATTTTGATTATAGTATAGATAATAGCTTGTTACATTATGCTATTGCTAACATGTTGAGTTTGCATGATAGAGCGCACATACAATCACAAGCAAACAAAGACTGCATAAAACGAAAATATATTGCATAAACAACAGATGTTACAATAACTCTCTAAACTCCGTAACCCGACCAGTCGATGGAGGACGGAAAGGAGGCGGAAGGGGTAGGGGAGGGAGGGGAGGAAGCGATATGTTCTGCCCTAGGACCGATGTCAGGGACGATGTTCGTGAGGCCCTTGTCGCCGTACAGCCGGGAGGCTTTGGCTAAAGCCATCTTCCAGCCGATGTAAAAACCGTCCCAGTAGTCGGGGCTGAAGCTCGTTGGCGGCCAACGTGGAGCCTGTGGCACCGGTGAGGCAGGTGCCTTGCCATCACTCTGGGGAGCATGGTTAGATGAAGACATCTGCAAATAAAGAGGAAGAAGACGAGGAAGAAAGATAGGAAGAAGAAGACTCAAAGAAGCTTGTGAAGGATAAGTATGCGGCCCTGGGTTCCTTTTATAGTTGTGAAGAACTGTTCGCGGGCCTTCTATGTAACTGATGTCAATGCTTGCTGTAAGTGTGCTCGGCACGTTATGTAAGAGCAACTTCCCATCGATCAGAGTTCATGGCCTTCGAAAGGATCGAAGCGTCAATCGTGAGCGTCGATTGGGAAAAAGGGATTCGAAAGGACGGAAGGGTAAGACGGGAATGAGAAAAATTGACGGATGCAAAAGAGACGGAAACCGTGGGTGGAGGATCGTAAATGGTGACGTTTGAAAAATAGGGACTGGAAATTAAACCGGGCGAAAAGTAGGGACTTTACTTCTACCAGAATTCTGACAGGGACGAGGAAAAAAATACCACCCTCTAACAGGGACCCCCAATTATTTTTCCTTATTTTTTAGTCTCTCGATTCCATAACCATAGTGTAATCTTACTTTAATTAAACTAACTTGATAATAGACAGATTATACTATCCCTAGTTAATTCTTCCATACATCTTTCATTATTTTCTCTCTCCTCTCACTGTTTAGTGTTGCCAACTCCACCTCTATGCCTTCTGCGAAAACATAGCCATAATGCTGCCAATGGTCATCATCTTTGTGGACTATTGCCTCGCTCTACTGGCTGCGGGACAAAGTAAAAGAGGAGCTCCTTCGCAATGTCAACTACTCTTGCTACTTTCTCATGGGCAGTAGCTCTAGTGCTGACATCTTCTACCACACTGGTCATTCTTTGACAGGGTGCAGTAGATGACGCCTGAGCTGGCGAAGGAGAACGACTCTGTGCTGCCCTTGTGCATTGCAAACGACATGTGGTAGTTGTCGTTGCCAGAGGGAGCGAACAAGGGCAATGAGTTCTGCAATTCGGCAACCAAGATGAAGGGCTCGGTGGCGGCAAGCTTGCTGAGGAGCCTAGTGAGGGGGAACACAGGTGACCCGCTAATCGACTGGTAAAGAGAGTTCATATGGTGAGGGGAGAGAGAGAGAGAGAGAGAGAGAGAGAGAGAGAGAGAGAGAGAGGTCGTAGTGTGAGGAGGGAGAGAGAGGGTCTCCCCCTCTTACTCTAGCAGTGCGAGAGAGCAACACACACATACACACGCAAAGAGAGAGAGAGAGAGAGAGTAGCAAGTAGGGGTGAACACGGTTCGGTTCGGTCCGGGTTGATTCATTTTTTGGTCAACCCGAACTGAACCGAATCCTAAGGTCAAACCGAACCGAACCGGTTCGGTTCGGTTTAAACCGAAGTCTAATATCGCTTATATCACAATCTCGCACTTGCCTTGGTGGCTAAGGCGCGGATGCTTCCTCGTGGAGGTCAAGGGTTCGAATCCCAGCTTCGCCAAGTTTTGTTACAAAAATTCTCAATTTTTTGACACTTTTTCACAAAAAAAAACGTGTGGCAAGAGATGAGTTTCGAACCCACAATAGCACAGGCAGACTTGTTGCATGCGCTAGCCAACCACGTTACCGTTTGTTTGAGTAACTATTATACTTATAATATATATTTGATTTATTTGATTTTAGAAAGTGAAACCGAACTGAACTGTGTAGGATCCCAAACCGAACCGAACCAGTCGGTTGGTTCAATTTTTCGATTTGAACCGAATTTTGAACAGCCCTAGTAGCAAGGGGGAGAGAGAGAGGGGGTCGTAGTGTAAGGGGAGAGAGAGAGAGAGAGAGAGAGAGAGAGAGGAGAGAGAGAGAGAGAGAGGTCATAGTGTGAGGGGAGAGAGATCTTTTGTTCCCTGGTCCATCGAGACTGGGATCCTTTTATCGTTGTCGTGATTAGGTATTTTAGCACTGTCAGGCACCGCTATCTTTGTGTACTTGGAGCTCAAGAAGCGATCAGATCTAGAGGAAGGCCATTGCGGTCGAGGGATAGGGGTTGGCGGTGCTCGAACATATGTTCGTTCTCCCCCTCAAGGAGTTGAAGATCACATTGACGTAGGAGAGGGGTTGAGGATGGTGGCGGAGAAGGAAGGGAACTAGGGTTCTAGAGGAGAGGGGCGGGGTGGGGGGCATATTTTAGGTATTGTCATCCCACCATTATCTTTAGATGGAATATGTCTTAGTATATTCATTTTTTTAATGTCTGTATACTAAATGAACTTAGGTAAGAGTTAGAAGATTTTAGAGATTTTAAAAATAATAATTGTATTTGAGAGACTAACAAGGCAAATATACTTATTTGTAGGGACTAAAAAGTAAAAAAAAAAACTTTAATTATTAGCTCTTTTCACCTTTTCTCTGTTTCCCAAAGAATGCAGATGATGCCCCTCCGTTCTCTCTCTGTCTCTTTCTCATCTATTTATATTTTAAATAATATATGATATACATGTTATAAATGATATATATATAGACATAAAATAAAATTTTAAACATCTGTCACCAAGTTCATGCATACAATAAGAAATTTTGGTTTGAACCGAATTTTTTGTTTCGGTTCAGTGTAGAAGGCCAGTCTGGTTCAGTTTGATTTGAAAATACTTTCTCCCAAATCGAAACAACCCTAGCTATCCGTCTCTCCACAGTGTTCCTCACCATTCTTTCTACTTGAGCAAAGTAGAATGTAATTGTGTAGTGTTGGGAAAATCTATATAAATAAATAAGAGTGCTCACTGAATAATATGAAACCGTGTAATCTGGGAAAATAATGTAAAAAGAATGAGCGATGTAATTTGTAGAAGAGTTATTATACAGCTTTAAAGTAAAATCTATCTTAAGTTTGCATTTGTATCTATGCCCTTTTTTCATGAATCAATTCCTTAAAAAAGTAAATTATTCCAACGATATTTTGATAAAAGTTTTTGATTAGGCTCCCATGACAATTTAAGTAAGAAGGGTATGCATGGAAATAAGAATTCAGGATGGATTTTCGTACATTTTTAAGGGGGGTATTTAATGTAAAACCCATGATAAAATCAAGTAAACATTCAATAAAATTGTGTAAGATTATTTAATTAGAATAAAACATGAGTAACTAGGATATATTCTTGGAATCAAATGTAGATATGTTCAAAGATTATGAGGAAAACGTGCGGAATGCACATGGAGGGAGAAGGAGGAGATAGAATCGAACAAAAGATACACCATTTCAGCGCATGGAAAGCTAGAAAAGTTGAAAAGAGACATAATATTTCAGCTAAAATTAGATGTTGATTCATGCAAATTTTATTTATCTAGCAACATTTATGGTTCCCAGCCGCAAAGGTACCTCTGGATATTTGTTGTAGTGAGATCACACATACACGTATATAAGTTTGTGTGTGTAATTAAGAATGATGCTTTTTACATATATGCATATAAGAGAGTTTTTTTTTTTTACCAATATTTATAACATGTAATGAGCAATTCTGATATACAAAATTTACAAAACAACTTCCTACTAAATCACATGGGAATGGGATCAATTGAATTTGGAGAGCAAACGAAGTCTGAAAGGATAAGGAGCCCACAACATTTCTATTTTTTTTCTAATTTGTTTTATTACTTTCCAATCTCATCTTTCTCCATGTGAGCCACTAATAACCCTAGTTTGTATGTTAGCGTGTAAAAGGTATTACTCCAAAATAACAAGCATCGGCTCTCAACTCTAGTATCTGCTCTTCGATGCCCTATCAATTCAATGCTTCATAGTTCTTAATTTCTTCTACCTATAGTCGTCTAGTTCCAAAATGAATCTCTTCTTAGTTAAGAAAAATTATTTAAGAGACTTACCTAAACATCTTGAACCATGCCCCATCGTCTAGATATCAAAGAAAACCCACAAAATTAACAAAAGTTGGGGGCAATTAAAGGAAGGATAAAAGACAAATTTAAGCATTAGATAGAAATGCAACCCTAAGTTAAGTCAACTTATGATGTAACTTATAAAATATATATATGCTTATCATTATCATAAACATATTTTATATTATATATCAATTTGCCCTGATGGAGTGGACATCTGAGTGGGTGAAGAGAGAAGGGCCACACATTCGAACCCGGGGTTGAGTAGACTTTTTCAATGATCTTGAGTCACTGCATTATGTAACAAAAAATATTTTATATTAAATCATATTTAAAATTTATGATAGATATAAACATATCTATACCAAACTTTGTTTACAAGAAGAGTCTCCATCATAAACCAATCCAAAGAAAGTTTATGAAAAATACATGTACGAGGAGTTTCCGAGTTTATGATACATCCATTCTTAGTTACCTAAACGATGGTTGTATTAAAAATGGGTTTATGATAAATTTAAACATGTTTACAATGGGCGCCCAAACAGTCCCTTCGTTTATTCATGCTAAGATATTCTAAATCCTAGTTCAACTGTACCTCAGAAATAGATCAAACCGAGCTTTTTGATAAAAAAAAAGATGAACGAAAGTATCTACCGATTCTTAACAGAGAAACGCAAACCAAAGAAATAAACCTAACCGCATGGCCATTGGAGAGCATTCAATAAAGCACATTGTGATCTAACTTCTCGTTCATTGATATCATCATTGTGGAGGATATTTCTAGCCTCCTAGGCCTGTAGGCCTGTAATGGCCCATCACGGCCTATCATGACCCAGTAGGTTGTCTGGGCTCCGGTCATCGAGCCACGTGTTCTCGGGTTCAGCCAGAGGCTTCCGAACACGCTCTGACCGCCAGGCGCCCAAGGGTTCCCAAAGGCCGTCTCCAGACGCCCGTCAACCTGTTCGAGCAAGGCGCGATCTAGCACCAAGCGCCCCGCACTGCTTCCGAGTTCCGGACACCGAACACCCTGCCCGGTAACCGAACGGGCCCTTGCTCGGTGCCTCTTGGCCAGAGGACCCAGAGCAGCCCTTCGCCTCCCGAAGGCGGTTATGACAACGGCGTGATACGCGCCCCATGATTAAGGGGGCATTAACCACCAAGGGCCCCCAACAGGCACCTCAACGGACGACTCCCCACTTAGGGATGCCAACTGACGTGCCCCTTCGGGCGTCATTAAAGGAAGTCATGTCCGAACCCTTCATCTCCCTCGCCTATTAAAGGCCCAGATAATTCCCATGCAAAGGTACAGAACCATTCCAAAAACACACTCGCCCACGCACTAAAGCATACCAGAGAACCTTTCTTTCCTGCCTCTTCCGCAGTCTGATCTGACTTAGGCATTAGAGGGTTCCTCCTAGTTCTTCAACCGAGCCCCCCTGATCCTTCTTGGGTTTTGCAGGCAATCGTCCGCACCGGAGACCGTCCTTCCCTTCTACCTTCAGTGGAGGCCCGTTCGGCCCAGGCCTGAACAGAAAAACCTGTCCACATTTTTGGCGTCGTCTGTGGGAACGGCAACAGCCATGGCTCGCGGACGATCCTCTCACGAGAACCCTGGCAGCAGAGCAACACGGTCTCGCCAGTCACGCGCAGGCTCGCGTGATCAAGCCCCTCCTACCGACGACGACGTCCCCCCGTCGGAGCGATGATAATGGTCTCGTTGTCGCCGTGTCGGCAACGGCCAAGAAAATAGCAGAACTCTGGGGGCAGATGTAGCAACTTGTGGGGGTTTGTCAAGGCCTTCAGGCTCAACTGGCTAGGCAGCCGGCCCAGACAATCCTCTCGCCGCCGGAGCATCAGGCGGAGTCGTCGCGACGACGACCTCCCGTACTGTCGGCGCAACAGGAGCAGCACGAGGAGTCAGCCCGACGCTCGCGAAGGTCCCATCGGCGTGCCGAACATCGGAGCGGCGGGACAACTCTCCCCGCCAGTCAGTGGTGGCCCCTCCTCCTCCGCGCTCCGTCGTCGGCGCCAACTCCCACGGGTCCAAGCGCGAGGGCTCTGTGCACTCCGACCAGGAATTAGTCAGATGTCTTCGCCGCGTCGTCGACCTCGAACGCCGTATGGACGCGATGGTCCAGAGGGCAGAGTTTTAGGGGATGACGACCTGGACTTCTGCTCCTCGTTTACCGCGAAGATCCATGCTGAGTCACTACTATTTTTTCATGCTGCTGCCATTGCCTTCTTCTTGTACTTTCTGAACTTCTTAGAACTGTCCTTCTTCCTGAACTCCGGCTTCTTTAACTTAGGACACTCAGTCTTAATGTGTCCTGGCTTCTTACATTCATAGCAGATGGGTTCTCCTCTCTTTATTTCTTTTCCATCTGGCTTCTTGAATTCCTTATTCCTTTTGAAGTGCCTTCTACCAGATTGGAATTTCTTCTTCTTAGCCAGAATTCGCTGTAATTTTCTAGATAGCATAGCTTCCTCATTCTCGCTGTCTGCATCACTTTCGCTTTCAGCTGAACTTGCATCTGATGAATCTTCTTCAGCTTTTAAGGCGTTGGAGTGCTTCTTTCTGCTGGAAGACTCTCCTAGCCTTTCCATATTGATCTCATGGGCCATGAGGGACCCAATGAACTTTTCTCAAACATTCTCTTTAGGTCATTAGCTTCTCTATTGCTGTGACTTTTGGTGTCCATGAGGACGGTAAGGATCTAAGTATCTTCCTCACCATATCTCCCATCTCATAGGTTTTGCCCAGACTTGCTAGTTCATTTGTGATGTCAGTGAATCGGTTGAACATTTGAGTTATGGACTCACTTGACTGCATCTGAAATCTTTCATATTGAGTGACAAGAATGTCGATTCTTGTTTCCTTTACTTTGTCTGTGCCTTCATAAGTAATCCTGAGCTTTTCCCACATTTCCATTGAGGATTTGCAAGCTGAAACTCTGTTGAATTCCTTCTTACTCAGAGCACAGCATAGGATGCTCTTTGCTTTGCAATTTAGGGAAATCTTCTTCCTGTCATCATCTGTCCATTGTGCTTTCTCATTTGTGACTAACAGATCACCTTCTTCTACTATGGACCAAATTTGATAGTCGTGCCCTTGTAGAAGTATTCCATTCTGGTCTTCCAGTAAGGATAATCTTCACCATCGAAGAGAGGGGTCGGTTGACAGACTGACCTTCAAAGTTACCTTGGGCTGCCATGGATCTTTACTCTTCAGATCGTTGGATCCTTTCTTTGTCGAAGAGACTCACTCTGATACCACTTGTTGCCCAGTTGACGAGTTTAGAGGGGGCGGGGGGGGGGGGGGGTGAATGGTCTTTTAAGAATTAATCTAGAAGATACCTGAAACTAAAAAATTCACACAAACGTTCTTCGAAGTAGGTTAGTGACTGTTAGTTTAAATATCAAATATATAAAGGAGACAATCACACAACACAAGGTTTATCCTGGTTCGGACCTCCTTTTCTTAGGAGTCCTACGTCCAGTCTCTGAGCAACACTCAGGATTTCACTAACTAGGGTACAGTCCCCCTAAGGACGCTACAACACCCAGCTCAGCTGGTCTTCCTTCACACCCGAAGGAGTAACAACCCTGGATACCCCACCAGGTCTTCCTTCACAACCGAAGGGAACAGCACCCTGGATACCACACCAGGTCTTCCTTCACAACCGAAGGGAACAACACCCTGGATACCTCCCAGTCTTCCTTCACAACCGAAGGGAACAACACAAAGAAAATGAATTACTTTCAAGCCCCTAGATCAAGCTTTTGACAAGCAAGGATCTGAAGCAACTAGAACTGAGAGCAAAGAGATTTAAACAAAGCACACTCTCAGAACTACACGGGCTCTCTCAAGATTTTCACAAACTAGTGGAGAGCAAAAAAGGAGCAAAAGCTAAGAGGAATGAAGTTCTTGGCTCTAGATTTCTTCAGAAGAATTTGAATGCTTGAATATATGATCTCAGTTTCTTCTGTTCATCTGACTTGATTTATATCTTCAATTTGAAATCTTTACGTTGAAGTGTCCGTTGTCTCTCTTTTGAGTAGTCGTTAGACTGAATGATATCTGGAGTATTGGAAGCTTCCAGTCAACAGTCTTTTGATCACTTGAGCATGCAAAGAGATGAGATCTTTAGAATTATACGTTGGCTTCTATTTTGTTTAACGTTGTACCATGAAGCTAGTTCAGAGGTCTGCACAAATGTCAATCTCAAATAGCAGACAGCTAAGCTGTCTCTGATATCAGTCAACGTCAGTAGCAACAGACATGAGAATAGTAATGCAAAATAGCTTAAGTCTAAAAGACGTAATCAGAGTAGGCACGATAAGGATGATATGGTCTGCATGCATGCAGAGATATGTTCAGATCTCATAAATGCAAAAGCGTCAGAGAGATGTCTACGTGGACTTTGACTAGTCAACGCTTTTAGATGAATAAGATATCAAGATATGAAATCGATGGCTATATGACTTATGAAATCGTTATGAATAAGTCAGATTGACCAAGTCGTTATGACATAGGAGAAATCGTTGTGAAACACTTAACAATTGTTATACGATGCAAATCGTTGTGTTTCTGAAGAAATCGATATGGAACACTTAACAAATCGTTGTAAGATGTAAATCGTTGTGAACACTTATCAAGTCGTTATGAGCTCTAAAGAAATCGTTATGATAACTTATGGAATCGTTACGGCGAGCAAGTCATTGCGAGTTCTAAAGAAATCGTTATGAATACTTATAGAATCGTTACGGCGAACAAGTCGTTGCGAGTTCTAAAGAAATCGTTATGAATACTTATAGAATCGATATGACAAGCAAGTCGTTACGCTTTCTAAAGAAATCGTTGCGATGACTTATAGAGTCGTTGTGGCGAGTAAGTCGTTACGGGCTCTAAAGAAATCGTTACGTTTACTTATAGAGTCGTTGTGACGAGCAAGTCGTGACGAGCTCTAAAGAAATCGTTACGGTAACTTATAGAATCGTTGTGACGAGCAAGTCGTTACGGGCTCTAAAGAAATCGTTGCGGTGACTCATAGAATCGTTGTGACGAGCAAGTCGTTACGGGCTCTAAAGAAATCGTTACGGTAACTTGTAGAGTCGTTGTGACATCGACTTGTGAAACAGCATGACTTTTCAGTCTTATAAGGAAATCGTTATGGCCTTCAATAGAAGTCGATATTGACTTAGAGAAATATCATGTTGAAAAGATTAAAGCCTCAGAGAAGTAATGCATACCTTTATTGGCTTGTTTGACCTTGGTATTTTTCCTGTACTTAAGACTTATGAAATATTCATTAGATATAATTGATAAACTCTTGTTTGATTTTGTTAATCATCAAAATATATGTATATATGTAATTAATTAAAATTACATGGGGACATACTGATCATCAATCTCCCCCTTTTTGGTGATGACAAAACTGAACAATAAGCATGGATGAAAATAGTTGAAAATTGTCTGAAGATGAAAATTATTTCAGATATGCTAGTTTTCTCCAAAAATTAAAATTGTATTTCAGACATGCTAATTTTCTCCCCCTTTTTGTCATTGAGCAAAAAGACAATCTTCGACAAAGAAAGAAGAGGTAAGAGAATAAGAGTATACAAAGAAGGTCATTTCATTAACTTTGTGGAGTACTGTAAATAGAAGGCAGGAGACAGAAGAGAGGCAAAATGGGAGATGGTTTCCCATGCCTGTGCTTCCTGCTCTTCAAAATAAGTTTTGAAGACTCCAAAGGATACATAGTAGGATGGTCCCATGGTGGAAGCCATCCTTTTGAGATGAAGATCTAGGTGCTGATAGAGAAGATCAGCATATGCATTCTTGTCCATGTTCATCTTGAGAAATCGACGAGTCCCAAAGCTGGCACAGGTGAGGAATTGGTCCATGGTTCAGGATAGTGATTGTGGTTATCTCTGAGAGCCTTGTTCATAGCCACATACACTTTGTATCTTTCCTCCCAGACTTTGAAGGGGTCATCAACAAGATGAATGGAGTTCATATCTAGGAAAGTAGCTGGAGAAATGACTGGTTTGCCTCCCTGGCCTGAGCTTCATTGATCTCAAACAGCTGCTGAGCTGACAGGGGTAGAACTTGGACCATTCAGAAGAAGTCATCCTTTCACATTCAGACAGAATAGGGGCTAGAACTTCAGCACTTATATGCCCCTGGTGATATTCCCTAAACAGGAATCTAAGAAAAGCAACCAGGCAGCCTTTCTGTACTTTAATTCTGTCCATTACTCTGGCAAAACGTTCAAAGATAATGGATCCTACAGAGGACTCCATGACAAGGAAATGGATTTGTGGAAGAGCTATTTCTTTAGGGACTTGGAGGATAGCAAAATCTACCTGGACATCTGAAGACTGAGAGATGTCAGGAGAGAGAGCTGAAATGGCCCTTTTGAACTGGCTGAGTTGAACTTCAGGAAGTCTATGGACATATCTGTAGTTGTTGAACAACATATAGTGCCTGACCATCTTAATTTCCTTTTGAATGAAGGGAGCCCAAAGTTCTTGGTGATACATCCTGAACCACTCAGATAGGTCAGGGAGTGGTCCCTTGGAGGAAATCTGGCAGATTGGCAAGAGTGAATTTCTTAGTAGTTCCTTATGACCTTTGCCCCACTGCTCTTTAGTTTTGGAGTAGGCAAGAGAGAGATTTTGGATTTTTTCAGATTTCGAAAGAGAAGTGTAGGGTAGAATGGTGTTCAAATGATCTGTGAGATCAAGAAAGGGAAGGTTAATGATGGTTGCAAAAACACATTTGAGAGATATTATCTGTACAGTGGGTTATGTTGTGTTGTCCACTGTGAGAGAAAAACCACAAGGTGGGTATTTGGTTCAGAGGAAATGGAGGAAGTAGAAGTAGTTTTCCTCTTCTTGGGAGCAGGACTAGAAAGGTCTGCCCTGTGAATATGTTCTCCAACTTTCAATACAGACCTGAGGATCCTTCCTCAACTCATCTTTTATCTGTTCCATAAAGGGAGAGTTGAGTTGAGCTCGTTCAGGTATGATAGTGATGAAGATGGTGGAGGAGTAGGATGAAGAAGAGTGGGAAGTAGTAGGGAGGTCATCAACTGTACACCCCGGAAATTTGCAATTTAAAATTTTTAGAAATATAGAGGGATAATTAAATAAACGTATTGGAGACTTCTAATCCATGTGTTAATGACCTATTAATAAGATTGGGCCAATAGAGCATATTTGGCCCAATGATATGAATAAACTAGGACAGGAAATTGCCCAGAAATTCGTGTATTTATTATGCAGTAATAGTGAGGTAATTTAGGGTCATATTATGGATGAGTAGTCATGTAAGTAAGCCAAAACCGAACTCAATCTCAATTGGTGGTTCCTAACCTTGGCTACCTCTTTTGGGTAAGGAAATCCTAGATTTTCTGGAACTAGGAAACAGAGCTCGTAGCCCTTTTCTAGTATCATTAGGACTCTTAACAATATCCTAAAACTATAAGAACTCGTCCCTAAACTCTTGGGGAAGGTTTTACCAACGAAGTTGGAGTCGTTGGAGGCAAGCAAGAACTTCTGAGAGCAGGAGAAAGGCTGGGAATCCGGAGCTTCATCCCCTGCATCCTCTGTTGCGTCCAGAACATCAACGGGTTTTAGATCTTCGTAAGGTAGGTGTTCTCGGGCCAAGATTAAAGAAAACCAATGCCAACATGTAGTTCTTGAGTCTAGGATCATTTGCACTTGATTGCCCAATTTTCATGGAGTATTCATCGTGTATTGTGATTTTCCCGAAGTCTTGCACAGTTAGGGCTTTTCCCGTTCGTCATATTGTGCACACGATTCAAGACCAAATTGAATAAACTTTCTTCATGAAAGTTTTTTACTTGAAGTCACGATCATCTTCTATGTTGGACGTTTTGTCCAAAGGTTTTTCGTTAGAGAGTTAGGAGCATGATAAGAGAGTCTCTGTTTGATACTGTGATTTCGGGTTTCACTTGATTTTTGTTCTTCACATGTTTTATCGGGATTCGAGACCGAATTGGATCAAACCTCAACATCAAAATCTTCTACTAGTTGTCTTCTTCATCTTTCATGTTGAACGTTTTGTCCAAATGTCAATCGTTAGAGAGTTATAAGAGTTTGAAGTGAATCGCTGCATGACATGTGTTTTCAGATTCACATGACTCTTAAGTTTTGTTCTGGAAGGACTCTAGTGTCGACACTACTAGAACTAGTGTCGACACACTGTCCTAGGCAGCCCAGAGAGTGTTCTGGGAAGCCCTCTAGTGTCGACACTACCTCATCTAGTGTCGACACCCTGTCCCAAACAACCCAGAGAGTGTTCTGGGAAGCCATCTAGTGTCGACACTACCTGTCTCTAGTGTCGACACACTGTCCCATGTTTTCCAGAAGGGTTCTGGAACCTGTCTCTAGTGTCGACACTACCTGACTAGTGTCGACACTACCTGACCAGTTTTGCATGATTTTGTCTTGGGTTTGGAGCATGGTGTCGACACCACCTGATCTAGTGTCGACACTACCCTTACAAGATTTTTTTATAATTTGGGTCTGATCATCTCATGATGTCTACAAGCATGTACATGATGTTATATAGTATGCATGGACTTAAAATAAATCAAACCATTGAAGAAATGGTAATGATACGAATATGATTCTAATGTGTTTTGATTGTTCTTATGATCATTGGATTATCTTGTGATCTTGCTTATTGTCATTGATAAGATAAGAATATGATATGAATGTGGGGATGAATACATGATTAGTATGGACATGTTAGTGGTGTTAATGTTATGATTTGCATATGAGTTTCATGGTTACATGTTTTTCGGTGTTCAATTGATTATTTGTCATATGCATACATGTTAGGAAAGTACATGTTCTACATATGATCTGTCTTTAGAAACACCATCATGTCAAGACATTAATGAATTGTGAAATATAAGATACGTCGTTATCCTGCCTTGTTCTTTGGATTGTTTGTCATTCCTTGACTCTATGAGTGATCATGTTCTTTTTACTATGAGCTTGTCATTGAAACTCTGGGCCATATATGATATGTTTGTTCGGCACAACATGGGACTCTGGTCCAAAAACTTGATACAATGCCTGTGCAATAGGGCCCTGTCCGGTCCTGGGGAGGAGCGCCCCAACGTACTCGTTAACCGAGGGAGTATGGACTCTTGGTGCTTGGCATAGCACACCTGACATGCAAGATTGTGAAAATGTCCTCCTGTTTGACTTGATAAGTTTGACTTGACATGATATGATAAGTTTGTTCTTGTGAACACATGAACTCTGCTTGAATATACCCATCTCTTCTGACATGATTTTAATCTTGAATTATCTGTCCATTGTATATGGAACACGACAATTGATCTGATATGATATCCGTTCTACTTTGCTATTCAACTTGTTAGAAAAGCATGCATTGTCAGCTTACTCATAAGCATATCTGCCTATATAAATGTTAATCATGTATACTAGTGCCCGCACGTGATTGAGATATAAATCCTACTGAGCTAGTTCGCTCACCCCTATCATCCTGCCCTTTTTCAGGTAGTGATGAAGAACCAGTGGAGTCAGATGGACTGGGCAAGAGTGACGAGCACCCGTCCTAGAATAGATGACAGTTTAGAAATAGAAATTTGAGTAGTCTATGTAATAGTGAAACTTTTCTGGAAGTTTATTTGAATGATGGACCCTTTGGTTAATTCTTCTTATGTGAGGTTGTATCTAGTTGAATGAAATGAATTAAAGTATACTATTGGTGACCATATTATAGTCTTGAATGTGTTATTATATTCGATTGTGACTCTGCACTATTCAACTGTGATACGCCGGTTTGTATCGTTCACGTCCCCCGGTATTTATTCCGCTGCTAAATATTCGGGGCGTGACATCAATGGTCCATGTAGGGACCAGAGGAGGAGGAGGATGCTCCAGCTGAGGATGCTGGAGGGACTTTCATGAATAGGAGAAGGAGAAGAGAAGGAATGGAGGTAGAGGAGGCAGGAGAAGAGGTGGACTGAAATGGTGTAGGAGAAGAATTGGTCTAGATTGAGGCTTCTTGAAAGTTTGAGGAGCAGGAGGTGCTGTAGAGCTGAGGGTGGAGTTTGAGGAATAGGTGTTTGAGAGGGAGAAGAGGGAGCTGGGGCTTGGGTGCCAAGAACTCTTCTGCCTCTATCTGCACAGACTCACTCTCCAATGGCCCTGATGGCCCGACCCTTGCTCAGATGGCCCTGAAGGCCCTTCAACCTGATCACTGCCCTGTTGGCCCTACCTCTTCTGGTGCTGCTGCTGCTGGCCCTGATGGCCCAGACACATTTTCTCCAGGCTCCTGAGCTTATGGAGGAGGAGGAGCTTGAAAGCCTTGATAATATCCGAGAGCATGCCCTTCATGCTACTCATCTCTTTGTTAAACCATTTCATCATAGCATTTCTGATTTGACCCAACTCTTTGTTGGCTGAAGCTTGACTCAGAAAATATAGAATTTACATCTGACTGGAGAGTACATAATAACTCACCTTGCACATTCCGCCTTTCAATTACTGGCTTCAATTTATGACAAATTTTCTGCTTGACCTGCCTCTCAAAGGTGTATCAGCCAAGAGAGGAACTTCAGAGGCACTTCTTTTCCTTTCTTCTTGCCTTCGTTTGCAAGAGGAGGTTGATCATCATCTGAGCTCGAAGAGCTTGCAGTCTCCCCTTCTCTGACATCCAAATTTGGAGAATCTCCATGCCTTTTCCTCCTGAAACACCACAGGAGTTGATACTGCTGACCTTCTTTTTGATAGCTCCCCTCATAGGCGCATCTTTCTTCATTGATACTTGCTCCCCCTGAATGGGAGCATCTTCCATCACAGAGTCACCCTGAGCAGCTGGGTGCTCTACTTCTACTTGGACATCTTCATTGGTTCATCAATGTGGTCTGATGCCATAGCCTCTTCTGTAACTCTGCCACTGGTTTCTAGAGCACTAGAGGTGAAAAGAATCGAATCAATGATGTCTGAAAGGATAGATGCTACCACAGTTTAGGGTAGTGGGTCCTCAACTGAATAATATCTTTTGGGAGAATATCCTCAATTCTCCTCTTTGCATATTTTCAGCTAATGCTTCTGGAAATTCTGAAGCGGTGCTGATATTCTTTCTTTCTTCCATTGCAATTTTCAGACTGAACTTCTGCTAAAGAGGGTCCTGATGATTCTGCTGCTCCAACTGCTGGACTGAAACTGACTCCACTGACACTTCTGGAATCATATCTGCTGATCTCATATCCTATGAACAATGAGGTGTCGTCGTGATTGCTTCGCCTTCAGCAACAGAAGCCTTGAACCAGACACCCTTTTCTACAGAGAAGCCACTTTTCTTTAGGTTCCTGGACCTGATTGCTTGGCCCATTTTCTCTACACTGCCCAGAAAGATCAACACCGAAGTGCTTAAGATCTTGGTAAGTAAGTGGGCATAAGGCAGGGACACATTTAACTTACTCTTGGTGTCCCAATCTGATCTCTGACAAATTTCATTCTTTCCATCATCA
Source organism: Colocasia esculenta (assembly GCA_014218235.1). Taxonomy (NCBI): domain Eukaryota; kingdom Viridiplantae; phylum Streptophyta; class Magnoliopsida; order Alismatales; family Araceae; genus Colocasia; species Colocasia esculenta. The sequence goes on from CM024758.1 coordinate 26,427,433, forward strand.
CTGCGGCATATTTATCTCCTATTTTGAATGGCCCAGTACATCATGTCTGAGTCGGCCTTTGTGCAAGAGGAAAATGTTGCACTTCTGGGAACTAAGATTTGACAGACAATAAATGAAGGAGGCGGTTGAAAACAGTTAATTGATTTATATCCAGCTTGCCATCCCTTAGGTTGAATCCCGGTCCTACAATTCCCAAACCTTTCACGTGGGAGTCCACAGTGTGAACCCCACTAAATCCGGAAGTCTTCACATCAAACAGCAATCTTCAGCAACTCAGATCTATTTAATCATGGTTCCCTTCACTGAAGAAACTAGGGACCATCTTCCTCTGATCTCATACAACACGAAGAAGGCTTTTACCAAGTCCGGATAACTGACCTCTGAAAAGTGGTAACTCCTGTCCACCTGCATCTGATTGATCAAGTCTGCCACGCTGCTCATTCCATTTTTCCTCATTAGCAACATCGACTTCTTTATTTCCACAGAGCTTCGTCTTCACAAAGGTAAACCTCTCCTACTTGTCAGGGAGTGAGAAACTCGGCGCTGTAGCCACCCAAACTGCCGGCGCTGACTGTGCGCGGCCATGATTCAGGTGGGAAAGTTTCTGGAGGGTTGAAACGGAAGGGGAAGAGAAGGAATCCTCAAGAAATTTTGCGGAAGGAGGAGGAAGGTTCAAATTTGTAGAGGATTGAGATATAGTTTTTAGGGATCGGCTCATGCGACAGGATGAAAAAGAAAGGTGGATGATGAGATACGAATCGTTCTGTCATTGATTTTATGAATAAATTAATGCGTGTGGAAAGTGAGGCGCCAAAAGGCGGTGGAAACGCAAAAAAGGTGTTTGACTATTCAAAACCGACTTCAATGAGAGAGCGGTTACAAATGATAATTTGAATTTCTTTTTGTTTAACGTCATGGAGGGAAAATACTTAATTCTGAAATTAATGTGCCATTTGTAAGTAAACTTTTATCACAAATTGCACATGCCTAATCCCTTCTAAGAGATGTGAATCTCTCTTCAGTAAGGCTTTTGTGAAAATGTCTGCTAATTGGCCATTTGTATCAACAAGGATATTTCAATATTTCCATTTGCAACATGATCACGAATAAAATGATATCTAACCTCAATATGTTTGTACTTGAATGCTGAACTGGATTCTTGGTGAGATTAATGGCACTGGTGTTGTCACACAGCAGTGGGATGAACTTGATGTTTAATCCAAAATCTTCAAGTTGTTGCTTTATATCCATAAGAGCTGAGTACAACATTTCCAGCAGCTACATACTCAGCTTCAGCAGTGGATAGTGCTACTGAATTTTGTTTTTTTGAAGACCAAGATATTAAACATCCTGCAAGAAATTGACAACCACCACTGGTGCTTTTCTATCTAAGTTGCATCCAGCATAGTCAGTATCAGAGTAACCTACTAAGTTGATTTCACAATGTTTGGATACCATAGACCTAAGTCATGATCTTGCTAAATATCTGAATATTCTTTTCACAGAATTAACGTGATTCTTTAGGATCTGCCTGATATCTAGCACACATGCATACACTAAATAAAATATCAGGTCTACTAGCTGTTAAATAAAGGAGTGAACCTATCATACCTCTGTAGATCTTTTGATCTACTTTCTGACCATCTTTGTCACTGTCCATTCTTGTTGATGTACCCATTGGTGTTACAGTGCCTTGGTATTTTCAAATCCAAATTTCTTTAAGTATCTTTTGTGTACTTTGCTTGACAGATGTGAGTTCCTTCCTTTCCTTATTTGATTTGTAGTCCAAGGAAATATTGAGTTTCTCCCTCATGCTCATTTCAAATTCTCCCTGCATTAACCCTATGGATGGATCACCAATATATCTCAAGTGGGTGATCTTTCTTATATCTCACTCCTTTGGAAGGTTTTCATGAGTAACTTCTCTTGTTGCAATCTTCTTCCAGAGGTGGATCATCATTGTCCTCAATTGATGCATCTTTTAGTTTCTTGGATAGTTCATCTGCATCATCATTGTCACTATCTACTTCCTTTCTCAAGGAAGGGTTAGTTTCATAAAAATAATATGTACAGACTGTTCAATCAATAAAGTACATTTGTTAAATACTCTATAGCCTTTGGTTTTAGAGGTGTACCCCATAAAGATGCCTTCATCTGATTTGACATCCAACTTACCAATGTCCCTTTTTTCATTGTTGTGAATGAAGCAGGACATCCAAAAGTCCTGAAGTGACTGATCTTGGTTCTTCCCTTGAATAATTCATATGCAGTCTTCTTCAGGATTGGCCTGATCATTACTCGGTTGATAATGTAGCTTGCTGTGTTGACTGCTTCAGCCAAAATATCTTGGCAGATCATATTCTGAGAGCATAGTTCTTGCCATATCCAATAGGGTTCTATTCTTCCTCTCAGCAATGCATTTTGCTGGGTGTCCTTGGTGCTGAGAAATTATGCACATTCCTTGATCATCACAGAATCTAGCAAACCTTTCATTTTGAAATTCACCACCACCATGATCTGATCGGATAGACACAATGCTGAACTTCTGATCTTTCTGGATCTTCTTACTGAAACTAACTAAGTTTTCAAAAGTGTCATCTTTATGCTCTAGGAATGATACCCATGTAAATCTTGAATAGTCATCAACTATGACAAGTCCAAAGTTCTTTCCTCAAGACTGGTAGTCCTCATTGGCCCAAATAGATCCATATGCAGGAGCTCTAAGGTTTTGAGGTGGTCACCACCGTCTTTGACTTGAAGGAGCTTTTTTAGTGTGCTTTCCCTTAGCACGGGTCTACATACACCTTCCATTTTCCACTGACTTTTGGTAGACCTTCACAAGACTTTTCTTCAGCAATTTCCTCATGCCATCTATGCTGCAATGTCCAAGACGTCTGTGCCATAATTCTGTAGACTTGTCTTTACTTGCTGCCAGACAAACTTCTGAACCTTGAGTTTTTCAAGATAGAGCACATATAATTCTTTTCTCTATTAGCTTCAAAGATGACTGCCCCATCCTTCAGTATGCAGCACTTCAACACTCTTGAAACTTGATCTGATGGCCTCTGTCACACAGCTAGCTAATGCTAATGAGATTGTGCTTCAATCCCTTGACTAATAACACACTTCTATGACTGTTTTTTCCTTTGTTATTCACAGAGCCACTGCCTATCACTGTTCCTTTCCCATTATCTCCATAAGTGACTGTTCCTTTTTCAGCTTGGAGATGAGAGAATAACTTCTGGTTTCCTGACATGTGTCTTGAGCACCCCTATCCAAATACCATTTGGATGCTTGAGGGTTAACCTGAAATAAAAACATCAAGCTTTAGGTACCCAAATTCTTTTGGGTCCTGATGGTTAATATCATTAATTTTACCTTTTAATATCCATTTCTTATGTCTTGTTGGGCATGTAGTTATAATATGTACTAACTTATTGCAGTGACTACAGCAGGATAACTTAGTTACTTTTTCTATATATTTGAAATCAGCTTTGTATGTTATATCTTGTTCATGTACAAATTTTGGTGTTGGATATTTTTAGGATAGACTAGGTTTCTTCATTATCTGGGGTGTATATCCTAACCCATTTTTCTTCTTACCTGATCTTCCTAGCACCTTTTAATATTAGAGAGTTTTTACCATTAGTAAATTTTCTAGTGTGCTTGATAGTTTATCATTTTCTTCATTTAAGTTTTTAATTTCTTTCCTTAATTCATCTGCACTTTCCTGTTTTTCTAGTTTTGTTATTTGTTCATTCTTACCTTTTAGGTCTTCACATAACAGTTCATTTCTTCTTTTAAGTTCAGTTATTTGACTTTCTAATTGTTCATTTTCTGATTTTAGATCTGAGTTTGTATTTTCTATACAGACTATGTTTTTCCTGCTTATTTTTATAATTTGGTTACTTTTTTTATATTTTCATAAGTTCGTTGAAAGCCTCTTCTAACTATCAGAGTCTGAATCATTGCATGAATCAAAAGAGGAGTCAGAAGTTATCTTTCTTTAGTATTTGCCATGAAGGCCAAGTTTCCTCTCTTCATCACTGCATGAGCTTGACTCACTGTCTGAGTCACTACTGTTTTTCCATGCTGCTGCCATTGCCTTCTTCTTGTACTTTCTGAACTTCTTGGAACTGTCCTTCTTCCTGAACTCCGGCTTCTTTAACTTAGGACACTCAGTCTTAATGTGTCCTGGCTTCTTACATTCATAGCAGATGGGTTTCTCCTCCTTTATTTCTTTTCCATCTGGCTTCTTGAATTCTTATTCCTTTTGAAGTGCCTTCTACCAGATTGGAATTTCTTCTTCTTAGCCAGAATTCGCTGTAATTTTCTAGATAGCATAGCTTCCTCATTCTCGCTGTCTGCATCACTTTCGCTTTCAGCTGAACTTGCATCTGGTGAATCTTCTTCAGCTTTTAAGGCGTTGGAGTGCTTCTTTCTGCTGGAAACTCTCCTAGCTTTCCATATTGATCTCATGGGCCATGAGGGACCCAATGAGCTTTTCTACAGACATTCTCTTTAGGTCATTAGCTTCTTCTATTGCTGTGACTTTTGGGGTCCATGAGGACGGTAAGGATCTAAGTATCTTCCTCACCATATCTCCCATCTCATAGGTTTTACCCAGACTTTCTAGTCCATTTGTGATGTCAGTGAATCGGCTGAACATTTGAGTTATGGACTCACTTGACTGCATCTGAAATCTTTCATATTGAGTGACAAGATGTCGATTCTTGTTTCCTTTACTTTGTCTGTGCCTTCATAAGTAATCCTGAGCTTTTTCCCCATTTCCATTGAGGATTTGCAGGCTGAAACTCTGTTGAATTCCTTCTTACTTAGAGCACAGCATAGGATGCTCTTTGCTTTGCAATTTAAGGAAATCTTCTTCCTGTCATCATCTGTCCATTGTGCTTTCTCATTTGTGACTACAGATCACCTTCTTCTACTATGACCAAATTTGATAGTCGTTGCCCTTGTAGAAAGTATTCCATTCTGGTCTTCCAGTAAGGATAATCTTCACCATCGAAGAGAGGGGGTCGGTGTGACAGTCTGACTGTCACGCCCCAACGCGGAATATGGAGAGCGCGAAGGCAGTTGCAAGAAAAGGGTATAGAGCAGATACTAGACATCAAACCATTGCACTTGAATAATACTAAATCAATCTCTTTCTCATTAATAACTTTTCAAATGTCTAGTTACAACCACTAATATCAGAGCCAATCTATAGGGCCCAATACATTTCAATAAAGGAAATAACTAACTACAACTCTAGGATAACATATGACTCGAGGGTACTCCTGGCTTCACTCTTGGTCATTCCCTTCCTCTTGAGTGTATGTGTCATCCTCGGTCTCACCTGAGAACACACACATCAAATAATGTAGGGTGAGCGATACGCCCAGTAGGACTTAAATCTCAGGCTCAAGCAGGCTTTAATTAATTAATGCATTAATGGCAGAGTATCTAAAGCAGGTACAAGAGAGTCAAATATAGCAAGAGATACACAATAACACGAGAGCGAGTATAGTTTCCAAAGTAGCACAAGTATCGAGTATAACACGAATAGCAGATGGCCATAGCACAACTAGCACAAGTATAGTATAGCACGACGAGTATAGCACTTGTTTGTCATTCTAGACATCGAGAGAGTATAGCACGTTTTGGTGTTTTGATTGTCATATAGATAGTCGAGATAGATAGCACTTGAGTGTAATGCCAAAACACTCTGATCATTTAACTCCATGGGCACTAGCACTTTCGGGCGCACATCCCAGGACCTCGGGCCCTTTATATATTGCCAGACATTGGTTATATTGTTTATCTTTAGACAATCAGTCAATGGCCAATATAGAGTACCAAGAAGTAGATGAGAGCACTAGATGAATAGACGAGAAAGTGGAGTGAACGTGAATAGACGAGCGAGTAGAGTACAGATGAGAGCTAGGGGACATTGCACGTAATGCGACGAGTAAACAGGCGATAGTAACAGTTGCACAACACGCGCACGTCGTATTGGCAGTCAGTGGAATTCACGATCTTCCACTGGCCATGTTATGCACAAGTCCAGAGGTTCGACGTGATTCAAGGTAAGAGCGAACTTCTAATAGCCGTTTGGATCATATTGATCCCTAAAGGGTATCATAGGTGTTAGGGTACAACCGGCTCGTCGACCATGTGGGAATCCATGATCAGAGGAGACTTACGGATGCCTTGTGCAAGAGTTCACTAGTCCGGCGAAAGGAGTATCCGATGGAGAGTTCACCACAAGCCAAGTAAAGTGTGTATATAAACAGGTGCTCGACGTTCTAGAGAATTCTAGGACAGTGGAGCGTCGATATCGGTACATAAACAACGCGAGAAATAAATACAAGTCCTTTTAAAATAGGGCAATTAATGTACTTTATTTCAATAAATTACCAAATACATTATGAGATATTTTCTGCAAGGTTTCAGCCATATATGGATGGTTCATGTGTGTGCATGTGTAAGAGAAATCATAGAGAGAAATAAGTCGTGAAGATGTATTTAAAATTATTCAATATTGCTCCATTTTAGGCAAGGTTTTTACTGAGGGTATAACTGTAAAAAGGTGTTTTTCACCAAAATTCCTATGAAGGCGACAGAGGGCTGTAAGGGTGGCGACATGTGCCAGGCAGAACGCGACAGGGTCTTGTACGGGTCGCGACAGGGCTTGCAAATCGGGTACTGGGAATGCGACGGCACACCTGTCGCCTTCGTGGTCGCGACGGGTGGGCTGTCGTATTCGGACCCCAGAAAGCGACATGTCGAGGCGTCGCCTTCTGGTTGTCTGCGCCTGACTCTGACAGGAGTCAGACCAGACATTGGATTGCGGACCAGGGATTTCAACTTTTGATACAAGGTGTTCAGAAATTCATAACTAATTATATACACGATGAAAAATCATGAAATCAGTGGCAAATGAAACTAGACATGCGAGGGTACTTCCAGTAAATAGGGATTCGAGAGAGAGTATGGTTTGAACATGGTTTGAGAACGAACAAGACGAGTAACATAGAACATGACACAGGGAGCAAGATGGATCTAAATCGAGTAACATGCTCAACAAAAATTAGGGCTTTCGGGGTCAAAAGATCCCTAACAAGATCAAGTATTTACAATAAAATTTCATAGCATGGGATCAAGTATACAAGGAGATATGGATTTAACATGATGTCTCGGGGTTATCATGTTTGCAGAACTTCAGAAATTAAGAACAAAAGATAGGATGGATGGAAAATATGAAACTTGGAGGTTTCGTTCAAGAGGTTAGGAAGAACCTACAGAAAAGTTTCATGATTTATGCTTGTGAGAATGCCTACCTTTGACTCGATTTGTCTTCTAGGGCTAGAACTTGAAGAACAAGGGAAGAAGCTTCAAGCTCTTCTTCTCTCCACGAATCCTCTCCTCCTTAGCCTCCTCTCCACGTCCAGCAACTCTTGGCAACGAGCTAGGGTTTCCCAAGAGAGTTTAAGAGGTGTATTTATGCAAGTATTATTTCTATTCCTACTACTACTCTAATTCCTCTTAAATTACGAAATTTCCTTACTCCCACCTTCCTCCTTGCTTTCCAATCTCTATTTAGACTTGGAAAAGATCCAAATTCGTGCTAACCCATATGGGGTAGGTTTAGGAATCCAATTCCAACTCTAACTTCCTATTTAATGCATTAAATACCCCTTTTCTATTTAGGTAATAATTTAGTTACGAATTTAGGGTATTTTCCTATTATTCTCCCTTTGTAAATTCATATTTTTGACCCAAAATTCTAGAAGATCCATTAAGCAAAGCCCATTACTCTTTTCTATTTAATGAGTTTTATTTAATGCTCTATTTAAATATCCATTTAGCTAGGTTTTATTCTTTATTTAAATTTTTATTTTTCACAAAAATTCAGGTTGCTACACTGACCTTCAAAGTTACCTTGGGCTGCCATGGATCTTTACTCTTCAGATCGTTGGATCCTTTCTTTGTCGAAGAGACTCGCTCTGATACCACTTGTTGCCCAGTTGACGAGCCTAGAGGGGGGTGAATGGGTCTTTTAAGAATTAATCTAGAAGATACCTGAAACTAAAATATTCACACAAACGTTCTTCGAAGTAGGTTAGTGACTGTTAGTTTAAATATCAACATACAAAGGAGACAATCACACAACACAAGGTTTATCCTGGTTCGGACCTCTTTTCTTAGGAGTCCTACGTCCAGTCCCTGAGCAACAACTCAGGATTTCACTAACTAGGGTACAGTCCCCCTAAGGACGCTACAACACCCAGCTCAGCTGGTCTTCCTTCACACTCGAAGGGAGTAACACCCTGGATACCCCACCAGGTCTTCCTTCACACCGAAGGGAACAACACCCTGGATACCACACCAGCTCTTCCTTCACAACCGAAGGGAACAACACCCTGGATACCTCACCAGGTCTTCCTTCACAACCGAAGGAACAACACAAAGAAAATGAATTACTTTCAAGCCCCTAGATCAAGCTTTTGACAAGTAAGGATCTGAAGCAACTAGAACTGAGAGCAAAGAGATTTAAACAAAGCACACTCTCAGAACTACACAGGCTCTCTCAGATTTTCACAAACTAGTGGAGAGCAAAAAGGAGCAAAAGCTAAGAGGAATGAAGTGCTTGGCTCTAGATTTCTTCAGAAGAATTTGAATGCTTGAATATATGATCTCAGTTTTCTTCTGTTCATCTGACTTGAATTTATATCTTCAATTTGAAATCTTTACGTTGAAGTGTCTGTTGTCTCTCTTTTGAGTAGTCGTTAGACTGAATGATATCTGGAGTATTGGAAGCTTCCAGTCAACAGTCTTTTGATCACTTGAGCACGCAAAGAGATGAGATCTTCAGAATTATTCGTTGGCTTCTATTTTGTTTAACGTTGTACCATGAAGCTAGTTCAGAGATCTGCACAAATGTCAGTCTCAAATAGCAGACAGCTAAGCTGTCTCTGATATCAATCAACGTCAGTAGCAACAGACATGAGAATAGTAATGCAAAATAGTTTAAGTCTAAAAGACGTAATCAGAGTAGGCACGATAAATGATGATATGGTCTGCATGCATGCAGAGATATGTTCAGATCTCATAAATGCAAAAGCGTCAGAGAGATGTCTACGTGGACTTTGACTAGTCAACGCTTTTAAGATGAATAAGATATCAAGATATGAAATCGATGGCTATATGACTTATGAATCGTTATGAATAAGTCAGATTGACCAAGTCGTTATGACACAGGAGAAATCGTTGTGAAACACTTAACAAATCGTTATACGATGCAAATCGTTGTGTTTCTGAAGAAATCGATATGGAACACTTAACAAATCGTTGTAAGATGTAATCGTTGTGAACACTTATCAAGTCGTTATGAGCTCTAAAGAATCGTTATGATAACTTATGGAATCGTTACGGCGAGCAAGTCGTTGCGAGTTCTAAAGAAATCGTTATGAATACTTATAGAATCGTTATGGCAAACAAGTCGTTGCGAGTTCTAAAGAAATCGTTATGAATACTTATAGAATCGATATGACAAGCAAGTCGTTACGCTTTCTAAAGAAATCGTTGCGATGACTTATAGAGTCGTTGTGGCGAGCAAGTCGTTACGGGCTCTAAAGAAATCGTTACGTTTACTTATAGAGTCGTTGTGACGAGCAAGTCGTTACGAGCTCTAAAGAAATTGTTACGGTAACTTATAGAATCGTTGTGACGAGCAAGTCGTTACGGGCTCTAAGAAATCGTTGCGGTGACTCATAGAATCGTTGTGACGAGCAAGTCGTTACGGGCTCTAAAGAAATCGTTACGGTAACTTGTAGAGTCGTTGTGACATCGACTTGTGAAACAGCATGACTTTTCAGTCTTATAAGGAAATCGTTATGGCCTTCAATAGAAGTCGATATGGACTTAGAGAAATATCATGTTGAAAAGATTAAAGCCTCAGATAAGTAATGCATACCTTTATTGGCTTGTTTGACCTTGGTATTTTTCCTGTACTTAAGACTTATGAAATATTCATTAGATATAATTGATAAACTCTTGTTTGGTTTTATTATCATCAAAATATATGTATATATGTAATTAATTAAATTACATGGGGACAGACTAATCATCACATTCAAGTCAGTAGGGTCACCAGACCCATATTATGGCGCTAGACAGTCATGTATAGTACAACGATAGGGCCACAACAGCTCAACGAGTCTCAAGAGAGTACTAGATGAATAGACGAGATAATAGAGTGAACGTGAAAAGATGAAAGTACAAGGATAGTAGATGAGATAGGGGTATAATCATAAAACAACGTTAAACCACGATAGTAACTGTTGCACAGCACCAGGTCGGGTACCGGCAGTCTGGTAGAAGAAGTCACATTCGCCCCACTAGCCGTGTTGTGTACACAAGCTAGGTGGTCCGGCGTGATCACAAGATAAGAGAGATCTCACTAAGGCTGTTTGGATCGTACTGACCCCTAAGAGTGTAACGGGATTTAAAGGTACAACCAGCTCGTCGGCAATGGACGTGCGCCAAAGCCAAGAAGACTTACGGAGGCCTTGACAAGGAGTCTCTGGCCCAGTCGAGAGTATTCCCGATGGAGAGGTGGTCCAAGCCAAGAGAAAGTGTGTAAAAAACGGGTCCGTCGTACCTCGAGTGCTCGAAGGCCGAGGGAAGCGGTAACGGTGTACAAATCACGCGAATAAAACGAAGATATGTGTCATTTAAATAATAGGGAAATTAGGTAATTAATTTCACTTAATTACCAGATATATTATTGAGTAATTTAATAGGGTCAAATGGCAATGAACAATGTTTAGTGTGCAAGTGTAAAGAAATCTTGAGGATATGACAAGTCGTGCAATGTCATTTTAAATAATTAAATTTATATCATTAATGTCATTTATTAATTTACCAAGTCGAATTAACTATAACATGGGTTAATCATGGCCAATTAAGGGGTATATAGCTTAAACAACAGGGCATATGCACAATTTACATTCTGGTCGGATTCATGAAGCGCGGCGGACTTACTCGTCGCGATTCAAGTCGCGATAGGGCGGTCGGGTGCGACACGGGGCCTGGCCGGTCTGGCCCGGTCCGGAGTGAATCGCGGTGACTTATGCCGACGCATTCTTGACGCGACGCCATCGGCCGGCGCGACCGCACTGATATCGCGGCGGATCGCGCCGTCGCGATAACAGTGAGATTGCCTTTTTTTTTCCTTTTCCCAGGGCGAGTCCTCTGTGATACAAGGATGTTCTAAATTCCATATAAAATAGCACGGTGATCAAAAAAGCACGAAACCAGTTTTAAACGAAAGTAGACATGTACATCTATCAACATGCACGATTAATTTGAAAATAGACAAGGTTTAGACATGCATTGATCGGGTTACTTTTCGGTGACCTAAACAGGTGCAGTCAGCATTCACGAATTAATTAGAGATAAATACATGATGAAAAATTACGAAACTAGGGGAGTTCGAAAGCTAACACGAAGTAGTATTTTATAGAATTTTCTTATAGCAGGATATCAAGTATGCACGACGTTTAAAGGTAAACTTGAAGAGTTGGGTACAAGCAACAGATAGAGATTCAAAGATTTAATTATCCCTCATGGGAGATCGAAATCAAGCAAGACAAGAGGCGTTTGAAAGATAATAAGATGTAGTATACACGAGAATTTTAGCATGACATGAGAGCAATTACATGTGGGTAATTAGAGGAAACAAGAGATTTCGGTTCATGGTAATAGCAGGATTTCACGAATTAAATTCGCCCAATGGATGAGCGGAATACAACGAACCATAGGGCTTTTGAAGAGGTACATGAAGTCTACCTAGGGTAATTATTTCACGATTTTAGCTTGAGAGATTTCTACCTTTTTCATAGAGTAAGAAACCCTAGTTTGGATGACGAAATTATGAAAACCTTCTTGCTCCAAGCCTTCTCCTTCCTTGCTCCTTGATCCAGATCTTCTCCTCTTCGTCTCAAAAAGTCTTAGCACGAAATTGTGGGGTGCTAGGGTCAAATGGGGGGTGTTTTGATGGCTTATAGAGTTCTAAATCACCTAAAACTCTTTCTTTCTCATCCAACTCCGAAAATTGGCATTTATCTCCCACTTTCTCTTATTTATCCACCTAATAGAGTTGGGAAGAGATCCAATTTCATGGGTAAAGATTTAGGGTAAGTATAGGACTCTTATAAAGACATTTATAAGCTAGTTTAGTCATTATCTTATCCATTTTTAATTTATTTAATAATTAACTCGAATTTCTACATTTATCTCCCCTTATTCTAGCATTTATCACTTAGTTGGCTTGGGGAGAGATCTAATTTCGTGGCTAATGTGTTAGGATGGGATTAGGACTCTTTTAGGGATATATATATGTCATTTATTATTATCTAATCACTTTATCTAATTATTACTATATTTAATCCGAATTTCACCTAATTAACTCCATCTCATGGTGGGCTCTTCTTATTTGGGCCCAACGATCCATGTTAGTACCATTAATAAAACACATTACTAATTTGACTTAATGGGTATTGATTTAATTCTAATTATTCACCCTTTATCCTTATGCAAATCTATTTATCACACTTATTTAATTACTTTTGTATATTTTTATTCACTTCAACATTATTTATGCCAATATTTCTAATCTTCATCATTGGGCTCTTACTCTTGGCCCAATAACTCATGTGAGCTTATTTGTACAACTCATGTACTTACTTTACTTATTGGATTTTAATTATCCTTTTATTAGATAATTTATTCATGGGCCAAGATTGTCCATTGGTCCAAATATCATAATGGGCTATCATCCCATATTATTTAAAGTCTACCTATATGTTTATTTTAATTTATAATCCACTTGGGTCAGAAAATAATGGGTTCTTCGACTTATTCCTTAATTATGCTAATAAGTCGCATAAATTCTTAAACTAAGTCCAAACGATTTTTCTATGCCCAAATTTCATGATGAGTCATTAGAGAACATTATTTAAAGTATAACTACTATTTTTACGAAATTTTTATAGGGGTTTATACAAATGCAATAATGATGCGTACCGTTTTAATTAATTGAATTTATTAATAGATAAAATTTCAATTTATCCATAATTTTAATTAATGAATTTTCCGGGGTACTACATCCTCCCCCACTTAAATAGAATTTGGTCCCCAAATTCATATGATATGATACGACTACCAATTTACTCGGAATATTTCTTGCTCCTGCTTGAATCACGTTGTTAATGGCTTGAGTTAACCCCTGTACGGTTTTTGCAAGTCCCGCATTGGTGCATGCTTGCCCGCCATCTCCACTAATCTCCTGCGAGCAATAACATTTAATTTATCTCCTTTTAAACTTTGGGTGCTAAAGTATTACCAAGTTGATACTTATATTTATAGTAATGTATTCATATCTTAACCATGGTTCTACCCAATTCTCACATAGGTATGGTAGTTGACTTAGACACATGTCAAGGCAGTTCACCTAGAACATCCTAGACTTAAAATATCCTAATAAGGACATCCTAGGCTCTGATACCATTGTCATGCCCCGCCAATTTAGCAGCGGAATAAATCGGGGAGGCATGAACAACGAGTATGGTAATGTAAATTGTGCATACATTCGCATATATCAGAGCATCTAATGAACAATAATTGCAATAAAATATTTATTTTATTGATAATTAATCTAAACTATTACAACCACTAATTCAGAGCCAAACATAGGGCTCATAACTTCATTACATTGGAAAAGAAATCTAAAGCAAATATCTAACTAGACTCTAAGGTACTAAGGACATTCCATCACTATGACTTCAGGACGCTCATCACTTCAGTCCAATCCGTTGTTGTGTGTAAGGTCATCACTTGACTTACCTGAAAACACAATAACAAATAACGAAGGGTGAGCGATAACGCTCAATAGGACTTAATATCTCGTGTAAACAAGCATGCTTTAAGTGATTAATGTCTTGTAACGCAGGTTAACTAGAGAGAACGATCAAGTATAGTCCAGAGAGAAATATTACATGATAAGAGATTGATGGCATACTAGAATGATAGAATGGGATAACATGTGAACGATAATACATTTCTCAAGAGTATTGGCAAATTAGGATGACAAACATAACGAGAGATAGCGTGTAACAAGATAGTGTATAACAAGATAGCGTGTATCAAATGACATGTAATAGGATAGCTTGTATCAAGGTGGCGTGTAACGAGATAGTTGTATATCAAGATAGCATGTAACGAGATGCATGTAAAGAGATAGCGTGTAAAGAGATAACATGTAATGTGATAACGTGTATGGTTGCACCACGGTGCACTAGTCGAGTACGACAATAGTCACTTTGGGACAGTAGTCATATAACGATAGTACAGTATGTCTGAACTCCTCAGACTAATAGTATAACAGTTAGGTGTCTAGCCAAGTCGAGTAGTCAGAACCGGTGCAATGCAGAACACCGTCAATAGCCCCTGCAGGTATTTTCGGGTGGCTCTCTGCCCCAGGACTAGATTGGAGCCCCTCGGACATCTCCGTGCCCTGCACAGTATGATTCAAGTCAGTAGGGTCACCGACCCATATTATGTCGCTAGACAGTCATGTATAGTACAACAATAGGACCACAACAGCTCAACGAGTCTCAAGAGAGTACTAGATAATAGCGAGTAGTAGAGTGAACGTGAAAAGATGAAAGTACAAGGATAGTAGATGAGATAGGGGTATAATCATAAAACAACGTTAAACCACGATAGTAACTGTTGCACAGCACCAGGTCGGTGTACCGGCAGTCTCGTAGAAGAAGTCACATCCGCCCACTAGCCGTGTTGTGTACACAAGCTAGGTGGTCCGGCGTGATCACAAGATAAGAGAGATCTCACTAAGGTGCTTGGATCGTACTGACCCCTAAGAGTGTAACGGGATTTAAAGGTACAACCAGCTCGTCGGCAATGGACGTGCGCCAAAGCCAAGAAGACTTACGGAGGCCTTGACAAGGAGTCCCTGGCCCAGTCAAGAGTATTCCCGATGGAGAGGTGGTCCAAGCCAAGAGAAAGTGTGTAGTAAATGGTCAGTCATGCCTCGAGTGCTCGAAGGCCGAGGGAAGCGGTAACGGTGTACAAATCACGCGAATAAAACGAAGACATGTGTCATTTAAATATAGGGAAATTAGGTAATTAATTTCACTTAATTATCAGATATATTATTGAGTAATTAATAGGGTCAAATGGCAATGAACAATGTTTAGTGTGCAAGGTAAAGAATCTTGAGGATATGACAAGTCGTGCAATGTCATTTTAAATAATTAAATTTATATCATAATGTCATTTATAATTTACCAAGTCGAATTAACTATAACATGGGTTAATCATGGCCAATTAAGGGGTATATAGCTTAAACAACAGGGCATATGCACAATTTTACATTTTGGTCGGATTCATGAAGACGCGGCGGACTTACATCGTCGCGATTCAAGTCGCGACGGGGCGGTCGGGCGCGACACGGGGCCTGGCCGGTCTGGCCCAGTCCGGAGTGAATCGCGGCGGCGACTTATGCCGACGCGACGCCATCGGCGGCGGCGCGACCTCACTGATATCGCGGCGGATCGCGCCGTCGCGATAACAGGTGAGATTGCCTTTTTTTCCCCCTTTTTCCCAGGGTGAGTCCTCTGTGATACAGGGACGTTCTAAATTCCATAAAATAGCATGGTGATCAAAAAAGCACGAAACAGTTTTAAACGAAGGTAGACATGTATATCTATCAACATGCACGATTAATTTGAAAATAGACAAGGTTTATATATGCAGATCGGTGGTTACTTTTCGGTGACCTAAACAGGTGCAGTCAGCATTCCAAGAATTAATTAGAGATAAATACACGATGAAAAATTACGAAACTAGGGACGTTCGAAAGCTAACACGAAGTAGTATTTTATAGAATTTTCTCATAGCAGGATATCAAGTATGCATGACGTTTAAAGGTAAACTTGAAGAGTCAGGTACAAGCAACAGATAGGAATCAAAGATTAATTATCCCATGGGAGATCAAAATCAAGCAAGATAGGGGCGTTTGAAAGATAGTAAGATGCAGTATACACGAGAATTTTAGCATGACATGAGAGCAAGTAATGTGGGTAATTAGAGGAAACAAGAGATTTCGGTTCATGGTATAGAAGGATTTCACGAATTAAATTAGCCAAATGGATGAGGGAATACAACGAAACCATAGTGCTTTGAAGAGGTACATGAAGTCTACCTAGGGTAATTATTTCACGATTTTACTTGAGAGATTGCCAACCTTTTTCATGGAGTAAGAAAACCCTAGTTTGGATGACGAAATTATGAAAACCCTTCTTGCTCCAAGCCTTCTCTTCCTTGCTCCTTGATCCAGATCTTCTCCTCTTCGTCTCAAAAAGTCTTAGCATGAAATTGTGGGGTGCTAGGGTCAATGTGGAGTGTTTTGATGGCTTATAGAGTTCTAAATCACCTAAAAACTCTTTCTTTCTCATCCAACTCCGAAAATTGGCATTTATCCCACTTCTCTTATTTATCCACCTAATAGAGTTGGGAGAGATCCAATTTCGTGGGTAAATGTTTAGGGTAAGTATAGGACTCTTGTAAGGACATTTATAAGCTAGTTTAGTCATTATCTTATCCCTTTTTAATTTATTAATAATAATTAACTCCGAATATCTACATTTATCTCCCCTATTCTAGCATTTATCACTTAGGGGCTTGGGGGAGATCTAATTTCGTGGCTAATGTGTTAGGATGAGATTATGACTCTTTTAGGGATATATATATGTCATTTATTATTATCTAATCACTTCATCTAATTATTACTATATTAATCCGAATTTCACCTAATTAACTCCCATCTCATGGTGGGCTCTTCTTATTGGGCCCAACGATCCATGTTAGGACCATTATAAAACCCATTACTAATTTGACTTAATGGGTATTGATTAATTCCAATTATTCACCCTTTATCCTTATGCAAATCTATTTATCACTTATTTAATTACTTTTGTATTTTTATTCACGTCAACATTATTTATGCCAATATTCTAATCTTCATCATTTGGCTCTTACTCTTGGCCCAATAAATCATGTGAGCTTATTTGTACAAACTCATGTACTTACTTTACTTATTGAATTTTAATTATCCTTTATTAGATAATTTATTCATGGGCCAAGATTGTCCATTGGTCCAAATATCATAATGGGCTATCATCCCATATTATTTAAAGTCTACCCATATGTTTATTTTAATTTATAATCCACTTTGGGTCAGAAAATAATGGTTTCTTCGACTTATTCCTTAATTATGCTATAAGTCGCATAAATTCTTAAACTAAGTCCAAACGATTTTCTATGCCCAATTTCATGATGAGTCATTAGAGAACATATTTAAAGTATAAACTACTTTTTTACGAAATGTTTATAGGGGTTTATACGCATACAATATGATGCGTACCGTTTTAATTAATTGAATTATTAATAGATAAAATTTCAATTTATCCATAATT